>CM077796.1:22589233-23789233 GCA_039737535.1 Lagodon rhomboides | reverse complement strand
ATATTCAAATTGCTGCTTTGTCTGACCAACGGTGTAAAGAAATTAATTCTGGAATAATAGAGAAAAAAAAACAGCGAAAAGCAGCAGATCGCATTTAAGAAGCTGGTTGGAGCAGCGCAGTGGTGGAAGACCAATTTCCTTTTCTTCCACTTAATGTGACTTTATACCTCTATTTTCTTCTCCCCTACAATTATTTCAGTTAGTCTCACAAGTAACTTTTTATAAAATAATGAAATATGGATGAATATGAATCATGGGGCATTGTTACATTGGTATTAAAGCACCACTGTCCTAAATACAAATCCCAGGTCTGCAACAGTTTGTCAGATGCTCACTTGCTGATTTGTGGCTGCTGACGAAAAAGAAAACTCATTACGTCATATCAGTGTTACGTTGTATGTTGAAGTAAACATGCATGTAACGCTACATAGTTCAAGACGCTGTATCATCAACATGATTTTGAAGCTTTTATATACTATAAAAAAGTTACATAATGTTGCTTTAAATGACATTTTGAATGCACGACTGTCACCTCCAACAAGCATTCATATATTGTGATGTTGCTGATTCTACTTAAAGAGGCTCTTTGTCACAATTTGTAGCAATTTACATGTGTTCATTCTTTTTTATTGCTCATATGTGAGCGGATTGTAACATGACATGAAAAATGGGACCTTCCCCGTCTCTCTCAGCTGCCACTACAAGCCTGTGGACCATTTGTTTAAGTTGTTTGATGCTGCTGAGCTGTGGATTTCTTTGTGAAAGACTCGGGTCAGATCAGTCCAAAAGATGTGACTTTATGCACCGTCCAGAGTTCCTCGTCTTGGCACTTCTCTCCACTCTGCTAACAGAGAGCAACAGTAGCTAATGTTCGTTTAGAAATGGAGTCCGCTAAGATAAACCGGCTTCCAGCAGGACACAGAAGTTAGAGGTTATTTATTGCCTTTACTTGTGATACTGCACAGAAATATGGCATCAGTGCTGTTTCAGCTCACAGACAGAAACAGGAAAATGTACCTTTTCAGAGAGCGTAACTGCAGAGAGTAAGTAAAATGCAGACATTGGACAAAGTAAATAAATTGATAAACAAGTAAATACTAATAAATCAACTATACAAGTGATAAGTCCCCCCTGGTGCCCCCATGTACGAAAGACTCTGCAAAAGTGCCCCCTTTAGATTGTGATAAAGTGCCCTCCAGGGTGCCCTTCCTGCAGAAAAAACATGGTGAAGTGCCCTCTCTTCACTATAAATGTATCATGACTTTCTGCCCCGTGACATATAGCTCATATACCTCCACCGATGGAGCGTTCAACAGGAGAATTTAGACCCTCGTGCTGCGGGAGAGAGCGCAGTTTTAGTCTGACTACCTACGATTTAAAAAGGCCAGTCGAGCCTCTAAGGCTATACTTTATTTGTCTCTGATCCACTGAATATGTGATGGTGGGGATTCTCGCTTCCACTTTAACAAAATTAGGCGTCTAGCTACAAAAGAAGTGAAAGCCACTAAATTAGCCTGTTGTTTGGAGAAGGATCACAACAACGAAGATTGCTGTTAGGCAGGAGGGTTCAAATGGTTTTCCAAATGCATATGTAAATGTCTCAAAGACAGAGGACCAGTGAGAGGACAGACGAGTCCAGAAGGTCCATTAGAGATTCTGCGTGTTACGGTTAGGATCTAAATCAGGAAAGATCTTAGAAATCTAGTCTAATTTTAAAATAGACTTCCAATCATCCTCAGAGAATTCCACCTCTAAGTTCTTTTAGACATAATTATATGAAAAGAAGACCAATTAATAGCTGAGATTATGTCATATAATCTAGAGATAACTCCCTTATTCTTTGGTTTTATGTGTGAAATCTCACCCAGAATGGATTCTTGTGGTATTTGAGGAAAACACGAGATGTTTAATTGCGTTTGAAGTCATGGTTATCACAAAAAGGGAGAGTGTGGAAGCTTGGTGCTCTTGTGAGATCTGATTAAAACAAAAATCAAAAACATTGTCGACATTTAGGCCTTTAAGTGATTGCAGCCCTTGTCTTTCACAGTGCCCCTTTTAATGGGACAAAGTACTTGATGTCCAATCAGACTTGATGGTAAAAGTCATTTTGAAGCAAAACATTCCTCAGTGGCTTCGTTGTACCAGGATGCATTGCGATCCTTGTCCATCCCCGGCTTTCCATTTTAACTGTTGGGAATTTAGCTAGTTTACAAGCGAGAGAACAAGTTTTGTTTATGAGCAGCCGAACAGCCCCAGAGGCAAAATCCAGGCTGAAATATCTTGTAGTTCTTCTCAAACACCAATTACTTGACTGGTGTCAGAACGAGAACAGATTTCGCAGCGGTCAATATGGCATGCACAGGATTTTATTGCTTTGATTGACTACATTCACCGTCAATACAGCAAATGTTCTCTGTGAGGAAATGGTCTGAATATATATATATTCCACCACTGCTCAAACAATCAATCGGTTATTATTGGTTAATTTTCTGTTGATCAATTAATTGACGAATCCTTCCAGCCTCTGCCGCATCACGACTGATACATCTTGAAAGATTTTTCTCGCTGTTGTCCTTCGTAGGTGGAGGGAATAAACGGCATGTACCTCGCCAACAAACTGGTGGACAATCACATCAAGAGTTTCATCACATACAACAAGGGGCAGACGTGGGCCCTGCTGCCAGCTCCCGCCACCGACGTGGCTGGAAATAACCTTCACTGCATCCTGGTGAGGCTCGGGCCCTTTGGGCAGCGGAGAATCAATGCTCTTATTCATGCGAAATGAAGCTTATGACATATATCATTCATCAAATGTTTCAACCTCATCAGCCGCGCTTTGGCTGTTCTTTGATTCGGGGCCATATTTGCGCGGGGGCCGGCTGCCAGCCGCGGCATCAGCTCGCCCTTTTAGTCTCCTAAACGGTCGAGGAGATGCTTGGCTGGAATGTTCTTATTATGGGTGTGAGGCGCCGAGTGTCATCGCTTTCAGTTACAGGGGTCCGGGCTTTCCATTAACCTCTGTGATTTCAATTTACTACCTGTAGTCACGGCGGGCTAATGAATGTTAGATTACACTGAATTACATTACGTGGTCATGTTGTTATTCGGCAGGTGTGATATCCACCTAATCCAGTCAGTATGTTCTTTAGTAATAATGTATAGTGTCCAGTTAATGGCGGGTTAAGCGAGTCTCTCTGTGACACCCAAATGACCATTATGCTCCTGCCAGCTTTCTGCCCCCCCTCCGACCTCGGGCCGTTTGAAAAGCCTTATTGATGTTTTTTTGCAGCGTGCTTTATTCTGAGAGATGAGTGAAAATGATTTGAATCAATTTTGCCAGTTTTATCAGTGCATCTTGGGGATTTTTAATTACATGCCTTGTTTGCTTTAGAATGAAACAATTCAAATGCCCTCTGTGTCCTCTCAGCCATTTTCTGTCTTTTTTCCTGGCAGAGGAGATGAGAAAGAACAAAGTATCTTTGTTTTATAAACGGTCTCTGAAAATGTTAGCAGTTTTTGTTCCCTCAATGGGAAGAATGGTGTGAATGCAAAGCTAATTATAATTGCCTCTGTGAAGATCTGTCCCGATACGTATTGTCTCAACCTGCGCTGTATCGGAATCCGTTTGTGTTGACAGCCGTTCTGCTCGCTGCATCTTCATCTGGAGATGTCGGAGAACCCCTACACGTCCGGACCCGTCACCAGCAAAAAGTCCGTGCCTGGCATCATCGTGGCAACAGGTAGAGCTACGTAAAGGACGTGCGCTTGATGTGTGATCAGATTAGACCTGACGTAAGTGGCGAGAATTTGCTATTTTCTCATCACCGGAGGACTTTCTCAGAAGACTCCATTGTAGCAGTGCAACCACAAGAACACACACACACACAAAACTAATCACACAGTGCCCTCTTTCTGTCATTGAAATCAGATACTGAAACTTCATCGGCCACATCTCATATTTTGGGGCGAGATTATTAGGTTGCAGTAACTCATAAACGTGTCCTCTGGTGGAAAATGAGGACACGCGCAGATTTTGCGAAATAACTAACGATTTTATCGGGTGATTGTGCGTACAGGTGTGTTATGGAGTCTTTGCTATGTAAATACGCACGGAGTGAAAATTATTCATCCTTTCTGTGCTCAGGGAATATCGGAACAGAGCTGTCCTCCACCAACCTTGGGATGTTTATAACATCTGATGCGGGAAATAGCTGGAGACAGGTGAGACCCGTCTGTGCCTACACAATGCACGCGTTTACCTTAAACACATTATGTATTCGTGCGCTTTCACGCATGTGTGTTTGTCAATGCAGATTTTTGATGAAGAGCACAACGTGTGGTTTCTCGACAACGGAGGCGCCATGCTGGCAGTCTTACACGCAGCGACGCCCATCCGACACTTATGGTAGGTGACCGGCGTCATAATTACTGCGGGTAGGAAGTGTAGGTGCCGCGGAGTTGTAGTGGGGAAAATTGCGAGCATAATTTCATTCCTCTGGTTTTGATGCGGCGTATGATTACATTTAATGTTTTGAAATGCTGATGGGGCCGAGTTTGCATGATTATTGTATCGCCGCTGCGGCTTCAGAACTGTCAGAATCATTTCCAACAGAAGAGTCTGTTACAGCTTTGTACTCGTGGTTGGATGTGATGGTTTGAGTGCTTTTATGTAAATGAAAAGTAGAGCAGGGCGGAAATATGAGACTGAGAATGCCCTCATAAGTGCCCCATATTGTGGGAGCTTTGTAACACTATCTACTTTGATGTCCCCGCTCACTACAGCCCTGTCAAAAGTGATTAAGCTCCGAGAAAGGTGATTTGAAACCCCCCAGATCTATTTCCAATGTTATAACCTGAGTCGTATCTCTCTTTTCTGTTGTTTTGTCACCTTTTAAAAAATTTACCTGCGCCGGGGAACATTTGTTCTGTTGTTCGGCTCGCTGTCAAGATAATTTTTCACATCGCAGTGGTTTCAAGGTGCTTCATTTTTCAACAGAGGCAAGAGCTAAATGACCTGAAATCTTTCATCATATTTCTTTGTACCTTGTTTTCACTGCTTAACCTGTGCGCTTGTTTTTTGTTTAACGTCGTATGCAAAGAGAAAAGCAATATATTTAGCCGATAAGATAAACACGGCTGGATCGACAGGCGGGCGGGCAGACAGACAGATGTTCATGCACTGACAGCTGTTGTTGTTGTTGTTTTTTTTATTATGCAGGATCAGTCTAGACGAAGGAAAGAAATGGGACCGTCACAGTTTCTCCTTGGCTCCTCTGTATGTGGATGGAGTTTTAATGGAGCCAGAATCTGACAATCACATTATCACGTAAGCAGAGACGCACAAGTACAATCCCGGCAGGAATAAAACACATTTCGGGCTTCTGTAATCAGAGAAAGGTCCACCTGACAATCTTTCATCTCATCTGGCAGCGTAAATGGCAGACTAATATCTGTAACTCAACTGAATTAGCATTTTGGTGAATCACCTTCCAGTTTCTTCGGACACTTCAGCCATCGGTCAGAGTGGCAGCTGATCAAGATCGACTACAAGGGCCTCTTTAGCAGGAGATGCATGGATGGAGATTATCAGACATGGCACCTGCACAACAAGGTACCGGGAATATTAAACATCATTGATTTGTTGTCGAGAGATGCGTGTTTGCCCGTTGTCACTGTAAACACAGTACGGCGGCTTGATGCACGAGCAAAAAATCTTTCTCTCTGCCGCCGCTCTTTTCTTTCCCAGCGTTTCTGTCAGCGTTGTGAAGAGCTGCGTCGTGTTTTTCTTTGCGTTTCAGGGAGAGCTGTGCGTGATGGGCGAGAAGCAGATCTATATGAAGCGGCGGCCAGGAAACCGTTGCATGCTGGCCCAGGACTATTCAAGGATCTATTCGTCAGAGCCGTGTGTTTGCACTGCATACGACTTTGAATGGTAATGACTTCCCCTCTCTGATTTCCCGGCTGGGACTAAACTGTAACTCTAAACTTTTTATCCTCAGTGATCCTTAATTCCTTTCATTACATGTTTACCAAACAGCCCCCCCCCCTCCTTTGAACATCTAATTCAATTGCACTTAATTACAGCTGCGTGTAGACATTTGTAATCGAAAACAGAAGTATCAGTTTGCAGAACTTCATATGCCTTAATATCCTCCTTGTGTCGCATATTTACTGGATAACCAATATGACTGCATTCACGGAAACTAATTACACTTTTGAAATCATAGATGGGAGTTAGGAACTTTTTCTCTGTGCCGCTGTGATTTGCATAATGTCAAGTGACTTATTAGAATTCAATTAATAATGAATCGCTAAATGAATTTTGAATAACTTTTATCCATCCGTCTGAAATTCTGTTTGATCCCACTTGTCTGACAATCATGTCTCTAGTTATGGTCTTAAAATATGCCATGAAGCTCCCCACTACAAAAGCTCGGAGAAGCGCGACTATTTGAGTAGCTGTGTTTATCATTTTATGAAGTGCCGTGTTTTTTTTTGGCAGTGATTACGGTTGGGAACGCCAGGCAGACGGGAAGTGCTCCCCTGCTTTTTGGTTTAATCCAAATGGTGTGGCTAAAAGCTGCAGCAGCAGCCAAAGCTTCCTTAACAGCACAGGGTAAGTGGGCCCCAATGTTCGATCCATCACCGAACAATATTATTCCATTTCAGCTCGTTTGTCATGTTGTCTGGAACACAAACAGAAAATAATGCCTCGCTTTCTCGATGGTTCAGAAAAAAAAAAAAGTCTGAGTAGAGCTGAAAAAAGTAACCTGGACTGTGTCCTCGCTCCATAATACATAATAATGTAAGGACAAAACACTGAAGTACATATTGATATGTGGGCGGGACGAGTCATAATTCATCCTGGCCCTCTCACATACTCATACTTTCACTCTCGCTGATTTAATTCGTGCTTGAACACATTTCTAGTCTCATTTTAAATACACAGTTATACATTATAATCTCTTTTATATAAAAATCTTTATGTATTTTGCTCTCATATTCATATATTTTCACTTACAAATTAATTAATTTTCACTCTGATATTCACATATTTTAATACACGCATTAATACATTTTGCACTCATGCACATGCATTCACTGTACACATTAATATGATAAATGATATATGTGTGTAAGAAGAAAATGTGTCCTATGTATGTTGGGAAAAAAATGACACACCTACTTCTGCTGGTGAAGGCGTGTTCACATATATACGTACTTGGTTGATGGACCATTTTCACACAGCGGCCATTTCTTCTGACATCACACTCGGAGTCAGAAAGCTCAAATGTTGTACTGCTGTGTTCTGGGGTGCCAGTCATGTAAACATAGGCTATGTGACAAACTGTTTCCTGATAGATCACCAACTCCAAAGACAGCAGCTAACATTAACTGCCATTAGACAACAGCTAATGTTAGCATTCGGCCACATTCTAGCTAACGTTACTCTTTGATACGATACTGTTTAGGAAAGGATGTGAATTAATTCTGAAATAGCAACACAAATCTTAGAGACATTTATCAAAATCTGGAGGTGAAACACACTGGTTGTAATCGAACGGTAATGTAAGCTAGGAAGTTGTTGAATGCCAGCATCAGCTAATGAGTTAATCCTGTTGTTTTACCTTGAAATATGACCGAATGGGCCTCGTGGTTTTCACCATTCGTCATCTTTTCAGTTGCTGATTAACTGAGAAGCTGTAAAATTAAACAGTTAGTCAGATTACCTACATTTATACGACTTGCGAGCTGCATGACATTAACCCAGCAGTCAAGGTTCCCACCCTGAGCGTGACGCTGGAGGAAAATGGCCGCCCTGCGAATAAGGTTTAAAAATGTATGAAGAGAATGTTTGAATGTAAAAGGACAAAAATAGGTGCACAATAAATCTCTAATGTAATACAGAGTTATGGCCTGATACCTGTCTTGTTTTCAACGCTTTATTCCTTAAAGGTATCGGAAGGTTTTGTCCAATAACTGTAAGGAGGTAGGGAGGAACGTGTACTCGCCCAGGAGGCAGGCGTGCCGTCCCAGACCACCCCGAGGCCTCCGGCTGTCCACCGGTCATGGAGAGCTCAGTGCCGCTGTCGGAAGCAACGTTACTTTCATGGTTTACCTCGATAATGTGAGTCATATCACCAAGACTTCTGTAGTGTTAGCAGTGTAGCTGTAGTATAAGTAAAAGCCTGGTTGTAGACTCTGAATGCTGATGCTAGTATGCTCACAATATAATGCTGATATTTGGCATATATTGTCTGCCATGTTCACCACAGTGTCAGCATGCTTACATGTACTCCTTAGCACTTAACACAATACAATACAGCAGAGGATCATTATTTTTTCATGTGTTTTGTTGTGTTAAGTTATTTTTGAACTTTTTCACCAAAGTTATTAGGGGGCATAAATATGTGTAACAAATTAAGTTGCAATCAGTTTAATATTTGTTGAGATATTTTACCCAAAACAACTAAAGTAGACCTGCTGGAGGCAAATTTAGAGAACTGCGAGGGTCAGATGGATCCTCTGGGAAGAATGAACGTCAGTGCCAGATTTTATGCTGATTTACAAAGCAGATGTGGCCAGATTTTACTGGAAAAATTCTAAATTTGTAGCACTGTTTAGGAAATCAGGTGATCACCAGTCATTAGGATTTCTCCCCTGAGGACCTTGAATGTCAGAACCACATTTCATGACAATCAAGCCCATATTTTTCAAGATATTTCACATAAAGACAAACATTTAACTCACTGTGGTGCAAGAGGAGCAGTCGAGGATAGACAACAGTCATTAGGATACATCTTCTTGGAACCATGAATGTAGACAACCAAAATAGTTGTAAGGGCATTTCAGTCTGGTGAACCGACCAATGTAAAAACAGAAACCTTCCAGAACAGATACCTCGAAGTGTGGGCAAATAAAACCAGGGGTAAACTGATGGCCAGATGACACTGTGTGAGAATGTTTGGGGTTTTTTTTTTGTAATTTGGAAGAAAAAAGACTTTAATAACTCAAATGTGTTTGCCTGAGATGGTTTTATTCAGTCGGCAAGGTTACAAAGATTATAAACTGATCCTTCTTACTTTGGGAGGATTTCATGACCTCTTTTAACTCGGCAGCTCTTTTCTTTTACTGTTCCTATTCTTTTCTCAGCTGAATATCTGTCTCCATCTATTCATATTCACCCTCAAAGTGTTTGTGACACAGCTTATGAGACATCTCAGCCCGAGCACTTTAGTAGTGGACTGTGCTGCGCTTCGCTTGTATGTGGTCTAATTGAAGTCTCCCGACCTAAGCCGTGGTGACAGAGGCCGTGTCTTTCCGCCCGTCCACAGGGAGACTCGCAGAGGACCAGCATCCAGCTCGACTTCGGGGACGGCATCAAGATCACATACTCTAACCTGAGCAGGACTGACGACGGCATCAAGCACATCTACAGAACGACTGGGATTTACCGAGTGACAGCCGCGGCTGAAAACGACCAGGGATCTGACAGCATCACACTGTTTTTACACATCACCAGTATGTGGATAAGAAACGTCATTACTCATTCCCGCGGCAGCACATACAGCATGAGCCCCTTCTCTTTCATGGATAGTCGCGTTCCCATTCCGCTGAATTTCATCTCAGACATGGTTGTGTTACTTTAACGCAATGGAAAAATGTAAAAAACACAAATGTGGAGTTAAATGTACATCAGCTGTGCTCACAATGATTCTCCATGTTGGCTAAATATGTGTGTCTTTTGTGTGTGGGTGCATTGATTTGTATGCACACACATGTGTGCGGTGGTGTCTCTGCCTCAGGTCCAGTGGAGCGTATATATCTCTCCGCTCCTATCGTAGCCATCCGGGGGAAGGAGGCTAATCTCAGTGTGGTTGTGTGGCCGAGTCACACCAGAACATTGACCTTCTTCTGGTGGTTTGACAACAGCTCCGAGGTGAGAAACTTCTCCTCCCACTCCCACTATTGTTCACCACGCACTTTTTTTTTTTTTGTCGTCCTGTTTACTGCAGTCTTTTCCATTCTCCCACGCCTCTCCCGACATCCTCGTGTTGTTGTTTACAAAGTGTAAATCTACCGAGCATTCGCACAAATCGTATAAAATGTGACTGCACGTGACTGGCCTGTGTCTTTCTGGAGGATCCGGCTAGGATGGCTGGTGGTATTTATTTATCATGTTGATTGTTTTCACTGCAGCACCTCCTCATTATACAGTATGTCAAGGGCTGCACATACGGAGTATTCTATATTCGGCTGGGAGGATGCGGGTTTTCCTCTGAAATTGTCTGTGTTTTTCCTTTTGATATCCAGCCCATTATAACCTTGGAGGGAAGTGTCTCTTACACGTTTCAGAGAGAGGGAAAAAACAAGGTCACGGTCCAGGTTGCTTCTGGGAGCACCATAATACAGGATTCAAAAGTTATAACTGTTAAAGGTGAGTGAGGGAGACAGTCTTCAAAGCACTTTAATTGGTGCGATGCACGTTACATGAATATGCAATATGCTATCCTGGGGAAAGTGTATTGCCTCTCAGTCCACTGTGTAAGAGGCGCCACGTTGATGTCAACGCGGACTTGTCTAATGAATAAAATGTCACGGTAGGCGAACACGAAATCTTGAGGAGCAATTAACTTCAAGGCGCATGTTGCCAAATGAAAAAAGACAAAACTGCACATCAGATTAATCAACAAGGAAACCAGAGGTAGCGTTCATATTCTCACAGACATCACTTCATCTTTCCTCCAGAGTTCTTCAGGTCGCTGCTGCTATCGTTCTCGCCGGCCCTTGATGAGCACAATCCTGACATCCCCGAGTGGAGGGAGGACATAGGGCGTGTGGTGCGGACAGCTCTGTCACAGGTACATCCAGTCCTCACTGCTCTGAGACCTTCCCTGGAGCCAACATCAGCTACTAGTGGCTTTCAGGGTCATTACTATTTTATACCCGTGTGCAGTACTGATACAGCACTCATGATGTTTTATAGTCCGTGTGAGGAATTTTGTCTTTTTTTAGTTTACCTTTGATGGCAGTAACCAGACGAGATCGTCCGGTGCGAATTTGACTTCAGACTGATGTCAGAATGTGTGTCATGGGACGGTCTCACTTTGTGGATCTTGACTTTATTGTCCAAAGTTTGGAAGTAGCAGCTCAAACTTTTACCTCCTCAGTGGAGTGACGCCTGTCTGTTGTGTTGTCCTGTCGCTGCAGGTGTCTGGGGTTCCTGAGGAACAGCTGCTGGTGGCTTTGTACCCCGGACTTCCAAGTACAGCAGAGCTCTTTATCCTACCTGATGAGCGCACATCCAGTGAGCACAAGCGAGGCAGCGAGGACGCTCTGGAGACGGTACGAACCCTGATATGTGGAAATGTTGTGTAAATTATCATGTGGACTTTTAGTTGAAACAGCTCTACCACTTCTACTGATATGTTAAATTAAATCATATATTTTTAGGTATGAAAAAAATGTAATAAAGGCCAAATATCCACCAGTATAAAATAAGATTATTGATTTTTGCTCTGATTGTTATGTACTTTTTTGTTGCTGAGAGTTTGAAGCTAAAGCTAACTAAATACCACAGTACTGTATATCTTTTATGTCACGTTAAATACCATAACATGTTAATTAGTCAAATTTTGAATAATAGAGAGAGCCAGGCTAACTTTCACTCCTACCTCCAGTCATTATGCTAAGCTAAGCTAAGTGCCTCCTGGCTCCAGCTCCATTATCAAAAGTAGAGTCAATTTTCTCATCTTCCTCTTGAATGAAAATTTTTTTGAGCTACTCTTGTGAGAAAATTTTCCAGTTCATGATATAATGATATTAAAAAAGGTCCAGCATGTAGGATTCAGGGGCAGAAGTTGTTTATTTTCACCTGAAACTAAGAGATGTTGTGTTTTTGTTGTTTTGTTCTACAGTAGCCCAGAGTGGACAAACCAAACACTGACTCTAGAAAGAGCCTTTTTGTGTTTTTCACATTTTTAGCAGCAACTGTAGGGGAGGGTGTTCATTTAATTATCAACCTGCAACCAACAACTAGGTGCTACTAAATCCTGCGCACTGGACCTTTAATCATAAAGAGCATTTTTTTAAAATTTATTATCGTTCTCTGACATCAGTTTCTCCTCAAACAGATATCAGATAATTTTGTCACTTTCCTGAACCAAGGCCTGATCCAGTTCGAGCTGAAAGCTGATATTCGCATTATTGTGTACATGACTCAGCAAACTTTGGGTAAGTGCTTGTAATCGGATCTCTAGGCTCCTCGTAATAAGATTTGATTCTGATTCAGAAAGCCACAATGCAGTTGTTAAGACATACTGATGCATCAAAATGTTGGATTTTTGTTTCTTTTCACTGTCTGACCACTTGCTACTTTTAAAACATTAGTATTTCTAGTGATTCATCGTTAGAATGAAAAGATTAATTAACCTCTATTATCTTTGCTCACGCTCAGCTAGCAGTAACCTAGCTTAGCATGTGTATCACCATCAACATACCATAAGGAATTTACAGCCCGGATTAGCAAAACTGTTACAGGCCATCAAAATGTCAAGAATTGGGTTTTAGATCTCTATTGACTTTTTCTGCATCCAGACATAATCTTTCAAGTTAGAATATTGATGGATCTAATGCTGCAATCCATTCCAGATCGGAAGCCGATATTTCCGAGTCAATACGCCAAACTTCCAATCTAAATGCAGGGCGACTACAGAGGTGTTGTTGCGGCATGTTTTCCAACACAAACACTACATAGAATAAAAATGTATGAAAAGGTAACTGTTCGCTGTGTGCGCCACCGTACAGCTGTGATGTCATGCGTGTTTATGTGGATCTTGCTCAAGTTGCATTTCTCCGTGTCCATGTGAATCAGGTGTGTTCGGGCAGAGACTTTTAAAACATGGTGCCTCTCAGGACCAGGGTTGAACACCTGAGACTATTATCTCTGCACACCTGGATCAAAGTAAAAATAAATGACAAACAAAGCCTTCAAATCTTAGTTAATTTATTCCAGTCTACTACAGTATGCCTACACTTCTGCAGTGCGTTTGTTCTGCTCGCTGATATGCAAAAGATAAGCCACACGTCTTTCTTGGAATGGTTTGACATTGAGTTAAAGTAGTTAAACGGTATTCCCTGACTGAGACTTATATGATTGAGTATATCACAGGATTTAAATATCTTTCACGGTGCATCGGTTCTGCACCTGAGGCTATGAGACAGTAGTACTCTTTGAAATCAGTCGATCAATGACATGATTGACAAAGAAGGCATTTGGTATGCACTGAGGAAATCGGCAGGGTCACCGGGTCATTAGCATATCGCAAAAACGTGTCGATCAACCCTGCGTGGCTTTACCCTTTTCATCCACCAACGGATCTGTCTTCATTTGTGTCTGCATACAAAGGTCCTGGTTGCCTTTTAAAATGATCCTGAAAGGTCATGGACTTCATAGGCATCTCTCTGAAGGAGAGAAAGATGGGCGGCGCAGGGAAATACTTTGAATATTGCATCTCAGCATTTAAAAAGCCATGACTATGCATAAGCTACCTGCATGACGGACCCTGGGGAGAGAAAGGAGACCTCCTAAAGGTTCCTTTTATTATCCTGGGGGGATAACACGCAGAGAGCAGCTCTTCAAACTCTACCTGCAGTTGTTACATGACAAGGGGTAATGAAAGTAATCTCCTTGAAACAAGACAGGGTTTACAGGAGAAAAAAGAAAGGGTTTAACTCGTCCGTCTTGGTCCAAATGTGGCGCTTATTTGATGTGTTTGTCTTTCAGCACCACTTGTGGATTCGAACTCCATCCACAGTGGGTCGGCCATGCTGATGCTGGTCACCGTGGTGTTTGTTGGTTTAGCGGCATTCTTCATCTACAAGTTCAAAAGGTTGGTTCGCTTCGATTGCATTTTAATTCACCTGTAAATCGGAAACTGTACCTTTGTTGTTGGTGAAAAACCTTACACATTTGCTCTGCTCATCTCCTCGTCATTAGGAAAATCCCTTGGATCCATGTTCAGACTGAGGACAGTCATGAGAAGGACCCGGAAGTGATCAGCACAGTCGGTCAGAACGACAACATGACTAAGGTCAAGCTCAGCGAGTTTCCCTCTCAGAAAGAGCTCATGGAGAAGGAGCTGGATGCCAGGAGCAGAGGTACGTTGGCTAAAGATTTATTATTTTACCACCTTTATATATGTTTTTTTATTTCTCAGGGACATTGTAAGAAAACACAGTAACAGGCCACAACAACATGGTCAGTGTGTTGCTATAGGGTTCCTAGCTAAGGCTAATTTACAACTCCTGTCCTTGGTTACGCTTTTTCTACTTGAAGGTGGAGATACAGTTGAACAGTTGAAACATTCTCTGTTAGGAGTAAAACTCCCTCGTTCAAAACCTTAAAATGAGTATAATGAGTATACAACATGGTTATCAAGAAAATGTACTTAAGTATAAAAGTAAAAGTACTTGGTATGCAGCCAAAATCATCTCTGTTGTTACATTACGATATTACCATTTTGATATAGAGCTCATTTTAAAAATGCTCTTACTGTCGAGTGATTTATTTTACTGGGTGACACTTTATTTGAAGGGATGTGCATACGACTGACATGACTCATGAACATGAAGGATCCTCTATGAATATTTATAGCTGTTGTAAATATGGACGCAGCTTTCAGGTCTTAAAAGCCAAGCCAGTGTGGAGGTGCCTGAAATCTGCATTATTTACACCACTGGTTTCTAAAAGACACTTGATTGTATGTAAGCTTATGAAAAAAAGACCCTACTTTTCACTTGATTTATTTCCTCAGTAAACCGTTTCCAAATAGGATTTAAGGTCTCAAACACTGATTTTAAGTCTTCTTCAACACAGAATGATGTTCATTGTGTAAATTATTGTCCCTTTTTAGAATAAAGAGGAAACCAAAACGGCGTTTGTTGTACGGCGTTGCTACCTTGTGATTGACATGTCACTACCAGGACCTTTCCTCTGGTTCAGTCTGATCCAATCAGGACGTCCTCTACAGCTCCGCCCTCTTGTCCAATTAGGGTCACATCTGGATCATTACAGGCATTATGTCAAAGTCGAGGACTAAACCCGTTAGTCCACAAACCAATAGATGACGTCACAGTGGGTGACACCTGTCATTCAATCAATTGACCCTAGCCCCCATCAAAAATGACATAATTGACGAAACGACACTTACTGACGATAGACATACATATTTATAAAGAGTCCCTCATGTTCATGACAGATATACAGTATGTCAAACAAAGAGGTACCATTCATGGTAGAATAATGCATTATAGTGAGTAACTACAGTTACCCAACCTCCCAACGCTTATTTTAAGTGGATGTTTTTTAAGATGTCAAAGCTGCAGGATACAACAGCTGCGATGCATGATTTTTTTTTTTTTCCCCAAGAATAAATTAAATTCAGAATATTAAAATCTGTGTACTACTCAGACACATTAATACAGGATTTAAAGGATAACTGTCACTGGGAGAAACTGATACTAATTAACATTTCATTACCATAAAAACACATCACTGAGCATCCGTTTGGAATAAATTGTAGCACGTAGTCACTGTAGACACAAAACACAACGTTGTTTCAGTTTCACTCAAAATCATGTCTCTTCTATGCGTTGAGGTGACTGTATGTTGAAGTGCAGCCAACATCTGAGGAGCTGGAATGTGGTTATTGATGCAATGTGTCATATTTTAACAAAGTGCATGGCGCAAGCACAACTGCCACGTAGTAACCAGATATCCCGGTGACAAGTTAACTTTTTGATTGCCACGGCTGACATCGACTGTGATGTCTTTTAGATGAGATCTATTTGGTCCCTGCAGACAGTGTGGGAGATTTGACAAAAGTAGCATTGCAGTGCTCCTGACACAGACATGTGGGCTGCAGGCCTTTTTTCTGGTCACTCAGCACTTTCCGCTATTCTTCATTTCTCAGCTGTTTCTACCTTTCCGAGTCCTTGCTGATCTGAGACAAATGAACTCTTTTTTTTTTTCGGTTACTTTGGAAAAGTGTTTATTTACCAAAGGGCAGAGCAGCGAGGGACATTTTGATTGGGGGCTTGATTAAATTAATTTACAACCTGCTGTTCAAAGATTTCATTAATAATCAGAAGCTTGGTTTGTTTCTTATACAGTCTGGCTGAGCTGCAAACATAAAGCTGAGTCTGTTGTATCCAGCTTCAACCAGGGTCATGAGAATATAATAAAATTATATCTATCATCTGCTCATGCAGATCACTGTCCAGCTGCAGGATTAATAGTTGTTTTTTATATGTTTTTTTCTCGCTCTTACATTGTGAATACTCTGTGAATACTACACTTACATGTAGATTTAATTGGGTTTAAAACACTTGGTATAAACAGAACAGTATTTCCCAATGCTTGCGAGTTAAATCTCGCTCCAGGCGGTGGGAAACAAGCCCCCTACTAGAGGAAAACTATTAACCAGTCTTAATTTAATTAATGCCGGTGTTCAGTGATTTTATGTGTTCTCATTTTAATCTAAATGGCTTTAAAAGCTCTTAAAAGAAGCATAATCTGCTATTCGCTGATAGTTGTCACAGTGCAGCGAAAACTGTGAAGAAAAATCACAGTCAGAATTCATGAAGGTTGGAAGAAAGATTTGAACATTGAAAAAACAGGATTTGACGGATTAAAATGAAAATTTGAGTACATGTTTAATTAAGGGTCTTGATTTGATTTATGGTAATACAAATTGGTTCTGAATGATTAATATGACAGCTCACGTGGCCTCATGTTTCATAATAAGACGAAGTTTGCGGTTCAGTTGAAATGGGAATGTATCAAGCTGTAAAAAGACATTCGAGATTCTCCCTTACGATGCATCGCACAAGACAGGAGGTTGTCAGAATAGATCTACCTTGCAGTCAAGCCAGTATTTCCCAATGCAAAATAAATATTGTAGGAAAATACTGGTATTTTCATAAACACAGTTGTCTGATAGACATGAATCGTCTCTTGCTAGACCATTGACTTCTCCCACATGCTGTGAGGGAGAAATAAACTGTTGTTTTTGACAAAAGCTGGTGGGAAGTGAGCCAAGAATATATTGTAGGGGGTCCAGCCTCTATTTATCAAACCTTGACGAATTACCCTTAAGAATGGTATTGAGAGACATTTTAGGAGTAAAAACAGTCATAGCTGACTGTGAAGAATGATCATTAATAAAGTAACCTACTTTTAGAAACAACTCTCAAGTAATAACAGGATTAATCACAAACAGCTAATTAGAGACACAGATTTATATCTTACATTCCTTACATTTTACCAAGTAGTATTTTATTCCAAACATTTGTTACTGAGCAAAATCCTACAAAGTTTGAGCTCATTCTTTTGATTTTCTTACGACTTTGTTGTTTGGGTTCACTCTCACAACAAACAGCAGGCAGCTCTTTAAGTAATAAGACCTTAACAACCCACTTTAGGCTTGGTTTATGCTTCTGCGTTGAATCTACACTGTACCTACGGCATAACCTCTGCGTAAATGTGTGCCTGTAGATTGTGACCTGTAGTTTCCCCAGTAAACACACCTCCCTCTTCGGCTGTTACATTCACCCCCGACCAACCAGCTGCTGCTCTGCTTGGGTTAAAATTCATTCTCCTCTAGAGCCTATTTTCACTGTCAGAGTGTCTCTGGGTGAGGAGACAGATGGATGTCTAAAGGGCAGGCTGCCTCTCCATGAGCTGCCTGGTGGCCAGCGCAGCCTTGCTGAAGTCATTCAAGCTGCCATGTGTATGAAGGGGCAGCCCTCAGTGCAGACCCTGCCCATCCACTCTGCATAGCCCAGAGACACAGCATGTGAGCTGAAGAGGTCTGTGTGTGTTAAAGGGGAAAGTACAGCTGGCAATCCGCTCAACACAGCAAGCAACACAAACACACCAGTGCACATGTCACTTCGGCACAGGCCACCTGTGTTTGTTACAGTGTAGGATCTAAGTAGAGCCTGCGTGCAAACAATAATCAGCCTCACACTACCTGCCTAGCACCGAACAGCAGACAGACGAGCTGGTGAACAGCAGCTTAAAGAGGCAGATGTTTCCCTTAGGAGTAGGCGGAGACCAAAAGTGGAGCTATAAGAGAGTGAATATTTGACTATTGTATGACCAGAAACACTCAAATAAACGATAAATGCTCCATAAATGTTAGATTGTTTGCTAAATTGCCACCCTATCTTAAAAGGTTATATGCTGGTGTGGATAAGTCATAAAAGTAAATCTATTGCGGAGCTTGAAAATCATATCAGTTATTAATCTTAAACAGCAACAAATGAATACACTACCTCATCATTATACATCCTGCAAACAGCTCTGTTTAAAAAGAAATCGTGTTGCATCTTTCACTCACTGTCAAGACAAATGCTCATGTTAGCCAGAGCAAGATCTTTAGACAGAAGGCCGTGGTGCTCAGGCTGCTTTTATCCACAGAGGCTGCCAGAATCAATAAATAAGAAAGTTTCTTGTAGCTGCTTTATATTTAACAGCATTTTGGAAATGGCAAACCATCCTCCCTGACATATTCTGATACTGTAACTTCTGTTGAGGCTCCACTTTACTGTGGACTTCATATTCGTTTTAAAATATACTCCATGTGAAAGCAATTTATATCTCATAAATCATATACTCTTTAGCAAATCCGAATTGACTGCCAGATCTCCTCCTTGATGAATTCACTGTCAGGTTATTAGCCATACAGGCGAACACGGAATTAGCTTCACGCTGCTCGGAACAAGTGACTGCATTTAAACTACTGACACAGTTGGTAGATAAAAGTGGCACCTTTGAAAGAGCCGGTGTCTGCACAATCTGAACGACCCCACTTGTCGCAGCGATCTTATCAGACCCTCATCACCAGCTCAGCCCTGCTTGGATAGGCCACGTTCCTTTGAGACAACAGGGGGCTTTTCAACAAAAATGCACGGCTGATGACTTTATAATTAAGTGTAAAAGCTCATACAAACCATTTGATCTTCAAGTCGAAAAGATTAGAGAAAGCAAGATTGAATTTTTGAGTTGTTCGGTTGATGTTTAAGGTCATTACTTCGCCCCAAAAATCAATGTCATGTATCACTTATTCCAGCTCAGAGTTGTGCTTTCAAGGATTATCTCTGGTAATTCTTTGATCGTGTTCTCAAAACAAGCTACTTGTGATGTGCAGTTGACTGTCCCCTGTATTAATTGCGTATTTCTTATTTGTTTTGCATGTTTTCAGGAGGAATCGGAAGAAATATGGAGAGAATTGTCACAAGGGAATTTCCAAACTGTACTAATGTCTAAAAACAAGCTCTCTGTTTCTGAGTAAGTACAGATTGTAGTGTTACAATTGTGCTGAAATTGTTTGCTCTGTTGGCATTGTTTTTTTTGTTTTTAATTTATTACACGCTGCTGTCATTCAGAGTCATGTGTTTAACTCACATGGATAGAGTTAGTATCTACCTGACAATACCTGATGAAGACCAATCCAGCGAGTCAGACTCCTGGGGCCTCTAGTTTGAGGGCGGTAAATTGCTGAAATTGGCCCGTAAGTACAGCATCAAGCACAAAATGTCTAATTAGCATCAAGACTCCATCGCTCTGCATAGACGCCATGGATCTATTGCTGATATTTCATGAATATTCAGATGCCATTGTGCGAATTTGACTAATGCTTTACTGGCTGTGAGACGTCATTGTTCTTAATTTGGATGTCGGGAGGGGAAAAAAACAGACGGATTTACTGAAATAAAATACCTCATAAGAAAAAAGTACCATTAACTCAAAGGTCACAGGAGAAAGAATGTGTAGGTGGCTGTATAAGTTTGATAAAGTTTAACTCCAGCATTGACTGATAGAGGATTATGTAACTTACAATCAGGATATTTAGACCCATAAGAGACATTATAATAATATCATACAGGGCTTGAAGTGACAAACTAATTTAATGCTATAAAAATGTTTTGTAATCTTACAGTATTTGTTGATAATGTTTCCCTCTTTGTATAATGTTTGCTCATAAATTGAACCAACAGGCTATAAAATTTGTCAAGTGTAACATTTTCATTTTATTTTATTTATCATTTTATGTCTTTTCTGTAAAGACATCCTCAATGGATGATACAACCTGAACAACATACTGCAGAGTTGTCTATTTAAAGGGATAGTCTGGGTTGTTTTGGCAAATGATGAAGTTTTAGGGCTGCTAAAACAATTTCTAATCAATCATCACCGATCATTCAAACACAAATAAGAACAACAAACCAACTACTGACAGTAAGTGGCAGTCGACAAGCCTCATTTTAGCAAAGCAGAGACTAATCTCTGCATGGAAGCAAAGCACAAAGTGCTGCTGTGGACCGGGTCAGTAGCAAAACGGTATCTGAGCCACCTAGAAGAAGTCCCGCATAAAAAAAATTAAACATTTATTCATTGTATACTGGATTGTGAATATTTTCATGCACTACCTTGCCGTCAGACAGCCCAGCACAAAATCTTCTCAACCACAGAACTTCTGTATACCTGCAGATTAACTGTCTGGGTCAGACTTTCAGCGGTTTATGAAAGGGAATATAACTTCATGAACCAAAGTACACAGAAGAACAACTTTCACAAACCGAGCTAGAAAGAGAGGGGAAACTTCTGTGGAAACCGCACTTCTTTATTGTAGTTTCATGAGTCGTTTTATTTATTTGCAGGTATTGAGTGCTATCTTACCAGTTTGTAAGCTAGTTAGCGTTTATCTGGCTTATTCGGCAGAGGTCTCGACCAGCACATGGAGGGTTTTTCACCATTGAGAAAATATAATGGCAAAAGAATCAGCTGTCTGACCGCAAGCTGCAGTGGTGAAAATAAAATGTATAAATCGAAATATATCAAACTCTTAAACCGATGTTAAGGTTTTTAGTTGGGACTGAAAAATACGTTATGTTTTACTGCTGCACTGCAAAGGTGAAATCTAAATATAAGTTATAAATGCTTGATTTGAGAAGATACAGACTAAAATCAAGTCAACCTATCCGTCCATGCAGCCGTCATTTTAATTCGTAAGAAATCTTAAAGGTAAGTTGATTCCAGTCCAGAAAAAGACTCTGAGAAGTATTGAAAGGCTTGAAATAAGTATAAAATCCCCTTCTTTTGGTTTATTTTGTCCCGATCAGAGCAAAATAAAATATAAATAATTCTTAATTCAAGTATTTTTGCATTCTCCGTTTTAGCACAACCTCAGAACAAACATCTTGAAAATGGGATCAGCATGTGTGCAGACCACAACACTTACATTTTGTGCCACCACTTTGGTGAGAAAAATACAATTCCGAGGGTCTAACAGTTTGGTCCAGCGGAAATATCTCAGCTGTGGGTCGGCTGTAATGAAATTCTGTACAGACATGTACGGCCCCCAGTGGAGGACACTCAGTGACTTATTCCTGTTGTGCCACCACCAGATTAAAGTTCTCATGTTTTCAGTGGCTACATTTACATGCACACCAATTTTCTACTTTTATTCCGACTGTGACAATATTCAGAATCTGGCACAGGTCACGTAAACGGCATAATCCGTTTGCATATTCCTAATTAAGCCTCGGATACCAACAGGTGTTTGGATATGCGCAAATATCGCGACGCCAACTGTAAAATACTTTTGATAAACACTGTGGGTGTGTGATCAGACATAATGAAACATCAGGAGGATCCACTGCAGCTGAGTTTTATTGTAGATTTAACAGGACGATGGACAGAGGAGACTGGCACCAATCGTAGCTGGTTTGTCTTAACAGAACCAGACAATAAACTATCAGCATACAAACCTAATACAGGAGCAAATATCTGTAATTATGAATATTCATTTTAATCTAAATAGCTCAACTGCTAAAACATAGATGAACAAAGAACAGGGAACTCAGAATCTCACGCAGCCAAACAATCGCTGCCAGCAGGAGACCGTGGCTCTGCTGCAGGAGTTGAAAAGTCTCACACTTGAACTCGACCCAGTTTATAAAGTCCTGCTCCTCTTCAGACAGATCCTCCCTCAGCCCTGCTCTTCACAACCACCTCTTCAAAAAAAGTGGTTGAACAAATGAAAGACTGAGGCTGTGTTTGCACGGTCCAACAGGTCGGCTATAATCTATAAATATATGTATACGTAATCAGAATATGCACGGCTGCATGTAAACGGGAATATTTATAGATTCATTCATTTTCATTTGCCATTTAAACATCTTAGTCTGAGTCTGTTTCGGAAATTTTGTCTGTTTCGGAATATATTTCAAAAACAATATTGTGTGCATGTAAGTGCAGCCGGTGAAAGATCTCAGTTACTGGTTGGATTGGAACATTTGGTTCAGACATTCGTGTTCCCCCTCAAAATAAATCTTAAAAAACTTCTGACCCTCTAACTTTTCATCTAGTGCCATCAGGTCAAAACTTCAAAGACTTGAAATACTTCAAAGTTGGTCTTTTATGGCTTCATCACTTTTAATGTGGCCGGTACATCTCCTGTTTTAGCTGGAGATGTCTGATGGTTGACAAGACCGTCATAGTCTGACGGATGTTGGGTCTAACTGAACGGGACTATTGAAAACACCATTATTATCTGTCGAATGTGACAAAATAAATGATCTTTTTTTAAATGAAACACTAAAATTTGCAAATTAGATGCTTTGTCCCGAAAAACAAGTCAGACTAGATTCAGAACATTATGTCACAAAATTAGAAAAAAGATGTTTTTATCTTTACTTACTCAAATGAAGACTAAAATCGCTTATCAAGACAAGACAAATGACATTTACTTGAGTTAAGTCAAAGGATAAATACCTCATACAAGCCCACTTCGACAAACCCGAACTATCCCTTTAAGGCAGGACACATTTTCACATTTCACGATTTTCGTTGTGTTAAATAAACCACTTCAGCTTGACGCCTTTGATAAACATCTGCATTTTCCGCCCTATAACTAGAGGTCTTTGAGTTGTAAATACATGAATACGTATGAAAATGTAGAAATCTGATGTGTTGTGGATGCTTTTAAGGATGAAATATGTGGTTACTCTGTGAGATAACATGGTGCTTTCAATGACTTTTTCTCGGATGATGATGGTACACAAACAAAAATGTGATATAAGGACATGAGGGTCTGGACTTAGAAATGGGAATTACTGGAAACTTGTACATAGAATAAGACGGAATGTAAATCTATACAGTTGCTTCATCCTACTTTAATGTAAAGTCGACCCACTGAACAGGAAGTAATATGTTTCCATGACCTTAAGTCTCACATGAAGCTGTACGTTCTCTTCTTTAATTAATTATTTATTTCTTTTCTACAGTGGCATGCCCTAATTATCTGTGATAAAAGACTTACGACTTATATTAGGGTGAGCGAGTGCTGTATGTGTAAATATATATATAAATATATATCATGGTTGGTTTTGAAGTTTACTTGACACATTAAACTAATTATCAAACACCTTGTCTAATAGTCTAGTTGTGCAATTGCCAAAAAGTTGTGCATGATCTATGATATTGTCCATTTTTGTCGAGGATATAAAAAAAAATCGTCTTGTTTTGAATCATATTTCTTACTGTGAACAAATTGCCATTTTAAAATTGTTCAAAATAAATGTATTTTTATACGGAACTATGTTTTTTCTTTTCCTATCGTGCACGCACATATAACAGAATCTGTGCTGTCGTGGAAAACGTAACATCAACAAGAGGGCTTGCACTCTATTATTCCCCAGAGAGAAGAGGCTAAAACAGTCTTTTTAGCTGTCAGGGAATTAGAAATGCTGCCATGACATAAAACCTGAAAGCGAACGGTTTGTTTTTGTGCAGCGGTCTTATCTGAAACACACGTGCCTCCTAACGGCTAATGTGTCAGTCTCAGCGTACCACATTTAATGATCCTACGGCGGCTCTGAAATCAACTTTAATGGGCAGAAGTGCGATAACACCCATGTGAGACTCCCATCTGACACTTCCACTGACCTATCACTCCATTACGCAGCTCCCCAGCTACAGTTGGTTCCCGTTTAATGAGAACAATTATTGAAGCTTTAGTCGAATGATGAGAAACAGATGATTTTGTGAGAGAAGAAGAACTAGTGGTGTTATATTCTTCCCTTCTTCCCATCCTTAGATTTAGAGTAAAAATAAAAGCCCAGAGAGGATGGAGGACACAACTGTGTGGTTGATTGGCTGAAATAACCCTTCACACACAAAACGGCATCAACAAGGCCCTTGTCCCTCTGTTTTGCATTTTGTTTGCCACTTCAACAGCTTCATATCGCACACCAATCTTCATCACTCCAACCAGCCATCGACGCCCCGAGAGTCTTATTCTCGCTCCCGCTCTCAGTCTGAATTAACACCAAGGCCTTTCTCTAACTGCCCTGGGATGTTCGGCGGTGCACAATCAAATTGAACGGTGACAATCACTAATGGATGATTTCGCTGCAGCCAGACACTGTAATGTAGCACTCAATGAAAGGAAACATGCTCATCAATTTCACACTGTGGCTAACACAATATTGCTGTGGGTTATTGTTGAGGGACATTTTTCATTCAAGGTGCTACCCAGGCAGGGAAATCTTCCTTGATTGTGTGTGTGCGAGTGTGTGTGCGAGTGTGTGTGTGTGTGTGTCGATTTCCTGGAGAGAGGGATAATTAATTTGTTGCACAGTGGGAGAGCCAAGGAACCAGCCCATTAGAATCACTCCAGGCTACTTGGTGCTTTTCATTGTCCTCCCGCTCTGCCCCATTGTATCATGCAAATGGCCGCACTGAAACTTCGAGCATGCTAAGCAACACTTGTTAGAGACCGAGCAGAAAAAAAGGGAGAAATTCGACAAAGTGAGGGCGCCTGTCCGTCAAAACTACCAATTTGTGACTTACAGTGAGTCGAGTTGGAGTTCTAGTTTTGCCCTCCGTGACGTCTATTGATTGGCTAAATCAAAAGGTCGCACACAATTAACGGATTTTTAGCACATTTAAACCGATCGAAGGCGGCCAGAATAAGCTATTTATGCCTTTCGTAATGAGTTTAACAAACGGCCACGCTTGCATTTCATGTTGTGTCTCTGCTTTATTTCCGCAACCATGGTTACTTCTGCAAGGTCAAATGGAAAAAAAAAAAAACAAACACAGAAAGAACCCACTGAATAATCACATCACTTGTAATTAATGAGTTTTCTAGCCTCTGAGAAACGGAAAATACTGCGTTACACATTTCATTTTTTTACCTAATTAAGACGTATTTTAAGTACCTTGAAAGAGGATTAAAAAAAAAAGAGCATCATGCAAATATGTTCACAATCGTATTCACAGGTCGATTATTGGGACTCAACAAAAAGACGTTGAATATATAACAAGCACAAAATAAAACTATACCCATGATCACCGCGGAGATGCAGCGTCCGTGTGATGGCGAGTTTATTTATGCTTCAGGCTCCGTCGCTGGATTTTGGGGAGGAGGGGGGAAGAAGTATGGACGAGCCTCCAGTCAATTTGTCTTGCTGACATATGATGCTGACAACACTTAAAAAGAAAAGTTTGATGAAGAAGAACTTCAGTACTTATCCCAAAGAGACAGCAGCTGACCAAAGCTCCGTGCGTAGGCTGAGCCTTGTTGACAGGAGATACGTCTTCTCTATCTCCGTGTCCCTCGCAGCGAAGGAGATGAACAAATCTGCAGCCTTTTGTCCGCCGAGTCCTTGGGGGCAAACTTGGAACAGATTGCAGGCTCCTCTGTATCACTGTAAACTGAGGAAAATGCCATGTGGAGATGCTGGTATCATAACAGTAGATAAACAGTCCGGAATGAATCAAATGTAAAAACTTAGAAACAAAAAAAAAAAAGAGAGTTTCCATTGAAGAGCCCCGGTGTAGTTTCAGTGTCGAGAACGCACCACAACCTTCACAGTGAGATCAGTTCAAAGAAGAACAACAGAAAAACACGAGGAAGCGGCTTGTAACTGTGTCAAGGAGCACACGTCTTTTAAACTCAGTCTGGAAGGAGAAAACAAACGGAAAATAAATAATGCACTAATAGATCATTAGATAAAATACACATGTGGCACTGCAGCGCTGCTTTTCACTGCATCACAGCGAGCGTTTCGGCCGCTGCGTCGTCTTCGTGAAAACACAGGAATTATTCAGGAAATTTACATGTAGCTCACTTTGTAGAAACCAGAATGTACAAGAAGCGCTCAGGGCGACAAATAAATAATAAGCACAAGTTTAAAAGTCATCGCATTGTTTAACAGTTCAACTGGCTGTAAAACTATGAAATTACAAGACTGCTGCTGCAATAATAGCTCATATGCATGATAAAGACTAGGCAGAGTACTCGCGTATAATCTCTTTTTAAAGTAGTTGTAGGATGTTAGCATTCGTTCGGACTGATTCGCTCAGTGTCTCATGTTCTGTGTACACCTATCTGGCTCAGCCACTTTAATATTCAGTTCTTACTCCTGTTATGACATATATAACATTTTGAGCGGCAGGCTTGATGGAATACACAGATCTGGGACTAGGAGCCCTCCCTCATCTCCTGGATATTGCAAGCTTTTCATTTGATGAGAATCGGGTGATAAGATTTTCTGATTGTACACAGCTTAATGAATCCGCTTCCCTCACTGTCTTACTCAGATAAGCTATTTCCACACAGTTAAACAAAGTAAACTTCACAAACACAAGCCCAAAGAAACAGAAATTGGAGCATATTTGGAGATATTATTATACATCACTTCTGTCCCGCTGCTTTGATAGTTTCATATTTGAGCAGACGCGGCTGTAACCAGCTCAGACAAATAACTTTTACTTCTTCCATTATGGATGTACAGTATTTACATAAAAAGATCAATGTCCTTGCAAAAATACAAGTATTTTCAGTCAAAAAGTGTCCCTTTTTCAAGAAGCGAGTATAAATCTGTACAGTCTCCTCAGAGGGATTAGGCAGCACAGTGTGAACTGGTCCATCCATGCATGGGTAGCAAAACACTCGAGACCATTCATTGTGACCGTGGTTTCATAGCTTGCTGGAAGTAACTGCCAAAGAAGATGTATTGCTTTCGAGTCGGTCATAGACTCTCAACATTAAAACACATGGGGCGCTTCATCAGAGAGCTTGATGTCTGTGTGAGATGGCAGGTAGCCTGGCGAGGGAGAGAAAAAAAGGGAAAGAGACAGAGGGGGAATTTTATGTAGCTATTTGCATACGGTTGTATTTTTGCAGGCAAACACATTTATCTTGGATGGGTCGATTGTTTATCTGCGGGCGGAGGTAAATCAGCCGGAACCTCACAGATAGTTCTTGATGAAAATGCTTTCACCACTCGGCTACTTTCCTGATGCACTAATTATTTTATTGGGTCAAATAATTCACCTCGACATTCTCATCATTTTAGCTCGCACCTGATTTCTGCTTCACTTACCTGTGAATACTAATACCTTCGCCGCGACAAACTCAGGATGGGACCATAGATAAATATACACGGCGGAATATATAACTGTATCTTGGCAACTCACACGACAACACGGCGGCAGGAGGGACGGCATCGGCACTTAACAATAAGTGAATATGTTGCATCTCTTCCACGTCAGCGGGCCTCAACTTCTTCCTCTTTGCCAATTAAGTTTTTAATACCGTCGCAACTTTCTCCGCTGTGCTAAAGGGTCAGTTCACACGTTTAACAAAAAACATATTTTCTCACTTCACCCTTGTGATATGCAAAGATGCACCGGTTGATTTCAAATACGAGGCTGTGAGATATTTGCCACATTTATAATCTGACTCTAAAATAACTTACGTTCGGGGACGTTGCCAGCAGCAGGCTTTTTTCAGCAGCGTGGCAGCTAATCTATAATAAGAAGTGAAGTGCAGTCTTTGTCACTGCCATTCATGTGAGAACACGGTGCGTAGTTCTTACGGAAAACATGTTTCCTTTAGCCTGATTGTATCAAACAAAGTGGGATGGTAATGTATGAGTGACCCCCACAGATGTATGATTTTCATACTTCAGTGGGAGCTCAGAACCCTCCTTATGGTTCCCTCATCACTCATTTTGTTGCGACAGACAAAGCAGTTAAGTGGTTTATGAGAGCGATACTTTGAACATTGATCAAAGCAAGTTGAAGGCACATTTCTAGTTAGTTTTTATTTCCATGTCAAGATATCATCTGGTAAAATCTACTACTGACTACTTTTGAAGCCTCAAATTTGGCAGTGCGACCGTCGCCATCTTGGTTTCTCGGAGCCCAAATGGACGGTACTTGGACGAGAGGGTGAAGTTTGGGAGGATATCCTGATTGGATCTCACTGAGAACCTGAAGACACGTGACGGTAAGTAGCATCAATAACACAAGGTCCGAGTACCACTGGTGGTACGAGAGCTCCCTCTGGTGGTACCCCGAGGAATTCAACAAATGTTTTTGGAAGATAAAATAAGATGATAAAAAATACTACTATTACAGTGTTACCCCTTTATAATTCTTGTTTTAGCCCACTACATAGTCACGTTCATGCACAATGTGGCACAATAATAAACAGAGGTGGAATAAACAGGCTCAACATGACTCCAGACTGGAGCTATCAGGAAGAGAAGAGCGGAACGAGAGGAGCATATTTCAAGCAGCCATGTTGAAACTGAAGTTGACAACAGTGAGCTTCAGTGAGCACGAGTCCTGGTGGTTACTTAATCAGAGCTGTTTGGGCTAAGTTAATAAATCAAGTGAGAAGTAGGGACATTCTCTCGTAAGCTTACATACAACTGGAGATCTTTTTGAAACCAGTGGAGTTGCCCCCTAGTGGCCACTGGGAATACTGCAGGTTTACGGCACTTCTACACTGGCTTCACTTTTTTTTTAGCTCTGTCCATTGCTTTTACAGTCAATGGGCAAAAAAACAACACAATTTAGCTTCACAGATAACAATTTTAGTGACAAAACTTCACCTTGAATATCAGAGGAAAGAAAATTGCTGCTACAAGTCTATATTAAAGTCTAAAATAAAAGGCTTTTTCCCCTCATCTCCCAGGCTGTCTGAAAGTACCTGGCAAACCTAGATGTTGTGTGTTTAGTAGCCAACTCAACTGTACTAATTAACAGGGAAAAAACAATACTATATTTCCAAACACAGCGCATCACTGTTGCTGCAAATTCACCGGGGAAAGCTGAATGAAAATAAAGTCTGACCTAAAAGCTGACCCCGAGCTGGCCACGAGATCACAACGGAGCAAGAAAAACATCCTTGTATTCTGCATGTGAACAGTTTTGGCTTCTACTGAAGTGACGGAAGTATAATTTGACTGTATCATTGCGCCTTTAGTGTTCAGAAGCATTTGTAACAAACAACCTAATTCTTAAGAAACAATTCACCTGTGTTTTGTGGATTATCCAAAGCAATGGAGAAACTGTTCAAGGAGAGAGATGATGGTGCTGAATCCACTTAATGTGTGGGTTTGTAATGCTGTTGGCTCAACAAATGAAATTCAAGAAATCTCAGAGATGGATATCTCCAAACCTTTGGCAAATAAAACACAGGATACCACTAAATGTAATTAGGAAAACGTCAGCTGGGATTGGCTGCGGCCCCTGAGGGCTATAGCTAATGGCTAATGGATGGAGGGAAATGTTTCTTGTCATTTGGGTGAATTGACCCTGAAAGTAATTCCGTGTTTTTTTTTCTAGCCAACATTTTGGCGCTGCCTCTTCTGTTGCTTTGAGAACTGATACGCCCATTTTAGGCTGGGAATACTCTGACATTTCCTCTTTCGAATCACACAGTTGTACATAAAGTGATTGAATACAACACTGCACAAAGAGCAGAGCTTCTTTGTCCAAAAATAACAACTGGACTCTGTGTGTGTGTTATTGAGGAATGAATGTAGCTGAGAGAAAGAAACAGGCGAATGAGAATACCTCTGCCTTTTGAGTCCAACTGCACATCCACATGATCCAGCGAGGTCAACTTGTCCCCCTCAGGGTTTGGGACGGCTATGGAGGTCACTGTCGGGATGACCTCTTGTTCTTTGTCGGGCTGCTCCGCTGTGTATGTGTTGATGCCTGGGATCTTCCTGTAGGTCATAAAAAAAGAAAATCTTAAAAAGGGGGGAAGTTAATGGAAACCTGCCATCAGGTCTGCTTCCCTAATGCTTCCACTGTGCATAATGTGTCGCGCACTATATTTAACTGTTAAGGATGGGAGAGGATCGCTTGAAAGCCAGAAACTAGGGCATTTTGCATTCCACTGGGCATTGCTCTCTCACTTTCATATTGTTCACCTCACTTTTCAATCAATTTTTCATCCCCTCAGATGCGCACCCCCAATTCTGCTTAAAACTAACATCTTGCATTTCTAATTTCAGATCCTCCCCATGTGATTTTGTGCTGCAGCTGGAGCTGCGGCATTTCAGCCGGCTTCTGAGACTCGGAGTTAATTTTTTAATGTAGTAATTACCATCCTGAAAGTTGAAGTTAAGCGATGTTTTACTTTATAATGAGCAAAATTTGGCAAACTAGAGAGCAACTAAGCCTTTCCCCCCGGGTGATTGGCATGGGATTACCTGCAGCGGAGGATGCTATTTACTGTATGCCCCTCACTGTATAATATATGTTGTCTCAGGACTTATCTCCTCAACCTTTCCTGCCATTCCACAGAGTATGCCTCACCTTGAATGGCTGTGTTTAGCATTTTCCGAAAGGTCAACCCTCACATTGTCAGATAGATGAATATTGATAACTGCAGGACTCTGACACCCATTCAGCTCTGTGGGAGAATTGATTAGACTGTCATTCCCTGTAATATTCCGCAGATTGAGACAGAGGGGAATTGTCTTATTCCTGGAGCTATTATTGTGTCGGCGACGTCCATAACTCAGAGATATATGGAGTCTGAATACTCGCGGAAAGTTTGGGGAGTTCAGCAGCGAGGTGGCTTGCTCGGAGATAATGGGGCTGACTCGTGCGCAACACACACACGCACACACACACACACACACATTGCACTCAAAGATAACATAATACCTCTCCCATCAGAGGCATTTGACACGATGTGAGTCTGAAAATTTGGAGAATGAATCCTCCCACATTCTGTCTGACCTCATATGTAGTTAAAAATACATCCAGCATACTGTACCTTTTGAATTTATATATTACAAAGACGGCCAAGCCCATCAGCACCACCGACACGAGCATGATGACTGCGGTGCCACTGTGGCCGCTATCGCTGCTGTCCACGAGAGGAGCTTTGAAGGAGACAGAATGAAAAGAGAAATTGAGTGCACTCGCGGGCCAAACGGGGACAAATGCATATTTCTTCCATCTTATATGAATTTAAAGTCTATCACAATCCGATTAAGAAACAATGGAGAATCACCGCTGGCTTGTTGTGCTGATAATATTTGAGTATAATGACTAAGTGCGCAAACGCCCAATTAACACTTTATCTTTTTCTTCATTCTTTATCCAGGATAATCCACTCATTATCAATACTTCTCTCCAGGGGAGCCCCGAGTGCAGAATAAAACAAACACCAATAAGACAATTAAAACACATAAAAAGTCTGTTGATCAGGTGTGCTCTCCAGATTTCAGCTCACATTTCAGAGCCCGCTAGCAAACTGGAAGAACTGCACAAACCCTGGCCTGAAATAAGAAACGACTAGAGATGCGACAATTAAATCGATTCATTGATTAGCCGTCAATCGTTATGGGATGGTATGACAATTTCATACCACGATTATTCTGTCCAACATAATTGCGATTCACGATATTAACCTGACGATCATTCGTACAACTTTTAAATAAAAGCTAAAATTGCGCGAAAACATACTGGAACCACTTTAACGTCACATTTTGTCAGGAAACAAAATATTTCTATTGCATCGCAGAAATAAATAGATGGTGATAACCTCATCTTCCTGTTGTTTTTAAGTTTGCAATCCGTAGTATTTACACACATCTGATTTCACTTGTTTTTGTGGGGGAAAGCCACATCGTCAGCCATGGTGACAGGCTTAGCGATTCAAAATAAATGAAGAAACCAATATTAGACTGTACATCAGTGAGCTAGACTGCTGTCTCAAGTAATTCATGTGAGGATATCCACAGTCAATTCAATAATGAATATTCACCACAATCAATTTATTTTAAGTGCTTTTTAATGCGATCAAATCTGTTATCGCCCCATCCCTATTTGTCAACTGTTAAATTAATCCCCGGCTTTATTGATAATCAATTGAAGCAGCAGTGAATGTGAAGAAATAATAGATGACATCTACGTATCGTTGCAGATAAATCTACTAGATTAGCATGCTAACCAAGTCCAGAGGTCCTGTGCTAACAATCTGCTGCTTCTCTAATCTGGACCGCTAGCTGCGCGGCTAACTGAGCTAAAACCCAATGGCAGCTTCAGTTAGCAGCAGTTCGTGGTTACATGGTGATATGCTGCCCCCTATTTGTTTGGAGTATGGATTCAACAGGTGGCCAGTTCTTACATATTGCACCTTTTAATCGGTTTGTGTATTTTTTAAGAAAAAAAGTCAAAATTTACTGATTCCAGCTTCCAGCTTGATTCCAGTATTTTCTGGTTTCTTTAATCTTTTAAACAGTAAAGTGAACAAAACAAGACATGTGTTGATGCATCTCAGACCTTCGGAAACACTGCTCAGTTTTTTTCCCCACCGTTTTCTGACACAACCGATTGATTAATTGAAACAATAATCAACAGATTGATGAAATGAAAATAATGCAGCCACCTGAAATGCTCATCTTTCCTACTTTCCTGCAGACTCACCTGGAGAGAGCCGCGTGGCGTACACATTCACCTGCACCCCCGGTCTGAGTGTGAACTGGATGAGGTCCTGGTTCAGAGCACTTAGCAGAACCTGAGAAAGCTATGAGGGGGAGTGACAGAGCAGAGAGGACTGTGTTAGCGCTGGCCGCACAGCAATATTCCACGGTCATCAATATTTCAGTCGCAGTCATTTCATCCAACAGCCTGAATTATGAATCAGAATTTTTGCTCCCTTCTAAAGAGGAGCAAACGTTGATATGACACAGAAAAACCCAACCTGCTGTGCTGAAAACCTGGCAGGGCTTTTAATACCAACGGAGACCCTATCAGCGATCTACCGGCGGTCTGCTCACGGTGCGGCAGTGACATTTAGGGAAAGAAAATTAATCTCCTGATATTTTATGGGGATTTTTTCACCTGTTGTTTTGTTTTAGCAAAGAAATTGGCGATTTAAAAGGCTCGGCGAGGCGCAACTTTTGGAAATGTTCTAATATCATAAAATTGCGGTTTTAATTTTTTTCTCCCCCAAGTGCCTCAAGTTCCCCGTGCTTTTCACACCTAGATGAAGCAGTCATTTAACAAGAGACCAAAATGCCTTCGCAGAGCCCATTTGAGTCCTTAGCCATGCCTCACTAATTCCATCTCGCTCTTTCTAAAATCTTTCCACTGGTTAAAATTAGACTGCTCTACACAGTATGAATAATTACTTTTTGTTCTAGTGGCATATCAGGGTCAGTAAATCTATTACACATTTTAATAAGCTGCTCCACACATACACTCGCCAACCAAGCGTGTGTGTGTTGGCACCCGCTCACTTAATGCATCCACATTGCAAGTCATTCACTGGAGATGAGAACAGTGAACTGAAGATTTATTACCCTATTGTCTGTGAGGTTCTGCCAGGTAATCAGACAGGCTTTAGATAAATACATCTATTTAATTCCCAATCCAGGCCGCCTGCCCCAGTTTGTCTCCTTTTCTCGCTGGTGCCAATTATATGATGCATCAATGTAATTAAATACCTATTAACTTGGTTCAAGACTGACTGCGAGCCGGCAGATTTATGTTTACTTGTGATACACGGAGCTCCTATCCGTTATGATGAATAAATGAGCTGTCCTGGCCGGTGCTTTTAAAAAACATCCCTGTTATTATGTTGTTTACATGTTTAATTGCTTTCTATGACACGATAAGAGATCTGTTCTGGAAGATCCGGGATTATTTTTTTGCTGTGAGAGAATAATAACAACCATGAAGCATGGTGGCTTGGAACGATTATGACGTTGTTGTTATTATCTGACGGATTATGCAAAACTCTAAACTTCTTCACGTACGGTGACGCTTTGTGAGTGTTATTAATTCAGTGCTCTGACGGGTGCCGTTCCGCTGCTTTTGCGCGGGAAGACATTGCCCTCTAGTGTCGACATCGTGCGTTACTCTTCAGAGGGGACTGAAACGCAGAGTGCATGTGTGGGAGCATTAAATCATTTAGCACTGAAGCGACAGAGACACGAAATCCCATTTTTTTTAAATGAGCTTCTGTGATACAGTGAGTGTTTTGGGGGAAACAAACTCAAATTAACAATTTAAGTGCGTGCTGCAAAATTAAACCATTATAAAACCACAAATACAGTCAAATTTAGAAGCAGTTCTTGGATTGAATGACTCAGGGAATTTGTAGGGCTTTACTCTACAATCTGGTAATTAAAGGAGCAGGGGGAGATGAAATGGGCTCTATGTGTCTGCATGCTAATGACAGCGGAGCTCCAGAAAATATTCCTCTTGTTCTTTCTGTATGCCACTTAATGAACCACACACCAGTGTCTGCATCTTTTACCCCAATTACCACAAAAATGTACATTCTTCATTACCGCTGACCTTTCCCGGGGAATAACACAGCGTTCCCGCTCCCCACCGTGCAGCCGGCGCTGCCCATTTATTTTATACCGCGATATGAAAATACATTTGCAGAGGCTTTAAACTTGGCTGACTTCGGTAATCCATCACCATGAGCATCATGTCGACATTTATTTTTGTCAAAGGTAACCTTATTGTTGCGTGACAACCGAGTGCAGACTTTCCGGATAAAGCTGCACTTAAAACTGTGTTACCATTCAACGATAATGTAACTTTGACAGAAATAAAGGCGGACATGATGCTCATTGTGATGTATTGCTCTCACCGAAAAACGACTTTAAGTTCATGCCGCAGCTGAAATAACCCGAGGCTGCCTGGAAGGGAGAGAAGCTGCTTTAAATGCATGTGAAAAATGTTAAACGCTTTATTAAAGAAGTGGAAAAAATAAATAATAAACGTGATCATATGCAAAGTAAGTTTGACTTTTAACCTCTCGTAAAAAGAGATTCTGCATCTCAAATAAATAAAAGGGAAAACTGGGCCGGGGGATGTAAACAAACAAACAATCAACACAAAAGAACAGTGCTAACAACCTCCCACGTAGAGATGAGAAGGTATCTGCTCACTTTGAGTACAGCGCCGTAAAGACGTCTTTGAAGAATGTTCTCTCAGGTCAGAGACGTCTTCAGTAAAGAAAATAAACAATCTGAAGTTATTAAAGCTAATGTGGTTGACGTATTCTTCAGCGCATGTGAGATTAAAGATAACGGACATCCAATATCCAGATAGTTGATGGGATACAAAAGTCCAAAAATAAATCTGGCCGTGTCGAACAGAAATTGATGAATTGGAGACGATTGAGGAAGCCAGACAGTGACATGTACACAAAAGGGTTTCTCAGGGACAAAACAACCATTTTCATTTATTTATTCTTTTACATTTTGGCTCCAGACTCCAAAGAGTTGATGAAAATATCTGGAAATAGAAGCTGACTGCTCTTTTGTTACATTATCTCAGGGTGAAACTGGGATAAACTCATGGCACAGGACGCTTTTGGCCACGAGCACGAAAGTTCTCACAGAGGCGGCTGCAGGCGAGTCCTCTGATGAAGGACGACTGGACTCCAACTGTCACGGAAATAAATTGGTAGGAGAAATTCTACTTCTATCTAAAAGGGGGAACTCAGATATTGTTACACCTTGTTTACATATTTTTGGTGTATAAATGACTAATAGGTACAAGACGTTTTGGAGTCAGTCCAGTAGATGGCCTCAGCTGGCAGCCGCTTCACAGTGTGTCAGACTGCTGTTCCAAGAGTCTGACAGCGTCATGGAAAAACTCTCTAAAGAGATGTTTCCCTCTCTGTTAAAGAGGAAAAGTTTTTTGTTGAACCAGAAACAGCAGCTGTGTCGCTCTCACCAAATCCACCAATCACTAATAATAGTGATTTTATCATCGAACACAAACTTCAGGAAAGCTAAAGGGGCTTTCACACCCATCCTGTTTGGTTTGGTTAAAATGGACACTGGTGTGTTTTCCAGGGTTGTTGCAGTTTTCGACCTGGACTGCTCGAAAAGGTGGGTCCTGGTCCACTTCCAAGGTGAATCTGGTTCATTTGTGGTGTGAAAGCAAGCAATCTCAAACGATGTCAGAAGCTAATTACAATAAATCCATCATCTGATTGTGAACTGTTCATGAAGCAATCTTATCATCAATCTACAGCCAAGCATCCAAAGAAATGTGGAAATTTGTGCCTTAAGCTTCACTTGGTAGTAAATCACAGCACACACGATGATGAATAAACATCATGTGTAGTACAGACAATGATTATGAACATGGTTCAGTGTGAGTGATGTTTACAAAGTTGTTGTAAAGGGTCTTGGTTGCTGTAGCAGCTCTTTTATTCATTCTTTAGAGGGGGGTGAACGGGATCGGACGCAGTTCTTTGGGTCCTCGGTTTGACCCGCGTGTTAAATATTTCATGGAAACGCATGCACACGTCAGCGCAGCTATTCTCCCTGTAGAATAGGTCAGAAAATGTCCAAATTGCTGCGCTGTGTCTCACTCCGTGTACTTTGTCAGTCCATTAAAGTCCATTAAAAAGTGTGTGACAGCTGTCCCACAGTGCGATTCATTACTGTACAATAAGATTCCTATTTGTTCCGTCTTGTTAGTCATTATTTACTACATGTGGTCGATTTGTAGTCCAATCATTTATTGGCTATTTCTTTGCAAACTCTTGTGATGCCAAAAAACATAAATACACATCAGAAGCATTAAAGTGCTGCAGAAAGTGCTGTGAAGTTTGATTCCCCCACGTGAGGAACGATGATGTGCTAATGATGCAGGACGCCCAAACTGCTGAATCATTGAGTTACCTGTCAGCCTGTATAACTCGTGTTCACTCCTCTCGGTTTGTTTGTAGAAAGTCACCGCGAACAGGAACTAGACCAGAACTAAACTACTATAAATACAAATATTATAAATGATAAATACGTTTCCCTTGGGTCCAAGCCAAATGAGCAAAACTACAAGTGTGAAAACACAGTGAGATGTGAAGACATTCAGACATTGTGATTGTTGGAACAGTGAAACAAACTACGAGTGTTTTCACACTCGTAGTTTGTTTCACTGTTCCAACAATCACAATGTCTGATTTGGTTGAAACGAACCCTTAATCCACGGCTTTGTGAGAATATTCCAGCTCTATACAGTGTTTTTCCCCTGCTGCCTCCCTCTGTCAGCCTTCTCCGTCACTCCCATTTGAATGTCTTCACATCTAACTGTTGTCTAATGAAGGGTTTTTGATCATTTAAGACGAGGATGTGAACAATATGTAAAAAAACATAGGAAAATATGGGCTAAACACTGCACAGTGTGTATACAGTAGGTTCCTATTAGACGTCTGCACTGTGAATTTTAAAAGTCGACTTTACTTTATAAAAGTCAGGAAACCAATTACCTCACATTTACCAGGTAAAATAGACTATTACATTTAAATTAAAGCTAAAAAGTTTAACAACCTTAAATTCTACTCGCTAATTCTAAGGTAATCAGTTTCCTCGGTGTTGTTAAGTAAACTCACTTTGTCAGTTTTCACAGTGCGGGAGACTGTTTCACTGTACAAGTACTGCGGTTCTTGTGTCAACCCACTCATTTACCTTGAAATTATGTGAAAACTAAAATTTCTGCAAAGGGAGATAACCTTGTGGCGAGAGAAAACACGGTGAAATATGCCGTCTTGTTAATCCAACAAAAGAGCTTAAACTGACTCAACAGTGTTGTACGACACTCTAAAGTAACGCACATATTCTCCGGGGAGGCTCTCTCCGGAGACGCTCTCTTGACTTCCCCAGCTTACTTTTGTGCCGTTTTTAATTATCACAGAAAACCACATTTCGCCGAGCGTCTGCCAGGCACCGTTAAAATGATTTGAGGGGACGCTACCTGATCCAGGTGCGCCCACTTCTCATCCATGCCTCCGTGTCTCGACCTCTTCTCGGGCACGATGAAAATCTCGGCCGTGGTGGGTAAGCCCGGGAGCACCGTGACCAGGAGCTGATCCTCGCTGATTCCCGTGACCTTTAGCGAACAACAACAAAAACTCATTAAAAAGGTTTTTTAATTGACACTGTTTCGGGGTGAAAGTCTGCGTCCCGGCCCTGAAACATGATCACTGAGTAAATACCGTCGGCCTCCCGCTTCATATATCGTTTGCCTAAGTACCAGTCACTGTCAAGTTATAATGCACGGATCAGATGAAACATGCAAGTTCAATCTGACAGTCTTTGGTAAATGCCAGGGCTTTTAGTGCATTTACGCCGTAACCAGAGGTCTCCTGTCAGCTTCCTGGTGTAAACCGTGGCCCTATCTGACAAGACAGAAGGTCAAAGTGAATGTTTCATACTGAGGGCTACTGTAGGATATATATAGAGCTCGGTATCCAGGTCTTTTACATAACCTGCTGCATTTCTAGACAAAACCAGACGCACTTAACCACCGTTAGACTCGCCGCACTTGAGGTTTTGGCGTTCTTTCGAGGTAATGGCATTCAACCCTTTAAAGAGCAAGCGGTAGCTGTCGTGGCGGTGCTTTTACTGCCCTTTCGCTCTTTGACAAGTTCAGTTGAAAGCTTGTACTGGTAATAATGATTTGAGGTTATGTGACATGTCGGTGCGCAGAGGTTAACAACTAATTACACAGTGAGGTCAGAGACACGGCGAGCAGCCGAGTGCACCACTTGACACACAACCACACGCAGACATTACAACTGCAGCAGAACCAAGGATGGAAACATCGCCAGCTCTCTTTCTCCAGGCTAAAACAAAGATACTAATTGCCAAATCTGACGAAGGTCTTCTCGAGTTTACCTCGTCCCCAATTGTGTCACGTTTCTCCGGGAGCTGCTCAACTGACCTGAACCATGGAGCTCTTCACCACTCTGCCGACGTCCTCCCTCCACTCAGACACCCCGGGGTTCAGCTCGTCCAAATTAGAGGAAAAGGCCAAAACATGTGACCGGAAATAATCTGAAATCCAGACAGAGATCTAATTCAGACCTTTCTCCTGTCAAAATTCCCTCGGATACTTAAAATAGCCCTGACCCTGACTGCGAGGTCGCCTTTACAGGGGCCGATTCTGTGTCTTCAGCAGAAAATACGGAGGCTGGCAGTGTGATTGCCAAAATCGAAGAGGACGAGGAGCGCTGGAAACGTCCTCAAGTTCATAAATGTTGGTATGATTTACGAGTTCAGCTGATTCATTTTAAGATGCTGCATTTTATAACCCATTCGTCTTACGCGTCTTTGCATAACATGAATCTGATTTATCTTTGCGTAACATGAAAAGATTCATCTCAGATGCGTTGGATTTATCTTATGCAAAGATGCACAAGATGAATGTTTGTCTTTTCCATCTTGGTGTTGATAGAAGCAGAGAGATACGTTCAGGTCCTGTGACCTTCTGCCTTCATTCTGCATCATTATCAGTCACTAAATCATGACTTTGTATAATAGATGCTACGAGAGAAGACACGCAGTTCCCATGATAAAATACAGTATATTGATCTGACACTACCGGCGGCTGCGAGTGCACTACTTTTCACTACATCCACTATTTTGCCAACATCAAAGAAAAGCCAGAGGACGTTTTGGAAATTAATGTAATTCCTTTTGTAAGGTGGGAACAGGCTGGCCTTGGTTATGTACTAGTTCTGTGTGTTGTAATATATGTCTATAATAAAGACAAAAACATACTCTTTGTATGATACATTTAAAAAATTAGAAGATTTCTTTGCATGTATGCAGACGGACGTTATCGGCCGTGTGCGATTTCAAAAGCTTCATTCAAAATACAAGAAAGATATGACGCTCTCGCCCATGAAAGTAGCCGCTTAACAAAACAATTTTAATTACAAGGTCCACTTTTCTTGAGCCTTCAGCTGCCTCTCGTGACCTTTAACATTACTGAAATGAATCCTGAGCAGATCGACCTTTTTGTTACCAGAAGCACCAGTCTCGCTCAAGGACGAGTCTCTTTCTGAAATCCAGCGAGCCGAGTTGTTCGCAGTTGTCGCCTCACCTTGATCGTCACAATCAGTTAAACAGCCTTGACTTTGCAAATAAATTCTTGTTAGCAGTTCCTCTAGGGTAAGGTCCAAACTCCTCTCTTCAGCTTTGTTTCCACCGGCGTCTCTTCATAGCTCACCTTTTGGGAGATTTGAGAGAGAGACTTCTTTTTGAGCGAGACCGTCTGGTTTCTGGATACAAAAGGGTCTATCTCTGTAGGAATCAAAATGCTGTCAGACACTTAGACTAACGACCTCAGCCTGTCGGTGACAAAAAACACTTTTATTAGACGTAACTTTGACAGTTGCAGTTGCACTGAGGGATTACATCGCACCCATGGCAGCTGTGTTACAGCTGGCAGCTGAGGTGATCGACAGGACCGATTCCAAAACGTTACGAATCATTTACACGCTGAAACATGAAAATATAGGTCCCAGGTTTAAAACAGTGGATTTACCCTTTAATTGTTATATTCAAAGTCTGTTTAAAGCTGCTCCAAGTCATATATCTTTATTAAAATACGTGTTGAATGGCTCCGATTCCAACAGTAAGCACTGTTATGGAGTGTTTGGTCTATTATTCTCTAAGAGAAAATACATTTTCTGGTATCCCTGCGCACTTTATCCAATCAAGACAGAGAGCTCCGTAAAGAGGCGGTCCTGTAGAGAGGAAGGATTGCCAACTATAAAACATACAGAGAGTTAAACGACGCTTACAGCAAAAGTCAAGTAAACATATGTAGATATGATTTACCGTAAACTGCCACAGTCATTTGATCCTGAAGGACAGTGTTCCCCACTGAAGCCTGGACGCTGACAGTGTGACTTCCCTCCTTGGAGAACGTGAAGGACGTCGCCCCGTCCAGGGTCACAACAGGCTAAAAGACAACAGAGGCACACAGACAGATGTCCTGTGAATCTATCAGGTCGTTTGGTTAATAGGCTGCATGCTGGGAAATGAGAAAATGAGACTCGCCTCTGTTTTGTTATCGAACCACCAGTAGAAGATGACCGTCCCCACATTGCTGGGGCGTAAAACTGTCGTGAGGTTCACCGCTTTGTTCTTCACGACCACAGAAGGAGCCGAGAGCTGGACCTGCTCCAGTTGACCTTTCCAGAGAAAACATAAAAAAAACGAGAATAATGGCCAAATGCTGCTTTCATGATGCTCAAATGTCCAAGACGAGCCGCATATTCAGCCATATTCATGCAGAACAATGACTGTCTGGAACACAGTGGAGAGACAGACGGACGGCGGAGTTGATTGCAATGCGGGAGCGGTTCGACAAGTGTTTGTGGATGTTTTTCGCCGCAATGAAAATGTCACCAATGGTCTCCATTATAATGAGCCGAATCCGAGCTGACCGCCGCTGCCCTTCTCTGTCAATGAGGAGACAACAAACAGCCGTCTTTTACGCCTACACTGGGTGACGAACACTCAAAACTTTGGATGGGGATTTCGGATTGAGGCTCATTTTAATGAGCCATTCGGAAGGTACAGAAGAGTCATGAGCGTATTTGCCAAGTGTTTTGTACTATTTCTTTTCTCTCTAAGGGCTCACAAGTGTTTTGACCTATTTCAAGTCTGTTGGATCTTGTCGTCTATGATTAGCTGTGTTAAGGATAAAGGAAAAAAAGCTTAGTGTTGTCACTTTATGATACAAACTGCAGTGAAGTTAGAGACATGCCACCCTTGAAGTAAAAGAGGCTTCCACAACTGACTGAAATGATACAGATTATAACGTAAGGAGTGTACCCTGAAATATAAATGACTGTGTCATTGGTAATAATAGATATTCAACCAAGATATTATTCATCATAAAAACACATTGTGTGTATTTTCGAGGTATAACAACTGTGCTGAATGCATTCGGTTCTTCAGAAAACATTTGCAAAGCCATTTTTTGATCATTCTGAAACGTGTTTGATTGCTCACAATCTTCTTTTTCCCTGTTTTTCCTTGACATGTTACAGCCACCTGTAGGTCAGTGAAATGACATGAAACCATTGACGAGAACGTGTAACCCATCACCCACATACTTCATACATATGCAAACAAAAAGGGGATCCCTCTCATAAAAGCACGGCTCAATAACAAGAAACTTTAAGAAGAAATTGGTACAAGACCGAACTAGAAAATAGCGATTTACCTTATGGAAAAAAATGTCAAAAAATATTTTTGTTCGTAAAAGGAAGACATTGATAACTAGAGAAATAATATGTTCAGTATAATTGATTTATGAACACCCTTCTTAGATAATGGACCCTTGTAACCATCGCTGCTTTATTTTTGCTTCTTGTGTATTTTGTATATTTTAACTTTGTTTTTCGATATTTCATAGGCCTGAACTACCAGGCAGGATTTGTTAGTGAGGTAACTTCACGGTAAACTCTCAGTTTTTAGTGTAACGACTTGTGTTACATTGCCGTTGTAACTTGCGCTGCACGCCTAGCCCGCTCCAGAGCAGGTCGTGTTCGAGATAACAGAAAAACACACATAAAAGCGCCGACCAATCAATTCTCTGGAAAATGGTATAATCACTCATAGAAGATGCCGTCGAGCTCAGTGTGCGAATCGGTGATGGGTATACACCTGTGTGGGCGGGCCCCTCGTGTCCTCTCCATTCATCTTTTTCCTCTTGTTGGCTGCAAGCGATGTCGGAGCCATTACGTTGTGCTTTTGCCCCACAGATGTTTTACAGCAGAGACTGATTGAAGCACTAAAGCCTTGTACATGATATGAAAGTACCACTTTGAATTATGTTTTCATATCTAGCTTTTATTTGTTCGTTTGACATTAAAAAAAAAAAAGGTCGCGGCTGAAAGACTGAGACAAAAACTGCAATGAACACCATAAGAAAAGCCCACATATAAGCAGCATATTAATTAAATGGAATACACAAATGTAATTATAGTCAGATGATCTACTTTCGCCCTAATGGTGGAGGAGTGATATTGTAAGCTTTTTAATTAACACATTCAAACAGTTTTTCAGTTTTTTTTTCACAGCTGTCCTTCATGTAATTGGCCGCTGTCACTGTGTTATTTCTGAGCCTGCATTATGTGTTTAACTTCTTTGTATTTGTCAAATATTGTAGTTTGCTCTTCTTTTACAAAATATTCTATTATGCTGCTAGAAACCCTGGCAACGGAAACATATCCTGGGTATGTTGAGCTTGTTTCGTAGTGCAGTCCTCTGGTTGTAAAAGTCATGATTTAATATACAAAATACCTTTGATTTTATGTAAAAACAATAACTCAACTTTGGTAAAAGGCTTTTTTCTCGACTCACATGTGACGTGGAGGTACAGTGTCACCCTGTCGGAGCCCAGCGTGTTGGTCGCTGTCGCAGAAACCTGGTAGATGCCGACTTTGCTGTAGACGTGCTTGACCCCGTCCTCGATGGAGCTTATGTTCACGTACGATATGGCGGTCCCGTCACCGAAGTCCACCGTGATACTCGTTGTGGAGCTGAGACCCTTCGAAAGGAAAACAAAACACTGTCACTCACCGCGTAGCCTCGGACGTTTGTCGGTGTCCTTGCTGACACATAACAGAGTGCATTTTCCATAATATCTACAAGAACGAGGTCAAGCGGTGGACCTTGTCACTGCATTTTTACTTGACATGCTCGCGCTCCAGCCTCTGCGCTACGCCTCCGACAGCATTTCGATAAACACAAGAAAAAAGCACGCAGCCTGTAATACACAGTGCTGTTGCTCTGATAGAGTCAAGTCAGCACCTCTTCCAGGAAGACGAGGAAAGTGACATTCCTCTCCACCGTCGCTACCAGTGTTCCCTCACTGGTGAAGAGCTGGAGGCCCCTGGGGGCCTGACTGGGGCACTTTTGTCGCCTGGGGCTGTACTGCAGCAGCGTTCCGTCGGTGCAGTTGTTAGACAAAGCCCTGCGATATCTGGAAGTCATTTAAAACACCACAAAAAGACGCAAATGAGCACGACACAGGTGTGAAAACACATTAACACACAGAAGGACTTTTACAAGAGGTACAACTGTGGTTCTGTCTATTTTCAGCTCAGTTAGCTGTTTAAAAACAGCAGCCATCAGTTATAGATGATTGACTTCAAAACCAATGTTATTTAAAGGGACACTCTGTAGTTTTGGAAAGAAATTCAAATTGAATGATTTTAGTATTTTCCAAAATCAATGAGGTAATAAATAAAGACAGAATGTTTAACTTTCCATGACGGAATAAACAAGCTGTTCTCAGAGGAAAATAAGGTCCCCAGAACACTGTGTGAAGATAGGAAGGTGGCAGGGTCCGCCACATATAGACAAAGTAAAACAGTATGAAATTGTGTTGTTGTTTAAGTTCAGTTTGTTTATTCAGTTTCTCTTCTGATTAAAATTTCTTCCCCAAAACTACATAGTGCACCTTTAACAGTATTAATGACAGAAAATTAACATTTTTTTTCCTGAAACTGTTGATGTTTCAAATATTTATTCAAAACTTTTAGCTACTTTAGAAGTTTCTCCTTGTTTGCTAACAGTTGTTCAAGCTAACTGGACTGCAGCCTGCAGGTTTGGTGTCTCCTGTGCAGTGGGTTTACTTTAGCTGGTAGTTCATCGATTATTTTAGGAGTAATTATAATAAAGACCAGTCTCACACAGACTTGTTAATGTTTTGGGCTTTGACTTTAATTTTTTTCACAGAAAAGTCAAAATGTTCAGCCAAAAATCAGCCAAGCTACTCTCCAGTCTTTAACAAGTATGTGCTACACATACTCCTGTTTGGGATTCACTGATATTCAGTATTTTAATATGTACATATATGTTTTTTCATCAGTATCAAACCTTTAAATAGTGCATAGTAGCACCGTCTACTCTGTGAGAAAGCAACCACTTTCACACAGAATATTCAATTCTTTACAAAGGCGGCTGGGTGATCTGGCCAAAAGATAATGTCAGTCCATGATCTTTGTCTCTTCATTTTGAAATGCTCTGCTGCCTATAGCCAGATATAGTCCTGTGGTCATTTAACACACAGATAACCTGAAATAAACCTGAAACCTGACAAGTAGCCAAAACTAGAAGAGGTCAATTTAAAGGGTTTAAAAATTCAAAATGTGTTGAATTTCATATGCTCATCGGTTGTATTTCATATTAAATCTTGACTCGAACATTAACTTCTACCGCCAGCTGTTAAATAAATGTAGTGGAGTAGAAGTATAACTTTGCAGAAAATGGAAATCTTCACCTTAAAACTATCCTCAAGTAGCTTCAGTACTTGAGTTAATGAGCTCAGATACCTCCCACTGCAGCAGGGCAGCAGGTAATTTTATTTTCAGGAAGCTGAGCTACAGATTGTTTGTGCAGCCACTACTCCCTTCGCTCGTGTCAGTGCAGATGAATGAGGTGTACCCGGTGGTGTTAAGGAAGCTGTCCCCCGTGATGCAGTCTCGAGATGTTGCTGAAGGAACGAACCAGAAAGCCGGAGTGCAGCTCCCATCAATCCTCCTCTCGAACCCGTAGTCGCTGTTTCAGTCGGAACAACAAGTATAGAAGAGAAAGAAACGCTGGGGTGTTAACGAGATTATTTATCATTTATCGAAAATACGAAATAAAATTACTCAGCTCAAACAGAATCATTCACAACAGATGCATCCCTACTGTGAATAGATTTTTTCTGGACTGGAGAAAACTTTTTTGGCGCGCGGCAGCAGCAGCAGCTCAGAGTCTTTGAGATTTGATGTTTTATGGATCAAACAAGCACAAAAGGCATTGTGCATCTTTTTCACAAACTATAATTACACCTTGGCAAAGTCAAAGGGAGCCGCCAGATTGCTTTCATCGTGATCAGGGAAACAGGAGCCAGAGGTGGGAAGTTTAATAAGGCTTTTAGTAATAAAGTGGTGTTAAGCTTGTTTAATATGGGAGTCAGCGCTGCTCATTCACCACCAGTGAGATCGGGAAGATAAAGGAACGAGACACGCTGAAGTGAGTGAGCTATTAGTTATCTTCAATATGCAAATATATTCTAATTTCATATCTTCATTCTATAACCTGTTCTCAGTGAACATACAGTATATATACACTTCATTACTGCACAACTTGTTTCCATTACACTTAATAATTCTTCAATTGCTGCACTCTTGCCTACCACAGTATTAAAATCTATTTTTTTATAGTCTCATGTATATTTTTTTATTAAATTTGTATTCAGACATTTTGATTTATGTTGATTTATGAGCTGAGCTTCCATATTTGCATCAAAATGTTTTAAGTTCACTTGTGTTGTGACAATATGTTAAAGGAGCGTTGACGTTGTACAAAGTTATGCTGTTAAAACGAACAAAATCACTAATTTTTAGGGTTTGTTTTAAAGGAGCAGTTCACCCAAAAATTACAATTTAGTAGTTATCCGTGACCTTGACCTGATTACAACTATTGCATACTGTTTTATAAGTCAACATTATCTACACTGTAATTATAGAGCAGTACTAGGCACAAATCTTACATCTCTACATATACATCTATGTATATGTAAATACATATACATATCATAGTTGTCACATACTTTTGTTTACTTAATATTTCATTAGTTGTATATTTTATTTTTACAGTATTTCTTATTGTCTTCTCTGTTTATATCTTATTAAAGCCTCTCTATAGTTTGATATTTCTACAGTAGGAGGAGATACTATTACACACCGGTTCCCCTCGGGGATCAATAAAGTTTCTCTGATTCTGATTTAGGAGAATGCTGCAACGCTGTGGACAATGAAACGTTATCAAACTTTACATCGGCCTGAGGACGAGTAGATAAGATATAAGAGCTGTGTTTATGAAGCACGACCACAGAACCTAGTTTATTGCACTGAACACCAGTTTGAATATATATTATGTGATTTTGCCGTATTTGCTTTTGTAATATATATTGAAAAAACAGTTGGTGATATTGATTATAACCACAGTCTCAATATCAAAATTATTCATACCTGCTTTTTAAAATCATAGTTTTAACATCCCAGGTCACCAGAGGGGCAACAGAAATAAGAGTACAAAGTAGTGAATTATAAAATATAACTCTTGCAGCGCTCCTCTTGTTGTGCCTTAGCTTTGCTTCACAGACTCTGCCTCTGGAGATCAACAAAGTGTTGTGCATTGGATTTAATGAAGTGAACAGAGTAGCTGCAGAGCAGGGAACTCACCACTCAAAATCTGCCTCTGTGCAAGGGCAGGAGTCTGACATCTGGGAAATATACTGATCTCTGGCCTTGACACATCGAACGTTTGCCTTCAATTTTTGGAAGATTCTCTTCATTCCCATGATGCACACTTCGCCCTGTGATGAATAATGCATCATACACATTTCAGAGGTTCCCATTTCCTTTCATTTCTTTTTTTTTTTTTCCAACCATCTTGCTTTTATTGTTTGACTGAATCAAAGAAATTCACTCGAGTTTAATCAACGACTGAATGGTGTCATCAACAGTCGAGTGGCGGCGAGATCCTCGTACCTCGTTGTGCAGCTGCCACGTCATGTAGTCATCAGATGTGCATCGCTGTCGGAAAATGGACCGGAAGTCGATTTTGACGAGTTGCCACTCAGATCGATGACTGAAATGACCAAAGATTCTGCACAAACAAGTCAGAAAAAAACTCAGTTAAAAAACATTTGGTATGTGGGGCAGATTGGAGAAAAGGAAAGCTGTTGTGTGAAAACCTTCACTTTGAGTAATTTTAATGTGCTGACTTTAATCTGTGTTCCTCGGTGGGTTTAGAAACTCCTCTGCATCTGGGGCTTATGAAACCCTTTCAAAACCACATTAAATAAACTCAAGAACATTTATGTACACTTCTAAGTCTTCTTCGGGGTGATACATAATCACCCAGTGCAGTAATTAGGAAGACTAGAAAACACATGAGCTCGTTTCTGCTTCCTTCAAATCTTACGTCATGATGAGGGTGTCCTCTCCAGGCTCCCCCAGCACCCCGTCAACATAGAGCGGAGAGGAGGTGAAGCTATATTTGTCCCAGTTTCTGCCCTCATCAAAACTCAGCCTGGGGGAGAGAACAATGGTTGGATCACAGACAGACCAGCCACAAATAGAGCTGCATTCAGTGAGAAAAGCCTCGGCAGGAAAGCTGTCTCACTCCTTTGGTTTGAAGATGGAGTATAGGCCCTAAAAAGATGTGGCAACTCCTCGGAGAGCCTTACCAAATATGTCTAATTGGGAGAGGTGTGTGTCGGATGGCCACCAGAGATCCTCCTTGATTCAGGAAAAACACGCTGTACTCTTCCTGAAAAACCTGCAGACGAGACGAACCAAAGGAAAACCTCAGGTCTACGGTGACAGCACAAAGAACGTGCATGCTTAACGCCTACAAGCTAAACAAACCCAAACCTCGACGAGAATCCCAGCCGCAGCGAGCGTTGCACCCTCTGTTGATTTCTGCCGTCTTAAGCCGAGGGCAGAAATCTTTGGGTTTATTTATTCCACAGATCACAGATACGCAGTGTCAAAACTACAATTATTTATTTCTCAGTGAGAGAACTGAGAGACGGCATCGAAGGCTGAATCGCATTCCTTGTTTTGTTCACCTGTTTCTCGTTCTGATAATGCAGAGATAGAGTCGCGTTTCCTTTCGTTTTGCTGTATGTCACGTTGAGGGGAACTATCTGGGATAAGACGGAATATAAACGAGCTCTCTGGAAAGGAATAAGAGGTACCACAAAATGCAGACACAGCCGTCGTACTGTACCTCTCTCCATGAGTTTCCAGCGTCAGATGTGATGAAAATACTGACGTTGGTGCTGGTCAGCTCGGGTCCAACCACACCTGGACACAAAAAGGCAGTAAAGGAGCAATTCCCTCCAAGATATTTTGTTTTTCTAACATGGAACAGATGTGCAGGAGAGACTGATTTCATTTCAGTGTGTAAACTGCTGTTAGCTGGGAAAGACAGTGCTGGGAAACAGAAGTGAAGAACAGATTTGATTGGGAGCGCTGAGGGATGCGATTGAGGATAAACAGCAGTATGGATGTGCAAATCAAAGTGCAAATCAAATAATCCTCCTCACCTGATGCTATTATAATTCCTGGGGCTGACTCTTTGCTGACAATGTTTCCCGAGGTGTAAGGATTCTCCGAGACGTGCAGGTGCAGATGTAACGAACAGTACGGCTGCGAAACACAAAAGGAGATTAGTCCGCCGAAGTCAGAATGTGAAAATGAAATATGGGGGTTTCACAATAACTCTCCTGAATTAATTGTGAATCGATCATTATTTGACAGCTAATTATCTTGGAAAGTAATTTGAACATGGAAAACAAAACATCACACGCTGATGTTATCCTGCACCATCGAGTCTCCGTGCAGCCAGACTGCAGGGGGGTGATTCATGCTGGGAGTTCAATTCCAAAGTCCAGATTTATGCCCACTTATGTGTCAAAAAGCTCCAGAATTAATCTTGAGGCTGCAGCTCCAGATTTAACAGACTGGGTGGATGCAGTGATAGATAAGACTTTATTGATCATTCATCAAGGGAATTCACTTGTTACAGCAGCTCAGGACTCTGAGCAGAGAGGAAGGCGGTGATTCGATGATGGATTGGAGGTGAAACAAGAATGACACAGGAATTAAGTAGAAAGCGTTCCTCTGTTTTGATTTTAATTTCACTGAATAGTTGACTGGGTCCACCGCTTTTGTGTGTTATTTGTTTTTTATTTTCTTTAATCATTATTTGTCTTTTCCACTTTCTAATCCGTCTCTTTTGTCATCTTCTCCTGTGACCAGGTGATATTGTAAAGTCTTTTCCATACTGCCAATGACTTTTTCTATAAAATTATCACAAACATGTTAACACTTTGTTCACTGTGCACTGTATTTTTGACTGAAATAACAAAACACAATATATTAACCCATCTAAGATCTAGAGTGCACATTAAAAAGGCATTCTTAATGGCATTGTATGAAATAACTTCCTTAAACCTGAGAATCTGAGATAAAAACTCAACATGAAAACACTCGTAAAGCTGAAGACTTTGGCTTTAACTGGAAGTTATTGCCTTTGTTCTAATGTTCATGAACAAATCACAATTCATTTCTTCAGTCACATGTCTTAAAAATGACAATTTCATCCAAAACACTTAGATTGCATCAGGCTCTGAAGGGAGAAACACGCTCATGTCGAACCGAGTCTTAAAGATAGATACACACAAAAACGCTGCATCCGGGTTAATAAAGACGTTTAAAACACACTACTGCATATTAATTACTGCACTTCACTGCATTACATTCACACCAATAGTTATGATTCAGTTATATAATACAGCACATTACACTAACTCGTAAATTAATCATAAGTTATTTGACTGTTAACAAACAATTAAACATTAATAAACTATTCATTAAGGATTTGTTTATTGTAAAGCTGTAACTGATGATCATACCTCTTTGTTTATAAACCTTTACAACTGCTTAATAAATTGTTTATAAAGCATTTCATTATGTATAAATAGTCAAATAACTATTAACTGAAGCTGAATTAACTATACATTTACTATTTCTTAATGATGGTTATTATTATCAAGTGTTACCTAAATATTAAAATAAATACCATATCTACCATAGTGATGAAAAAATAGAACAATCTTAATTTCCACAATTAATTAAGGACCTGTATGTTTAAAAGTCTTTTGTTTTACCTTTAAAGTGTTTGATATAAATTGTAAACAACTGCGACAGGAAGTTTAAAGTGTGGTAAATAATATGAACGATCTCTTCAGCTGCTGACACATTCTGTTTATGTGATGCACAGCTGTTTGCACTTTAGGACCACAGCATGGCAGCATCCATTGTAGTATTTTTCTGAGCAAACAACGGAAATCCAAATAAGTGATTCTGCCTCCCGTCAGTGGCCCACTTACCTGTTCACAATAGACCTTATTTCCCTGGAGATCGGTTGTTGGAGCCTGAAGAAGACGCCAGTCTCTCCCCTTGTTGTATGTGATATAAGTTTTCACTTGGTTCTCAACAACTTTATTTGACAGGAACACCCCTTTAATCCCGGCAACCTGTGAACATGAGAGACGGAGAGCGGTAGAGGGAGGAATAACAAAAAAGGGAGAAAAAAAAACACAACCGTAAATTATTCAGGCTTAAGTAAAGCTGAGGGCCTAGTTCGGAGAGGAAGAGATGTCTGAAAGTGATAGTTTTTCTGACAGGGAGCACTATTTTGGACCATCTGTAGGACTCTGCAGAATCAAAACAACATATGGCGCAGCCCTGAGATATTTCTTCTTCTTTGTATTTATGTTCACAGAGACGCAGACTCGTGCAGCCATCGCTTCGGCTTCTCCTCCGTTCAGAGTGCACGGCTCTTTCATCAGAGACGGAATGACCATTTCATGTTGTCTGCCGGTCAAGTCACCGTAAAAAAATAAATATTACCCGGCATAAAATACGTGGAGGTCAGTGAGCAGCGAGAGTAACCAGCGCTGATGGCTATCTTAGGTGTGCGTTCGTAACAATGTGATGCTTTTACTGCTGGCTGCAGATGAGGATAATCCAGAGTGATGCATACATGTGCATTCACCGAAAACCTCATAGCACATCTGTCCACACAGATAACACATCCGCGTGTTCGGGGATGGAGTTAGAACCAAAGCTGCTGTTCTGCCTGCGCTGCGACTAAGTGGCACTAATGTAAAGATGGTATGTTTCCTAAAGACTCAGCCGACTCAATGTTTGTATTTTCTCTGGGACAGTGATGTCACATGAAAGCGGGCAGAAAGCAGATACAAGGAGGACACTCAGGCGCTGCAGAACAACATGCAGCGCACCAACATCTGTTCCATTATGGCGAGGACATCCGAGACCGGCAGGAAATCAAGATGAACTCAAGTTTTGGGCTGTCTGCGCGTACTTAACTTGTCAGAGCCTGTTTAATTGTTCATGGAAGCTCCCAAAACTAGGAATTTAAATTTGCATGGTGCTCTTACTGTAGTTACAGATGGTGAATGGGGCTTTCTGATTGGCCTGTCCTCCTCACGATCGCTCCACATTCTTCTCTTGGTATAAAAAAAAACCTTTAAAGTCAGGTGGAGTGACTCTGAATTGCATGTGAATGTGTGGAGCGCTGAATAAAGCTAAGAGGTATTCGAGTGTGCAGCAAGTATAAGTTACATTATTGATAAATCTGTTCAATTTATCATTTTTGCTTAATGTTTCAGTGAGAAATGCTCATACTTCTGAGAATTCAGGAATTCAGTTCTTTACATTTCAGCTGCAAGAATTAGCCAATAAATAGATTAAAAAAAAAAATAAGCAACTTTTTTCATAATCAATTAACCGTTTGAGTCGTTTATTAAGCACCATTGATGGTTCCAGCTTCTCAAATGTGACAATTTCCTGCTCGTCCTTGACTTCACATTGTTGTAAACTGAACGGTTTTCTGGTTCTGGACTGAAAACAAGTTGGTTGGAACGAACAAGAAAGAAATCTGACATTATCACCCTCGACTCTCTGAAATTACATTTTCACCATTAAGATTTTTTTTCCTTTTAATAAACCAAATGACAAAATGTCAATGTCAAGTGTTTGATCTAACTAAAATGAGAATAGTCTGTTCTGCACTTATTCTTGTCCAGACAACAGTTGATTTAAAAAAACAGAGACAATGTGTCAGACAGACTATTTGAAATAAAATAAATAAATCAGGATAAAAACAGCAAGTCCCTAAATTTAAGAACCCAAGGTCGCAGATGTTTGGTATTTGTGTTTGAATAATTATTGAAAGGATTTCTAACTCTTATGTAAAATCATTGAAGAGTAATTCAAGTACGCTCAGCACTGAAATCAAACACCAGATAAGCAGGTAGGAGTGCAGAATTGCTGAGAAAGTTCATAATGTTGCAAAAAGAACGGGAGATTTTTCTTTTCGTAACCTGCAGCAGTTACGAAACCAGGCCGGTGCTTCTTGTTGGTCCATGATGCCTGAAGGTTGGTTCGCAGGTTTGCAGTTCACACAGAGTTCAGGCGCGACAGCCCTCGCTGGACAATGTGCGTACGAACACACCGGGAGCCAATCAGCTGCTCCGAGTGGACAATTAGTGAACTGGCTCATTTAGTTCGTCTGCTGCTTCACTCCAGAGAGCTCATGGATGTGCTCGGGTGTGTGCGTCACGACAGCGTTTTACATTTTCTTCATTGTGACTATAAGAGAAGGGGTGTTTTAATTTATGTTCATGTATTTAATTGTGTGAGGTTACTAATTGAAAGACACAAGGCTTTCTTGGTTTGTAGTTGGTTGCCCACTTTGCTCTTTTTGTTAATTTGATCTTTAGCAGCGGTTTCATGGCCAATAGCTATTAAATCCGATTAAAATCATTCACAAGGACACTAAATAAAGTGATCCACATAAGCTTTGTGTTTACATGCCCCAGAGCGTTTCATCAGAATACAAAGTTTTTCTATGGGCAAAGTTGTTCTCCTCGCCTAATCTGACGGAAATATAACAGGCGAAGAAAAATAAGAAGGTTTTTTCCCAACTTTTTTGAGAAAATACAAATTAATGAATTAACTGGCTGGACCCACATCGTGTCCTGTGAACAATAGTTGCGCTTTTGGTTGTTTCAAGCCTTAAACAATCGTAAAGATCTCCAACAATAAAGTTGTATCAGCCACAAACTAGTTCTGTTTTGCTACCGGCTGCTTTCTGTCCGTCCATGAAGCGACGTCACCCACCGTTCGCCCCACAGCAGTGAGAGTACACTTATTCCATCCAGAGAGAGACAATCTGAGTTCACATGGTCATTACCAACTAATATTTTTCTACTGAACACGTTATCAGATCAGGCCAGATTCGGATCAGTTTCTTCAAATGAAGCTGGTTACATGAGGCATCTTTATTCTGATCGGGCTATTAATCTGATTATAAGTGGAACGTAGGGTCCATGTCCAGCTTGTATGTTTGTAGGATTGTAACTACTTTGTATTTGGTGGTAATGAAGTATATTATTGGTAATGGTAGCAGTGTCTGTTATTCCTTTATTCTTGAAACCAAGAATAAAAGAATATAACCATAAACCATTGAATGCAACCCGAGTGTAAACTCTGTACAGCCTTCCAGCAAAGTACAAGAAAACTTTGAAGTGTCTCCCAAACTGATGCACCACAGTCATTACCAACTCCATAACCGGGGAAATTTATGAAGAGATCCGAACACTATCACAAGGATGCAGCAGCACTGCGGCAGCCCCGTTGATGCCTACCTCATAAAGGTCTATCATGATGTTGCCCTCCGGTCCTCCGCTGCTCACGACGCTCTCCAGCATCAGGGTGAAGAACAGCCCTCTGGACTCAGACATGTACAGGTTGTAGGAGTCGTTCTGGTGCCAGTCCTGAATCGCCGCCACCACCTGGTTATCGTCTGTGCTGATGATCTGCAAGTCCTGAATACATGAGATCTATCAATGTCTCTGCGTGGAGCCAATAAGGTTTTGAGGAGTGATTTAAAGGCGTCCTCTCGACATAAAGTGCAAATCTGCATAGGCGTGTGCGCGTCGTATTCACAGAGCTCGAGCTGCAGGCGAGCGATTTGTCACTTCTTGACATGATTCAGTCAGGATCAGCAGCGATTAGACCTCGGGCGTTTCACGCGCTGCACTTAAAATGAAGACAGGCTCCATTTAATTTTACTGAATCCCTTTATCCGGAGTGAGGCGAGGCAGGGGATATGTGTCCTTCTCAAGGAAACAGACTGGCCGGGTGTATGTGAATGGATGAATGGATGGATGGATTGATCGAAACAACACTGCGAGCACTAAATCTCTCCTGTTGTTATGACACGGTCTCTCAAACCACTAAGCCGCCCTGCTGTGCTTTTGGTAAATGGAGTTCGGTGGCGCACACGGCTTTGTACAAATGCAAATGGGCCTCTGCTCCGCTTCAGAAAGTTCCGGGGGAACACTGACTGTGCGACTCCAGATTCGGTTTTTAAGTAAATATCTGCTGATCCAGACGGGAGGGGCGGCTGATTAACTGCTACGCACCGGGTCTTACACAAACAAAAGATCTGAAGATATAATCAGGCAGAACTGGATTTCAGGAGGATGATAATGCGGGGTAAACATTTTAATGGATTTGTCAGCAAACATTACGACTAACTGGGAACAACCCCACTTAAATTAATTTGAAAGTGTGAGTGTTTCACAGTGAAATTAACGCCGCACTGCTGCATGAGCTCCACTCACCGAGCGTCCTCTCCCTCCGGCAGCCTTACCTTTGGCAGGGTGTACTTGGGAAGCTTCATTGGGTAGAAGGAATTTCTTTTATAGGACACATAATGGACTGACTGGCCACCTATTGGCACCTGGAAAAGCAGTACAGCGCAATTTGCAGTTCATTACATTTCAGGTAAATATTCATAAAGTTCACTGCGTGCACTGTTTGCTGGCAGCACGTTTTAAACAATTTAAACCATCATCAAATCTCTGCGTTTGCGACTAATTAAGATGCCGTGCGCTATCGCAGAGCGGAGTTCTAGCGTAATACACAACAGTGCGATTTCCATTTCATGCCACCCTTTCCCAGGATAATGGCCCCTTTTTAGTTAATGAAAAACACGACTGTACATTAAGATGCGATCGAATGCCGTGGTTTTACAGCTTTTAATTGTCTTTTAATGAAGCCAGACCTTGCAATAAAAAACCCACCTGGATGAAAACGTATTCATCCTGAACCACCAGGGAGTTGGGGATGATAAATCCAGGGAAAGGCTTGCCCTTGTTTCCATCAGAGCAATTCTGAAGTTTACAAGTTATGTACTGTGACCCTGTGGGTAAACAAGAAACAGGCGCTAAAAATACAACAAAGGGAGAATCAAACAACCTTCTGTAGTCCACATTCAAGGTTTAGCACTTCTTATGCTGATGGGACAAAGTGAGCCGAAGAAGCACAAATTTTGGAGGCCAGTCCTTATTCTCACTAATAGATAAAGTAGAGAGAGCTGTCCCAGTGTGTTAGCATCAGCCAAATGAGGCAGTCTCCCCGGGGACAGGGCATTAACACACGAGGCCTTATGGAAGTGCTCCCCGTCTCCGCACCGTGGCCAAGAAAAGAGCCAAGTCACAGCCTGGCCCCTCGGAAAATGAATTAGCTTAATCGTATGAAGAGTCTCTACGCAGCCAATTCAGATGAGGACAAGAGTTTTAGTACAGACACCCAGTAAAGAAAAAAAAAAGGGGCTTTAATCTCTCTCCAGTATTTTAATTAAGGTTTAGAAATTACAACAAATGGTGCTAATTTGACGTGAAAACTGCTCTCATTAAATTTGGACTAATCTACTTTTCAGAGTTGCGAAGGTAACGTCGTTCTACTCACGTCCGTCAGAGACGCTGATCTCCAGGTGAATCATGCCCTGCTCTTTGTCCAAACCCAGTCTGGACCTGCAACATCAAGACAAACATTAATATGACATTGTGTGTATTACTGTCCACATTTAGGTCAGTGGCTCCCAACCTTTACAGCTTGGATCTGGTAAACTTACTCTTCTATCAAAGATAATGGCCTCTATAGAACATGTGTTGTTCTTTAAACGTAGCCAAAGACTTGATTTTTCCTTCTAAAACAGTTTAAAGTTATTGTACTAGAGTTTGACTTCTTGTTGTATGTAATTTATTTTCAATGCAATAGTTGCACCAGCTTCTTCTTTCAAATCTTAATGAATAAATACATACATTTATAATAAAATTGGTGTGCGACACAAAAACTACTTTTATGCAGAGATTAGCCGTTACTAAGAATTGACACCCAGTAGTTTAATGCGAGCTGTAACGGTTGCTAAGCTAACTGATTAACTAACAAAACTAGCGTTAGCTGGCAAATTTACGCCACGTATACAATGACCTAACGCCCCAGTTTGTCCAGGACAGCCCCTAAAACACTAAGATGTCCTGGTTTTCAACATTCACAATCAAACTGTCAAAGTTTTAACCACTATGAAAAGAATATTTTACTTGTTTTCAGTGCAGAAATAAACATTTTACATGTTCTTTACTACTCATTATTATCGAACAAAATATAAAAACATTGCAAAATGTCTGATTCCAACACTGATTTGTCTGCATGTGTCGTTGTCAAAGCTTTAAACCCTTTTAACGGCAGACATTTTGACAAGCACAGGTTTGACCAATAACGTTAGCGGTGGCTCTATTCTATTCTGCGCACACACAACACCGGAGCCCTGGAACCATCTCACCTTAATGGAATGCAGCCATCAGTAATGTTATAAATTCCACCTGTGCTTTTTCCCGTCATCAGAAGTGTCAAGCGCTCTGCCATAAATCAGGCGCTGCTCCTTCCTCTGTGAGGGACCCGCCATTAAAAACTCTGCCTTCATGGCAACCGTGACGTGTGTGACAGGTTGTGTCGAGGTGTGCTCGGCAGGTGTGCTATGTAGTTTGTTTGCTACTGCCATCGTGGTAGCGCTCTGATTAGCTCTATATATAGCTCGAGTCATTTGCGTTGCGTGGAACATGTTTCTGGCTTAAGGATCCTGGCTTGGGGAAAATATATGAGTACAAGAGTAAAAGAATATGACCTGTATGACATTTGCAGTAGATGTTTAAAAAAAAGTGACCAGCTGAATAGTTAGATTAGCATAATACTGCCTATTCTAAACTGCATAATGGCTCCTAGTTTAAGATCTATACAGTAGATAGGCCCTGAAAAATGTTACCTTTGACAGTTATTTTACTTTATTTCATAGGATCCTTCCCGGCTGAGACATTCCTGAAGTTTTAACTAGCTTGTAACTAAGAATATAGGCTACGGACATATAACCAAACTTAGAAAAATGGACTTATGAGTGGAAAAAGAAGCAGAGAAAAGGCACAGTGATTATTTTTGTGTTAGAGTATTATAGATTTTTCTGTTTTCTATCCTCCCGTAGCCCCTCTGATTTATCTCGGGACAGCGTGTTCTGACACCTGAGCTGGTAAACCACTGACTGAGGTTATGCGGAGTGACTACCGGCCCACATACATCAGACTCGGCAGCATTTGTCTTGTTATTTCCATTTTCTCGCTGTTTGTTTTGCACATCAGGTGGCTTTATAAATCATTTACACACAAAGCGGTATCAATTATTTTGCCACTGTCCCGCGGCATGTTTGATCAAATGTATGTGTGAACAATCAAAACAAAAACAAAAGGAAATTGAGAAAAGTAGCATTTAGCTCAGAGTAATGATTTCTGTGTTGCTGTTATCAGAAGTGTGATATTTGTGGTTTTGGGGCTTAAATTAGATTAGTTTGATTTTCCTTTTTGAAATTGTGAGGGGAATAAGAGAAGCCGCCGCGATCTTAACCGTTCTCTCAGGAGCAATAATACAACAACCTTATCCGTGAACAGCGGCCTGACGGACGTTTGACCCGCACCGAGCTTTATGGGTAAGGTGCACTTGGCCATTTCATTCACTTTCAATAGAGATTCTTCATGATAGTGGTTAAGTGTGGAGCGACGGGAGTGACCACTTGTTGTATTAATAGCAGCTGTTGTGACAGAAGATGGGTTTCTTCTCATTTTCCATACCGTGTCTGAAGTATAATATAAAAAGCCCCCGTCCTGCTTCCCTCAGCACTCCGTAATTGCCTCGCAGCTCCATCTCTTTTAATGGACTTTCTGTCAAATACTTCATCCAATTCTATCAGTGAACAGCAGCCCTTGCTCTTAAATAAACCCCCTGCAATGGTATACTGTGTTCTCCTATAACTAGCCTAACGCACGGCGCTACCTGTCTGCCTCCAGTGAAAGGGGGGCCTGTTAACATGCTTTTGTAAATCACGTTTGTCAGATGTTTTTCTCGGATAAGTCGAGCAGCGCGCGGCGAGATGAAAGTAGTTCTTTCATAGCGGATCTCTGATGGAGTGGGGAGAGGTTTTTTTTTTCTTTTCCGGGATGTTTTTTAGTTGAAGACAAAAGTAGGCCTACATGTTCTGAACATGAAAAGCTGTTTTTTTTTTTGATTGATCATCTAACGCTCCAACATCGGGACGTTTCTAAAAGAAACTACCTGACACCGTTCTCCTTTTTTAGCATATCGACTCAAAGGGGTGAATAACGATTGGAAAAAATGCAGTGTGTATTGATACTGAGGATGGTGTACTGTAAACTGGATTTGTGCAGAAAAATACACCTGACTTGTGAAACATGCCTGAATAGCAGCTCACGGCAAATTATCTTTCCCTGGGAGATTTGAGGTTCAAGGGTCAGGGAGGTGGTGTGTTTTCATTGCCGAATAATATTCACGACACTCCACGCAAAAATAGTCTATTGATGTTTGTTAAAAGCCTAAATTACACACATATTCTCGCATGAAAAGCAAATACAGCGCGGAGCTTTGAAAGAAGCAGACCTTAACCCGAAGTTGAAGATCTCTGTGTGCACAGTTGAGCTCGGGTACATCATCATTAGCTACAGAAACACATTGTTCCCTGAAGAGGAAGGCTGCGTTTGTTATGCGAGTTAGGTGAGTTTCATTGCTCTTAAAGTGAGGACCTTTCTAGTAAAATGTCCTTCATCTCGGTGAGATTTTCCTACTTGATGATTATAAAAAAACATGAGATTTTTCTTGTCGAGTTTGAGACAGAAAATGTAACACTTTATCTTACAGGTCTGCGAATTTCATGTTAAGCAGGTGGTGATTGCCAAGTAGCATATTGGAAATTTCTTCCAAAACTCCCACAATAATGACCATTATCACTCCTGCTGATCATGCTGTTTTAATTTCCAGCTAGTTTCTGCTGAACTTCCTGTCAGCAGGCCACTTAACTGAGGTGAGCCGTTGCAGTTTAATGTCCAGCTTTCAGTCCAATTTCTGCAGGTCGGTGAATTGAAGTAAACTTTTTAACCGTTTTTCACCAGGCCTGGGTCAATATCACGATATTTGCCACCATTAACGGTATGACGAACATCTGTGTGATTCTTCACCTGACAGGAACTGCACTGACTGACTTTGTAGAGTTATTTCTCACCTGGCTGGCGCTCAAGTTTAGAGAGAAGAGAACCGGTGACAGACTGGCTGCACTTATTATACAGTACACTACCTTATATCTCATTTAAAAGTTCCTATTCAATATTATTTTGTAATTTAAAAGTGTCGTATGTGTAAGTGAACAGCAAATCAACCTGTCAGTCCTTTATTTGTTTATTCTATTCATACCACTGTTCAACAGAAATAAAATAAAACACTACAATTATATATTAAAAAGAAAAACCTGCCGATCAGTCCAACTTTGGGAAAATGTTCCGAAAAATGTCAACTTTTTTAAACTTAGCCACCATAAAATGCAAATTACTGTCAAATACATCTTCATAATAGAGAATCAAATGACTAATTTCCTATTTTTTTAAGTTTCCTTCCTTAATTTCCTTTAGAGGCCTAAAATCAAGAATGTCTTCACACCTCTGACAGTTAAATGTCACTCATGTCATGATCAGCAGAAGTTAAGCAGAAGCCAGTCGGACATTACCGGCGATTTATGTACTGCTTTTGGGAAAATGGCAGGATTTTGTTATTAAATAATATTGGGGTCATTTTCAATACATTTTAAGGTAATTTCAAAGATAATCACCACCTACTTTCTTGCCCCTGTAAAATGAAGTATTACCCAGATTATAAAGTTCTTGAAACTTTATTAAAGTTGTTTCCAGCAGATACACTTCTGATATCTGAGAAGGCCACATGAGCTGTGAATCTGTATGTGCATGACGCTATAATTTATTGTAGCATAACTAAAAGTGGAGTTAATTCATGCAGATGTTCTGGGTTATGCAGATGTTCCAAGCTAACTGCAAACTGAGGCCACGTTAACCCAAAGTTGACCTGAAGCAGCTAACGCACAGTGAAGGAGGACACAGATCTGTCCTCAACCAAGTGTCAAGCATCCAGCTTCTTTTTGAGGATAATTAAACAGATTGCTTTTGTTTTCTTTCACATCTACTTAGTCATCGCCTCTTTCTTAAACGTATAATTATTAAATGTAATGCTGGTGTCTCATTGTATTTCCCTGAAAAGAAGAAAAAAAACATGTATTATGGGTCCCTCTGGTCCTCTTGATTAATCCGAGGCTCTGCCTTTTTAGCTCTATGTGTGAAAGTGATTTTGTAGCCAACAACCATAAAAATACTGTAAATTAAACATTTATTCCGGGCCATAATCCCTTTACAGCACCAGCACCCAGCAGCTAACTAACACTGGAGCAGTCCAGGAGGCAACCCAGAATCTCTGCGCGACATCGTCAGTGTGCAAACACACCAGGTGTCACACAAAATAAATGAAAAACTTGCGGATAAAACGTGGATCGGATTAGATTTATATTACACCGCCGCATCCGAAAACTATCTCAACAATATTTCATGAGCGGGCTGAATTGAACGGATCAAATATTAATCAGTGTGTGTGTAAACTAGAGGCCTTAAGTACATTATGTAAAAGAAATAAAACACACATAATTTATCAACGCGAGATTTGGCTCCTAAAAAAAAACCTCTGGGTGCGTTGGTGAATCCAATCTGGCGCCCTACACTGAAATCGGAGCGTGGCTGTTTAAAGATGTAGCGCATGATCCCTCCGTACGAACCGAGGAGCGGGCCGACTGTCAGAAAACGGTAGAGAGAAAAACTTTGAGCTCGTTGGCAGTGAGTCAAAGTGAGACATACTACTGTCACATGATGAAGATGAAAATTAAGCTTCAGAAACGTGAGCACATATTTATTCACCACAGTTGCTACATGAAGCTAAGAATGCTGCTTCAGCTGCTCATGAAAGTCTGTGTGCGCTGAGTAAGTGCTCAATATTTACGAACGGACCGGTTGGCGCCGCAGTGGGTCCGAGTGACTATCCACCCTTTGGTTCGGCATTCGATAATAAAAACAGGATACGAATGTGTTAACGTATTGAGTGTGCTCAAGTTTTACCTGAATGTTATCAGCACATTTACTAAAGTTCTGCATTTGTAATTTGGGTATTTCCATTTTTATGCAACTTATAATTATAGTCTTAGAGGAAAATGTGTTTTTGACTCCACTGACACTGGCTAATAAAAAATACAAAACCTCTTTAAAAAAAGAAGCAGAACTTGGAGCCTTGCCACGCGTTTCAGATGTTATGAGCTGCTCAGCCAAAGGGAGATTTCTCCATTACACTTTTCAAACTGTTGTTGTTTTCAGATGAAGCAAGTACAAATGTTTGAGTCAGAACCTCGAATCCTTTCTCATTAATCTTCTCTCAAGCCCTCAGATTCTCCTCGTGACTCTTCGGAGCGAACTAACTCTAAGTAAAACAGTATAATTCTGCTCAGGCACTGATGCATCTGTATAATCTGTTTCATAATGTAATTTATGATAATCTATCTGTCAAAGAGCCTCTAAATTTTGACACTTTGCCTACATTAAACTGATATCAGAGGCTGACCTATACTTAATTCTTGGGGTTGATGCTGATACCAGATATTAAAAAGTTAATAATTCCATGTTTTCTTGTAATGATCCCTCAGATGTGGTTATCAAACACTCATGACAGATAAATCGTATCGGAGGCAGGATGTCTCAGAGTTTAACAGTAAACTTTGTTGTCTAAACTGAAATCAGTTGTGCTGCAACAGTGAATTGAATTAATGTGAGTCTGAATTGTCCTGAGCTTTCCTTTCTGCATTAACATCTCTAAAAAGAGGTTTTGTATCGGCACAGATCTGACAAAACGCAGACATCAAAACATCGGCCAGTGATATCGGCTAATTGTTATGTATGACTCGGGGTCTATCGGGTTTGTGCTTACGTACTTTTCCCTCAGTTAACTTTTTAAAAAGGACTTTTAATCAAACATCTTACATTGTTCTGTTGCTGCTTTAATTAAAGTCAGTGGTGTGAGTGCTCTTCCCACCGCTGACTGTAAAAAAAAAACATGTAACATTTCTTTTAAGTGCACATGACTGTGGATGCCAAACTTGTGAACTGGTTCAAATCAGACTCAATGACTTTAATTATTTAGTTGATATAAGTTCAGATGAGGTGCCGGGTGCTGCTGCAGTCTGAGTCAGTTCTCTGTTCCCGCTCCGTTAATCCAAAGTGTTTTAAAGAACATGTAAATGTGTACAGTGAAGGCGTTTCCGCCTCTGTACAAACAGAATGCTAAAAATGCACACAATTTAATATATTAATGTATAATTGTTCCGCGCTCGTCAATTATTCATAATGTTTTTTCTAGCATGTCAAAATATGCGCTAACATCGCAGCTGCTCTCTCGCAGACAGACAGACAGACAGACAGACCTGCTGCAAAATGACTGGTTGTTCAACTCACCAGTAGAATCTGTTGGGGACGACGCCGTCGTGCACGAGCTGCCACCTCCTCCCAAACTCGACGGAGACGTAGAGCTGCAAAAGGAGACGAATGCATTAACCAAACGGCTTACAGCGTAAAGCACAATCCTGCAGATCAGGATATCCAAGAGAATAATTTCATGATTTATGTCCGACTGTATTATCAAGCAGCCGTCACATTTCTAGATTTTGTAGCGTTTGTGTCAGCGATGTTGTGTTAAACACCGCACTACTGAGCGCATACTTTATGGGAAAATGCAACAGTGATGAGAAAATCCACCAGTTCCTGTAGAAAAACAGAGATACTCTGAAGTACAGATAGTGACGATTATTCGCCGTGATGCCTTGGAAAAGAGGAACGTGAGGACAAAGCCTACAAATTAAAATCAAACCGTCTTCTTACAACAACTCAGCAGGATTTCGGGCGAAATGGTATTATAACATCACTCATGTGTCTGTCATTGTAATCTTATTTTTCCATTAAGCCATTAGAGTCCCTTTTACTGCGAACGTGGACATTCAGAAGGCCTGTCATCCTGCCATAATAATCCAACAGCGAGCATCTTAAGCTCCGAGCTTTACAAGGATAAGCAACATCATTTTTTTTACTCATCCAGGAGCTTTAAACTTTAAAAAAAAAAAAAAAGACATGACAGACGATCAATAAATGTAAAAATGGAACCGAGATTAATATCAGCGGCGATAAAAGGAGAAGAACTGATGAAATTTCGGCTTACAAAGACGTACAGAACGACCTGAAGGCAAACATCTTGAGAGCATCTTTATTTTGCCCCGTCGATGGCTCTCAGTTCAGCTTTCATCTTCCTCCCTGCACCATTTATCTCACTTCTCAGACCTTGACTGTTTTTCTCTCTGAAAATCAAGTCTTCCAATAGCCGGCTGGGAAGGCCGAGTTTGATGTCTGTGGTGTTGAGTGAAGCAGACAGCAGGGTTTCTCGCGCGGAGTAATGGCGAGTGTGTACTTGCGCTCGTGTGTGTGTGTATCAGTGTGTGAGTTTAGGGATTGTTTGGGCGTGTCTCCCTTGTTAACTTTCCCCTGTGCTGTCTAGGACACATCCTTGTCAAAGTTGGAGTCTGCAGTCAGACCTTATGTGTTGTTTAGGGGAGCAGGTGATCAGCCGCGGCCTCGCTTTAAGTGGCAGGTGCCTCCGCTATTACCCAAATGAATGCTTTCCACTGTGACAGCAACCCGTGTTTTGTGTCATTGTATGGCGACATTTGTGTTGCAGGCTCGGAATATATAATCTGGCAGACTCACGCCGGGTTAACCAGAGCATGATAAGCAGCAAGCAAACCCTTCCTCCCATCCAGATATTTTTTCCTGTCACGTTTTCGGGTTGTTATTCCAGCTATTTCATGCCATCCGACAGCTACACGTTACCTTTTGGTCGTGGCTGTAAGCCAGGATCCAGTCCTCCTGCTCGGGGTGAAAGAGAAGGCTGAGGATATCAAAGGCTAAGCTGTGTTTCTGATAGGACGCCCCCTCGTCAAGGCTAATGAGCAGGCTGCTCTCCACCTCCGGGTCCGTAAGTAACATGATCTGAGACGAGACAAGAAAGGAGACGGGGGAATCAGCGGCCCACCTTGACAGCATCCATTCCACAGGGCTTTAAAGTGCTTGCGCGATGCTTGGAACAGGCGCGCGGCGCGAGCTCCAGCAGGGATGTTATGCAGCGAAAATGATATAAAAAAAAAAACTCTGTTCCACAGCGATAACAACTGGCAGATTTATTCAATACAGGTAGGATCAACATCCGTGTGGGAAAACCTACCTTTCTTTTGTTGTTCGGACTCACGTACAGGTAGCTCAGGATGGTTTTCTGCCCGACTTTCTCATTAAGTTTCTCATATGTGGTCCCGTAATCGGTTGACCTAAAATTTAATTATAGGGTAAAGTAAATAGGTTGTGTTAGTGAGTGAAAGGGAGAGGGGAGCAGCACCTACTAGTTAAGATGCTGATGGTATCATTAAGCATATCAGGCAAGCAGAAAATTACAACGGCAGAAGTCATGAAGCAATTTGCTAGATGGATGGACATTTTTTTAATTATCAACACAAACAACAACATCATGTGTGGCATGCATGACAAGGAGATGAGACATTATTGTAAAAATTATTATTATTATTATTATTATTATTATTATTATTATTATTATTATTATTGGTGCTCTGGGGTAAAAATGTAATTCCGATGTTACGATGATGTGATTTTCATGTTTTATGACTCAACTGGGGGATTAGGGACACATTTGCCTGTTGGCTGAAGAAGGGCTTGACAATAGCAGAGATTTTGAAACAAAACCAGAAATACTCAAAACTGTTGACTGTCCTCCAAAAATGGCACCGCATTGCTGGGTTCATTTTTGGACGGCATTCATGGCCACCGAAATAGACATTTCAGACACAAGCAGCTGTGAAATGTTTTACACTGCAGCAAATGAAAAACACATGTCGGCGGATTCCTGGATCCTTATTGGACCTTTTCTTTTGTTGAAGGGCATTTTGGAAATATGTAGTCCTTATTCATTATTTCACACTAATTAAAACCAAATATGCAGGAAAGTACATAGGTGGGCACCCTTCCTCATGCCACAAACTGGGCTTCTGCATTTTTACCAGTTTTATCTGATTTTTTCGGCCACTTCTGGGCAGCAGAAACAATCTGTGAACACAACATTGACATAACTTCACCTTTTATGTTGATACGGTGAACTTTCTAGCAAGCAGATGCTCATTTACACATCCAGCCGTTCCAGCAGTGAAACATCATAATTCTCCAGCCACTTGCAAAACTACTTTATCCCTATTTTTGGTCGCCTCCAAGGCCTGAAGCAAATATCTGGATCTTCAGCTGCTACAGTAAATGCTCCACTATGTTCACCAGCTAACTGTGTCTGTCTGTGGTTTGTTGCAGATACTACTGTACATTTTTAATGCTTATTTGCTGCATGTTGCACTCATCACTCTATTTTACACATGTTTTTGTGAGAGTATCTCATGTTATTCTACTGGATTCTGGTAAAGGCACCTCCTAAAATCACTCACAGGAACAAAATGGGAAATGTGTGAAGTGCTGTGGAAAAACCACTGGAAAAGAGCACGATGACCTGAACCACCTGTATCTGACCGGGCTCACTGAGTACAGACATCGGTACATCTTATCCTCTTTCACTGGAATTCCAACCACTCCCTTCTGGTCGGATGTAGAGATGCCAAGATAATAACCAACTGAGCAACAACGTATTCATTCCCATGATAATAACCTAATTAAACAGGCCACATAGAAAAAAATGGACCAGGGGACGTGAAATAAATAGATACAGGAGGGAAGCGCAGCATACTGATCATTTCTATGACACTTTTTATGATAAATGTTGGCACACACTGGCAACTGTTTCCTGTGTCTGGTGTGTTTTTAAGGTATCTGTATTTTCTGTGCTGTGCCACAAATCGCCTCTCAGAAGAAATTAAAGCTTTTCTAAGTATTATGATATCAAACACAACGTTGTGATGCTACTTATGTTTAATTACACAGCAGAGAGGTTTAACCTGCTGTTCAACTTGAATTCTTCTAATGAAACTCTCCAAATGGACCTTATTTGGAGTTTGGAGGAGGTCGTGCTGCTGAAGAAGTGCAATCAACGCCAATCACAGATATAGTTAATAGAAAGTATTTAACCATTAAACCCCAAACTGAAGTAATGTGTCATTTTATAGAGCAGGTTTCTAAAACAGTTGGTTCAAAATAACATTTGTGTTGTCATTGAATAATAAATGAAATATCTATTTGTTTGTGCTCTGATAAGGCAATAACAGCAGATCTTACCTCCATAAAGAGCTCTCTGTCACTCTGCCAGAGTTGAAGTCGTAGTACTTTGTCAACATGAGGATCACCTGCAAAACAGATCAAACAGATTACCAGCTTTTCCAAGTCAGCGCGTCGTCAGTTCTGAAAAAAACAGCGGCGGTGACGTGACACATCGTGAAACAGAAGAGCCGAGCCGTCCGGGCTCATGTCTTCTGTGAGGGCCCCCGACAGCCACGGCTTTATTAAAAAAACAAACTGTGATGGCACGTCAGCCGCTGCCCTGCTCGTAGTGAAGCTATAAACCTGCACGCTCCCTGTGGATTAACTGATCACATATGTGAGCTCTTATGGCTTTTAAGACCCAGAGACCACTAGCAAATGCCGCCTCTGGTAAGCTATGACTAAATGAATAAATAAGTCAACACTAAAATACCATCCAGGCGCAGAGAGACAGAGCTCATAAATATCAAGGACATCTTTTCTGAAGAGGGTCATAAAAGGTGTCGTATAGTAGCATGTGGTTTACATGGTTTACAATACACGGCCCTACAATGCACATAAAAAGTTGTAGGTTTGAAGACGTCTTGTAAATTACCTCGGATGTTACTGAATGATTCACTGTGGACACTTTCTATTTGCTTCTTTTGCATCAGAACCTCAATCAAAGTTTGTTTTTTGGCGCATGTGATTACAGATGCATGAGGTCATGTTTACATGCAGATAACTTTTCTCTCAGTGAGGCAATACTACAAGGAAGAAATGCAATCATGAGGAACAAGTTCCCTTTTCAGACGAGTGAAGTAAATCTCAACAGTCCTTCACACGGAAAAAAAACTGTTGTTCACATTGTGTCCTTCACCCCTTTACACAAATTAATCACTCAAGCAATGCCCTGCCTGCACGGCGCAATCATAAAAGCGGCGCATCATATGGCTCTCTCGGGAGGCCTCTCTGTGCACCTTGTTCATAGCTATCTTCTAATTATCGAGTGTTACGAGCGTTTGGGGTAACATTCACAATAACAAGTAGCAGCTCCTTCATGTAAACAAGAAATCTGAACTTTGCAAACCCTCGCGCGTACAAAGTTCGTCGCCGTCCTCGCTTTAACGCTCGAATCAAACAGGTCAATACCCCTCGTCTCTAATAGATGAAAGCCTAATACCTCTTGAAACTAATTGCTTCAGTGAAACCGAGCTGTGACAGGCGCACACTGCGAGGCTTCTCAAGGTCACTTATGATCGTCTCAAGCATCGAGCCGTGAAAACAATTTAAAAACACAATAGTATCCTGGATGTTTAAAGCAAAACTCGTCCGTGCCGACTGTGTGCTGACATACTTTGCTGTTGCAGCAACATCAAACTACGGATCTATGAATACCAAACATCCTAAATATAGTCTCGTCACCGCAGGATTCTCTTACTTGATATTGTTAATTCCTGTATCAATAAACAGAATCACCAAGAATCCTCATTTGAAGTTGTTATGTACAGAAACTGCTACTATTATGTAATCTAAGAGTGGAAGATGCTTATCTTATGCCTTTGTCTTGTTGTGTCCAACCAAAAGTCTAAAAACCCAAATAAATTCTTTGTACAATGACACAAAACACCAAAAAAAGCGGCAAATCCTCACAGATAAGAAGCTAGAAACAGATCATGTTTTCTATTTTTCCATTGAAAAATGACTCTAATGATCAAAGGATTATTGCTCAGTTATTCTGTGTTGATCTTACTGATGAATCAACAAATGGTTTAAGCTCTTACATATTAAGTATTCAACACGGACGGGAATTGAGAAGTCTGAACCATCGAGAGCACGTTCCAAATCGTGTGATCAATCAGAATCGTGCGCCGCCAAGTTCATAAAGTCTTTTTACTGATGCCGACAAGTTTTTTTTTTTGACAGATGCACAACAATGACGTCAAACTCGTGCGTCTACACCGCTGGAAGCTTCAACAAGGAGGAGTCTTATCGAAGAGGATGAAATGGTCCGGAGCACGGCTTCAGGGGCGGCGGGTACGCAGCAGAAACGATAAATGTGTCCCCGGTGGGCATTTACGCTCGAGGCGCAGCGGCTCAATGGTATTGATAATTTTAAATCTCTCAACGCGCCAACATATCAGTCAGATTCTAACGTTAATTCATGTTTTTTGTTCTTCCAGATTCACACAGCAGCCATCCACCTAATACATCCTGAGCTCCATCAGAGGTGTCTGAAATTATTCATTTCAGAAGCTATTAATATATTAACTTTGTTTCCCCTGGAGACTTTCCTCTGTCCTGTCAAGTTCACAAGCTTATGCAGCTTTTAGTTTTGCTGCTTAAACATGGCAGGATGTTTGCTGCGGTGACAATCCTGCACAGATGAACCTGAAAGCTGAGTCTCTTAGCATTAAAATGTATTGTTAAAGAAAACACACTGTATGAAAGGGATGCAGGATGTTGCCTTCCTAAAAAAAAAAAACCCAAACTACTGTTCCTACGCGCCTCCCCTGTTCATTTTGAGTGGTTATTGTGAACGCTCTAGTTAAATAAATGTAAATGTCAATAATTTCTGCATTCAGAGGTCTTAAATGTCCTGCACATTCATCACGAGGCTTATTAGTGTCTTTTTAAATCCACATTGGGACGCACACAAATTTTCACAAGAACCTTCTCGCTGTTAATGATGCAATAAATTAAAAACTGTAATGCTTTATTTCTTAATTATTCGCCCTCTTTGTGAATAAGCTGACCGGGAAAACTCTGCAATTACTTTGTGCTGAACGCATGAAATCCTTTTGTACGAGCGCTGGTTCAGAGATAACCCATGTAGCTTGTTCTAACTATGGTACCAGGTGTCCAGATCCGGCTGCAAAGATTTATGGTCTTGCAAAGAAATGGCCTTTGCACCATTCCAGAAGTCGTATCCTCATGGACACTGTCATACACAATAAAACAACCCGCAGCAGTCGGAAAATTAGGACAAAATATATCCCCCCATTCTCTATGGCAATTAACTTTATGCATCTACTTGGGAAGGGTCCAGGATTACGGCGAGATATAATTTGCCTCGACCTTATTACCTGCGGAAAAAGTTCCCCCGAGTTCTGAGGGATGTTGAAAGTGTAGGTTGGAGCTCCATGGCTGCAGTTAACGCATCAATACGGTGATACAATATTCACTTTGTAGATATTTCAGTGCGAAACAGGTGTTTGAAGTCCAGCATGTCACATAAGCCTTTAAATATCCATTTGAATCCACTGGCCAAGCGCTCTTCTTTTAATGATTATATAACTTACCCTCTGAGTTTAAATAATAATGACATTTGTATTAGCATATCTCTCCCTTTGAGTTACAACAAAGGTGTCACATTTAGAGCCAGCTACCATGTAGTGCACAGCCCATTAGACTGCAGTGGCACCAGCCCATCTTCAAACTGGATTACTTGACATCCAAGAGCAGGCAAATTGATTTTTCAACCTCTAATCCTTTTGTAAATCTTAAACCTACGAGGTAAATGGACTGGGATGAATTTGATCATTATGGAAGAATGAATTGGAGGCTTAATGGTGACTTAAACGGCTTAGGGCGAGGAGATTACTGTTGTGAAGTGACGGTGTTGTATGAAGAGGAGAAGGGGTGAAGGTATCAAGAAAAGCAGAGGGGAGGTGAGGGGGGGACTCGGTTATTGAAGGGTGAACACCTGAGACAAATGAAAGGAGCGACAGCGTACACATTTCAATTCATCGCCTCCTTCGCCAACTGTCGATGGCGCCTTATCCGTTGTGGGAATTAAGCTGCCTCATCAATAAAACTGTCATCACAGTTAGCAACTGCAATTAAAACAGATGGATTATTCCATATTAGCAATTGTTACAGGAGTTACTGACTGGAATATAAATGTTAGAGACACATATGACACGGTGTCGAAGGTGTTTCTGTGCCTTTGGCCCAGCTCACCTTTGACCCTAAACAGTAATAATATAATAAAAACAGTAATGATACCTGGTGACGTGCCCTCTAGGCTGCCCTCTCGGTGCCCTCTTTGCATGCTGGTGCCCCACCAAGTACAGCAGGAAATGGAGCCTCAAACATCCTGAGGCCACCGCTGCAATTAATTTTTCATGATGTCCACTAACACTTTCCCACTTAACTCCAGTGTTATCCAACCATGCAGATGATGCAGCTGTGGTTTTTCTTCTTTAGATTCTCTAAAATTTCTGCCCCGAGTCCCAAAACAACAGAAGTGAGGGACATTTTGTTTCCTGTGCACAACAATTAAATCCTTAAACCGGCACAAAATGATTTTGAACACTTGGAGGCAGAGCAACAGACTGTGAATCACCTTATTTAGTAGATATAGGATGAGGAACAGGCTAGTGAACGTTTGTCAAATTATGGGCTCGATCCCAATTTATCCCTGTTACCCCTACCCCCTTTTTCGTGCGTCTCCTTGCCCCTCAGAACAGATTTACTAGGGGAAGTGGTTGAATTCTCCCCCTATAATATGGGACAACCCTTTAAGACCCTCGAACATCATCACTTGTTGTCGATGGCGCCAACGACACGACCGGGCATCTCCAAAATGCTTTCTTCAGTTGTGGTTCTCTTGCGTTACTGTGGCTATCCTGGTTTTATCACAATGATGGAGCTACCAATCAAGTCATCAAATAATAAAGAAAACTGCTTCATTGCCTGGCCACTAACGACGCTGTATGGGCCAACATTAGCAACCCGTGCTTCTGACCTGCCAGTCTGCACTGATTTTAGAGGAGTGGTACCAAGTGCAAATTTCAGGCGTCTGGGGTTGACCCAAAGAATCATTTAGAGTCGTCCTTGAGTCTACCTGGTGAATATTTGTCCATGATTCACTTGTGAAAATAAATATCTGCTCTACATTTGGTAAAAGCTTCACTATGTTTCCTAGTGGCTTTAAAGTGAATCACAATATTAAAGCTGCAGGCTGAGCTGAGGAACAACCGCAGAATTGGACGATAATTGTCTTTGGTTTCGTCACTATGAGCGATACACATACAAGTATTCACATGATCCAATGTTAATTTAAATAAAATTGATTACAGCAGCTTTAGAGTAATAATATCAAACATTCAGAACTTTTCATTTAAACTAATGTCTGTTAGTCTACCACAATGGTGATTGAGCATATGGCCCGCTGATGAAAGCCGGGGGAAAAAAAAAGAATCACAGGTGGCGACCAGTCAGAGACGCATTTTTCATCAGCCAGCAGTAGGCGGAGCTACGAGACAGTCTCACTCTTCAACTAATTTGTGTCACGCTGGTGTTGTGAGCGTACAGTTACTGTGGCTGAACAAACAAAGAAAAGATTGATGGCTACAGACAATGACACTTCAATAACAAATGCAAATTCAAAGGCTCTCTGGTGCCATGACTGCTGATCGCCACATGGGGCGCTCTAGAGACTGAAACAGGGATCTTCGAGATTGTTACCTTAAGTTACAATTTCTAAGGACTTCAAGGATTCTGTGAAATCATAATATTCAAATGTGTGATAGCTGGTGACATTTATCGTCACAGCTAAAGACAAACTAATTGGGATGCGGAAGGTGAGAACACCTGCCAAGGTGATGTTAACACCAGTGAAGTGTTAGCAGTGTGGCAGCGAGTGTCTTATGAATAAAAAATACAGCTTAGGAAATAAATTCAGGGACCCGGGGGTTAGTCGGGCGTAAAGTATGAAACTTTACTCGATAAAATCAAAATATTTAACACCTTAATGAAAAAAAAATAGAAATGTCTATTTCAATTACATTGTTTACGACCCTGTGACTCACTCCGAGGCTACAAAAGCCTGCAGGAAATCACATCCTCGATACTTCAATACCACCTCAGCGGGACACGTAATGTACAGAGGCTTTTGTCTGCCACATCAATTTATGTCACTTCATTAACAAAGGCAACATTTCCTCGTAGACCAGATGCTGTGCTGACGCCGGGCTGTTTGAAGTCAGAGCTGTTGGCTCTCCCATGGATAACAGGTCACTGCAATCATAAATTATAAAGCAAAGGTAACACTTCACATCGCAGCGCTCAACAATGTGAGTAGTTAACGGGGACCAACTTGATGATTAATGAATCTTTAATGAGTAGCTGAAGAATAACTCCGATTCCAGGATTCCATGGTAGATAATGATGTGTTATTAGAGAAAAGACGACAGGGAGATACTAATGAATCGTTAGGTAATGACAGGTTCATAAATATCAATGAATAACAAAAACTTTCTCCAGAAGTTGTTCCTGATTAACTCAGAACTGGAGAAAACTAGCAACAACTCATTCAACACTAATTACTTGGTCATTAGCGTCGCTTTTTTGCTGCCCCTCAAGTAAAATGACACCTCGGAGGGAGCTCATTATTTCGCGATTAATTCTAATCATCAGGTCACTTCTGAATCGTTCCTTAGTAACCACTCACATTTGTACTTTATGACTAAGAGTTACCAAGGCTTCACAATATCAGAGAAAATAAACCAAATGGTGTTCTGATAGAATCTGATCTACAGATAAAACAGTGAAAAACATGTTCTGAGGATTGGGAAATGTCGATTAACGATCTCCAGTGTTTGTTTTAAGCAAAGCAACATTATGTAGAAATTGGCATTTTGTGCAATCTTGGCGCCCCCCACAGTTTGTGAGTGCAACGCCACTGTTGTAAATACAAATCCCAGATCTGTAACAGTTTGTCAGACGTATGTAGGTGCTGACTACAAACAAAACTTATGACGTCAGAACAATGTTGTGTGTTGAAAACTTGTACGTTGAAGTAATCGTGTACGTAACTCTGTGATCCGAGAAACAAGTGATGGGGGGGCGGAGTGGCTGAGACAGCATTCATCCTATTACTGAAGCTGTTATTTTAGGGTGAAAGAGTTACATAACGTTGCTTTAATATGACTATGAAGCTGTTTGAGAGTTGTGATTCTTGATGAGGTTGTCCAATAATGTGACTGAAAGCAACACTCTGTTTCTTTTGGCCGACTATAATACCACTGATCTGTGAACATCCAACAAACGGCATTTTTAATGGACAGCGAGCACATACTCCATGTTACAGCTGCGGCTTTCAAGCAGAACAGCAAGTGTCTGACTTTATTGGACTCCTCGTGTCGAGACGGCGGCCCTGTGTGGAAGCAGCGGCTCGGTTGATAAGTCGTCTGAAACGGCTTCCTTCTTCTTTGGGCTTTCTGCTCTCGCATCGTTTGCTCCTTCACCATAAATGAAAGCCCAGTCTAGTTCAGCTGCTAGTTCAGCAGCGGCCTGCTGAGCTGGGAAGCTTCAGCGTGCATGGGAAGGGGGTCTGATCAATGCGGGCGAGATTAGACAGCGAGTAGGTTTTCAACCCAACCCCGAAAAAAAAAAGTTGTGCTCGCTGCACAAGGACTGTTTCTCTCAAAACTACTTTTAATTCTCTCACACTTGGAAGTGCTGAGTGTGATGGTAGAAGATATGTTGACAAACTAAAGGCTCTCCGGACTCTTTAATAAAGTACATTCCCTCTGACATAAATAAAGTAAAACAGCTGATTAGATAAATATGCTGCCGGAGGATTTCTCTCACCCATACGTCTTATTAGGCTCAGCAGCAGTGTTTTCAAACCTCCTGTTTGCCAAAATGCACGGCTATAAATCCAAAACGGGAAACTTCAGTGCATGAATCAAAGTTACGGTTTTGATTGTGAGGCTTTTTCCTTACAGCAGCCAGATGGTGTAACTCATACTCGATGAGCGGGTAATGCAGGTGGCCACTGTAAAATGAAAGTGTTGTGAAACTAAATGAGTGATGGCCAAAAAAAAAAGAATATCGACAACAGCAGCCGAGCGTTTCTGATTAATCGATTGAGCTGCTTGATTTTTATGTAAAACATTTCATTATCATAGACAGAGCGTCAATCGTCAAGCTCAAAAACACAGTGAAAACAGGCAGAGCACATAAACCAGAACACAGACCTGCACAGCACAAGTTACCCAACACGAACAAGTGCAAACGCAAAGACGAATCTGCCCCCACTCCCTCAAAAAAAGGTGAGATCTCATTATGCATTGTTCCAGCCAAATTAACTTTATTCCGGACCAGGATAAAATCTTCGCCTGTTTTTTTTTATGGGATTTCTGCTCTATTAGACAGCACTCAGTGAAGAAGAAAGGGAACCCAGAAGGGGAGCGCAGCTTGCTGATAAAAAAACACACTCTGCAGGATTTCGAGGCGATAGAGAACCTCACCACGGGAAGGCTTGGTGGCTTGGCAGCGCTGCACTCAGCCTGCCAGTAGTTTCTGTGCAGCGCTGAGCTTTAAATACGAGCCGCTCGGTTTTTATCCTTTCAATGTAGTCGGCGCCACATCCGCGAATTTGTCGGGAAAAATAGATTGTTTGTCTTTGGCTGTCTTAGGCCGAGTCCTGGTGTTGCGCGTCTTATCATTATGTATTTCATGAATTTATTTATTGTTTCTTTAGCGGGACGTGTGATGTTCACTCGCAGAAAACAACACGACAGCAATCCTTCTCCCCCACCGAGGCTGAGGGGGGTCCACACTGACGACACGAGCCACGGGGTTGTCTGAACATGTCAACATGCTAAATGCAGGAAGAAACATGTGTCGTGGTGTCCAGAACAGAGATGTTTGTCATGGCGTGGTGAGCAGGGAGAGTCAAGGTGGAGGAGAAAAACAAGATAAAATGGTGAGGAGGACCTAATTGAATTAAAATATTGATCATCTTAAGTCTCCTGTTCCTCCCCCCTGAGGTACAACACGGAGATCCAGGGCTGAACAGGTACGATTACTGACAGAATTACTCGAGCGTCAAACGAATTAGACGTCGCTGTAGTCGGACGAGCTGCGATCTCTGTAGCCGTTTACTCACTAAACAGAAAATTTACCTGTTGGCCGGTGTTAATTTCTGACGCTGCTCTAGATTACAAATGATTATAGTTTCATTATAATATATTATAATACTGTGTGTATTCAAAGGATAAATATTCAAATACATATATGTTTATGACCTGCAGGTTCCCATTTTGGCAGATTGTTATTTGAGCAGACATGATTACAATCTTTTACTGACTTAAAGGTCCCAAGAACCAGCTGGGTGGGTGCTATTTGGCTCAGCATAGTTACGTGTGTCCGGTGAAATCAGGCAGCTATTGAGGAACTATTGTGGGTATTGATTGGCGTCTGCATCCCAACCACGGAGCGAGCGGGCCGCCGACTGGCAGCAGCGCTAAAGAAGTCCAGTTTGATGACAGGGAATCAGCACAGAGGCGGTGTTCCTGCCAGGTTTCGGCTCCTGGCACCTTCACGCTGAGTCAGCAAATAGGGCTGCTACTCTAACTAGCTAACTGCAGCTACATTTAACAGCAGTAAGCAATCACTTTAGCAACAAAAGCTAGCGGTGTAAGACCAACAGGGAGCTCCATAAATCATCTCAGTACTGTTACCGGCCTCCGTCAATCTCAGAGGCTGCGTTTGGCTCCGGTCCAGAGCAGTAACGCTGGTTAGCAGCTACTTTAGCAACTTGTGAAGCGATCTGTCCAGAGTTCAGACAGAGCTCATACTGTCTCCAAAAAAATAGGATCCATTTTCATCCAAATCAGTGAATAAAGTTCTAAAGTTTCTAAAGTTTTGGTGCAGTAATCCCCGAGGCCCAGTCCGCAGGAACACGCAGGCAGAAAGTGCACAGTTAGCGTACGGCCCCCGAGTGCAGGATGAGTCATCAACCACTTTTTGATCATTATTTCTCGGAAGTGACAAACTCTAAAATAAAATAACCTACGAGACTGGTGTACAGGTGAGACACAGAGTCTATACGTACGTGACAAAAACACTTAAACGATCGTTTTTTTGACCTCATAAGAACTTTAAAGAGAAACCAAAGGGCTGCTAATAAAACTTGGTCCATTCAGGTGCAGGACATTTTTTAAAGAAGGGAATAAATTAATGTGGCGCTACTACAGAGTTTGGGGGTTATTAATTAAATGATAAGGGCTTACTTTTTTCATGCCCTTGGTTGTCCCTTAGGATGCCTCACTTCTATCGGACCTCGACACACTTCCTTACATTTTCCTAATTTAAGTCACAACATAGGACACACTGTCTGTGTGTATGCTGCCTCCGTAATGACACTGTTGAGACCATCTCTCAACCTTTTCAAATAATGTGTTAGACATTTTGGGAAATATTATTATTATTTAATATCATTTATTTGCTTTCTTGCCAAGAGTTAGATGTGAAGAGCAATACAACGCTTATGTCTCTTGTCTTTGTCTTGTTTTGTGCAGTCTACTGCATTTATCCTGCATATATTTAATCATAACTTAACTATTAACAGCTTTGTACCTAAAAAAAACCAACAACTCCAATTGAATATAATACTTTGAGCAAAGTTTTGTGTTAACTCCGAATGTACAATACATTTAGCCAGCGATACAATTATGTACAATAGTTTCTCTGGCAAAAAATGACTTCAAAGACTTTTAAAATACATTTGCATCATATTTCAAGCCTTACTTTTATTTTAAAACCTTAATAACTGCAGTGCTTAGAAAGAAAGACAGATCAAAGTTAACCTTCCACAGATTTTTTTTTGACTGAATACACTGAAGCCACGCTGCAAAACATCTTTAACATTCAGTTATTTATTTTTTTTAGCTGTTTTGTCGTTACCTCAGAACGACCCTGGCACTCACAAACTTGAATGTCTCTGGATAATTACAGAAAAAACAACATGTAAGCAGCTTCTTACTTAGTCAAACTACTGTCATCATCCATCGACTTTTTCTCAATACATGCAGTCTGTGGAGATTAATAATTGAATAAAATCTAATCATTTCTGAGGAATAAGAAAGATGTTTGCATGCGTGGACAGAAGATGCACAGGTGACCGCTGACTCAGGTCATCTCATTGTACTACAGAACAATATAGTCTATAAAACTGAGCCTTTAACAAAACAACAAATACTTGTGCCAATACAAGAATACAATGCCACTAAATGTTGATTGAGAAAAGGACCTTGAGAACAAATCTTAAAGACGAACTGTATTCTGTATTACAGTCAGTGAGTCACAGAAAACAACCAAGAATTCACATTAACCTTCTGCATACCTGGCCCATCTCCAGGTTGCAGAGACGTACGAGACAATCGACCATGAGCTCAATGAAGCAGATGAGGAGAAGCAATGTACCAGTCTATCAAGCACAAGGGTCTGTGAAGAGAAGGAGGGCTGCTGTCGGGAGACGAGGGAGCTGGAACGGCTGGAAAACTTGGACCCGAGTACCCATGAGCAGGGTACGGCTGTAAGATGGAGGAGGCAAACTCAACAGATGCTCCAGATGTCGTGGTTTGAGTGGACGTTCAGCTTCAAGTACAGAAAGAAATGAAGAACCCTGAAGAAGACGGTCTTAATGAAGAGCAAGGGGAAACTCGAGACCGGCGAGATGTAAACAGAGGCTCTCCATCCAAAACTTGATCGTCCTGACCCCGGAAGAAGAAGAAAATGGAGAAGAAGATGGCGTACCTTTTTTCTTCAGTTAAATATCTTTCTCCATCATCGTCATATTCCGTCTGCTGGCTGTATTCTTTTTTCTTCTGTGGAAAAAATTAAATTGATGGCTTTTATACACATGGCATTTTAAACAGCTGGATAGTCTGTGTTTCAAGGTGATGAGGGGCCGGAGCCTTTTCCCAGCATGCACCGGGCAGCACCGAGGACGGTTTGACAGCCTCGCAGGACTAACGCGGAATGACAAACGCGTTCGTACCTACGGGCGATTCAGACGTTCTGATTCACCTGACTTGCATGTGTTTGGACTGCGGGAAAAAAAAAAACTAGAGCGTGCAAACACGAGGAGAAAATGCAAAACCAGGCAATCCATCCACTTTTTTTGGAAACTACATTTAGAAAGAATTTAAATGAACACGTCATTCATTCAATTCTTAAATACGTTGTAAAATGAACATTGTTCCGTTCATCTGTGGGGCCTCCTTGGTCTCACTTAAGTGACAAGTTATTGTTACGCTGTTTGGATAAAGTTAGATTTTGAACCCAAAAATGGCTGCCCCTGACTAATTTCAGAATTGGACCCACTTTATGCTGGATTAGTTGTTCTTGGATGGTACGTTTGAAGGGGGTCATTAATTAACCAAATGATGATCCGTTGAATTTCTGGTGTGTCTGATTTTCCACAAAGCTGCTGTCAGAAGATTCATTAGAGAAACTACAGTGAGCTTGTTTTCATACCACTGGAGGAGTATTTTACATGTTGTGACCGTCTTTACTGAGACGTTGCTTTGATTCCAACAAATCTGAAGTTTGCTGGAGAACAAACCATTTTGTCTGCATCTTTCAGCCGTCCACACTTGCATATTCATGTGTTTTGTTGTGTGTGTTACTTTTTAGTTCAATCAATAAAAATCAAAATGCAACAAAGTGCAACGGACAGATTAAGTGAATAAATGATGATGTGCATGACACATGTGACTTCAAAGTCCACTGAAGCTTCTGCTCCTCCGAAGAGATGGAAATACCGGCAGATTAAAGTCTGCTCATCACTCCACGCAGATCTGATGTAACCTTCCTCACATAAATAAATGAAACAAATAGAAAAATGTCATATTTTCATCATGTTTTCTTGGTTTCAGGCCCTGCCCATGGACCTATAATGAGAGCTGGGTACAGCAGCAGAGGCGGAGCCCTGTTCGTTTCAGTGGAAGCTTCTCAGAGACGTATGGAGCCAAAAAAAAAAACTCTGGGATTAAATGCGTCTCAACACGCATCTTGTGATTGGATCTCACTTCCCGACCCCATCTAGCCCACACGTGTCCTTAAAGACTCTGTAAGGACACACTCACGCAGGGTTTAAAAGCCCGCACCTCCCCTCAAGAAACTGAAACACGTCCAGATACAGCACTCAGAGTTAACCATGACCCGCATGACTGAGATCCATCGTCAACATCTTCCCTACTCTATATGCAAATATACACCTGCATCACCGGAAAACAAAGGGATACATGTTCATTCATTCATTCATTCATTCATTCATTCATTCATTCATTCATTTTCTACCGCTTATCCTGCACTGGGGTCGCGGGTGAGCTGGAGCCTATCTCAGCTGGGATAAATGTTTTTTACACAAATGTTTTCATGTAAAAAGGTTTGCCCAATGAAAAAGTAGGCCTATACAGTGTTTCGCGAGTTTATACCGTTCTCCAAACTTAACAACTCACAAAACAACTAACTAAAATGTCACATGTTTACCATCAGTATGTTATATTCTTCAGTATATCTGGTGGAAATGTCGAAATCAGAAGGTAAAGATGCACTTCAGACACGGAGGCAGGCTTTTACAGCTACGCCGCGACAAAACTGAAGACTTTTTTACAAAGAAAGTGCCTAATTTACACGAAGGTACCAATGATTTAGAATTTGATTGACTTCTGGTTCAGCTCCTGGCTAACCTGAATGGGGATAAAATGATTTAATCATGCTGCTCTTCTAGAATTTCCCAGTTTTATTCCTTTGAGTGGATCAACTTAATATCATTAGAACGAGTCATTTTCGGGGGGTTGTGATGGTCAAAATGAATCCACAGTTTTACAGCTGCTTCTTTCACAATCTAAGCTTTTGTCACTTTACTATTTTACTTTAACTTTCCTATTCGGGCCCCCAAAATTATGTAAAATTGGCCTCAACACCTGCTGCTCCTCCTGAGGGGCCTTGGTTCATCTGGCGCTCTTCTAAGTACATCTCTTAATATAATGGTATAATGGAGAATTGGCGCCTCCTACCGCTTATCTCGATAAACCAACTTCTAATTATCGCATGTCTTACACTGTAATCAAATCCTTGACGTTTGCTTGTTAATGGCTACGGTCAAATTGTACAAACCAGCGAGAGGACACTTATTGAAATGTTACACGAGACGGACTAGCCAAACTCCACAGCACCCCGTCAGGTCTATTTTCAAGCCAGTGGGCTGCCATCTTTTTTTGATTGCTGAACAACTTTCAGCAGTTGTCATCTTGGTGACAAAACACCTCCTTGAGGATTCAGAACAATGGTAAGTGTTTTGTCTTTTAGGAAAACTACGGAGAGCACAAATAGGGGCTAGTTTGAGTGGACAAAAACCACATGAAACACTGTTTGTAGCAGCGACTGATCGAGGACTCGCTCAAGTTATCCATGTTTTTCATGTTGATTGAAAAGCGCAAGCGACAATGGCAGCTTTGTTTTCAAACGGTGATAATTGGACAAATGATAAAAGAAGCAGCAACATCCACTCTGGAATTGAAAAAGTAAACTAAATATGAAGTCAATAACAAGCTCAGACAATGTGTCTCCGACACACTGTACGTACAAATTGGCTGATGTCCTGCGAGCTTAATACAAAACCAATTACCAGATTTCTGAGTTTTTCCAACAAACACATCGCAGAAGGCTGCACAATATGGCCTCCTGTCAATTTTTAGAAGCGTGGGCAGACAGACATCTTGGCTTCACGTATGACGAGGTCGACATGTCGGGCCATCTGCCTCAAGTGTCAAAACAGAGCGGCCTGTCCCACACAGACTGAGTCACAGTAACAAGCCAGAGGAGGGATAACGTGTATGAGCGTTGTAAACATTTACACCCTTCCTTCTGTCTTTATGTTTTTGTGTATCCACTCAAACACTTGTCAATACTCTCCCTCCCGTCACTGGCTGCGTCAGATAAGGCTGCCCGATGGTGCGTGACGGGCTGCTAAACCTCTTACAAGTTTAACAGACATGTTGAACCCGGGAAGGAGACGGTGGCTCAACTTGAATTCGAGGAGGGCGTGGCACGTAGCAGACGTGAGAACACGTTGTTAGCAGGCGGGAGAGAAAAGACTCTGTCATCAGGGGGGAGTTTGTCAAAACAGGACTATAATGTCACGTACCTGCAAAATCCTGGTGACAATGACTCGACTCAAAGACTGAACGTGACGCTTTAGGAGTAAAATGTATTGAATTTGATGGACGGAGGGGCACGAACCTCGCCTTCCTTGGAAAAATAAAGTTGTCATCCTCAATAACCCATACCATTGTAAACAAATAATGTAATGATATGCATCTAAAAAAGACTTATAGATGGGTTAGGGTTAAAAAACAATGTCTTTTTAAGAACACGACCGATGTATTGGCCTTTCACAGATCCATAGGTGTCGGCAGGAAACCTTATTTCTTTCCATAAAATACACGAAATATGTTTGAGGTAAATCAAAATTCCCAGATAAGTTTACCATTTCAGGTCACTGTAGGTCACTAGTCATCGATCAATATCTCAATTTTTTTTTACTCCCTAATATCGGTATCAGCGTCAACCCCAACAATCCATCATCAGTCGGTGTTTTACGTTTTTTAAAGATTGGATTCGCTCATCAGATGACTCATCGTCTGACATAAAGTCTGTAGCCGTCAGCAAATTGACTTGACTTACAAATTACTTTTTAACGAAACAATTGCAGCTTTTCTTGCCTTTACGGAGGAAAAGCGATCCAGGGAACTCATCGACCATTGTTAACCGTTATTCCACGCTCGCGTGATGCCACTCAGCCAATAGAATCTGGGTACTGCTTGAAGCGTTGTGGTTTGAGTCAGAGAGACACACAGACACAGACGAGAGAAGACATCCGAAGAAAAGAAAGCCAGTGAACACAGGGCTCTAATGGAGAATGGACTCTTAAAACTTCCTACGGGCAGATCAACATCTGTATGAGTCATCCGTCTGAATCCTGAACAGTTCAGCGTCCCCTCCGTTCAAATCTGACAAATTGGGTGCAACCCTTAAAGTATTTACCTTTCAATTATCCAGAACAGTTTAATAGCAGTCATCAGAGTTTTCTCTACAAACTTTCAAAACAAAAGTGCTTTTGGCAGCACATATTGTGTCGCCCATCAAGATTGCTCTGAAGAAATGTTGAAGTGCAATTAAGTATCCGCCATCGCTGGTGGGCGGATTTTCTTACCTTTCTTTAGAGCCAGGCTACCTGTTTCCCTCTGCTTCCAGTCATTTACGCTAAGCTAAGCTGATGACCTTTCTCATATTTGCTGTGCAGGCGTGCATGTGCTATCTTCTCATCAAACTCTCTGCAATAAAATGAGCGAGCGTATTTCCACAAATGTCAAATGATTCCCTCGAGGATGTTTCAAAAAACATTACTCGATCTTCTTATTCTGTTGCCTTTTTCACTAAATATTTATTTACATCTGTTTGACAAACTAACAGCCAGATTTAAAACGGTTCATCAGACGTTCAGTGTCAGATTCAGTTGCTTCGTTAGATGTGTTCACTACAACCGGCTTTAAATCTGTTTCATTAACACATGACTGGGAGGAAGTCTGAGAAATGTATCATTTGTTTTGGATTCGGCAGAGGGAAAACTGCCTCCGTCTCATGCTCTTATCAGTCTGCACGCTGCCCTGAGATGATGTCATCGTGGCAGCTCTCACAGCTGTGCCGATGGCGCACAATTACACACATCTGTGGAGCCAAACGGCGACACCTCGCACTGGCTCGCAGCCTCCCTGCACTTAATAAATAGATGAGTAATAAATTAGAAAAAAAAACTCAATATAAGACAAACAAGACATAAATACTTTTCGCTCGCCCCGAGGCCAAAAAGAGATGCACTATCCAAGAATCTGCGGCTCAACGGATCAAGCCGAGGCCAGATGCCACAGTCTGTTAGCCTCTAATTTTAGCGTTAAATCACACCTCCAAATCGTCTGTCTTTCATCTCGGCAACATTGCCAGGGAGCAATTTGTGCCTGCAGGATGTCAAAAAAGCTAATTCATGCCTACATCTCCTGCAGGCTCGACGACCACACGTTTCCACCGCTCCTACTGAAGAAGTATATTTAGGGGGTACAAATTATTTAAATTCTGCTGCCCGTCTCCTGATCAAACCCAGAAGGAAAAGGGAGAGCACATGAACTTCAATGTGCACGGCTTCACGCGGCGCCACATATCCTCCAGAACTCATTCCACAGCCCCTTCTCTTGTGGAGCTCTAAACGGCTTCGGACCAGCCTACATCGCCGTCCCCCAGATGTTTTAGGAGCCGTCACATTCGCTCACGTCCTCCGCTGTTGGGCCGTTAGATGTTCAGAACCCCACATAGATAAAAAAAAAAACTGGATGTTCCCAAACTGTGTGATTGCCAGTCCTCTGGATACCAAGATTTCTGTCAGCTTTCAACTGAGCTTTTTAACTTCTGAATCTTTATTTCTGCCTATATTTAGTATTTCACAGCACGACTGCGATGCCATTTTGTACTCGCTGGGATTATTTTAACCTCTCTGCTGTACAATGACTTTTCACTTTCACCCTCCAGTAGCTGTTCTCTCATACACAGATTAAAGTCTGCTTAACTCCGGGAAGTGTATCAGTCAGTAACCTTCTTGTGCGATCACCTATTTTTGAGCACGGCCGATAAGGCTCTGGCAAGGAGATAGGTACGCAGAGAGGCTCGCTGGATTCGTTTTATGCAGGGAAATGTGCCTACAGCCAAGCGGAAGAAGTGATTTGACTAAAATAAAACTGCACAATTTGTCTTTAGAGGTGTGTGTGGGTGAGAGAGGGAGAGAGAGACGGTAAATGCATGGAAGAAAGAGGACATCATTGAAGACACAGTGCCACAAGATGCAGAAGAACATGCAGTTTTGACTCATTTTTTTCATTTAAACTTCGGCCTACATGCCAAGTCAGCTAATCAATACACAAAAGGGTAGATGGTGTGTGTGTGTGTGTGTGTGTGTGTGTGTCAGAGAGAGAGAGAGAGAGAGAGAGAGAGAGAGGAGGGGAAAGAGAGGGAGGGAGGGTGAGACTGAAGCAAGGCGAGACTGATTCCTGAAACTGTGCCACCACTCAGCAGTCACACATCTCATCTCTCAGTCCAAACTAACGCTTTAAATCACTCAGATGCCCTCGTAAAGATGTGTGAGTGACCACTGACCACACTGCGTCAAAAATTAAAAAAAAAGCCCCCCCGTGCGTAAAAATCTGGAGCACATCCACTACTCACGCTGCTGTTCTGTCCGGACCAGTGCACCATCGCCTGGTTGTGCGCCGTGTCCCCGGCGAGCGCGAATGTCGAACTTGTGAGCTGAAACTCTTCCTGGTCCGAAGACGCAGCGTCCTCCCCGCCCTCGGGTCTGAATCCGGACCAAGTCTCTGCGCTCCTCGCGCTCCGCGTTCGCCTCCAGCCGGCCACATCCGCGTCCTCTTCCGCCGTCACATCGACCTGCGCCCCGTTCTCTGCGTAAAAGCGGCTGTTTCTGCCGTCGTCGGTGCTATTTTCGTCCGGGGAGAGGGCAGCCGCGCGTGAGAGACTTCGAGAAACCACTTTGGGCCGGGAAAGTTTCTGCTGACCGTCCTTCTCGACACAACTTGTGTCATTCCCCAGCACTTTACGCGAACTTTCTTCGCTCGTGGTTAATTCCGCAACGCCGTGCCTCTCCTCCCCGCCGGCGCCGGGTTCGGCGCCCGGTGACCTCTCGGTAAATCCAACAAAATCCTCGCCGAAATCCACCAAATCCAGCGCCGAGAGTTCCCGGGGAGACGCTGCCGTGATTAGCGGCAGCTGGCAGGAGGGGATGCACCTGACCTCCGCTTTTGTTCCGCCCAGGATGGAAGTTAGGGTGAAGAGCCAAATCCACTCAGACAAAATGAGAAAAAGGCAGTGACCGGGGCGCGTCTCCATTCTCCGTTAATTCCGACTTCAGGCGTGTTAGAAGCACATCGTTGTCACTGTTGAGCGCGTGTCTGTCATCACCTGGCAAAGTGGAGTCCGTGAATGCACTGTGGGGAGGTGCAGCGGCGCGCGGACAAGTGTTCCCAAGTGCTGATGCAAACGATGCATCAGAGGAGGAGCTGGAGGCTGAATCCCGGACGAGAGGGGAGAGGGGCTCATACCCCCGCATCCTCATCTCAACCTGGATGGGAGAGAGCGAGAAGAGAGAGAGAGAGAGAGAGAGGGAAAGAAACAGCAGCTGAGCGTACTCTTAATTAAGTTTTATTTCTGGAGAGGAACATGACGCCCTGAGGGGGTATATTTTATTCTGTTTTTGATCAGAAACACTGTGTCACAATGAGATATTTGACTGGATCATCATCCCATATGTAATTACGCATCGGATTAAAACAATCTGGCAACCCCCCCTTCAGATGTGCGGCTCCCCGGGGAGAAGTCTGGAAACATCATTGGGTCTGCCCGCGCTCGTCTTTGTGCGGGAAATGCTCCTGACAGGGGCTTTATGGAAGATACAGCGAGGCTTTGCATTTTCCATTAGCGCGGGCCTAGGTAATCAATTAACAGGATTGCCTGTGTTCACTGTCAATTATGCCGTGCAGGTATAATGGCTCTGTTCTGGCCCCACTGCAAAAATGGGCTTGAAAATTGTTCTGCTCCGGCTGCCCTCCTGTAGAACCCGCTCCGCACGGCTCGGTGCGATGTTTCCCCCCAACATTTGAGCTTGTTTTTTGTGCCCTTTCCTCCGGTTAATGGCTGCTCGTCTGACAGAAAATAATGAGAAGGATTCAAATCAGAGGTGAGCGAGTTCTCCAGCAAAACCCCCCTCTGGTCTCTGCTGTTGTAAGCAAAGAGGAGAATGCCGGCAGGTGCCATGGCAATAATGGAGAACCCATTATTACATGCAATGCGGACACCCTTGGAATATATTGTTATATTTCTCTATACTTTGGGCTTTGTTCCAGTCAGCTAATGGTAAACCATTAGGAGAACTAGAGCCTGTCCAAACCCCGTGATTAGATTCTATTTCTGGGCAGCATTTAGTCAATAAGATGAGGATGCTGTTGACTGGTGACTGATGCCGAAGAGACTCCTTATATTGAGCTGTGTTCTCCCCATCGCTCTGAGCTGCGACGTGATCCTGTTCCACATACGGGTCAACTGCACAGAGACGTCTTTCATTGGCAGCCATTAGTGATGCAGTGAGCAAGAGCTGTCTCAATCTGTTTCAGTTAGCCCCCACCAGACAAGGGGAAACCAGTCTATAATGCAGATTGATGGCTGACTGAGAATTTCAATCATGGAGAACGTTGCCTAAAAAGCTCAAGTTCTTCGACTGTAATGCAAATCTACAGCCCGGTCCGGCTTCGGTGCTGCCTGTGTTGTTGCACCTGCACCACTTCTTACATGTATTTTTTTTTTTTGACTTACTGTGTCTGTGATACATCTGCAATGACATAGTGGAGTGATCATAATGGACTTTTGCCTGAGCTGTCTGCTTAGTTTAGACATGGATGGCTGTGCACACGCTGGGTTTGTGTATAATTCGTTTCCGGTGCTTTATCTTGTTTTCCTCGTAATAACCGCCGCAAATAACTTCCCCAAGACGGATGCAACTAACAGTCATCTTCATTATCATCATCATATATCCAGATTAAAACCAATTAAGTGTTTAAAGGTCATATTGATAACAATTTATGCAGACAGTTCATTTTTTTGTAAAGAATAATACATCGACAGAGCTTGTGGAAAGGCGCAGAATAAAAGTATCTGTTCTCCTTAAAGACCTTATTATGATTGTGAATCAATCATTTTACAATGTTTGTCAGGTCCAGATTGATTGTTTTGTTTATGTCTGTGTAGGAATCCTGACGATTGCTTCCAGCTTTGATTGAAGGTTGATCAGCCAAACGCCAATTTTTGGGAAAAAAATGTAAGAATGTCTGAGTTTTATGCAGCCAGCATACTGTAAAACCCAACTGTTAGCTAGCTAGCGATAGCAATGTTAACCTTTGCTACACTTAGTAGCTGAATGTTATCAATTGCACCTTTTAAAAGTTCTATTTGTAAGAAAAGTTTATTTTTGAGTCTCATTCCCAACTTGTCAAAAACACATTGGGGCGGCGGCCCGGCCCGACCTACAGTCCCAACGCGTCAGTATCTGACAAGCTGGGGATGAGACTCAAAAATCAACTGTTCTTACAAATAGCACATTTAAATGTCAGAAAATACTTTAAAAGTAAAAGACAGAAAAAAAAGGCTCATTACAGTTTCCCAGGAACTAAGGTGGCATTTTCATTTTGCTCGCTTCATCCAAAAACAAGTGAAAAAGCTCAGATATTCACTTGACAATCATTCTCAACCAACTAACTGCAGAAAAATGGCACATTAGCCAGCTTGAAGTGAGAATTTCTTTCACTTCACCAGTGATTTAAGCAACTGACCATCAATATAATGCAGGTTTAATGTAGGTTAGTTATATAACAGTGTCAATTTAACCCCGACTCCTCTATATGAACTACTTAAGCAACGAGACCATCAGCAAGAAGATCGGAGAAGTCATAAAGTGAGTCATTTAATAAAAACTTTCATGGGGAAGTGCTGAGGGCGAATTGAGGGTTTCACAGCACCAGGACCATCATATTACATTTATTAATCTTACCTAGCCGAAAATAGATACGTTACCTCATCGCTACACGTACGGGAAACAGCTGCGTCTTTCTTTCACCTGCTTTCAAAGTCAATTCACTCGTTAGCCAGGTCAGAATCTTTGGACACATGGCAGCGGTGCTCATACTGCTTTGTCCACAGGGGGAGCTTGAATCAATAAACATGTTGCTGGTAGCCAACCCAATGGTCAGATTAACTCTTAGCAAGGTAGCAAGGTGTAGGCACACAAAAGAACACATGTTAAGGATTGGGAAAAGAAGGTGTTTTGGCTTAAAATACCTGTTTTGGTCACACAGATATGGCCGGAGATGTCCCGCCCTCTCGTCAAAAATATCATGTTTTTGTCGCCACAAAGGCAGCTGGGAATTATCTCAAGGTCACCTTAAAGATATCCAGCTGTGTCACGCTTTAAATACTGAAGTATCATTGTCCCTCATCAGAAAATCTGAAGTGTTACAGATGTTGAAACACGTATGAACATCTATAGTACAAATTTCAGTACGGTACATACGACACGTAGAGATGTGAACGTATCAGTAGTTAGTAGAAACATTAACTGCCAACATTTCAATCTGTACTGAACCGTGTGGCTGCTTTAAATTCCTGTCGATTGACTAATTGAGTTGTAAGAAGTATTTGCATTTAGATTGATAATGTAGATTTGTCTTTGAAGCCACAGTGAGAGGTGGAAGTTTGGCATAAACTGAAGGATCAGAAATCCCGTGTAAAAACCCTCGCAGGCAAACAAAGTACAAGCACACTCTGGTGTGCATTAAATATCACATATCCACGGAGGATCTTTTTGACTTCTTCACAGACTTTAAATTTCACAGCGCGAGGTGACAGATTTCAGGACTGATGTCGCCTTGCACATTTGTGTGCACAACATGGCAGCTGAGTGGAATCATTGTCTTTCGACAGACAAGATTGCTGCTTTGCCGCCTGTCACACAGACTGAATACAAACTGCGCTATGCTCCCTGAGCTCATACTTTTATGATGGAAACTTGTGAGCAGACAGTGTGAAAAGCACACAAAGGAACGAGACGACAGCAGCCCATGTTGTTGGATTATTTCTTGTTTTTTATAATTCAATAGAACTGTGTGAAAGAAGAAAAGAGCACTGTTCATGTCTGAAATTAGACCTTTTCCACTCTGATGTCTGGCTCACTTTCACCCCCGTCCTAATTACTCTGATGCTCATAACAGAGAAGGAAAAAAAAAAAAAACAGTCCTGACATTATTCATGCAGAGCACATTATCTTCCCTTCTGCTCCGAATAAAAAGCTAACATCTGCCTTAGCATGGGGCATCAGCTGCAATATGCGTAAATGACAAAAGCCACACACAGCTGTCATTGAAACGTCTGTTTCCAGCATTCAGTAATTATCTAAACCTAATCCTCTTACTGAAGAATAGAAATCGGGGAGGGAGTGTGAAAGTTCTCTTCGGGGTTTTGTAACGCGGCTCCGTGCGGATGTGTTACAGACGTGCACGCGCCGAGAGAGAAGGTGTTGAGGTAGCAATAGACACCTGAGACATCCACTTTAATTAGCGCTGAACACACCTCTGGGGCACCGGGAGAGAAAATTGCCTTTTCAAATAATGATTTCAATTACATTATTGAGAGATACGGTGAAATGCAATACAGGCAGCGGGTTAAGTGCTCTGACCCCGGTGAAAATGCTGCAGGGTTGAATCCATTTGATACCTCAAAATCCTTTAGTTACCCTTCCGAATGTGTGATGTGAGGTATGGACTCAGGGAGCTAAAATGCTGAAATGATACTTAGCTACCCCGGGAAAGTTATTCAGCGTTACAGATCTGTGTAAATGCATTTAAATGTGTGATTAGCCGAAGTGCACTGATCTCTTCTTTATTTTCTGCTTTCTTTTAATCATACGGCAGCTAAAGTGCAGTAAATGCAGCTTTGATTCATTAACCTTCAGCTGCTGCATGAGCTTTGATTCAAAACCATAATTTATTCTGCACAGATCCGGTAATCAGTGAGGTGTGATTCCTCCCCAACATCACGTTAATCTTCATTCTTATACATTTCTTTTTCGTGACCTTCGTGTATTCAGATTTTGCTCGTGTGCAGCTCAGGACAGCTGCAGCAGCCTCCTGTGACCACAAAGTTACATTAATCCAAGTTTAAAAAGAGCAAAGTCTTCGCACAATTTGATAAGAAAGTTATGTTTTCAGCTGGAGGGTATACATTTATTCTCATTTGGCTCCCGTTAAGATGCCAGAATGACATCATGTTTCATGACCTTTGTGATAGTTGGGAGCACATTACCGCCCTGACCTGCGTACACGATCCGAGGGAATGAAACTGTAGCCTGGGGCGGCAGGAATTAACATTTACCATGAGCCGAAAAGTGTAGAAAAATGTAGCCAATTATGTATTTTGCGCAAAAGTGGTTTGGGTTGTTTGTTTTAAATTCAGTTTCAGTTTCAGTGGCGGAGTCAGGATTTTTTGGGGGCAGGGGCGAATTACATAAAAAGGGCACCAGCTCACAGGAAGTCATGTCAGTTTATGTGACAATAGTTTTAAAGATGGACAAAACAAGAATACAATTGTTCAGAGATTTATTTAAACAGGACAAGCTCTCCAATTATACAGAAGCGTGACAAACCGCTTCATTATGGTCTGAATCACCAGCACACATCAGAAAGAGATAATTCAGTCCCTAATAAGCATTTAAGAACAAATGTAGCAGATTGTTCCGTAAGGTATTCATTATTCAGAGCATCAGAGCTTGGATGAAAATGTGCTTCTGTCCACATCCGCTAGCCGAACCAGTTCAAATCCATCTGGACCGAGAGGATATTTCTTGGCTAAACTATCTTGTAACAACACACATCCACTAAGCTGTATTAGTTGTGTTGGTCGGTGTTTGTGTGTTGGACTGCCAAGACAGCGTTAGATAAACAACCTTCAGTGGGGAATAAAGCCACAGTATTGCCTTCATATTGTCCATCACCAAACACGGATTGTTGTCTTCTGCATATTTGGATGAAAAGGTTTGCAGTCTGCAGAGAACATCACGGAAAGCTTTAGTAAAATAAAAAAAGTCGAATAAAGAGCTCAGGAATAATTATTTCTTTCTGATCAACTAATTGAAAAATGACATTTCATTTCATTTTCTGTGTCGCATTGGAACTTTTTAAAAAGTGAAATCAATTTTGTTTCTTGGGAAAAACAACAAGTTCGACCAGAAATGACAATTCAGTCATTATCTACACACCCTGATGTCAGACAGTCAGGTAAAGGTCCGTAGTCCACAAAACATTTCTGGAGCTTCACAGCAGAACAGCGTTGCAGCGTGATGTTGAACAGCTGAAGTAGATTTGGGACTTGGGGCATTATTTACACTCTCAACGCGTATTAAAGCTCAGACGCTCACTTCAGACGGTGTGCGTGCTAATGCATTAGCTTCGCAGATTTTGGGTTAAAAGGGATGTAAATAACGTCTTTTCAAATCACTTTGGGATCTCAGGGCTTCAGGAGACGCCAGACAAGCTGTGTGGAGACATTTGTACATCTTCTTTCTGTCGTTTTTTCTACGTTTTAAATCAAGTCCCCATGTACTTCAGTTGTTTAGGACAATGCTGCAACACTGTTTTGCTGCGAAGCCACAAGAATGTTTTGTGGAATACAAAATTTCCCTCGACTCTCCATCGCCATGAGGGTGAGCAGATAATGAGTGAATTATCATTTCAATTATCTTCTCCTTTAAAACAGTTGATAGCGTCATCATGTATGTTTGAGCCCATCTGCACCTTCTATTAAAATATCTCCTTGATGCATCTCCCACTGGTCTGCACACGTGGACTCCTGATCTCTCCTTGCATTATGTCCAATATCCTGTCTGAGTAGGAAAAGCGTCAATTTTCAGCATGTACATTAGAGTCAGACGAGATGTTGGCGCTGATAGCTTTCCCTGTGTGAGCGAACAATGTTGCTTTACAAATGCACCCTTTATTTGATGCTCAAAATAAAAGCAAAGAAGAAGTTATTCCCATAAGGACGCTTCTAGACGAGAGGTAAAGTTCATTTTAGGGTAACAAATGCACATGTTTGAGGTAATGTCCCCGTGTCTTATTATTCTTTGTAAAAGGAGACACCGTGGGAAGTGATGGGGAGGTGATTCATCCCTTTATTACATTAACAAATCGTATCCCGTAGGGACGGCTTCAGGTGGTCGGAGGAAGCCCTGAAAGTGCAAAAATAAACCTGAACCTGTAGTGGAAGGCACCTTGACTGTAAACATTAATATCTGGGAGAAATATTGAAATGTTGGAACAGCAGGACTGGCGTTCTCCTGAAGTGGCTCGTAATTAAAACTTTAGAAGCCCATCTTGTCCTCTTTTAGGCAGTGCGTTGGTGACAGAGGTCTGGGCCCTCCCGCTGAAGATTTAATCACTAAAATGTCTTTTTTTTCTTTTTGACCCGCTCACTTTCGAGATGATTACAGCGCTTTTTACAACTAGAGGGAGAAATCTTTGAAATCTTGAGTAATAACAACACATACGGAGACTATAAATGAAACATTTGGTGCGTGTTCATGGGGGCGTGTTAAGAGATATGCAGGTCAAACCTGATTCTGATCATCCAGCCGGAATAAATCCAACAGCTTTCAGCCTGGCCAGAGTTGTAGTTTATCTCAATTAGCCCCCAACAGCAGATGCACAACCATGATGCACACACTTGTAATTATCAGTTACAGATATGGCTGTTTACTCAATTTTTTAAATGGCAAGAGTCATACGAACCAGTGCTCTGCTGTAGGCTACTATTGATTACTGAAGAATAATTACTGCAATTTCTGTCATAAAAAACGTGTTTGACTTATTCAGAGGGAAATTCAGCAATTACATTTTCTTGTGCACCAATAAATCCATATCTGTCTGTCTGTCCGTCTAGAAGCCCCTTTTATGATGTTGCTATGCTCAAGGTTAAGTTAGGTTTAGGCACAAAACCTTAACCTCAGATGTCCCTTTTTATACGCACTAATGTGAGTAGAACTAGGTTTAGGTATAAGGCACCTTTTAAATGGGATAAAAACTAATCAAACCAGATTCTTACATTCCCCTCTGAGATTTTAAAGCGCCGTTAGCTGATGTTTTCATAATTGTTTTACGTTGTTTGATTTCTGTTTCTGTTCTTGAGACCTTAATCTCAATGAGACTTTCTGATTAATTAATTATTTAAGTTAAGGTACCTTTGTTGTCATCTTTATAGTAAAAGGTTATAGGTTGAAAATAACATTAACCATTAAATAAAAAAGAACATTGATCGTCTGTTTGAAGTTGAAAATGAACAGCCGTCTCCCGTGTTGTCTGTTGACTCATCATCCAGACACCGTGACCTTCTCCCTACATGGACCTTTTCACTCCAGAACAACATCGGCCTTCTTCCTCCTTTGCTTCTCACTTGAACGTAAATATATATTATTTTGCGGCAAATAATGTGAGGTGACAGCCAACAGCTAGTTAGCTTACTGTACCATAAAAACTCGAAACAGCTAGCTTGTGAATATTCTCATTCATCCAGGTCATAGTTATCTCAAGGAATTGCTTGGAATTCCTTGAGATAACTCGAAACAGCTAGCTTAGCTCTGTCCAAACCAATAACTGTTAAATATGGATGGAGCTAAGTAGGTCTGATGAGCCTTAAACCTGCGTTCTTTCTCATGGCCAGCAGGGGGCGACTGCACTGGTTTATTGCCTCAGTAAAGAGTTTACAATTGAGTTTACGGTCTCGATCGCTAGTTTCAAGTCTTTCTCAACACCGCATGATTACAATTATGAAATTATGTCCCAATTAAGAATAAAATGGATGTTAAAGTGGGGTTTACTTTAGTGACTGATAAGTCACTACTACGGCATTTCCGCGGGTTCTCAGTCATATCCAATCAGTATCCTACCAAGTTCGAATCTATTGTCCAAAGATTGTTACCTTTGGCTACAGAAAACCAAGATGGCGACAGCTGTAAAATTTGAGGCTTCAAAACGGTCGTCCAGAAACAAATGGATGATGTCACCGTTGGTTTACACATGGTCCAAGTCTGTCATAACAAGAGATATAACATGTTAAACAGTGAGTTTCAGTGGTGAGGCTGGACAGAGCCTGGCTAGCAGTTTCCTCTGTCTCCAGTCTTTATGCTAAGTGACGCTAACCGGCTGCTAGCTGTAGCGTCCTGTTTAACCGACCACACGCAAGAGTGGTATCAAGCTTGTCATGTAACTCCAAGCAACACAGTGAATAAGTGTATTGTTCCATCAAAAATGACATTATTCCACTGTGCTTGGCTCACAGGCTCGTTACCAGCAGCTTGGCTCTGGCAGTAACATGCTCTTCTCATGTTGCTCTTCGCATAAATAAGTTGTCTTCTAGTCCCCTCTTCCCCGAGTTAATTAGTCGCGGAGAGCTATACGAGTAAATGAGAAGGTCATTTTTGTTGTTAAGCATACAGATAGAAAAACTTCAGGACACAGATCACTAGCTTCATACGCTGGCCGGTAACCACTAATGAGGTCAGCGCAGCCTTTTCTCCCCAGTCTAAAGGCCATGACGAACTTAAAAACACTCAACTCTGCACAATAACAAGGGAGCGGGGAGGCGGCGGGAACTCCCACACGGTGCATCAGTAATTCACAAAGTGAAATATTTCATCCTGCCGAGGACCCCTCTTATTTTCAAGAATGTCATTTTTGAGTCGTATGAAGGAGCCGGAGAGAGATATCCTTCTAGACATCAATTATTAACCAAAGCTTATATCACAACCTCATAGATCAAAACAGCAAGCTTGTAAGATACTAGAGGGCATCTCATATATTTAGCGCTGCCAGAGAAACACAAACCTAAGACAGAAAGGTTAGGCGTTTGAAATCTGACGCAGGCTCACGAGGCTTTGTAATTTCCCTGACAGGTACACGATATGGCACCGGAACACTGTAGGCTATGTGAGTCTATCTTTGTACTGCTCCATCAGAGGCAGAGGATTTTGCACCACCACAGAATAGGGTTCCTGTGAAAATGAATATTTTATGATATAGCTACCAGGCTATGATTGGTAGCATAAGAGTAGATTTGCATTCCAAACTGCCTGTTGTGCAAAAAAATTCCATCATTACCAACCTTGGATAAGTCTTAATGTACCCAGCAGTCCAAAAAACACGTGGTGCGGTGTTTCTATTGTCTCCCCCGAGGTTACAAACCACAAGGCAGGTAAAAATATTTACCCTAGGTTAAAAGCCCATAATTCCCTGACTCATTAGAGCCATATTTAGCATGGAGAAGACTGGCTTTTGGCTCATGCCCCGCTTCATTCAGCTGCTATCGTGATGATAAAAGGACTTTTCCCCTCCTTGTGGGGCCTTTTAATAATGATGAGACACAGTTGCCATAGCTCCTTTATTGTATATTTCCAGCTGACAAAAAAAAAATCTATTTTTAGATGATTATTTTTTTAATGCACTGAGTGAACTTTTATCTGAGGGTTTTTGGCAGCTTCCTATTGGTGGCTCGGAGTAGTGATTCTGTTCTGTTTTAAGCGCTGTTGCAAAACAAAGACATTAGAGGTGAAATGAATAATGTAGAGTCATTTCTCAGTAAGAAGTCTGGACACTTGCCTCAAGGGGTGCTGCGTCACTCTCCGAGCCCCTGTAACCTATATTTGTTAGAGTCGGTTTTAACAGCCCGTCGGGGAGCAGAGCCTTTCCAATACAACGGGCTTGAAACGCTGAAACAGATGATTCATCTTTGTCCTTGTGCTGCGATGCGTAAATGTGATACGGTGTGTTTATCCTCACAACATACCTGGGAAGTTATTTAGGATGTATTTTTATATGTTTGTCATTGCTCTCGCAGACACAGAAAGTGCTTGGCAACAGAATCCGACGCGAGGCGCAGATGCAAACCCTACGTATCTGCGAGAAAGTGAAGTGCAAAAATAGCCTTGCAGCCTCTGCATTCCTATGCCTACTCCATCCTGATCCAAAGAACCTGTCACTCTCCACCTTGTGACACAAACAAACTGGAACCACCTCAGGTACTCGATGCTGATTTGCATTTTGTATCAAGTTCCTTGGTCCGACGCCAGCACAACCATAAAAAGCTCTGCTCCCCAGATATGGAGGCCCTGATTGAAACTGTAGGCAGAGTGGAGGCTCTCGCTGTGCGCTCTCTATATAGAGAGCTCATTAGTTGGAGAGACCTGTGTGCATTGTTCCAAGTCTGCAGAGTCAGCTAGGGAGCCACTCATCACTCCGAGCAATCCAGACTCCTGCACATCTGGTCTGGCAGCGTCAGGGTGACCTGCACGCACGCATACACACACACACATGCAAATGCAAATGCTGGCGTGGAGGCAGACATAAACATCCACCAGTGCACAAAGACTACCACCAGGATGCCCGAATGCATAATGTCCTGGCTGATCATGCATGCATTGTGTAGTCAGAGCTCTGAGGATGAGCCGCATTGAAATGTAAAAAAGACTTTAGACGTATTCTGCCCTCTTTCCCCACACACACACACACACACACGCTTCCTCACAAGCACTGTCCTATTTCGCCTGTGATTTACTAGCCATTTTACACCCAGCTGAGGTGGCCACCTCCAGCGCTGACCCTGCACTGTACCTCGGGGACGCGTGCAGGCGCAGCATTTTGGCAGCGCTTCCCCGAGAATCCCCGAGCACAGTTTCCTGCGCTGTCAATCTCCACTTATGAAGGTTTTACTTTACTGTCTTGAAGGTCTAAAATGCACAGCTCCTTTCATATAGGTCAGTCCCTTCGCCGCTATTCCCAGTTCTCCATTATACAGCAGGCTGCTCCACACTGCACCAAGCTTTCACGAGACTCTGGCTCATATTCACAATGCGCGGATATGGAGGAGGAAGTCATCCGCATGCAGGTGACTGTCATGAATGGCATAAGAATAAAGAGAAAAAGAAATGAATCAATTCCACAGCGAGGGAGGAGGCTTGTGTTGAGAACATGTCAGCGTGCAGTCTATCGACGGGCTCGTTTCATCTGGCTACGTCACGTCCAAGACACGCTGAGCAGTGAGTGGAGGGAAAAGTTGACTAAGAAAGCTGAGAACAATAGTGGAGAAGACCACATATCGAGCCTCTGTATTCATATAAAAGAAATGCGCTTGCTGGACCCTCGGCTGCCATTTCAAGAGACAGGATTAATCAATGGAGTTCAGTGGAGCAGCTTTCACATAATGGCACTCCCCACTAGATTAAAAACAACCATTTCAAATCGATACTTTTGAGCCTTTTTTGCTTCCGATGGCACCGGCAAAGATGTAACAGTGGCTGCCTCGCAGCGTGGCCCTCGATGAGATCACCTTCATGATTCAGACACGGCGGGAGTGGATGAGGTATGACCGCAATATCCTGCTTAAATAAAAAAGCTTGCCATTTGGGGAATTACATCTATTTGCTCCCTCGCTGAGAGTAAGATGGAGATATCGACGCCCCTCTCGTGTCTGTATGTTGGCGGAATATGAGGCAGCAGCCAGCAGCTGGCTAACTTAGCTTAGCACACAGACTGGGAACAGGCAGGACGAGGAAGACTCAGACTTTAACTCCACCAATTTTACACATTAGAGTGTGTTTACAGGTCTTGAGTACTACTGCATGTGTGAAAACAGTAGAATAAAGCCATCTGCTGCATTCAATCTGATAAATTCACTCTGACCAGTTTAGCAACAGGCCCGTCAATGAAATTGCTTAAAATATCAACACTTATGTATAAATATATTTTATAGGTTAACACGATACATGAGCTCATCTCATTATTTCTGCTTAAGTCAGCTTTTGTTTGTTTCCATCGACGAAGAAGAAGAAGAAGTGTTTAAGAATTTGCCTTATTGTTGTTAAAATTTCTACCTTTAATGACATTTTCCATTTTGTGCTGCTGTTGGCCATTGTCTTCAACACCTACCACATGCTTTTGTACAAGTGGACGTATTTTAGAGGCATGGTTCGTCTACAAGGCTGCAGCTGGACCCTTCTCCACACGAAAAACAGTTTGCCTATCTCCATTCAGAAGGTAACAGAATCCATGTTATATCTTCTTTCTAATTCGTAGAACAGTGGTCTGCTGTTTTTTTTTTTACAGCTACAGCAGGTGAAATCAAAACGTATTTTTCGCGAAGACACTCTATGAGACAAGTTTGCGAGCTCGGTGAAAGTGCTTCATTTCATTTTTCATCCCCACATTGCTCATTGTCTCCTGTCAGATAATAATAAATGGAGTCACGGCACTTCGAGGAAACAGCAGCAATCTCGCGTTCCCTTTTTCTCAGTCGCCGCATTGTAAATTTTCTTCCTCCCCTCTGCTAAGCTGCGCAGGTCTCACGCCAGCTTACAATAGGCAGGTGTGATTTGTGACTGGTCCATATTATCTGGCAGCAGACAGCAATTTCAGGAGGGGCGTTTAAGCGGCTTGGACAGATGTGCTGTGGGGATTAAATTACCTTTGATCCAAACATGTCCAATCAATCATCAGAATGCTTTACTTCATATAGATTTCTGGATTATTATCAAGCTTAATATTATCTTTGTTAGACACAGAGAGCAACTTCAGATACACTTTAACAACTGTAAATTGTATTCCCTGGCTGTCACAACACCTCTTCAGAAAACTGCTAATTGGGAAGACTCAGCCTATTCTCAGTAGCCAAGAAGGGGAAAAAAGGAAAGATAAAGAAAAGAAGAAAAGTGCGAGACTTCGACGTCCCAGGCTCGACTGTCATAGCACAACGTGCCGCTGCTCCTCTGAGATTTGCCTCTGTGAAAGGCACACACAAAGGCTTGCAGACTCCTCGGTTGAGTTTTATCGGAGGTGTGAGGGAAGAGAGAGTTGTCAAGGCCATCAGAAATGTAGGTTCAAATTAATCTGTGCGAGGAGTCGTACTGTGACGTCAATAGACTCTCTATTTATGGCAGCATTAGTATGCAGCGTTAGGGTGATGACACCGATTCTTTATTTAACTGCATGACCTCATCATTACCCAGCTTCACTCCCTATGCTTTGTTGTGAAAGACTGAAATAAGGAACATGTCACAAATGAGGTACAAGCATCTCACATGGGAGACTGTCAGAGTTCAGTGGCTTCTCAGAGCATTTTTGATGTGACAGCATTGGAAATATCGCTGGCATCAAAGCTACAAATTTGGGGGAAAACTCTTGCTAATGATGAATTGCAGCAATGTTGAGTTTCCGCAAAATGTCACGGTCCGTACATTTGTGGACACTTAAACTGTACAGAAGCCTATGTGACATAAAAGTGAGAGTCAGAGTGTAGCTCTAAATAATAAATACACAAAGATGAATCCACCTCCATTTGATTCTTAATTCAAAGAATCTCTAATCTCTTCTGATCCAGACAGGGATCGTCAGACACCTGTTAGCTGGAGATTTCTGTAGAAGAAGTTTGCACCAGCAGAATTTGTCTTTGAAGTACCTGAACCCTTTTATTTTGTCCATCTGCAGGAGAGGCACTTTGTGGAATTAATTTGAAAAGATAAGGCGTGTAATAAGTCTGCTTACATCTGGTGAGAGTCAGAGTCAAACCTTAGGAGAAAGGCAAGTCAGATTTGGTTACTGGAGACACGCCAACCTTTTCCTCGTATGTTTTATGGATGAGGACAGGGGGTCCAGTAAGGGCTACCCTCAGAATGCACCAAAAAGAAAAAAAGGAAAAAAAAAAAAAACTTTTTTAGGAAATGGAGTGAATGTTTTCAAACTTTTAATGTGAAATGAAATAATTAAAGACAACATGTCTAAAGTCTCCATTCTGAAAGGAGCTGAAACTTTTATGAGCACCATCCAGTTTTTTGAAGCCTGACGTAGGAAGCCGAGCCTTCTCTGTGGCACACTTTTCAGACGTTATAAATAAAATATGATGTTCACATGGGTGTGCTTAAGCAACAAAAAGAAATGCTGTCCCGGTTGTTCTACAGTGATTTCAAATAGATCTTTTGTGATGCCAAAAAAAAAAAGAGACACAAACAAAGTCATTGTCACGTTCAAAGTATAGCGTGTCATGATCAAAGCATCTGAGTATGTTGCCCTGCGCTGAAGAAATCAATCAAAAGTGGGGGTTCTTCGGGTTCTGATCTCATTATTTTTGTTAATGAGAGTCCTAACGATGATTTAATTGCATTGTCATGCAGTCAAAATTGAATCATTTGTTTGTGACATTCCAGGCCTGTGGTGGCCATGATAAGGCCATTTAAAGATGGGTAACCCATTAATTCAGCTCATAGAGGTATCAGTCATAGCAGCTGTTGCACATTGTAAGTCGTGACGGACAATAACAAGGCTAACACGATGATTATTCACTGCTGCTTGAACACCAGATTACAAATTCAAGGTGAGTTTGCCTTTGTGTGTGAACCCTGCGTGGGTATCATCAATAAGACTGAATCATCTGTATATGGTCTCTTTAAAGCCAGGGTCGGTCAGTTATTCAAGAAGCATTTTTTGTTACAACACCTGTAGAATATCTTTCGAGAACCTGACAGCAAACAATAAATCAAATGCTCTGACAAAAAAAAGAAGAAGATACCGTACGCGCTGTCACTGCTTAAAGTCTCTACTAAGACCATCCAAGAATCTTATTCAGGCCGAAAAGATTAGACGGGCCACCTGTCTCTATACCTACTTACAAGCCTCTCTGCACACACACTGCACACAGTGGACGTATCGCGAAAGCTATTAGCGAGCTAGTGGCAAGAGAATGGCAGAGAAAGTGAAGCCAAAATGTTTCAATACTAAAATACTAGAACAATCGAGCAGCAGCGGTCGTGATGGACTGTCGCTCAGCGCTAATCGAGTACCACAAAGCGCACACAGCCCCTGAGCCAATGAACTGAGCCGGGGCAGCAGCAATAGCCTCCTCTGTGGCTAACCTCAGTACAAAGCACACAGCGACTGAGCTTAGCACAAAGCACACAACCCCTGAGCCAAGCACTGACTGTAATGCCAGGTAGCCTTTTTGGGCATTAACAGAGTTGTTTATTTATGTATTTGTTAGACTTAAGAAGCTAAGACAGCATATTGAATGTAGCGAACTAGCCCGTAACACACGTCTCCCAGCTGGCCAGCAAGAGCTACAGGGCAGCTGGTAGTCGGTGTAGTCGGGCAGTGTGTTCATGTGTTCTGGAGGAGTGGCTTATCAAGCTTTTGGACGGATGTGCTGTAGGGATTAGCTTTTGGTTTATCATTTATTTCACTCTAAATGGGACCAAAATTTACAAAATGAACATCATGCTTCATTGAAGAAGACTTTAAACTACGAATCGAAACCATAAATTCTTTAGGAAACCATTCATTGAGGTTATAAATCAAGCGAGAACAAGGGTAATTTTCTCATAAGCTTACATAGAATTGGAATTTCAATTTCAAATTCTTTTCTGAAACCAGCAGCCAGAATGCTGGGTTCATTTTTATAACGGAGGCCAGTTTTGTATCCTGTTCCAGAGGACCTTCATGAGGAACCGGGCAAAGTTAAGGTCATGCTGGAGTACACTGTGAAAGTTCATCTTTTGGTTTATTGTATTGGATTTTGTGCACCTTCATCCTATACAGCTGTGAGGTGTCCGGGCACCACCGGGGGATCCTACTGTATGTGTGTCACTTTTTGATTGCCTCTGAGGAGCGGGGAGGGAACCTGGCTCATTAAAAATGAATGTATCAGAGGAAAAAAAAAATCAATGGTTACAACAATGGAATATATTTAGTGCGGACCCTGCAGTGACATCAGGGACATCTCAGTCAGAAGCGATATGATGGACTCATTAAAATGATTGAAGCTGGTCTTCAAAGAGCCACAGTTCAAATCCCAGGACAGCAGGCTAACATGAATCACAGCCAAGATACTGATGTCACGACCCTTAATTCTTTCATTTAACCGTGTTGCGCTTTGATAATGACAATGACAATCAGGAGCACGAGGTATGGCACGCAACCCTGGGCCATATTTCACGAACCAAAGGGGCTTTCATTTCCATCTATTACATTCATTACTATAAATTATAGGCAAAGATATATAGACTCTTTTTTTTTTGCACCTTCCCTTTTTCCATTTTTTTTTTTTCTACAAAAGAGAGTCGAGCAGGAGACCGTGTATAAAAGGTGAGGTAAATGGAAGGTTTAATTCATTTCTACAGTTTCTTTTCTAGGGTGAGCTATTGAATCAATGAAAGGAAAAGCAGACACACCAAACGCAGAGCAGCACACAACGTCGATAAAAGCTCAGTCTTTCAAAACAGGCTTTCAGATGTCGATTAGAAAACAATCCACAGTGCTGACCGACTCAATATCACTGAAACTTCACCCCGAGTCTTGAATTTCTTTTTTTATTTCTTTTTTACTTTATTATTATTTTCCTGAAGATGGTTTTTAGTTTGCAGCCAGGCATTACAAACATCTTAATGACAGAAATTTGCCAGTAGACAACGAACATCAACAGCCCAAAGTCACAAACACAAATCAGTGTAAATAAATAAGTAGGAAAATACAAACTTCAATCTTCAAAGTGTTCTTGTGTGGCTGATATATAAATATATAAATAGATTTACTCTTGACAATACTTAATTACACTTTTTAAGGTAACTGTACTTTACTTGAGGGTTTTGATTTTATGCTACTTTCTTCTTCTTCTTCTCCAGTACATTTCAGATGGAAATAAAGGCTGTTAGAAATACAGCACAATGTTGTCCATGATGGATGTCCGGACCAAATTTGTGCCACACTCTAGAAATCCTTATCTTGGAGCCACGACTGTCTGCACAAAGTTTCAAGGCACCAGGGTATCTCTAGAGGACGGTGTTTCAGGGAATACGATTAGCTTTGACTCTGGGAACAGAAAGCTGACCTGCCAACCTGAGAGGTCTGGATGGTTCATAGCATAGAAGCGGATCAGACAGGTATTTTGGCCCTAAACCATCCAGGCCAAGGAATGGTAGTATTTTAAAATCAATTCTTCCACCACTGTAAAGATCTAAGAACTGGGGGGATGTGCTGTGCTGTCTTGTTAGGAGTCTGGCAGCAACATTTTCACTAAGCTGCAACTGTCAGATCAAGTTCGTGGAGACCTGAGGCCCCTTGTACAAAACCACGGTGTGGGCTTTGGCTTTTTTTTTAAACCTGCCTGATGTATAGGTGGTGGTCTGTGTTGCCTCCATGAATATTGTACACAGATAAATTAAAGGTAAGAAGAACAGCGATGTATACTTGTAGAGACTGTCTGAACTGTCACAATACAAATGACATATAGCCACGACAGCAACGCACACGCGATCCTCACTCTGCCCGCAGTGCACACGGCTGCGACAGGATTGTTGAAATGCTGAAAAATGACAGCATATATATATATAAAAAAACTTATTTTGCTGTTGTCTTGAAATCGGTAACTAAAAAAAAACCAACTGATGTACACAAATATGCCACTCATGTCCCAGAGGGCAGACAGTTTTCTAAAAGATGATTGTCTGATAATGCATCGCACAGATTTATTCACAATGTGTTTTAACTCGCTCTTTGTGTTCCGTGAAAGAAAATGACTCGGAATATATTTTTCGTTACAGCAATCATAAACTCATGTCCAGCATCTTTATCCTCTGTGAAAAAAGGCATTTTCTTTTACATCGCGGAGAATACAGCTGCATCAACAATTGCTCCGTGAATAATGAAAACCTCCAGAATATTGATATTGAGCGGAGTCACACTTGATATAACAATCCTTTCAACATAGGCGGAGAAAAAAAAAAAAATCATTAAGCCTCTTCTCTCATTTCCTTCTGAATGTGGGCAAGACTGTGATGCCAGAGATGAATTGTGTCTGTGAATCTAAACTGTCAGCTGGGGCCAAAGTTAAGCGAAGTTTGAACTCAGGAGACTGCTGCATTCTACACTGATGGTCCTATTTTCTATCCTGAAAATGATGCGACTCCCTCTCCGCTTTCATCTTCAAAGTTGCATAGGCAACAGCAGTATACAAGTCAGACTGAATTTGATATCAGAGGCCTGCGAGAAACTGCTCTTCAACAGTGGAGCTGTTGTTGGTCAGAACATAAACACCCGGCAGGGAAAGAACAGCATAATGACTCACTTTTGCTTCTCGTAACCAGATATCAGATTCGATTCCAGTTTGACGGCGGGTCCATAAAGACACTAATCCTGGTTTTTGTGCTCACAGCACTTCACTCGGAATAGCAAAGTCAGTCCGGACCTTTTCTCAAGAACTAATGGATGGATTGACATGAAATTTTGTACTGACGTTCATGATCCTCAGAGGGTAAATCCAACCTGATGTGGTTGTTCCCTGGCAATTCCTCTAACGCCACAATGATTTTGATATCTTTGGTTATTTTTGTGAAATGTCCTTCAGCTATTGTCATGCATGTTTTTATGCAGAGACACTTATGGTCCCCAGAGGATAACTCCTAATCACCTTGCTTGTAGCACCAGGAGCCCAAAAGTTTCTCATGGTAAAATATTTCAACATCTGCAAGAGGGATTTTGTACAGACATTCATGGTCCTCAGAGGATGAATACTGATGAATTTGGTGATCCCCTGACATTTCCTGCAGCACCAACATGGTGGTAAAAATATCTTGCCAACTACTTGATGGGCTGCCGTTATTCTCTTGTAGTGATACTCATGGTGCCCTGAGGATAATCCTCTGGATCTCCTGACTTTCCATGTGGCACAACTAGCAGGTCACAAGTTTTTTTTACGCTTTTTAGTAAAATATCTCAACATCTACAGGAGGAATTGGCAGGAAATCTTTTACAGGCATTCCTGGTCCGCATAGGATGAATCCAACAGAATATGGTGATCCCCTGACATTTCCTCCATAGCTCCATCATGAGTGTGACATCTTTGGTTTTAAGTGAAAAGACTTGAATTTAATTGTTTTTGCAGAGCTACTCGTCGTGCCCAGAGAATAAATTCGAATGACGTCTCCTGACTTGTAGCACCACCAGGAGCACAAAAGTTTATTTATTACTATTAGAGGGATTTCTTACAGACATTCATGTTCTCAGAGGATGAATCCTAATAACTTTTGCGGTCGCCTGACATTTCCTCCAGCACCAGCATGAGGTTGACATTATTTTGTTTCCATTTTCATCGGAATATCTTGACAGCTTCTTTGTGGTACCGAGAGAAGGCCAAAATGTTACATATCACAGCAAAATAGCCAAACATCTACAAAAGGGATTGGCAGGAAAGATTGTAGAGACATTCAAAGCCCTCAGAGAACGAATGTCAGTGATCCCTCACCTGTTCATCTAGTGGAATTAACACTTTAAACCTGGAAGTTACATAATATCTGCTGAACATCAAAATGTTAGCATTGACCTTGACCTAGGAGTAACAATGTGCCGAGGTAGCTTCACAGAGCTGCTAACATGACCGCTGACTCTAAATGTTGTTCAATAGGAAGAGGGCACACGAGGGTGACAAAAAAGTCACCTCGATCAACTAATTAATTTCTCAACAGTTAGTCGTCCTCACTTTAAATCAACAATGGAAATCCTTGGTACCTTGAATAAGTAGCATGACGAAAATGCAGCATTAAATGAACCATTTATGTCCGTGCGCCACTTTCTGCAACCCAGAGCTAAAGGACTACGTCTTCTGCAGAGACATTATGTCTTCTTGCATAGTGAAAAGCTTCAAGTATTCAATGATAATAATATAACGAGGGCCACCGAGGGATCAAGTTCAGGTACAAGTCAGGCATGTGTTGCCAACGCACACATTTAGCTGAAATCGCTCTCCTCAAGGATCCCTGGGAGAAAATAATCAGAAGACAAACGCATTGAAATTCTTAGTAATCGCCTCGGCAGCAGCACCTGATATAAGAAGTTGGCATGTGTTTATTCAAATCTTGGGTGTTCAGAGGACACCGTGCTGCGGAGAAGTCTAAAGCATTATTCATCTATCAACTGGAAGCGCGTCGAAAACACTTTTTGATCTCGCAGATATGAATCCAAATGACCAGACATGTTGTGCGAATAACACAGCGTGGTATTTCAGATCACAAACACTTTTGTTCCTTTGAAAATACCCAAGAAGATCAAACAAATAATGGAGCGCACTCTGGGGACAATAAAAAGGTAACAAATTACGCCGTCTGTGAGCAGAGCTGCTCTACACATCCGAGCATTTAAATTCCTTCCCGACATTGTTTTACATTAGAAAGTTCTGGTAACACTCCTACCGCTAACTTATGTGGCATATCAAAGTATTACAGCTCTCAGGGGAGTGATCATCCACATCATCATCTCAGTCATTAAAAGTCAGCGAAAGTAACTTTTAATGACATGTTCCCTTGTTATTCCACTAGAAATAACTAGAAAATAATTATGTTTTAAAACCCAATGGTAGAAACCATCCACTGACCTAGAAAATACGGAGCGTTTCTGGGAATGAATTAAATATTTATCTCAAATCAGCCCCCTTATTACCTACGCTAACAAGGTTACATCTTCCCCTCTTAGTTATTATGTTCCACGAGATAGCCTATCTCAGAATGTATGAATGGATTTACATGATATTAGCTGGACAGGTAGGCCTTGAGCCAAAGAGCAATTGATTGCATTTTGGTAGCGCTCCAGGTCCGAGATTTCTACCATTAGACAGTCATTGTTTTTAATCCATAACTATGAATTTGAGGCAGATAAAGGCTCGATTCCAAACTTGAAGGGGATGTTTGCAGGGTCAAGAAATCAATTTAACTTAGAAATGACAAAATAGGAACAATGTCTTTGGGTGTATTTGTTAGCGGGCAGGTTTTGGCGGAGCTTTGCGGTCTTTAAGTCCCTCTCAGTTTGATACGACTAAGTCTGATGCCTCTATGAGTCTGGGCCTTGGCCAGGTTTGGAGAAAATGATGATCACAGGAGGGGATTCGCTTCTAATGCTTTTCATTTTAATGAAGTTTGCTTTCCTTTCTTTACCCCGGCCTCCTGATTCTTTGCAGAAGTAGTAATTGCCTTACAGGGATTCTGAGGCAGTGCGGCACTCAGTGAGTCGCTGTCTTAGATATCCATCTATGCCTCGGTTTCTGGGGTAATTAAGGTTTGGAGTCACCTCAGGAGATGTTGTGGCTGCTTAAACTGGCTTGCTTTGGCAATCTGTGGCGCAGTGTGGGGGGTAATTCAACGACAGAGCCAGAGTACTAGAGTTGGGAAAGTGGCTCCTGTCCTCCTGAGTGAACCTGTCTGAGTCCATTCGTATTGTTTGGGATGATGGAGGCATAACTGTTTAAAGAAAGGGGCTATTTTCGTCTTTATTATGGTGCTGCAGAAGGAAATTACACTATATCTGCAGCAGCCATTAGGCTACCTTGGGTCACTTTAGGAGTGAGTCCTCTACAATTCAAATATTAATGCTATAGTGCTGTCTGTTGTCGGGCAAATTACCTGGAGCACACAGGTAATGAACCCATTACAGAAGTGAATGGCTTTTTATGCCATTTTTTCTGATATTGTGAGACGAAACATAATATGCACAGTAAAATGATAGAAAATGAAGGCTGACAATTACGCTATCAGTTATGCTACAATCAATAAGGAAGAAAATCTATCTATAATTAAGGAAGTAGCGCTTCCCAGTTGGCTCCGTCACAACCACGACGACAGTTAATTGCTTTGTGGCTGTGACAGCCTCTTCAAGTACTTGGGAATTTGGTCTGACAGCACCCTGTACTTCTTCCAGCACAAAGTGAAACCCCAGTTGGGGCTTTGCCTTTTAGATCAGAGCCATTCTCCCTCTTTTCGCTCGGTGGCGAGCGGAGCGGGCACCGAGCCTTAGGAGATGCAGGGAGCCAAGAGCGGTCCAGCCAGTCAAGGAGGGGAGTCTGATTAACATTTTCACCCTATCTGTGAGCTCCCATCGAAAAGGAGCTGATGGTGTAAATGACCAAAGCAAACGGCTTGGCGAGCGCTTGAATGACATGAGCGCGGCGCGAGAATGGCACGCCGCAAAGCCTCCTGAATACAAAGGCCACAGCCCTGTAGCCCCGGGGGAGACGCTTTGATTTATTTACAAACTGTTGGGCTCTGTGATAAGTAACAGCAGTGGAGTCGAACACTGGCGCCGCATGCTCATGTTGTTGCCAACATAAAAGCAGCTCAAGACAGAACCAGAACTCTCATCTCCGGCGTCTCCGCCTGACAAGAGAGGCAGCTCATTTGTCCCACACTATCTCTGCCATCGGATGATCATCCTTCCACCGCCAGATTAAGGTGATGTGCAACACCTATCAGCCTCTCAAAGGTGCTTGTGATTGGTTACATGTTTTGAAGTGATGCATAGGTTTGATGCCGGCGCTTCTGACAAGTCACAGTCACGAGTACAAATGCTTCCCGTCCATAAAACGTCTGCCGAGAGAAAAAATCTCTTGACTTGCGCAGCTCTCACGGCTCCTCTTTAGTTGCACGGCGTGTTCGACCCTATTACATTACATCTCGTTGTAAGTAATGAATACCTAATTGAAACACTCACATTCGAGCCTTCTCTCCAGAGAACAAAATCTGTTTCTTACTTATTACTCTGCAGGACCGAGATCAAAGAATTAGACCCACATCTTAACCGGAGAAATTAATTTGATCCAATCTTAATAACTCCTTGAAAAGTTTAGCTCATCGCTGCTCATTAGTCTCATTCGTGCGTTTCAAGGTCATCCGGGGAGCTTACGTAACAGTCTATGTCAGATTAAACCCAGTTATTTTTTTGCCATTTTTTTTTTGTCACATCCGTTTCCGTCAACACACCTGACATCTTCCCCCCCGTTCGCTGCGGGATGTCTTGTTGGAGCCAATTTTTGTGATCATGTCATGACTTTTCTCTGTGACCTGTAGAGAATCCCTCCTGTATTGACGCCATGTTTATGCTGAAATACCCATGAATCTGATATTCAGTGAAAGATTGCTGCTGGGGGAAGCGATCTGCAATGAAAACAACTGTATTATAAGATCTTCTGGAACTTCTCTGCAAAATGTTGTTGAAGGATTGACTCCTTTGACCTCTAAAATGTATAATTTATTGTATACATTTGAATAATGTTTTGTACGAATCTAATAGATTCAGGCCGCATTTGAATATTGCTTGTGATATTTTGCCATTTTTGTTGTTATTTGTGGTCTTGTTTTCTCATTAAACCAATCCCAGTGTCTTAAATTGGTGAGATCTGATTTAAATAACCTGAAAGACAAAAAAAAAAGCGACTCGCACCCATCGTTCCACTCTCCCTCAGCATGCAAACAACAAATCTGACTGACACTGAACTGAAGTATGTTTTGCCCGAATCTGAACCTCTCAGCCCAAAGCTACCAGCCACAGAGTGACGTTCCCCTGCCTCCGCTGCCCCGAGCTTCTTATTTTCCTGATTTTTCCAGATAGCTGGTTCAGCCTGTCCAAAAGTGAAATGAGAGAGAGACCACGAGAGCGTTTGTGACAGGGGGGGTGGGAGACACGGGGGAAGAGGTGACATCTCTTACTGTCATTATGTTTGCCGTGTCCTCACTAGATGGCAGTGTAGTGTAGGAAGAATGGTTGACAAGTTTTACCAGTTATGCCATCATTTTAGAAACTTTTTCAGTCCTCCATATCTCAGTTTCTGTGTTTGTGTGTGTGTGTTTGTGTCACAAAAATGCAACAACTGCTCAAAGCTATAGTGGTACATATATATATATATCTATATGGCGCCTGAGCCTCCTCGCCATTTGGGATGTTTATTATAATAGCTTGTCTTCTTCATCCGACCGTGACCTTTGACCTTGCCGGGTGTGCTCTTTGACTTGGGGAGGTCCTGCGGGTGTGGCGCAGTGATTGCAGAAAAGCTCAGGAAATGAATGTTTTATCAGGCTGCGCAAAGAGAAAAACAACAACAGCGTGGCGGGGAGGAAAAAGAGAGAGAGACGTCTAAATTTAACTCATCAGCCGCTGCCAAGGCAAATAAAATCATCGGCAGGACAGCTTCCTGTTGGTTCTCTCGTCCAAAACATCTGGATTTTCATTACACGGATAACATCTGTGTTTATGGAGCGCATAAATATTATCTATATTATATTGTGGATGTCACAGGAGATATATATAAGCTGTTATCTGCACTAGAAGTTATTTATTTTTTAACATATTTCACACTCCCCTCGTTCCCTGAGAAGTTCTCAGTGCTCTTACTACTTAAATAAGACAAACTGCGCCCAGAACCGTCTAACACGGCATGCATGGTTCGCTCCGTCCCACGTACACCGCTTGATCATTCGTCATCATTGTGCATTCGTTGTCAAAACGGTAACTCGCTGCCCATAGCTTGTAATTGCCTTGTATTTCTGCTCAGCCATAGCAGCCAGCAGGCGCTCTATAGATGTATTCAGGTGGTGCAGCACAGAGGGAGAGCAGCACATCCTACTCGCTCACTGTACAAGAGTACGTGGGAGGAGGTGATAGCGGGCAAGCGCTCGCTGTGTGCGATGTCCTCCTCAACGGCAAAATTTAGAACATGAGGCACGCTCAATATGCAGAGGAAAAATATGCTTGGCAGGGGATGGCTGCAGTTTTCCTCCATTTATGGTTAGACACAGATTTGCAAGCAATTCCTGCTTAATAAAACATGGGAGCGCTACCTTCAAGAAATCGAGCTTTGAAGTGCTTCGTATCTCGTGTGATTTAGGAAATTAGCCAGCATTAGAGCAAAGGAGGAGATAAGGGAAAAATATATTTATATATGTTGTGGGTGGAAGCTCGTCCCTCCCATTTCTTTTGCAACCCAGTCCAGTCCCATCTGAGAGCTTGGTCTTCAGAACCTCCTCTGACAAGTTTCCCTTTGCCTTCCTGTGAGAATAGGCAGCCGCTGTCACAGAGGAGCCGAGGGAGTTCAGGAGATCAGAGGCAGAGCAGCAGTTGCCTCTCTTCTGGGGAAAAACCAGATGACCTTCTTCAAAGTGATAATGTAAACAGCTAGCAACTGGTGGAACCGTGGGAGTTTGAAGTCAAAACCTGAAGAATTCTCCTGAAGGATAAGCGTGAAAAAAGAAAAAACCACCAACACTGTAAGTTTTATTCCTCTTTTTTTTTTTGTACCTTTTTTACTCATTGTGGCTGCGCATTTGCTGAAGCTGCTGGAGCTGAGATCAAAGCACAGAAGTTTGTAGCTGGGTGCAGTTGTGTGATCTGTGGGCTTTGAAGCTTTGGGAGAGTAAGGGTTTATTTTCAGTGCACTGACAGCAGGTAAAGGACACGTTATGGTCTACGAGAAAGACATCTCTCGGTTGATTGGCTCACAAAAGCAGCACCTGGACGACATGGCGTCCGAGTGCATTAGCTCTTTTTGATTGCGTCCGTTTTCACACAATGTTCTCGATTAACACCGCCGTAGATCTTCACTGCTAAGCTGGCCTCTCTGCAGCTGCGCCGTCAACTCCAGCTGCAGAGTCTTCAAACAGCTGCTTTCAATTAACGTCACCCTCCAGAAACATTACTCCGACCGAACAAGCATTTGTTGACTTTAGTTGTGGGGCTGGGGGAAGCACGGGATTTCATAATATGTGCGCCTGGTGATGTGAGTTGTAGAGAGCCATTAAACTGAAAAGGCAGGTCATGACCCAAACCCTGTCACCCGTGCAAACAGATTGTTCCCGGTCCAGGTTTTACACAGTTTTCATTTTATGAATTTTACGTTAGATTAAGTTTTATGAAGTCATCAGCTTCTCGCTAAATGAATTTCATGAATAAATGGCTTCTTTTCTTTTTCACTGCACTGCATTTGGATGGTTTTTCCCCCGTCTGTGGTAAATGTCAGGTTTTGGTATAAAGGTTAGCGGTTTACAGGATTTTTTTTTTTACAGCTCTACTTAATTGAATCACCACTTCATTTTCCCATACTGTCGGTTTACAACGCGACAACATGTGAGGGATTTGTTAGCCCGACCGTTCCCTAAGCACTGAGGTAAAGTCAACCACACACTAACCACTAGATCTCCAACATGGAGGCCATCCAAAGACAACCACAGTGGGGACGACGGCCAGCTTCTCCACTTAAGTAAACAAGGTCTGTCTCTTTCCACACCACTGCAGTGTGTTAGTGTGTGCGTGTGTGTGTGTGTACGTGCATCTGTGTGTCGATGCAGCTCTACACCCGAACGCTGCGAAGGCACCGATCCAACTGTAACAATGTAAATTGTTCCAGGTTCAAAGTGTGCTCTGTTGTTGCCACCCACCCTGCTGTGGGAGTGGAGCAGGACCATTTTTAGCATGTTGCACAGTGAAATATTCCGTGTGAAGTTCTCAGAACGACAGCATTGTTTTGTAGCAAAAAATAAAAAAACTCTGGTGAACGAGCTCTTCTCTCTCCAACCTTCCGGCCTTGATGCAAAAAAGCTCCGTGTGCGTGTTTGGCTTAATGCAAATGTGTATTTTCAAATGTACAGTATTCCTGGAAAACCACAGGGAAGTCAATGAGACGCAGCTACATCCCCCTACAGCCATTAACCTTTGACTCTGTTTAGGAAACAGACCATTCCCAAGACATTCACTTTACGCTCTCATCAGTCATTTAAACCTCCTAATGTCCATTAAGTTACACAGAAGAGCAATCTAAACAACAACAGCATTCACTGGAGACTACTGAATACACGTAAAATGTGGTTTTAAGCTCTTTGTGGTCAATATTCAAGTTTTGTTGGATGGACAGTGTGCAGCTGCATTAAAAGAAAAGTTAAACACATTTAAAAGCAAAGTTGAGTCAATGTGAATAAATTAAATAAATACATGTTTGATTTATTATTTATACTAATTGAATTAAATGAATACAGACATCTTTAATAATATATGTGTTTATTCAGTTATCTCCTATAAAGATGAGGGGAACTTTATATGTATTAAACATAAAAGTAAGGCATTTCAAATTGGTTATTCTGTCTCCTGTTATAAATCACACATGTAGTTATTTAATTTATTCACATTGAGACAACATGACATGAAAACATGAACTTATGTAACAGAAATTGAATTCAAATTCAAATGTAATTCAAATAATAAAAGGTGCAGTATGTGAGAATTGGCCACCTGCCATATTTACTCCAAACCAACTGGGGGCAGCGTATCACCAGAGTAACCGTTAACTGCTGCTACATGTAGCTACAGTTAGCTGGTTGGCTCAGTTAGCCATGCAGCTAACACACTCGCTAGCGCAGCAGCTTTATGGACCGTGATGGCAGAGGCTATCTTCAGGAGATATCTCTGCAACAATACATAACATCAAAACTATTATTTCTTGATATTCTGTTGATAGTTTCAGTGACAATTTGTATGTTTTTGACTAATATCCCTACATGTTCCACCTTTGAAGTCACGTTTGAGGCCCATTTTTGCACATTTTCTTAAGTGCATGTTGGCAAGACCGCCAGTGAAATCATCCAAAGATTTACAACATTTGGATCTGGGAACAAAAATTAATTAGATTCTGAGGTCGGGGTTCAAGTTGAAAATCCGACTTCAAGGCGACGTTCCAGTTGAAATTGATGACTGAGATATCAGGAAAATTCCTTCTTCCCAGTTCAGATGGAGCGCACCATTAGGAATCAGGGTCAAGGATCGAGCTGAGTTGATTAAAAAGGAGCTCAGCAGTGGCCAAAGTATAATTTCCAGGAACAGCAAGTATGGAGGCTTGCAAAACTTTGAAAGGGGTTTTGGCCATTAGTTCAAACATGTCTGTAGTTGGAGTGGAAACAGTTGTGATTTCATTCAACACAGAATTGCTTCGGTTAATGAGGAAATACAACAAGCCTTTACCTCGATCTCCAATTACAGGGAAGAACAATAAGTCAAGGAGGCAGAGTAACAAGTGTTGTATTTGCACATGAGATGATAAGTTCTCCTCATTGTATTCCCAAGAACTGGTTCTTCACGTATTGTGCAGATAAAACCTGTTTGCCTGTAAAAGTGGACGTTATCTGGCAGCCTTTCACTCTTCTGCTAATTCAGCCTCAGACGAGAGACAGCATAAGCACCGGCTGCCATGGCAACTGTGCTGGTTCAGACCTGAGACAAAGTTCTTCTCTCTTTCCTCCTCCAAATTAATCATGACGAAAAATGTACATCTATTGCTCTGAATGTTAGCAGTGCCACGATGATTATTATGTCTGCAAAAAAAAGGCTTTTTTTCAGCATCGTGATAAATAACGAAAGAATCCACCGACAGCAGGCTCTGGTGTGTATTATTCTCGTCCTGCAGTACTTTGGTGACATCTGTGGCACCTGAGAGTACATGCTGAATTTAGACCAGCGTCTGTCAGCTGGAGGAGGAGACTCTGCAGATCCCAGAGAGAGAGGAAACATTTTCTTTCAGCTCCACACAATTTAACACAATTCCAACCCCAGCTTTAAAACAGGTTATATGAGTAAGTCATTATAATAATATCCACTGGACCAACACATCGTCACCCAAATCCGGGTTTGATCTTGTCTAGTATAATACATATCATCCGTTATTGTGTCTTTAAATGACTATTAATGACCTGAGGACAAAACAGGTCTACACTGATAAAAGAATCATGATTTGAAAAAAACGAGGCATGAAAAATTATGAAATGGGGTTTTGAATAGAGCTTTCTAAAAATAACACCTGCTGAGAGCTGTCAGAGGCTCAGTATACAGTAATGTGCTGTCATTTTCTGTGCCAACCTAAAAGTTATCATGGACTAACTGGTAGATTTATAAAAAGTAAATAAAACTCAATGTTTTCAAGAGGAACTTCAACAATTAGATACACCATCTCCATAGAAAACCAGTCATTTGGGGGTTGGGGGGACTTCTTGTCAAAAATGTAAGAACTGGAAATTGTGTCTGGGGTCTCACATTTCCAGTCGTGTCACAAAGTCATGCTCAACACAAATGTTGAAACACAGTCTCAAACAGCGGTCATTGGCTCAGCAGCCTTCTGTCCTAACCTTAACTCAGGCACCATCCCCTCCATGTCCTGATATGAGAGTCAGGTCATAAACATGTAACGTGTTCAATATTGTATGTAGCCTATGACACACACAAATTCATGAGTGGTTTGTGGAAACGTTAACTGACAACATGTTATCTGTAGCTTTAAAGCCTAGTCTCCACTGCATGGTACACCTTGACACGGCTTGACTCAGAGGTACCAGGTACTTGTCGATTTTTGATTTTGTTTTTCCAGTGCAGATATAGTTCCCCTTCAATGTGGGCGGGAATCTTGGCTGATTGTCATGGCAACGCCGCATTAAACTGCTGTGACATTATTTTCAACATGACACCAACACAGGAACAGTGGAGCATGTCGATGGGATTGTGTTCTTGATTCTCTGTATGAGTCTGTCTGTCTGTCCAGCAAGGTGACGACCTTTGTTGCAGAAAAGGCTGAAGGGAGCAAGACAAAAGACTGCAGAGTCAAGTCGAGTTGAGTGGAAATTAGGTAAAAGTAAAAAAGAAAATATCCAGAGCTTCGCTGGATCAATCTTTTCTTTTCTATCTGTTAGAAGTCCCCAAAGTTTGGCCTGAAAGACCTGTTTTCGTTGCCACAAATGGCTGGAAATTGTCCCAAGGCCTCCTTGACAGATATACAGTGGTGTCGTGCACATGAATGTGACTATGTACAACACGTACAGATGTTAACGTATCAGTGGTTTTCAGAAACATTAACTGCCCACATTTTGTTCTGGTGAATGGGCTGTACATGAATGCATGTCCACACATTATTATCATGTCACTTCTACCTGTTTGTGATGTTAAAAAGAGTGCAGAGCACATAATAGGCTTTCAGAGGCCTCCTCTACATTCTCCCTGTACTTACTGAGAAGTATATCATGTACCTGTCAAAAACCGAGGCTCCCTCAGCTTCTGCCTGTTCAGAGAAACCAGATAATGCACCGGCAGCCTCGGTGACATCATAATCCTCCTCAAACCCACAAGCAGCAGAGATGAGACCAAACTTGTGAGCCAGAGGGAAACCAAAGGTCAAAGGGGGCTTCATGCTTCCCCATAACATGCTCTGCCTCCTATAGTACCGGACTTTTCTCAACTCAACCAAAGTTTGGCCACAAAATGGCACGGCTCATTACTCTTTGTGCTGATGTGTCTCTTGCAGGCTTTATTATGGATTTACACTGGTTCACACAACGGTTCCTCAGCTAGCATAGCATGATATATTGACAATTCTGGCCTCCACTGACTCTCTAATGGAAAGTCAGCTATGACTTTTTTGGCTTGTCATACTTTGAAGCTTCCTGTTGAAGTTGAAACTCCACAAATTTTACACATCAAAGTTCTGAGTGAGAAAGTAACAAGGTAACCAGACTTCTATACCTGCTCGTCTCTGCCAGAGGCTAACGGCTCCAGGCTACATCTGGATGGGAGCTCTAACACACCCAATCTCCAACCGAACAGTCTGTGGTCAAGTTGAGCTGTGAAGTGGTAGGCGCCTGTTTTTGACCAGAGAGAGGAGTACGTGGAATGAAAAAGAAGATATCGCTGGTTCAGCTACATCGATTTTGATCAGTTTTTGGATAACAATGCGCTGTGAGTCCGGCAATATGAAGGAGCAGATCCTTTACTAGTCATGCTTCATGTCACGAAATAAATGTATTTCTTTATTTTGCAACTTAAAATTTTTCAATTTCATGTTTTGACAGCGCTGCACTTATGGTTTGGTTTGATTTAAACACAAAAACCATGGTTAGGGTTAAGACCATGTTTGGGATTACTTGGTTTCAGTCGCAACAAACATGAAAAACACTAAAAATATCCAGTGTTTTCTCACTTACAAATGTTAAAACATTGGGGCGCCTCGGTGGCTCAGTTGGTAGAGTTTGCGCCCCATGTACAGAGGCTGTGTCCTGACCTGTGGCTGTTTGCTGCATGCCATCCACTATCTCACCACATTTCCTGTCACTCTTCAGCTGTACTATAAATAAAAGCCATGAAACATCGGCAAATGTTAACATGCCGTCTCAAACAGGAGCCTCTAGATGGCCTGCGTCACGTCACTATTATCTCCCTCACCTCCTGACATGAAAGTCGGCTCATATGCAATGAGAAATGTCACAGTTTTAGAAAATGTACTGTAAAGTAACAAGTAACTAACACAGTCAGACAAATGTAGTGGAGAAGAAAGATCATATTTGACTCTTTGAGGGAGTAGAATCTTTGAGAATGCACTTCGTGTCAATGCACCAGGATCTGTTGTAAGAAACAGAAGAATTTCGAGGCAGTAAAGTCTCTGTGGGGGTTTTTCAGAGAAACTGATTAAATAAGCCAAGTTCACTATGTTCTACATGAGGCCTGGCATGAATGATCATGTCATTATTTCTTAAGGCCTCCCTCAGCCAAGAAACATCTCAGTTCCTGCGTCAGATTTTGCATGGTGGTATCTCTTGGACGTATCCCATAAATAAATGGTGGTCATTTGCCTTGTTCCATATTACTATTGTACACGTTTCTTCCTTGATTTATCCACGCAGCATTTACATGCCTGCATTTGTCCAGTGGAATAGCTGTTTTGTGACAAGACAAAGGTGCACTTTTATCTGTGGACATCAATATCCTCAGCAGTAATCTGTATGAATGAGACGTCGACTAATAACACCTGACATTTGGTCAATGCTTCCAAGACAGAGTGCCCTCACTGAAAAGTTCAAATAGTCAGCGAGAATGCGTAGGCCGGCCGAGAGGGAGGATGTTGTGTGTGTGTGTGTGTGTGTGTATGCAGACATTTAAGCTTGTATGTGGTTTCGCTGGGAACTTTGCCAAGAACAGAGAGGCAGGGTTTCAGGGTTTTTTTGGGGGGGGTGCAGAGGGGTCCACACTGCTCTGGAGTGAGAAAGTTCTGCTTTTCATTACATCGAGCCATATGTCCACATACGTGCACCGCCTCCCAGACTCCACTCTGTTTCCTGGAATTGTTATGTCAGTCAGTGATCCAATCCTTCTCCCTCTTTATCTCCCAAAAACCTAGATATTTATGTGAGTGTGCGTGATTAAAGGGGTAATAACTCAGTGGGCCTGCAGGAGCAGGGTGCTGAGAAAATTTAGAGATTCTCGAAATTGCCTTCACTTAATATGGCGTGCTTTTGAATATGGCTAAAATACTCTTTGGAGAGACTGACCAGCAAGGCAGAAAATAGTTTAGAGGGGGTGGGAAGGGAAGAGGGATAAAATCTGCACAGCTTCACATTTGCTTTAATCTTGATGCTATTTCATATCTACAGTAAGAGGGCCAATTTAATTCACTTGAAGAGAAGCAGCATGGAAGTGTTTCTTGAAACGGCGGAGCATGAGGCGCAGCTGGTGTTATTATCACTATATTATAGTTATATGAACTTATGTTCTACACATTATTTAATGTAGGCCGCTGATTCCACTCTCTCTGAGCCCCTTAACGGAAGGAGGCACGAGGCATGTATCTAGATCCGGCCCAGCAAGTCATATGTATAAATGTATATATGTTTGGCACATAATCACAAAACATTATGTTGGTGGAAGTGTCACCTATCAATTACATATTGTATCACACTGTTTGCTTACAACAACATCTGGGTAGAAAACCTACATACAATTTATGTCTTTTTTCATTATGTTATAGAGTTAATTAATTAGAAATGCATGTTTGATGCTGTTATATCTCATTAATAACAATCGCTGTTGTGTAGATATCAAAGAGGCCAGAAAAGCAAAACAGTACAACGGTTCATGTCCTGGGAGAAGTCTACCTGGAACTGACTGTTGTTGGTGCAATGTCACGGTGACTCAGTCTATTCATTAGTGATTAATCCGCTGATCATTTTCATGATTAACCTTTTTATTGTTCATTCTTTAAAACAAAAGTGACTTCTTCTTCTTTGTAATAACCATCATTGATAAACGGCAAATTTAGAGTTAAAGCTACAACATGGAACTTTCATTTTTGGTTTATTCTGGCAGCCTCTCTAAACCTTGTTTTAGTGTCGTACTGTATCAGCCTCTTTACTCAGACTGTCAGACTCCTCAATTCATCCTCAGCACTTAAACATAGTTTTAATTTTAGTTCCCTGTAATACCTTTGATTAAACTTTAGTTAATCAAATGCTCCATAACCATGAAAGTTGCATCTGATGTTTATAATCCTTTACAATTGCTTAAAGGTGCAATATGTAAGAATTGGCCACCTGAGTAGGAATGTACCTACTCCAAACACATAGGGGGCAGCATATCCCCAGAGTAACCGCTAGCTGCTGCCAGCTTGCCGTGCAGCTAGCGGCTATTTGACATACTTGGGACATTTCTTTCACCGCTAACACTGGAGCTTTGGACCAGGACAGGCCGGTTAGCATGCTAACTTCAGTAGATTTCTCTGCAGCACAATAAATAAACATTGTGAGGATCAAAATGGCTGTTTCTTCACATTCTGGTGAGAATTTTAGTTCATTTTTTGAACGTTTTCAACAACAATTCATTTATACTGCCCCTTTAATAAATGTTTTATATGCACTTTATTGCTTTTTAGCGGTCTACTAACTATTTTTATGTTTATTTAACTATAAATGTACCAATAATCCACCAATTTACATACAAATACACATTTACCAATGTCAATAATGGTTATTATAAAGCGTAACCGACATCTTTGCCTGAAGAAAATGACTGAAATGATTAACAATTCATTTACTTTCGTACAACTAATCGATCGATGGACGATTTGTTGCTGCTCTCACGAGAGCTGAGCAAAAGAATCAGAAATAGTGTCGTCTGTCTTCCTGCGGAGAACATCTGTGTTTCATTGCTGTCTGTGAGCAAACATCTTGTATTTTGGAAACACTTTTTTTTCCCCTCTCACTTTTTGAAGGGAACACTTGTTCTGGCTTTGAAGCGCTCTGTTTTGGTTTGACTGGGCCATATAGCTTTGATGAAAAGCTCTTCTGAGGGGGCTGTGGGAACGCAGGAGCCTCGGTTATTTATGAAATCAAGTGGCAGGAGTTAATGAATCACACAGACAGACACACAGACGGAGAGAGGGAGATAAATCACACCAAAAAAAGAAAGCCTCAAATTCCTACGAGAGCTGTAACAATCCTGTAACATGCAGGGACGCTGAGGATACCACAGGGGGCGAAACAGTAAAATAAGGTCGCTGAACTCGCAGCCAGTGTCGGAATATTACAGCAGAGCTACAGTGTGGTTGTAAAGAAGAGCCTTAAAACAGCTCCACTGATCCTGAGTGGCCATTCCTTTGTCCCGCCGCATTCACAAGGCCTGGTGGGTGGATGAGTGAAGTCACATGGTCACTTTTCCTTTTTCCCACACCAACACACCCACATCCTCCTCCATGCAGCCACTCTCCACTCTTCTTCTTCTTCTTCTCCTCCAACAACTCTGTGTTTCCCGCAGCGGGCAGTCTGCAGTCTGGAGACTGGAGCAGCATCAAGTTGCGCACTGCGAGCTTTCATTTCTTTTTCTTTTTTTTTTACAGCCACGATGTATCCGAACCGGGAATAACATCCGCCTGCTGCTGCTACTTTTATCCACCTTTTTTTTATTTTGGAGCCTCTGTTGGAGAAATTCGACATCACATCGTCCTCTCACGAAACTGAGCATTTCAGGTAATGTTTAAAACTTTTCCCTCATGGGGTTTTTTTCTTCTCCATGTTCGCTTCATTGTTAATGGAGCCCGAACTCGAGAGAAGTGTAGCTTCTAGCTGATAATATAACTCCCTCGCTCTTCCCGCGTTACTTTTCCTAGTGTTTTTTTAAAGGGGTTTGCAAGTTGTAATTTGATGCCCTGCGCACATTGCTCTGGATACAACGCTGCTGCTCAACTGTGATAAAGGTTTTTATGTCGTTATGTTGGAGGCAAACAATTCAATTTCGAGGCCGAAGTTAATGTAAAGTAATGTAAAGTAAAGTAAAGTAGTCCCCCTGCGGAATCTCGTGTATCCCTCCACCTCCCCTCCCCTCCACCTCCAGGTAGCCCTGAAGGTGCTAACTGCTCTGCAGGCTGGCTGATTTGCATGATGGCCCTGCCTTTTGTTTAGAGTGTTGACAAAGCTTCAGTGGCTCCAACAGTTGAAGAGGAGTGTTGCTACTTCTGCCTCACACTTTTTCTGAGCTGGCCTCCCCATCTGTGTGTGGAGGAGAAGAAATACTTGAGACTTGTTGAGAGCTGAAGATGCTCACATTTTCACTGCTGCCTCATTAAAAAAAACACACACTTGCATTATGTTCACAGCCGCCGTGACTAACTCGTCCTGCTTTGCACATCAACAGCCTCGCACTCGAAAAGCAGCATCAATCATACAACAATGTTTCTCCTCGCTTTTGTCTCCATCCCTGTAATTACATGAGTCACCATAGCACCCATACAGTATCTCTCCTGATAGAGAAAAAAACAACAACCCGGTTGCCTTGACAGCCTGAATGTGAATTGATCTGTGATGTTTCATCCCTCTCTCGCACAGATTCCAGAGGACGAGTAGGACGGTGACAACATGAGCCTGGTGGAGGTGAGGCAGACGGCGGGGTCTCTCACCCTGTCCCTGTCCAGCAACGACCCCAAGGAGCGCTACTTCGACCGTGTGGACGAGAGCGACCCGGAGTACCTCCGCAGCAGGAACATGTCGCCCGACCTGAGGCAGGACTTCAACATGATGGAGCAGAAGAAGAGGGTCACCCAGATCCTGCAGAGTCCAGTATGTAGCCGGCAGCTCTGTATAAGTGCCCTCCTACACGCACAGCTTTCAGTGAAGATGAGTCACAAACGGTGCTCTGAAAGCCGGAGAGCCGATCCGTACCTTCACATAAGACAGATTGAAATGCACTGTTTTTTTCCCTGTTTATGTGAAGGTTGTTTCAGACACTCTGCTGTACTTAGATAATGGTTTAGCTTTTTGTTTACTCGCGAGAATATGGCCTCTTTCCAAGCTTATGAATATTATCGAGGAGTTCAGTGTTAAACTGTCGCTGTGCTTAAATATTGACACACAGTTTCGATCTTGTGTGTCTTATCAGTGGTATTACAGAGTACAGCAGTGTACTAACCTATTATTTTTAGAGGTATAATAGACTTCATAAGTTTGTCGTCACCTGAAACTAAGAATCTCTGTGTTTTTGTTAGAATACGGCCGTGCTTTTTTTGAGTTTATAACAGCCACCAGTGTTTAAAGAAAAGCATCCAGAATTCAGACCGGAGTATCAGGAAAGATATCGTGTTAAAATATTGACTTTCATAACAGAGAAAGTCACCCATACGACTACTCTGTGAGTAAAAAATCTTAAATTATCTGACACTAAAAGTACAGGTAAATGTAAATTGTGCTTCATGTTTATATACATGTACTGTATACTGAAGGTCGACCGATTATCATATCCGATATGCAACATTTGTCTTATTATTGAAATGAAATGAGTTCATTTACAAAACACCCATTTGACTAGTAAATAATCTGCACAGTAACTAGTAACTAACGTTATCAAATAAATGAAATGTGGTAAAAGTACAATTTGCCTCCAAAATGTAGTGTAGTATGTATAAAGTAACCAAAAATGGAAATACTCAGGTAAAGTACAAGTACCTCGAAATGGAACTTAAATACAGTACTTGAGTCAATTTACTTAGTTACATTCCATTACAGGCCAACGTAGGGTAGTTAGGGTGAGGCGAGGTTCATCCGGCTGTGATCACACCACAGAATCCTACATACCTACACGGACCTCTAAGTGTACTGCAAACTCACAGAAACCAGTTGAGTAAACAGAAAGAAATTAACGAGCACAAATGTTGACAATTGATTAAATGCTTGCTAAAATGTCATGCAGAAATACCAACGCTGTCAGGTTCAGGCTTCACGGATGTGAATAATTGCTGGTGCTTTCTCTGTTTTGCACAATTTTAGACTGATTAGACGTTGGGTTTATTCTGACAGTGGGGAAAAAAACCAGGTAATATAAAGACGTCCTGTGCGCACTATTTCCTGACATTTTAAAGCTAAAATAATTCAATGATAGTGAAAATATTCTTTGGTTGTACAGCTGGGCGATACGGCCTTAAAATAATATCACGATATTTTTAGGCTATATCACGATACACAATATGTATCTCGATATTATGAAATCTCCTCAAAATAACTTAATACATGCTAGCAATTGATATCGATTGACAATATTGTTGGGCGACGTATTGTTATTTTCACAAAATATTAACACAGTGAGATATTTGATTATAAGAATCAGTAATGTGGATGTAATGACTAAGTGGTTAAAGACAAGTATCAGAGCAAGTTCAGAAAATTACATCACTTAACTGTTATGCAGCCGTTAAAACTAGGAAAATACAACACGTTTGCCTCGTCCTGTTATTAAGACATCCAAAATCTAAGATGATATGAAGACGTTAACTATATAATATCCATATATTACCTGTCCCTATTTGGTTGTCGTCATATTGCACCAAATTCCTTTAATTCGGCACCTGTATGAGTTCATTTGCAAAAACAGATTTGAGGCCATTCCTCAAATAAACAAACACACACCACTTTGATTCAGTTCCCTGGAGTGTCCACTAAAAAAAGACAGGATTTAGGAAAGAGATATCTCTTATCAGAACACCCCACCACCTGCTGGGCTGATATTCTCTGGAGTGCACACACACAGAAACAGGATTTAGGATAATAAATACAAAAAAAGAAGAATCTGTTCCTCGTATGATAACAGACATTATCTCTGTATACTATAAACCAAACGGACGATGAACAGAGCAGTGCAGTCTGGTTAGGTGAAGTACGAGGAGGTGCAATAAACACACGCCAATGGAGTGCACGGAAATAAGACGAGCCCACACTCATCTGCGATTGCATAACGGGCCCAACAAGTGGAGCTCATCTCGTCGCCATGGGAACCGTGGTGGGATGGAGCAGAATGCTGGAGCTTAGCTGCGGCGCACAGAGAAATATCGCTGTTTCAAGATTCACACGCTACTGTTGAAGGCAAAAATTAATTTGGTTTAATGTGATCCCCCTCCTGCTCCTTTCACAGGCATACAAAGAGGCTTTTAATGGTCTGCCGTGATTTGTGTACAGTTGTAATAAGGAGCGCCTGAAAGCGTGCTGTGCTCCCTGACACTTCCTGAGGAGGCGTTGGAATGAGTTTAAGGTTGCATTGTGTGTAGATCAGTTGCTAGGTTAATGCAGCTTTATGGTGGTGTGTTTGTGCTTCTTCTCGCCCCACCTCACTTCACCCGAAAAAACCTTTTTCTCTCTGTCTAAAGGTGTTCAAAGATGAGCTGGAAGGCCTGATTCAGGACCAGATGACGAAGGGCAACAACCCTTCAGGTCTCTTGGCTCTGAGGCAGATTGCTGACCTGGTCATGTCCAGCACCTTGGGAGGGGTCGGTCCCCTGACTTCACCCATCAGTGAGTGGCAGTGTGTTGGTGTTTGTGTGTGGGTGAATGTCTCCATCTGTCTCCCTTCGGGCCTGATTGTCATTCAGTGCGTATACTCTGTCTATGTGCATTATGCGGGCTGAATATCTTCATTGTCAGAGGCTGGGTTGTCAGGCTCTCGTGACGCTGAGCAACCCTGAAACAGCAGAAAAGGCAGAAAGTTGTTGACAGCGTTCTTCATTGAAAGTGTTTCTATTAAGTAGCCCTCATGACCAGTAACGAATAACAGCAGTTTGTAATGCTAATTATGTTAGCGTAGCCTTATGTTTCTGCAGAGGTCACAGGGCGCCCTGGAGCTTAAAAGACTGATTGAAAAAACTGTAAATGTTTGGAAAAGTCCCTGTAGTGAGGTCACTGAGGCAGACCTGCTCTTTTAAAAAAGCTAAAGTGGCTGTAAAAGATAGTGTCCTGTATCAATATATGCCCTTACATGGTATTACAGCTCAAAATACCCTTTAGTTTCTCTTTGGGAACATTGAGAAAGACCTTTTTTAAGCTTCAGCCGTAGAGACTCAAGTTCCCTGGGAGGTTTTATCTTTATATAATGTGGAGACAAACCCTGTAAACATACTTGCAGATCAGCTGCCCAGAGAGGGCTACGTGAGCCAACTTTTGCCCACAATATGGTTTGATTTGGATCTCCTTCATAGCGCAAAATCTTTTACAGGGTAAAAATGCTTTTTGAACATGCAGGATCCCTAATTGATTGTTTTTCATAATCTAACACGGGGTGCAGAGTAACACAAGTCAGTCAAATAAGCAGGAACATTGCTGATTTTCAACCAGCTTTGTATCACTACAATATTGGTGGTTTATGTAAAAAAAACAATGGTAAACTTCTCCCCATTTACCCTGTACAACGGACACAAATATTATTTCCCTTGGATCGAGTGAGGGGCGTCTGACCAAACTGAAATCAAATTGTCTAAACTAGGCAGTGCTGATCAAAAACAAACCAAGATTCTGCCACTACACTGCCTATTTTCTTGCCAAAAAATGTGGACAAGAAGTGGACGCCAAATTGTGGAAGGCTGAAAAAACTGTGATCAAACTGGAAAACTGGGCAGAGATGGTCAAATAAGAACCAAAATCCCCAAATCAATTTCTGTTGCTCACCTGAAATGTGTACTGCTAAGTGGTAATACGATATTGCTTGTCACTAGCTGGCTGCCTTTCTGGCACCTGCTTCAAAACGGCAACAAGCCAAAACCTAGCACTGCCCAACTCACAGTACGTCAACCACCAGTAGGCTTGGGCGATATCAAAATTTGATATCACGATACTGTCCTGGCCAAATATCAAAATAGACGATATCATCGTCGCTTGTTTGCTCAGATGGACTTGCTAACTGTGATCTCTGTGGTGAGACCACAAGCATGTATGACATGTAGCCTAATTCAAATCCTTTGGCACGCCATTTTTCCCTCTTTGAAAACCGAAGACAAAGTCCTCCATGTCTTTATGGTAAAGTGCTGCATGCATACTACATCAGGCCAGTTAACTAGCCTAACATATCCTGGCCTTGTTACCGTGTTACTGGGTAGGTGTGTGGGTAAGCCAGAAGACGGCATAACAGCTGTTCAATAATCAATATTCTGAAAACTAGCATATGGCGGCACATAAGGCAATATTCAATTACATCTAATCCAAGCTCAAGCCAACCCATCTACGGGAGTGTTTCTTGGTCCGGTACAGCACAGTGCATGCTGGTTGTTGGAGGTTTTCTACTTTTTGAGCAAAAGGGAATACCACAACTCCTTTTCTTTGTTTTCTCCGGTCATATAGCATCAATCACATCTTTCTACTGCACAGACAGCCTAGTTTTATGCGAGGGCCATCGTTCCAGCGGTGAAATACTGTTTTTAATGGAACTTGGGATGCCTAGGAGCCACGTGAAAAAAGACTTAGAAAATGGATCACTAGTATATTTTTCTTACTTGTCTCTTTGGGCTCCTGTATGGTACCATTTTACAGCTTAACAATACAAAACCATCAGTGCCTTCTTTTGCCCCGTGGACCACCATTAACTTTCAGTTTTAGCCCCGAAAAAAGGAGAAAGTCTGGGCTCCCCTGTTGTAGAAATTTGGGAAAAAATACAAATTTAATGTTGTTGTTGCATGAGAAATTACCCTATGATGTTATGTCTTGTGGCAGGCTTGGGGATGGCGACTCCAGTCAATGACTTGTTTGGCATCGAGTCTCCCTCTTTTGCTAAAGGGGAGAAACAGAGTCGCTGCAGGCTGGCCAGCCTCTACAGGCTTGTTGACCTCTTCAGCTGGGCTCGTTTTACAAGCTCCTACATTACTGTGAGTACAACTTCACCATCGCGCTCCACTGCACATCTGCTTATGTATGCTGCACAAGCTTTGTGTATCGTTACGTGAGCCTCGCTTTTCTCTGGCTCCTGGAAGGCTTAAAGGGGAATACCTCTTTATTTCCCAAAAAACATATTTTATTTATGGTCGGGAAAAGTCACATTTGTGAATATGTACAGCTCCCAAACAGCATGAATTCACACGGAAATATGTAATGAACACCTGCGATGTCGAGATGTAAAGCTCAGATTTTCCCCACAGGGAAAGCCTAGACAGTAAGTTATATCAACCCACAAACCCATTTTTTTTTAGTTTTTCCCCGGGTGAAGAGAGCTTTTCTTTTTGTGGTTAAGAGTTTCCTGTATCCTTGAATCTGTGAAATGGGTCTCTGCTCTCAGTAGCTGCTAACCCAGCGTAAAGAACTTGTTTTAAGTGTAGAGATTTGGTCTCCCGTGACAGCGGTGCTTTTTAACAGGCTGTTTGACCCTGACAATTATTAATGAGGGGTAACACTCCTGCAGAGGCATTATACAGGTCGGACATACATCCTGTATGTATTTATTAGACGTTCCAGGAGCTTGGAATTGACTCATGCTAGTTGTTTTTATGTAACCTAGATTGGATTATAATATCTTTTTTTGTCTCAGGTACGTGTCAATAAAGAGCAGGACCATGTCCTGATCAGTCCAAGAGGTCTGTCTTTCACTGAGGTGACAGGAGCAAATTTGGTAAGCACCATTTGTGTTTTTTCTTTTGTCATCATTTTCCAAGCATGACTACAGAGTGCATCGTCAGGGAGATTTTACAACATGCATTGGGCAACATTACCCTTGTGTGATTATTGTAAGAAATCTTTGTGGCCCTTTTACTTGATTCTGGAATTGCCCGGTACCTGTAAGCGTCAGCGGATTGTTGGGGTTAACAGTGGCTGTGTGATTTCAATATACATTATTCATTCAGTTTTCTTCTTTATGTTGTGTATCCAAAGATAGCTACCAAGTGTTTAGTGTGTCCTACCAAAGATAAAACCCTTTAGAGAGCACGCTTTATTAAATGCAAGCACCCCTGAAAGCCTAACCAACTAAGGGAAGGCTACACTATAAGGATGTGCTTATAATACAGAAACAGTGCAAGCGTCAGCAAATATAGTTTATACTATATACATGTAGTTTGAAGTCTGATTATAGCAATGTTTTTAAAATGAATCAAGGTAATTTACGATGTAACAGAAGGGGACGTATACAAGAAAACTCCACGGGGTGCCTTTAATGGTTCAGTCATCTGTATGTAATCACCTGTGTACAATTACTATGTTTTATGTTCTGAAATAACAATGAGTTTCTTCTTCTTTCTGCCGTGTGCAGGTGAAAGTAAACATAATAGGTGAGGTGGTGGACCAGGGCTCTACTGATCTGGGCATCGACCACTTTGGGTTCGCTCCTCACGCAGCCATATACTCGATGCGCCCAGATGTGAGGTGTATCATCCACATACATACGCCTGCTACAGCTGCGGTAAGTACGCTCCAGGCGGATATTAAACGAGCTTCATCTTAATCAAAGCTGGGAGGCTGCTGCTAAATGCTTATTTTGCACCATAGGAAAAAGGCAGGATTAAAGGCAGCCTCCTGCATGCCTAGTTAATTTAGATGCAGACACCCTGTGACGCCTTTTTACCATTTCCTTTGAAGCGCGACTGTAAAATGCACAGCGCATGATGAACACTGCAGTGTAAAGTTTTATTTGTGCCTGATGGCAAAAAAATGTGCTCCTATTTACATGTTGGCGTTATCCCATGTTAACAGGTGTCCTCGATGAAATGTGGAATACTGCCAATTTCCCAGGAGGCTTTGCTTCTAGGAGACGTGAGCTGCTTTGGTTACCACGGCAGCTTGGATAACAAGGAGGAGAAGGTGGAGTTTCAGAAAGCTCTGGGCCCGACTGCCAAGGTACAGTAAAACCAGGGGACTCCATTAATGACGGGCTCACTTCTCATGGGACAGAGTGGGCAACTGTGATGTATACACAACTGGCTATTTATAAGGTTATTCATACCTGTTAGTTAGTAAATATAAATGAATTAACAGATGTGCATATGATGTAAAATATAGAAGAGTGTGTGAAATTCAAATGCATTGTTGATAAAAGTTATCTTTTGCCTACCAACTTCAAATAAACATTTTGTCTAAAATAGAGATTTTTCCCACTAAATGACTTAAATAGGGAAAATATAAATATAAATAGGCTTAATTGCTGAATCTTAGACAAGATACCAGTCTCATATCTGTGCTGAATATGAAGCGACAGTCAGGAGTTGGTTAGAGTAGCATGAAGAGTAGGAGTAGGAGGAAACAACGCAGCTCGGTCAAATGGTTAAAAAAAATCTTGTTGCTGTTTGTTGGCCGATGGAGCAAGTATTCTACTTGGCAGTGGAGCTGGTCAGTGAGAGAAATCACTCTCATTGGCTCTTCAGCTAAGAAATTAACTGCACAAAAAGTGAAATGGAAAAAAGAAAGGGAAAGCCCCACGAGCCTGTCGCTGTAGTATCCATGATTTCATCCATTTGTCACAGTTTTTCCACTCAGCCGCTTCGCCGTTACCATTCGCAACCTTTTATTGGACATATTCTCGATCAGAAGTGGCTTTATTAGCGAGAGTAGCGTCAGAACACGCCGCTTTGTCATGACAATGTTTTGAATATCTACAAGCCTGAGTCTTCCAGTTTCCCCTTTTGAATGACTGCTACCTGGTGGTGTGGAGAGGTATTTCCTCTCATGTAGGCACAGAGCTTTCGAGCTACTTGGTCATCAGCTGTAGTCTTTGTGATGTGTTCAATTGCAACTCATCAGTAGATTCTGTTGTTGTTGGACAAAACTAGCCTAGCTGTTTTCCCCTGCTAGCAGTCCTCATGCTTAGCTAAGCTGTGGGCTGTGGGCTGTAGACAGATATGACAGTGGTATCAATTTTCTCATCCAGCCCCCCACAAGAACTCGGGTAAGCACATTACCTTATTTCATACATGACAGGGACAGAATAGAGCAGCTCTTAAACTGTCAGCTTCACACTGGAAGAATTTATAGATAGACTCCAAAAGCTGTCACCTGTGGACACCATCAATTCACCTTTTGATGCTCATATGTAAAACTACGGGAGACAGTTGTTTGTGTTTATACTTAATAATCCCACAGTCCAAAACTACTGGAAGGGAGAAAAGAACAGTACATTCTGCTTTATGATGATTTTCTGCTTTAAATTACAGGGAGTGCATTAGTATGACACGTGTCGTGATAATTAATGCGTGATTAATGCATTCATGAATTAATTAATTCACATTAGCATACGTGGGCATGTGTTAACTCAGCTGGATTTGTTCGGTGTATCATGCTGATGATTGTGGGCCATCAGGCAGCTCAAGTGTTTCCTGTGTTTTTCAGGTGATGATGCTGAGGAACCACGGGCTGCTGGCTTTGGGAGAAACGGTAGAAGAGGCTTTTCACTACGTGTACCACTCTCAGCAAGCTTGTGAAATCCAGGTATAAAACGCTTGATTTCCCTTCTTGTCCACTGCCTCTTCCCTGTAATGAAACGCAATTGCACCATTCAGGTCGGAGCAATTTGTAAACTCAAATGCTGCCTTGATACACATATTTCACAAAGATTACTTTAATTTACAAATGATTCAGTCTTGGTTGCAAGTAGCGCAATAACACTGCAGCGTCCGAAGTGGAAGCACAGCCGATGTCTAACATACATTGTGATTGAATAAAGCTCATCGAGCAAATGTGTGCTCGAGAACGGTGTTCACAGTCAGAGGCAGGTGGAACCCTGCTGTGCTCCTGAGACACCTGTTGTTTAGTGTCGGGGAGGCAGTAGGGGTGTTTTTCACCACCCTGCTGTTTCTGGACCGTGTTTGTTCTTCTATTGTTTTTGACACGTGTTGACAGTTCACCTCATATATAATTCCATTTCTATTGAGATGAAAATCCCACGTGCATGGATGTTCTTTTTCTTTTGGAGGTAAGTTTAAGAACTTGCTGAGGTAAAGTTAATGCGCGAGGGGAAACCGTCTAGTTTTGCACAGAATAATAGTTTGTTATTTAACTTCAGATTAATTAATAGCACATTTGTTATTACTTGCTCTTGTTTAGGTGAAGGCTTTGGGATGTTCAGGCAGTGTGGACAACCTCGTTCTCCTGGACAGGGAGAAGTTGAAGCCCCTGACCCAGGGAGTGGCCGCTGCCGGGTTGGTGATTGATAATGACGTCAAGTGGAAAGTGGGCGAGGCCGAGTTCGAGTCCCTAATGAGGATGCTGGACAACCTGGTGAGTGAACCCTGACCTGTGCCTTTTACCCATAATGCTCTGAGTTTCCTGTCTCGGGCGCTTCCTCGGGAAGTGACTGATTAGAAGACACAATGAAACTACATCGTTCTTTCTATTTATCTAATCTGAAAAGGGTTTGTGTGATTGAATGAGATTGTCTTATGATAGCTGTCAGTGTGAAAATGTTTTTACTGCAATTACAGATACTTAAGTAGTTAATGTCAGATTATCTTAAAGGGACAGTTCACCCTCACAAACAAAATACCTTTTTTTCTCTTAACTGTGGCCATTCGTCCATCTAGATTGAGTTGACAAGTTTTGGAGATATCGGCTGCAGGGATGTCTGCCTTCTCTCAAATATAATTGAACTAGTTGGCGCTCGGCTTGTGGTGCTCAAAGCGTCAAAAGAAATGAACATCAAAAACTCAACAGCGATGTCTCCCTCCAAAAATCATGACCCTGTTTCTCAAGATAATCCACAGACCTTGTTGCCTTTCCCATGTTTCCCTCTGCGCGGTGATACGGTATAGTTCGGTAGAAAGAAAATCGTTTTTTTAATGAAACTGCTCACAACAAGGTCTGTGAATTGTCTCGTGTAAAAGAGGCATGATTTCTGGAAACTGACATTGCAGTTGAGTTTTTAAAAGTTATTTTCTGGTGCACTGAGCATCAAAAGCCGAGTGCCATCCACTTCCATTATATTTGAGAGAAGGCAGACATCTCTACAGCTGATATTTCCAAAACTCACAAATGAATGATCTAGATGGATAAATATAAGTATGTTTAAATCTGGGGTGAACTGTCCCTTTAAGCACAGAGATCTGTTTCTTGTCTATGGGTGAGATACTGTTTGCTGGTCTTGTTACACCTGTAAGATTTCTGTGCTGTGCCGCACTTGTGTCAATTTGAGCCCTGCTATTCTAACCACACAACTAATGACCAGGCCCTGACATGTGCTGTGGACACAGAAGATGTCAGACTGTGTCTGTTGGAGTGTGCTCCTCGCTAACAACTGTGGCTGGAGTGGGCTGCAGCTGCGTTAGCTCTGTGTGATCGCAGCCCGCCCTCCCGCTCGATCATAGCTTCCAGATGGTGAGGCATGCTGTGGGCAGTTACAGGCACACAGACCACACAATCACTTAGTGCGAGGACTCTGATGGACTCAATTTGGAAATCGGATTTGGCCTTTTCTCAAAGACTGTTCAATACGGCGCTGGGGGTAAATGCCACAACACTTACTGCAACGGGAGATCTATCTGTCCGTGCCAGGATGTGGAGTTCGCTAGTTGCGGTGAACGTGATGACGTCAAAAAATGATCCCAAAACACTAAAGGTCAGAGCTAATAACACAGAGTGAAGGAGAGGATTTAGAGCCGACCCTGGACAGTTTACAGCAGCAAAAGGCCATATATAACTTGCCTGAACTCAAGAAGGGAATGAAATGGAACGATAGATGAGGTGTGAGGATGAAGAGTCTCGTCTTTGTCTTCCAAAAGTGACTAGTTTTCATTAAAAATATTCTCCCATCCAGCCATTATCCATTCAGTTTATCCAAAAAGAAAATGAATATATAGAAGGTCACATTGTAAAAGCAACCAACAAGTCACAAAATAACACACTAATTGCAGTTCCAGCAATTATATTCATACTACGCATATTCGAATGCTACATCTGCTGTATTCTGTCTTTTATGTCTGTTTTCATGTCCAGATTCAGATTTTAATGTGCTGCACAAGTCATCGACTATCTTCCTCCAGCATCGCTCCACTTTTAGAACAACCAAATCTTTTAAATTTGTTTTTATTCGCCCAAAACAGCCAGAGAACCTGACTATACACTGGCCATAAGCTAGTGAGCAACAACCTGGGGGGAGGTTATGTTTTCATGAGTTCAGTTAAGCCTCTGACTCAACTCAGCAATCAGCAGAGACTCCGGTTATTTCCCTCAAGTCTCTTCTTTTTCCCCTCTCCTCTGTACGTTCACAAAGTAAAGTATATTTCCCCTCCAGTCAGGAGTCAACAAGGCTGACAAGAGACTAATTACAGGAGCATACGTTGCACCGTGGCTCGCTGCTGCAGACAGGTTGGGAAACCAGAGTAAAAATAAACCCACTCTCTAATCCCATACGTTTAAAAAGGTAAAGTCTGAGCTCTCCCGCTGGTAAATGGCTCCAGATCAGAGCAGAATCTGGTGTCACTGCAGGCCATTATTCCTCCACGAGCCCCAGCTCTGCGCCCGGCTGCCTCCTCCCAAGCTCCCCAGCTCTCGGCAGCGGCCCTGCCCCTCGGCGCCGCCCGGTTCCCCCTCACACAACACGCGACTGTTATAATGATGCTGTGCCAAAAATACGCTTCATGTTTGGTGTGAACGTCGGTGAATTAGTTTGACCGGAAATTATGACGATTAGATTTAAATATGTTGGACTTGTTATAAAATTGTTATTCACTGGATTATGGTCACCCTTTTCAAGCCCATATAAAATAATAATAGTTCTGTATGTTTTACTTGTTTACCAATATGTTTTCTTTAATCAGAGCTACCTGAAAGGTGCGAACAGATACTGAGCAAGGACTCTGCTCTCAGTCATTGAGCAGAACAATATGTGCATAAACTGAGTGGAAACTGCTTTGGGTGGCAGTAAACTGTACTGTAAAAAGGAAAAAAACTGTGGCTTGCACACACTGTGGCGATCAAAGCCTAAAACGGCTCATTCTGTGGCTAACTTGTCATTTTGCCTGCAAGAAAATGCCAATTTTGATTTCGATTGTAGTGTTTTGTACGGCTGGCTTCAGAGTTCCCATCAGTGTTCCAGTTGTCTCTCTCGTCTCTGATGTATTGTTATCGACACACACTTTGAAACCAAAGTTCTATCTTTCCCCTCAGAAACTGGGCACATCTGCAAAAAAGGGCTGTTTGTATATACAGCGCTGTTTAAATATTTAGAAGCATTGTGTAAGTGGATCCTGGGCGGCCCGTGCATCTGTTTGAATTTTTGTATCTTTTAGAGTTGAAATTACTTATTTAATGGATTGTGAGGGGACGACTAAAGAACAGGGCACGATACTGCAATCCATTTTATCTCTGGCAAAGGAAATCAGTTAAAATAATGCTCTCTCTTTGTGTGACCTTCAAGGGATACAGAACAGGCTACTCTTACAGGAACCCCATCGTCCGTGAAAAACCCCGCTCTAAGAACGACGTGGAGATCCCTGCCACGGTGTCAGCCGTGCCGCCGGAGGACAGCGAGCTGGGACTGCGAAGCCCCTTCAAGTTTATGGCGCAGAAACAGCAGAGAGAGAGGACTCGGTGGCTCAACTCGCCCAACAGCTACTTGAGGGTCAATGTTCCCGAACAGTCACCAAGCGGAGACGTCAGCCCCAGGACCAAGACTGTGGTACGTTGATTTTCATGTCAAACTGTAACAAGAAAAATAATGAGCTCCCCCTGACTGTTTCTGGCCTGTGAAGGCAGCCGTGATGTTGGGAGCTGTCGTTCCTCTGTATAAGTCTACCCTCTTGTGGTCAGTTGGATAAATGCACATTTAAACCTTTCAGTTTTGACTCATTCATCTGTTTTTGTCTCTTCAGTGGATGAAGTCTTCACAGCCAGGCAACAGCGTCGGCACACCAATAAAGATTGAGGACCCCAACCAGTTTGTCCCACTTAACACTGATCCCACAGAGGTTCAGGATAAAAGGAACCGGGTCAGTTGAAATATCGTCACAGTTTTTCACATAACATTGCCTCTGCATATTATAATACTCGGAATATTAAAGGACTATTTTCTTTCATTCTTTCAGCCAGTGTTGTTAATGATTACAGCAGCCAGTATGTTCTTAAAGCAGGGCTGCAACCTACAATTATTTTTCTTATCGATTAAACTGCAATTTATTTTTTCTCGATAGTTTTGTTTCTGTTATCATGTCCCGCTGACAAAGATGATTGTTGTTAAATTGCTTGTTTTATTCAGAGGCTAGAAACCAAAAAATGTTCAGCAGCAAAGGTTTTGCTTGAAAAATAATCAAAACATTAATTGATTATTAATCAATTATGAACCAGGTTTAAAATGGTTTTGTTGGATACATTTGTTCAGATAAAAGAGCAGCACAGAGGAGACCTGATGACTTCAGGACCAAAGTCTCAGTTACTAGCAGGCATCGTTGTGGACACCATCCCAGGACCAGTGAGTATATTTACTATTTCTAAAAACACCTGCAGTTATCAAAATGTGCTCGCAACATTTAATTCACGTCAAAAGTAAATAACTTCATAAGGGCTGCAATTAACAACTTTTTTCATGATCAATGAATTAGCTGATTATTTTCATGATTAATTGTTTAGTCTATAAAATCTTGAAAAATGCTCATTACAACTTCCCAGAGCACAAAGTGATGCTTTCATATTGTTTCTTATGTTCAACCAACAGTCCAACACCCAAAGACTCTTCATTTACTATCATAATTGACAAATAAAAGCAGTGTGATCATTAGATTTAAGAAGCTGGAACCAGCAAATGTTTGACATAATTTACTGGAAAACTGACTGAATCCATTTATCGCTTATCAAAGTAGTTGGCAGTGCATTTTACTTAGGTTGACTAATCGTTTGATTGATTAAGCGCTTCAGCACTGCTATGCGTGAATGCCCTTGTCCTTAATTGTTTCCTAAGTCAAGATGGTAGAAGGTTAAAAACATTGTGGTCAAACAAAAAACAGAGCTGCGGCGCAGACAATCAAAGTGAGATTCCAAGAAGTACAAAAAACAGTTTTTACACCCAAATCAGCAGTGATCCTGACATTTCAACTGTGTCTTTTTTCACTGTGTAATAGACAATCAGTTTAATTGTTAATTCCTTTTAATTAGTATTACCAACACGTCCACTAATCGGCTACAGGCAGTCAGAGGCGTCTTCAGACAGATAGGACCCCTTACTAACATCAAAACAAAACTATTAAACATCCATTCTCCAAACTGCATAATAACAGGCAAACAGATGATAACATATAATAATGTGATCGATATGGGCCAGTCAAGACAGTCAAGTCATTTGTCTCTTCATATAATTTCTTATTGAGACTTACAGCAACCTGGAAATAAAAACAAATATCCTGTTGCTGAAAACAGCATTTGATTGATTTTGGTCACAGAGGCTAATGCGATGCACCTCTGGATCAATTTAAGCCTTCAGTACATTTGATCTCTGGATGTTGATTTGACAATTGCGCAAAAAAAGGCACGAGCAATTACTTCTATTTCCTGCAAAGTGCACGACATCAAGTGACCATTATGTCTTCTTATTTTCTCTTTTCAATCAGGCTTTCATCATTGAGGACGAGGAGCACACTCGCTCCCTCCCCCCCAACCCTTTCGATAATCTCACGGAGAAGGAGCTGGAGGAATACAAGAACACAGTAGAGAAAAAACAGCAGGGCCAAGAAGGTAGTCTACAGCGCACCATACTTAATCAAACCCTACGGGGGCTCTCACACACTCATATCTGACATAATCCCATGTAGATTATGAGTGAATGATGTTTTGAAGTGAATCCTTTGGGGTCGCAGAGGTCATGAAGGAAAGTGAGACGCAGAGACAAAGCTAATCTGAGGGGCTAACGGATATCTCTGACTTCAAGCAACGCCAGAAAGAAGCGATTCGAGCTTATAAACTATTAAATGCTGCTTTCTGAAGAATTATGAACTCAAATTGAACTTGTTTGACTCTTCAATTAAGGAGAACACATTAGGTGTAATTGCATGAATTCGATTACGTGATTACTTGGGTCTGATGCCAGTGTTTTAGTTTTATATATATCCCAAATGTTTGTTGTACTTAATGCATCCACTTAAAAACAGTGTCATTAGCCTGCAGTCCTGGCAGTTGATTATAGTGCTCGCTCGCTTCCTGCCTAGAGAAAATGCTGGAACTGTTTTCACATAAATGAGGATTTTTCCTGCAAGAATTCCAGCAGGAGAGAAATGTCTGTGGCTTCACTCTTCTCTGAGCTGTGAAGTCAGCTCACAGGGACGGTGAGAGATGAGCTGCAAAGACGTCGGTCCTGTCAAACTACTCATGTCTCGGAAAAAACGCGTGTGTGGGCGGGAAACATGTCTGCAGCTGTGCATTAACGTAGCACCTTTGCTTTTCACCATCACAATAATGTGACAATCCTGGAACACATCAGATAATAGATATTAATAGAATATAGCAGAGTTATTAAAGCAGCTCAGTGTTCAGTGTTTTGGGGGGGGGGTTGTTTTGCTAGCAGCATGGGATTGGATGGCAGTGTCAGCTGGGGTTGATCAGTTGGATCATCAGTTTTTGATCCAGACTAAAATATCTTAACAATGAATCGATTGATTGCAAATTTTCTGCAGACATTCATGCATCCAGATAGTGAATCCTGAAGACTCTGGAAAGGATTAACATTAAAATTCTCAAATTTTCATGTGGTTCCATAATCATCAATAATCTTATGCTGTGTTTTATGACCTGCAACATTAATGACATTCACATCAGCGTTGTTTGTGACTTAGCATGCTAACAGACAATGATGAAGGTAAATACTTCACCTGCTAAATATTAGTATGTTAGCATTGTCCAATGCCAAAGTCTCTAACCAATATAAGCAAGTCATATCCTTGAAAAATGATTATCCGTTTTTTTCATCTTCATGATTACTTATGTAAACCAAAAATCTTTCTATATTTGAAATGAAACGACCCCGTTGTCATTTTTGTTTGTTTTCGACCCTCGTCAAAATTAGCAAGAATTTAACAATAACAATGTTTTTGAAACTTGATTATTGGTTGTCAAGCGCAAAGATGTAATGTTGGCAGGATAACAACAACAATGAACCCTATTGTCCAAAAATACATCAGAGCACTTAAACAGAAAAATTAAAGGCCTCAAGAATATGGAAATTGTTGATTTAAGGTGCTTTGAACGAGCTTGAAAAGTGCTTTAATTTTAGTGTGCCTGATTGTCATTGTGAACATGTTAGCATGTATACAATAGCATTTATCTTAGACCGTCCAGCATGACTGTGAACTCTTAATCCTGTTGCTTCTGTGAGCAGTGAAAAGATAAAACTCTAAAAGACATAATGTTGATGTAATACAGCTCACATGAACAGTAACTTGCTGAATGACTGACCACTGATGGCTGTAATCTTTCTACAGAGGATGATGATGCCACTGATGCAGATGAGATGACGACATTTGATGGCTCCACTATCTCCCTCTCCCTCTCTCCCATAATGACGCCAGCTAAACAAGGTAATTAGCAAGTCAACAGGCACCGAAATGATGTTAGAACTAGTTGCTTGTTTGTTTCTGTGGTTTACGTCCCTGTGGGGTAATCTGTATTATTACAGCCTTGTCTGTGTGATTGCACTACTTATCCACCACCCTCTTCACTGTTTGGCAGACACAATTCCTAATGGGAAGGACCACTTGTCGGAGCTGGAGGACGACTTGAGCATGGAGATATCCAAGATGAGCGTGAGCACTACGGAAACGGTGGAAATCTCCATCACGTCGAAGGAGAAGACGGGGGAGGCTCAGACCCCGGAGAGCCAAACCAAGTCCCCCAAGAAAAAGAAAAAGAAGTTCCGCACACCTTCGTTCTTGAAAAAGAGCAAGAAAAAGAAGGATGAGAAAGAAAAAGAAAAAACAGAAGCCTGAGGGCATTTATCGTAAAAACAATTAGTGTTTTGTTAGGAGAACATCTGAATCGAGTGCATTTTCAGCTTGTTGAGGGGAAGTGAAATAAGACAAATGACTATTACTTAGTCAGTAAGTCTCCCAGGACTGTGGTTTTTGTACACATCTTCCCTCATTCACAGCTATTATTTCATGTGAATGTTTTTTCCATGATGGTAAAATGGATGTTTTGTTTTTTATTCCCATGAAAATTTGTGATTGACAATTCCTGAAGGGCTCAGCAAAAAAAGAAATCAAATGACAAGTGAATACAAAACCGCACATGTGTGGTTGTTATTACCCATATTTTTAATGGGGTCAAACATTGATAACAGGACTAATGGGTTGTGAAGGTTATGAAAACATCATATTACAGTCACGTGTTCGTGATTTTCTTTTTTTCTTTTTGCACAAGTTCATTGGTCGTGTTTACACCTGGCAGTAATATACGTATTGGGTGATCTGATCAGCTACAGGTGTGAATGCACCCAAGATGCATTGAGGTCTGGTCAAATACACACAAAACAATTAAGCGTCTTAGTCATGGAAAAAGGTCCTTGACAAACAATTTTCACAACAGCTTTAGTTAACAAAATGAACACTGGTTAGGAGAACCTTTCTAAACTTTGTGAATCGCTATCTCAGACAAATTCTTAATTATTTGGGCCTTCTTGTAAATTCGGCAAATGTTATACACATAGTTATTTCTTTCTTTGTGTAAAAACATTTATTTCAGTTTGTACCAGCGTGTTGGCTACAGTTAATAACCCTTTTGTTCTTTGTGAACAGAACTAATGTAGCCTGGTTTTATTGCACAGAGTGGGAAGTGGGATCGATTCAAACTTGTTCACTCGAGACGCATATGGAGACGTATTGTAATATCAGGAGTGAACTGGTCCACTTCTGAACAGATCCCCCAAGAAGCATGTTAACGCCAGGTGTAAACAGGGTCATCGTTGAATGTATACTGAAAGCTAAGAAAATTGTTTTAACAATTTTAAGAATTAACAATCCAGTAGTGGTGTAACCGTGGCTGAACATATAAAGACGTTACGACGTTCAGCCCTTTAAGAAGTACGATTTATATCTGAACCTCTTCATAGCTATATTATCTTGTAATAATATATGTCGGTTTATATAATAGGTATTACAATAGTGTTTGATAGTTCAATAAATGATTTGATAGTCTTTACATATTTACTTTACATACTAACTCTTATACTAAACATCCTGTGATTGATGAAACAGTAATAATTCATGTTGCTCTTACATTCCTGTCAGTGGTATTGTTCCCATGGTTGCTGCTTTATTGTAATTGTGACAAAGAATTGACTGTGACTAACAGAAAGAGCTCGGCAAAGTGATGATTCTTGCATATCGATGTTTATGAGCGACAGAGTCTGACTTTTTTACGGAATTGACAGAAAATTACTACTTGTTTGGATGGTGACAATGAAAGTGCCAAGGCTGAATGGATCACAGAAGGTTGAATGTGACGGATGCTTTGACTCATTTTATCCAGACGGTCAGGTGATGGCAATACGCGGTGGAAAGCCCGTCTTCATAGCCACTGTTAAGAGTTTGATATAAAGTATATTAGAGGATCCTATATTTACATCCCAGTCAATAATGTGAATGATTTGTTTTGACCCAAAGGGAGTGAAGTCTTTGCCTTTGTAAATAGTTTGTTCCTGTGACGTTCTTTTGTTAAGCGCTAAACCAAATGTTAAACAATGAAACATAGAAATGTGACAGTACAATCTAATAACAATACTTTAACACTACTTTCATCATACAGTTTTTTATTTCACCTTTAATGCACAGCGCATTGTGTTTACAGATTGTATTACTTAAGTAATGTGTGTGCCTAGTGCTTGTGCTCTGTTTGCCCCGTTTACATTGCTGTTTGTGTCGCCTGGGTTTTGTCCCCGCGGTGCTTTACATTACACTCACCTTGCCTCAAAGTCGGTCCTTTTAAAATTGCCTTCCACCTGATGTAATAAAAGCTGGCATATGTTTCCATAAGTGTTTTATTGCTCTCTTGCTCATTGACTGAAAGACATTTGCTGTTATCATTTCTTATCTGTCCTCAAACACACTTTCGAACATGAGCAGGGTTTTTTTTTTTATATATATATATATATGTTGCTGGATGCATTTATTTCAACTGGTTTGGTGTGAAACTCCAGCTAATTATACCCCCTTTCTAAGAAACCTCAAGTATGAAATAAAGCTTTCTAGAAAACTATTTACACAGCCCCCCCCCCCCTTTTTTTCAGAAAAGCAGCGTCCCCCTAAAACAATGCACCCTGTTCAGTGATAATTGACCGTGTGAAGCTGTATAATCAGTCTTCAGCCATGATATGAATGGGCGTTGTCATGGTAATCCACTGAGAGGGGGCCGCGGAGACAAAGGGGGGATTTGGTGTCTCCAACAGGTGTTCGTGTTGGGGGAGTGACAGGATCTATACCTACACCCCCCCCCCAACCGACACACACCTCTCCAAAGAGATGGCATAAGGACAAGATGAGGTCAAAAGGTAAAGCGGTTTAACTGAACTGAAAAGTGACAAAAGGGGGAAAAATTTAAAAAATATTATTTGGAAATAAGACATTTTTATGAGCGTTATGAGTGGCAACTATTCAGAATACACTGGTCGTGGGAAGCGGTTTCTCACTGGTGGATAAACAGGCCTTTTCTCAACTGACTTTTCTGACTTATTTCAATAGTTATCTAATAAGCATGATAATCGCCAGCTTCCAAACTTGTTATCTAAACAATCCCCTCACATTGTGTGGATGACAAAGCTTAGCGCTGAGCTCCTTCCTCGTCCTGACAGTGCTAAGGAGAGGACGGAGCAGGTGACACACGTCTGGCCGGCTGGAGTGTCCTTCTGCTGTGACCTCGGGGCAAAGTGCAGCTATTGTTTTAAAACAACAGGGGCACGGCTGCTGCTGCACAAAAGCCTAATCTGAGACCGTCTTCTTGCAGACCACCGGCATATGAGAAGCGGACAGACGGACAGATAGACAGCACCGGATCAAAAGATAGACCCTCAAAATGCTTTGTATTCTGTGCCGTGTGGGACGGTTGGCACATTCTTTCATAGGCACACACACCAGCACCGTGCCACTGTGCCTCCTCTGTGACAGCCGAGCCACTGGTGTAATCCTCAGGCTTTTCAGATTACTCCAGTTGGGGTCACATTCTACACCAACCTACAGCGGGTCAGCTTTCCACGCCGCCGCTACCGGCGCGCTGCATGCACACTCAGCCAGTGTGCACACGAGCCTCACAGCACAGATGAGCCTTTTCCTGGTGAAATGCTGTCAGTTTCCATCCCCCCCCGCTGAACTCTCTGTCCCTGTCCGTGAATCCATTTATGTTTTTTGTCCTTTCTGAGCACATGGGTAGCAGATGATGATTTGCACTGATGTCATATGGGAGTAGTTCCACAACAGGAACCTTAATGAAATGGAAAAGATGCTAAACAAATGTATTTGTACTTTTGCATCTGTCCACAAATGTTGCCCATTAATGCCACTAAAGTGTGCGTCTCTGTTTCAGACTCCAGATCAGCGCCGTCTGTGTGTGTCAGGCCTTGCCAGGCAGCTGAAATAGACTCCATGGGAGGGTGTGCTCTCTCACAGGCGTCCGTTACAGGCCTGGCCACATCTGCAGCCGGCCGGCCATCTGCACCCATTGTCTCGGAGGCACAACACAGCCCTGCACGCATGGCTGGCCTCGTAAAGGCAGGCCCTTTCCCCTCTGTCCTCCTCCATCTTTCACAGTGTGGGAGGAAAGAAAAATGACTTCTTAATCAGTCAAAAAGGACAGGGGGACGACAGAAGTGGACCATTGAGCTAGAAGTAAACTCAATTTCAAGGTTAGGGACGTATTCACCGCCATGTAAATCCTGTTGTTCGCCGAAACTGAAGCAGCGACAGAAGATGCCGACATCAGACATGATTTCATCGGTTTAATCCCTTCTTCTTGTAATCCCTATGTGAGTGAGTTTAAAACAAGAGACTTCAAGAGAGACACATGAGATTAATGGAGACAAATGCTCCCAAAAAGCCTCAGAAATCATATAAATGTACTGCATGCAGCGACAAACAGCTTAAAACTCCCAACTCTGGGATGTAAATCACCTTAAAGGGACTTTGTAGTTTTGGAGAAGAAATTCATACTCATTATTTTAATACTTACAATATTAATGAGGTTATAGTACAAAATTAAAAAATATAAAAATGTTCACAAGTGAATAAACTAGCTGTTCTCAGAGGAAAATAAGGTCCCCAGAACACTGTTTGAAGCTAGAAAGGTGGCAGGGTCCGCCACATATAAACAAAGTAAAACAGTATGAAATTGTCCTTTAAGGTCAGTTTGTTTATTCAGTTTTTGCAGCCATGAAAACAAAGAGAGTTTGTCTGTTTGGTTTGTTTAGGCATAAAATAATCAAAGATATTTTGCTTCTGTTCAAAATGTCTCCCGTAAACTACAGACTGCACCTTTAAAGTGTCCCGTCAGACACCTGAATGCAGAGATCAACCCCTGATGTCCAGGTTGCACTATTCATCAGACCTAATGCCATCTTCAGCCATGTGGCCTTTTATGCTTTTCACTTTTCCCCAGTCTGCAGACAGGAGCTGTGTGCAACATGAAAGGCAGCTCCTCATTTCTCATAATTATTCCCATATTAATGCCTCGCTGGAAGAAAGCAGCATTGTTCCGACCAATGAAAGCCGCCGTTTATGTGTGTTATTTGTTGGTCTCCTGCAGTATTGATAATGAGGATTTATCATGGCACGGTTCACAATGAATGCAATGTGCATGCGATAGTGGGAGGGATTATCCACCAAGTAGGGCAAGTGGCTGAGGCTAAGGACTGCAATTCCATCGAGCCCAGTTCATTTCAGTCATCGGCTCAGAGCTCACAGACGGGACAAGGAGAACACATTTCAGCGCAGCTTTATTTGTCAAACCCCCCACATAACAAAAAAAAGAAAAGAAAAGACAAAAAAAAAAGAGCCTCAAGTGAAAATGGTTAAGTACATGCGACAGCACAGCGAGCTGAAACCCGAAGAGGTCCTGTCGGAGTCTGATGCGTCCATGGACCAGCAGGATTTCGGAGAGATGTCCGACTATTCTTTCAGCGACGTTTTATACTCCAAATGTTCCGCAATGGACCAAATCGGCACTTTCATGAAGAACGTGCAAGTGCTGCTCGATGCGGCAAATTACATAGAAAATGTCGAGAAGAGCAGCGGAAGTAAGTAAACACACGGGGCTTGTAGGGGATATTAACACGTAATGCGCCGAGCAGACAACAATAGAGGCGAAGGCGACAAAAGACGCGCAGCGGACAAGATGAACTGGCCCCAGATCAGCCAGCGATCGTTCACCTGCTACCGGGGAACTGTAGACTAATCGAGCCAACTCTGACTACATGTGAGGGAATTGTGCAGAAGTGGACAGGTAGCCTACATTCTGGACTCAGGAAGCACTTTGCATTGTATTGCAACAATAGCCTGCAGCTGAATGCTCTGCTCCCGGTCGTTTGTTTTTGCAGAACCGAGCTGGAACGGGCACGGGTCCAGCGACTTTATTGTTCCGAACCGGGTCGCATGTGTGCACATTTTGGGTTAATACGTGTAGACATTTGTGGTGGTTTGAGGGCTCATTTCCGATCTGATCTTTAATCCGAGCCCGCAGCAGCTTCTTTCGCCGCTGCTCCGCTCGGATGTTCCGCACAAACATCGCATTCACGGACCCTGTTGCACAAACAAACTGCGGGCTGGAGCCGATTTCCCATCAAAGTGTCCGATTCAACGCGCACCTATCATTTCCAGGAGCAGCTGCTGCTGCTTCCTTGTATGTGTTGTTCACATGGTTTCCACATGGAACAAATTGTAAAGTTGTCATTGGTCGGGACGCATGTTCCCAGCGCGAGAGTCACCGCAGGTAGCCAATCGCGCGCCGGGTTCATGTCTGACGTCGCATGTTACTGGGATTGGGGGGCGTTCATGGGAAATGTAGTGCAGCTGGGATACTGTAAAGAAGCAATGTGTTACCACTAAATATTCCTACTCTCCAGACAGATCAGTGCGTTGACATCAGAAATGTGAACTGTAGAGAAACTGTGCCGGTACAAACGTTTTCTGATGAGGGTTCACTGAGGTGTCCACACGTGTTGCCTCCGGGTCACACATTTAAATGCTATTTAGAATTCAGGCCAAATCAGGTCACATGCATCATGCAAATCCAAGCCTTCATGGAGCCTCATTGCTTGTAGCACATTTGTAAAAACTGCACAGTCCATTTAATCCTCTTGATCTTTTTTTTCTCCATCACCAGAATGCGAGCACGGCTACGCTTCAACATATCCTGCGGGCCAGACCGCACACCAACAGAAACAGCGCAAGTTCAAGAACAGGAAATTGGACAATCTGCACAATAGGTATGTTAATGTTGGTCTTCATTTATGTATAGCGTGATTATGAGACCATTGCAGCATTAGTTCATACAGCTATTTGCTTTGCTCTGCACACGTAGGTTGTCTAATGTGTTGTAGTTTGCATTAATAAGAGTTTTGTTTCTATATTTATTATTTCAACAGGTCGGCACACAATGAACTGGAAAAGAATAGGTGAGTGAGACACGACTGAGAAGGTCGTCTGTATGTTTGTGACAAAAACAGTAAATACTGAAAGGCATGAGAAGGGCAGTCATCCTAGATTCATACTTCCATCTCACTTAAATCGAGTTCTGTCTCGGATGCATAACAAGTTCCAAATGTGAACGTGCCGAAGAAGCAGAAAGACAAATCCCCCCAGTATTTAAACTGCTCTAGCAAATGGGCCTTTATCTCAAGAGCCAGCTGTCTCAAAATGGAGCTTCAAGCTGATAAACCGAGAGCCTTCTCCATTCTGCCATGTTTGCATATCTTGGTGCTATGCTAAATATGGTGACCACACCGAGATGTACTGCAGGCTTATAAATCAGCTTATTATCATTGCAGGTCTTTGAAAAAAGGGCATTTTTTATCAACAACTTGGAAATTCAGCCTTTTGTAAATGATTGCGAGTGTGCATTTTTGCAAGGCAAATAAACGGGCGGTGTAATGCAGCCTCAGTCGCAGCGCTGCTCCTGGAGGACATGCAGACATTTCCCCAGTCAGCAAACGGGAACCGTCTGTTTCCAGACAACGGGGCTCCTTCCTGAGAGATTCTCAGCTGCAAAATCTAACAGCAGCTTGCTTGTGTTGCTCCAGGATGAGGCAGCCCTTTGCTTTGAGCAGGAAACAAATGTCAGGACACATTTATCCTAAAATTAAACGCCCAGTTAATTCTCAAAGGCAAGCCAGGCGTGCGAGTGTATTGGTCAGAGACGTGCACCAAGTGACGAGAAAAAAATGGCATCTTCAAGAGGAAGGCTTTTTTTCACATTTTTTCTTCTTTTTAAATGGTGGCCAATGCAGAGAGGAGCGATGACATCACAACTTGACCTACATTTTACTCTATGATTTGAAAGCATAGCGAGTGTCCTTTGTCAGTTTCTGCATTCGTTCTGACCACAGGCCCAGAGGCCTCGGTGGACCAGAAACTGAGAGTCAGCAGTAGCTTTTGAATCCGGGGACACACAGATCCAATATGAAGCTGCAACTGCAAAACGGATAAACAGACTAATTGTGCCTGAATGCTCTGACTGTTACATTGCTCATCACAGACGAATTAATGGCATCTTAATTCGGAATCGATCAGTACCAATCAAATAGCTATATGTCTTAACTATTACGATACAAATCAAATTGGACGAGGAGCGAGGATGCATTAGTCTGGAAATAATGCACATTATTCCATGTTTGCTGTCTCTAAAGAGGGATGACCCTTCCGATTGTGTCTCTTCCCACAGACGAGCACATCTACGGCTGTGTTTGGAGAAGCTGAAGTCCCTCATCCCTCTGGGACCAGAGTGCAGTCGACACACCACGCTGGGACTGCTCAACAAGGCCAAAGCACATATCAAGGTGTGGTAGTCTATAGCAACCTCTGTAGTGTGGTACCATAATGGGATTAGGGGCTAAATTCAGCTTTTTATTCCTGACTGGCCATGTGCTAATGTAGGAACATAACCATAAACAGTCATTGTGCTAAAATAGGCTGTTTTCCACTGCAGATATTTAGACCTCTGACAGTAGGTAAAGCACAGTGTGACAGAGATCCAAGGACCCTGAAACTAAAGCAGCTAAATTGTTATTTACTCCAAAGTTAAAACATTACAAAAAGGACTCTTACTCACAAAAAATACTTATTTTGTAGATCATTTTGGGGAAAAAAACACCAGCCACTCACTGATTCCAAGAGTTAAACAATCTCTGGCTGTTCCCATGAGTGAAAAAAGGTTGATGTCTTACTGACAGTAAATATATTGTAGAACTGCACATCTATGGAGGATGACACTTACATACAAGGGAGGGTCCTAGTGTCCATTTGATTCCTATGTGAGACAGTCTGTGAATCAGATATCTTAGGAGATGTAAGCATTCTTGATGGCCCACACTTTTTTGGTTTTTCCTTGAAGACGAGCTGCTGTGCTGTCCTGACACTTTACTGTCCATCAGTATATTTGTTGGTGTGTTAGTTCAGCACCTGCTGCTGGATGAAAGAGTGTAGGTCGATAAAGACATAACAGCGCTCTTACTTGTTTAGCAATCACAGCTGACAGCAGGAAAAGAGAAGAAAAGTCTACCTGTTTGGCCTCACTTCCATGTCTAAAGTACACATCTGATTCAAGGGGACTATGACGCGATAATAAAAAACTATTATCATTGTAACACTTTTTGATTTATTATTATATGTGGAGTATTTCTAATTATCCATGATTTAAACAATGGATTAATTTACTAATTTACCATCCTCACCAAAACTCATGACGTAGCCTAGCTTAAAAACGTCAGCACGACACACATTTTTCAAGTCCGTTAAGGTTCATCATCCAGCGGGTTCAGTCATTAGGAACATACAGTCTTACAGAACCGTTACGGGCAATTTGGTTTTTAAGTTTGAGAATATTGACTTTTCTGCATGGAGACATAATTGTTTATGCATCTAAGAATCTTTACAGATTCCCTCCCCCCAACCCTATTAAATAAACTGGACTAGCATTACGACAACGGCACCGACATTTAGCCTTGGCGACTGAGGTGAATAGTCCACTGACCATTGGTCTTGAGAGCAACATGTCTGTCCTGAATGTTGGAACTGAATGGACTGCTGAGTGTTTCCGAACTGCATGAGACTGGCAATGGGCACAAATGATTGTGAAGCAGTAAAGCATCCAAGACTCAACACTCTCGCTCCCCTGATGGCTACAGTCAAAGCCAGATAAACTTTTTTTGTGTGTGGAAATATTGGATTTTTTTTTAAAGCCAAGTCTTTGCAGACTCTAGCAATGGGAGGTGGCTGACGGGTGATTGAGGGCTGCAGTAAGAAAACAATCCTGGCAACAGTCTGGGGGTTTATCACAGTGGGGGGTAATGGATAAAGTACCCACTGTATGATTTTGACTGTTTATTCTGGACTTTTCCTGTTGGAAGTCCAGGAAATGTGGCTTCTGAACGCTGCTGTGTTGTATTTTTGGAACCAGAGGCTGTGTGTGAGCGTAAAAAGGGTGGTGCAGGTGCAGCAAGCATGAAGCTCATGGCTGCAGGAAGTATTAAAAAAAGAAAACGCCCTGTATTGTGTGACAGGAAAAGCAGCACTACTATGAGTTGCATTTATTAATACTAGTAGTGCAAAATACAATAAATATAGTATACATGATACTAGTATATAAGAGCTAATAAAGTAAAAAGATTAAGATGACTTGTAAACCATCAACAAATTATTCCAGCTTTCTCATCCAGTGATCGTTATACTATGTCCACTTCATAGAGACACCAGATATTCCTCTTCAACCAGCAACTTTCAATCCCCGTGTGTTGAATAATTTATTAGGAGGCACAGGGGGCCTCACATCACTGCATATGAGCTAACCATCTTCTCATGCATGTTAATCATGAGGAACATCTACAGGGGTGCAGTCATAATGGTCTGATTTAATTCATGCAAACGCCAAATATGCCACATTGGATTCACACACGTTGATCGCCTTGATTATCTTCAGAGTCCTATGTAAGAAGAGTATAATTAACTCTTTTGCATTTCACTCATTGCAGAAACTTGAAGAGATGGACCGGAGGAGTCAACACCAGCTGGAGACCTTAGAGAGGGAGCAGAGGCATCTGCAGAGGCAGCTAGCCCAGCTGCAGACTCATGGAGAGCGGGAGAGGGTCCGTACAGACAGCCTGGGCTCCCGCATGGACTCTGATCGCTCAGAGTCTGAGAGAGGTGAGTGAATCAGAGCCTTCACCGGAGAGAAAACTTTGCAGCATCATTAGAGTTTTAGACTCTTCAAGTATTAAGACTCACATGATTCTGAAAATTAATCTGTATTCATTTGCGTTTCTCTTTGTTTTCCAACAGAGGAGATTGAAGTCGATGTGGAAAGCACTGAGTTCTCCCATGGAGAAATGGACAGTGTAAGCACCAGTGGTGCAAGTGACCTGGACGACCACAGCAGCCGGCAGAGCTCAGCCAGTGATGAGGGCTACTCCACTTGCAGTCTAAAACTGGCCTTCTCTGCTTGAAACACCAGCCTATACTCTCACTTCAGCTGCAGTCTTTTATGGCTTTCACCTTTCAAAGTACCAGCCTACAGCTCCATTCTCCCCCGCAGTTTAGGTAACCTTTCTTCAGAAGAACCAGCCTCAATCCCAACTTTAAACTGACAAATGAAAGAGCTCCTCCACCCTGAGAACCAGCCTTATGTTCAACTCAGTCTAAAAGTTTAAAACGTCTCCTTACAAAAGCCGAGGGGCTTCCTCTACACGAAACGTTTTACACAACAGCCTCAAATTTTGGCAATATACAGTTTCCTCATTTTCCAAGTTGACAATAACCTGAATGTCCCACAACCCATTACCAGCTTGAATCAACCATACCCGCACCCAATACTGATCCTGTAGAGGACCCGTGTCCGCACCAGTGTTCAACACTGAAGGGGAAACGGTACCTTTAGTCAAGTTGATCCTCTGAAACCAGCAAAAAAAAAAAAAAAAAAAAAAAAAACAATAACAAGAAAACACAAACATACCCAATACCAGCTAGAAGCTCACCATTGGGAACGTTTGCTCCATTTGCCTTGTAAAAACTTTCCCCCGTTTCTTTGGATGATATATCCAGACGGCACTTCTTGTCCGTGTACAAGCCAGTGGCAAGGGCTACTATGTCTGCATTCCAAAATGTTTATAACACTTCTATAACCTCTGCTTTAAGACCCACAACCATCATTGATCCCTGTGGCGTCCCTCCCTCCTGACATACAGTCATATCCAAACAGGTGGTGTAGTCCACCCTCGTTCCTTTAATTTATTTTGCATATGATTATAGTATTTATTTTTGGTATATTTAATTTTACTGTAGCTAGGGTCTTGGTCATGCTTGAATGAAAAAAAAACCCTTTTCTTTCTTTCTTTTGTTTTTTTATGTTTACCAAATTACTTGACAATTAAGCCCCACTGAAGCATACGCAGTGCTACAGGTTTAATGCATTACTCAAATGGTGTTTTGTTAAAAGAATGACACATCTCTTTCGCACTGTGTGCAAATTCAACTTTATTTAGACAGTAATAAGCTATCCCGCACTTGTCCAAGCACAAGGCTCAAGCAATAATGCGCCTAGTTTTAGCATATCTTGAACGTTGGCTGTGTTTAGCACATTATTCTGTCCGTCCAACACCAAATTGCAGTTTGCTAGTTCCCACTTGCTCCGGTAGTGGTATCGGTTAATAATAATAATCTGAAGTAAAAATGATTGTAATTGATTTTTTAAAAAAAAAGCTATGGTGCATGTGTGTTGAATGTAGCTTGTCTAATCATGTTGTAATGTGCTTTGGATTGACAAGTCTTAAAAAAAAAAATGTCTGTAGCATGAACATAAACACTACAGAATACCAATTTTGGTTTTTACTTCAATGTTTAATACTGTATCTTTTTTGTATTGTAGCAGGAAAAAGTTAAAATCCTTGAAATTTGGAGGTTTCCCACTAATAATTCAATGTGTATTTGACACACCGAATTGCACTGCTGACCTGTTAGAATCCATGAAACCAAATAAGACATTTCAGTAAGACCATTTATCTGCATTTTTTTGGTCCAAGTCCGAAGTAGATCACCACCAAATTGTGTCTTAACATGGGTATATGACTCTTGCACAAAGTTCCTTGTTACAGGTCTTTTCTCCCCCCAACCTGTTTGGGAAACTATAAAATGCACTATGAAAAAGACTTTTGTTAAGGAAGTATGTCAAAGCACACCCCAGAATGTTTTGTCTCGTGCTCAAATCAGCCATCCAAGGTGACTTTTTTGCAAAACATGTGCTGCTGGTCCCCTGCTAATACTTTGTATCAGTTCCTCATTACTGTCCCTGGAATCTTAATAAACCTCTACCACCCAGACATTAACCAGCGTTGTCCTTTTTGAAGCCTAACACTAATATTTTCAACTTGAGTCTCTTGTATTAAACTGACAGACTGCAACTGTTGCCAGCCTTAATTTTGTCCAAAGAAAAGTATCACGTATATAATCAATCGGCTCTGTAGTAAACATTGCATTCAGCATCTAACAGTTGAACATGTCAAACAAAAGAAATCATGCAACTTAAAGGAAAAACAAGTTGTAATAACAGTTGCAGCATGCTGCTCTTGAAATAGGTTTAATAATAATTGTACAAATCTTGAGTGCCACCTACAGGACCTGACAGAGCCACGATGAAACTTAACTGTCCGAACAGTCAAAATGATGAAAGCAAGTATTTAAAAAACTGAAAACAAAACAATGTTTATTTCACTGTTAAATATACAGAAATGGAAACTTAAAAATCAGCAATTTTAAATGAACACCATTATTAACGTTCAGACTCCTCCACAATATATCAGGGTTTAGATTGAAATGTACACCCCGAGTCTACAGGTGTATATTGGTACACATCTTAGTATTTGGCCTCTGTGGTAATTGGACACAGGCAGCAAACTCTATGGATTTTCTACGACGACACTTCCCGCTCTTACACAACAGGTGACCTTGCTCAAATACAGGGAAAATCCCCTCTGTTTGGATGTTTTGTTGTTGTACCTACATAATATATAAGAAAACTACATCAATTTTTCAAACAATGGTGTGCAAGCAACTCCTTTCAAAGCTTTCTTTACTTGAGAAACTTAAATCATGTATAAACACAATGGAAAACACCGATACAGCTAGTGTACAGTGGATTATTATATACACAATATATGAGGTCACTGTGGCATTAGATGTCTGACATTGTATTTTGACGTGTCGTGATACTGGGTCATAGGCTTGTCTGCAATACCACACGTTCCCACTCCAACCTTTCCATTTACGCTTTCCGGGGATGCAAATATACTCCTCTTTACCTACGAAAGGAAAACAGAAAAAGCCATAATTAATGATTATATAGCAATGGTATGTTCAATGGTACATTTACTACAGACACACCCAATCATCCAGCAGTAATTCACGGGCAGCAGGCCACTAGTTTCAAGTTACCTGCCCCACCAGTCACATACCATGCTGCAGGATGCAATACCATGTAGTGTGAAGGACGAGGGGTGGATTAGCTAGCACTGCTCTGGTGTCTGTCAACATTCTGAATTTCTCAACCGTGTGAATTCACAGTTTAGTTTTACTTTTCTAACCTACAACAATTTTTGTGTTGCCCGACTCTCCTGTATTTGTTTAAAATATTCCACCTTATTCTAAGTGCCATACATCATTTGATTTAGGAGAACCATACGTTTCAGTCTGGCTCATTTAAAGTCCAAATTTTACATTTGCCTTGTCTGGGAATGGATTCATTTAACAGTCATTTTTTATAACTGTGAAATTAAGACAGAATCTCAGCTAGTTTAGGGTTTGTTTTTTTTTTATCTCAAAAAGATGTACTTGGATGTTTCCAACTTCCAACCAAGTTACAGTTATTATAATATTAACCAAGGCATTTTCAGTGAAAAACAGGTGTAGTCCTATATTTGATTTACTGACCATGGAGACATGTCCAAAGAAGGTCAAAGAGTAAATGAAAGGTTATTAAATCATAAAGGATGACAAAGAAGCAAAAGGGACCTTTTTGCATAGAAATATATTATCCATTGAACATGAGCAACAAAGAAAGTTTGGCTACTGGCAATGGCTGTTATGCCTGCATATTGATAGGGTTAGCAGTTTGACAGTTATTACACATTTTTAGAACAATGGCTATTCTGAACTGCTGTCAGTTGCCTAGGTCTTAAATCTTGGCTGAACAAGCCATGGCTCCAGTTGAGTGTCACTATAACATACTGGTGGATATAAACTTTTATGATCCTTGTTAGGGAAGTAGTTCTAATACAGCAGAGGTTCCTAATTACACAGTATGGGGCCTTTTAAATTGTGCCATGGCTATTACAAACCAAAAGCACTTCCTAAATAACCCAAATTGCAGTTTGGTGAGTGTTTCTGCAGTAGCTCGCATCTCGTCACACATTCCCCATCCTCAATTGAACTTCAAAATATAAGTTCCATAACAACTCACACATTTGGTGGTATTGTGAAGTTGAGCAGTTGAATTCACATCACCACCTTGTTTTAATATACCACGGTCCTTATTTTGGTAAGAGAGACCAGATCACCTGACCTTGCAGTTTGATGGACACCATGCTTTGCCAGTTGTCACCACAGATTTTTCTGCTATCACAGACCTATTGCCTGGCTAATTTAAACATAATTCCATTCGAGAACTCACTACAGACCTGCTGCTGTGGAAACTAAAACCATGCAAGAAAGGAGACATCTACAGAATATAACTACAGTCCACTGCAGTTGCTCAATGCACCACAGATTTCCCAGCACTACCACTAAAATGAATTCAGGCCTCCAAAAAAAGAAAACGTACCTGTCCTTTCTTGTTCTTTGAGTACGCTTTGTTGTTGAACTGTTGCCACTTTGACTTTTGCTCCTCCCTCTCTTGCTCCAATTCCTTCATCCTCGCTACCTTCTTCTGGGCTTTCTTCTTCTTGTACTCTCTCTGCTCTGCTATCTGCTCTTTCCTAGAAAGACAGATAAGAAAAAGACAGACATTTAAACACTACCCATGATGTATGAATACAATCACAAACATATTATTACAAATATGAAATAAAACAGTGAGCCCAATGTATAGAATAACTTTCAGGTTTCCAGAGTAGCCATAATAGTTTCCTTTTTAAGTATTAGTTTAGGACATTACCCAAAAATCAACAAGTGATTAAGTTGATCAGCCTGGCCTAGAAAGGACTTATTTAGATGTCTACAGTATAAGAAGGAGAAAACTGCCAATCGTCTACTTTGCAACCAATTTGAAATGACAGGTGAATAGATGCAAGTCATTACATGGCAAAATGAGAATGGTAAAGTGTGGTGTTTACCGAATACTACTTGCTTGTGCTTATTTTCTAGAATCGTAGTTATAAAATTTGTGAGAGCCTTTGAAAATTATATAGATTCGGGCCTACATGAGACGTGGAAGGTAAGGTAAAATAAAATGCTGTGCGTTTTAGGCAAGAGTGGAAATCAAAGCACATTTCCAGTCATGACACTAAAAGGACAACAGAGCAACAGTGAGTGAGTTTGTTTTGGGCGTGCAATCACATTTATATATTTATAATTATATAATAACTTTTTACTGACACAGCGAGAAGTAATTCCTGTGAGAACATACATGTGAATCCCAGTATTGTCGGTACAACGTTAATATGCAAGATTTAAGCACGGGTTTATGAGCATGTACATTAAGTGAGTGAAACACAAGAGTTTTGTTCATACTTTGATTTTGGCTTTCCATCCTCATCAGAACGTTTCCCCTCCTCTGCTGCTTTGAGGTTCTGCAGAGGGATCACTTCAGCATTCCCGTATCCAGCGAAGGTAACTGCTGCAGTGCTGTTCTCTCGGTCTATCTCCTCAATCTCAGCCTCATACACCCTGTCAAAGAATCACGTCTGTAAGCAGGTGAGTATGAGCCAAAGACTCAAGCTCCTCTAAACAAGTAAAGCTCAACACTCATACAATACTAGATGGAAAATATGTGCGATATGTGACGATAAGACATTCTTTGGCCATTTTCTACATACAATTCACCACAAGGATATAAAGTTTGCACAAACAAACATTTGTCCCTCCTCATCGAACATCCATAAAACTAAAATGATCAAAATTCATTACATTACATTACTCTTATACATTGCTAGAGTATAAGGTTTGCGGTTGCTTGTAATGTTTTCTGAGAAGAGGCTGGTGATACTCACTGTCCGTCCTGACTCCACACAGCCATACATTTGTCCCCAACTTTCCAGCCGAGCTTCACAGGGACTGTTTCTGAGCCATGGGTAGTAGAGGCACCTTCAGTGGGCTGTGAGGTCAGGAGGTCTTTGGTCAAATCAATAACTTCCTGTGGAACAAACACAATCAAAAGTTGGTCAGGTGTTCATGAAGCACATATGAAACTTCCCCCTTTTGTCAGCAATACAAGCCATGGCATAAAGAGAAAGTGAGAAAAAAAAATTACAGCACTAAATAAAAAATAAAAATTGGGTAGGTTTTGATTTTTGTAGACAGGATGACACCGAAGTATAATTTCTTTTTAACATGCAAAACTATAAATACTGGAATTCAAACTATATAAATGCAGCTTAGTAGTTTTCAGAGTACAGTATTTCAGTGCTTTAGCTTCAGTTTAATTTTCAATGATCAGTATTCAATAGTACTTTAATTTAGGGCAACTAGGGATAATTTTCTTTGTCATTTACTCTTAATTAAATTAATTTCTAGGTTCATCAATGAGTGGTTTTGGCCTACAAAATGTTAGATAGTTGTGAAAAATCAGTCTTTTCCAATGCCAGAGATGGCGTCCTAAAATGACCTGCTTTGTCCACAACCCAGAGATATTCAGTTTACAGTAATAGAGGAGTAAAGAAACTACAAAACATTCAAATTTAAAAAGCTGAAATCACAGACTTCTGACTTTTTTTAATTTAAATTTTACCCAAGCCGATTACTCAATTGTCAAAAGTATTGGTCGCTGATTTAAATGTTGATGACTATTTGATTAAACGTTGCAGCACTCATTTACTCATATTAAGGATTTGGTATTCAGTTACTTATAAAACAGTCTTTTTATGCCTCCATACAATTCCAGCCATGAGAAATATTCTTTACAAGTAATGTACACATCCAACACTTTGAAGCATCCTATTCATACAAACCTGTAGGTCTTTCTGGAGTTTAAGGAGATCTTCATTGTCAGGGTCGGTGGATAGAGCAACTTCTACTTGCTGTAGCTGGGCTTTATAGCTGCTTAACTGTTTCATCAAGTCGTCCGACATCTGCGTATTGACAAAAAAAGGACAGTTTTCAGGAAAAGTTGGCTAGCTTTAGCTGAATTAACTTAGCACGTTCGACAAGCTAAATGTAAACAACGTAAATAAGAAAACTATCTTACATCGGCGATAACCTATAGACACAAATAGCTCGTGTATCAAATGCTTAATGAGATGAACATGGGCTACAACAAATTTAGCCAGAAAACATAATATAGCTAGCTCGTTATGTCACAACATTTACGTTAGCTTAACGCTAACACGGTTAGCAAGATCCCTCGGCCCTCTTTCGTCGACATAAGTATAACGTAAGACGGCTAATGCTAGCTCCGGTAGGCAGAGGGGAAATCACAAAAACAATGTGTTAGTGTGTAATCTTACCTCGGTATATATGTTCTTGACAGATAAATACCGTAAGCATTCAAGTCCAAACTCGGTAAAATCGTCAATAACGGGTGCTCGAAAGAACAACAGTACGCTCTCCTTCCACCGGAAGCCCGTGACAGACTTTTCTCGCGATAGCAAGATGATCACGTCAAGTACACAGAGGAGCAGCTCGTGAGTGTCCCCTGCGGCACTGCTCACAGTAGAGTCATCCTCAGCTAAAATGTACATGCAAGTATTGGACACTGGTGTATACATAACGAAAAATCACTGTGAGTTTGTGACTAGAAGGATAAGCTCGCACAAAAATGAAAATGTAGTCATTATCTGCTAACAAAAAAATAAAAATATTCACACATAAAATGGTTCCAAACAGCTCCAGAAGCCCCTCAATCAAAAAAATGGATTGAAAAAGGTGTTATTTACATCATCTAGCTGCTAAACTTAAAGTGAGTCAAGGGTGTAAATAATGTCTTTTCAATCAATTTTGGGTTTCCAGAGACTTGGATTACACCGTTTTTTAATGTTGTAAAAAAGTCCCCATCTACTCCAGTTGTTTTTCTGTGAGGCTCCAGAAATGTTTTGCGGACTACAGAACTTCATAAGACTTTCCATCGGTGAAAAGAGAGTAGATAATGACGACATTTTCATTCTTTGGGTTAAGGTTGGTGTGGTGTCTGACTGAGGGAACACCACAGGATTCCCCAAACGGGGGGCTGAGATCCCCCGAAGGTCACGAGAATAGTCTGAGTGGTCATGAGATCATTGCTAAGGGACCAGTATGATGAAAAAACAAAACGGCTACTTAAAATACATCTCATTTAAAGTAGACATGGTAACATGTAGACGTGGCTTCGCTTTAAGTGGTTACAAGCAAAGAGGGTTGGGAGCTCTTAGTGTGCTCCTCTCCTCGAGTTATGTAGCAAAATTGTGCTAAAACAAAACATACAAGACTTTGTACATTAATTTCGCATTAATGTTAATGACCAGAGTAGAGCACTGAGATGCCTCAGAGCACTAAGATGCATTTCTCTTTACACACAAAGCCTTTTAATGCTCCTAATGAATAAATATTATTAAGTCATTATGGTAAAAATCACATGTTGAGTGCTAGATAAATCACACAATAATCCTAAAGTCGACAGCTGTCAGTGAATGCTGGTTGGCCCGCTTGAAACAACTTTAAATAAAGCAGCACATTCATAGACAATAACAATAATATGATGCAATGGAAATCCCGAGATGGAGTGTTCCTTTAATTGATGTTGTTGCATGCATCGCAAGCTTCCACAGTCAAAATCCTTGTCAGCAGTGTATGATATTATCTGGCAGTCATAAGTAAAACCTCTCTATAGATATCATACAGCAGCACATTTTTGCAGTGTAACTGAGTAGTTTAGTCCAAGAAACACTGAAACTTTTTAATGGTTTTATTTGTGTATTAAGTAGATTAAACTCAGCAGACACTTTGATTTATTATACTTTGTTATACGTAAAGCAAACATTTGTCAAGCTGAAATTTTTATTCTCGCAGATATACTGCTCTTGCTGTTCTCTTGCACTACTAGTGACAGATTTCTTCCCTAAGCAGCTCTGATCTTATATAGATTCAGATATTATTTTCTCTGAAGACATATGTGAACATTTTGTTCATGAACCGCAAAGCCATATAGAGTGTACTCTTAATCCATTGTAATTTAATAGACTGCAGATATTACTCCAATAAATCACAAATACTGTTAAAGTCATAATCAGCCGATGGTTTCAGGGTCTGGGAGCTTCACCAAATTGCTTTTAAATCTCCTGCTGCAGATGAACTCCGCCCATTCCCGTTCTCACTGAAGTGGAGCCAGCATCACAGATCCTCAGCGTCAGATCAACCCATATAAAAGACGTACTCTCCTCTTCACCCGCAACAGATGAAAAGATCTGCCTGAGCCAGCACTCTCTGCAATGTAAGTCTGTTTAATGAAAAGTCTTCCACGGGATGCAAGTTTTTATTCTGAAAGGTTGGTGGATGAAGAATCATTTTTAAAAGACTATTTCTATTTTTGAATGATCTGATGTGGGAATAAATTCAAGTCAATTCAATATATTTTTGTCATTTTAATGTTAAGAAACATTTCTCGTAATTCTTCTCAGTTTGTGTCTATTTTTTCACTGACAGAAGCAAAGATTTCTTTTCAACAATATCTTCCAGTGAGCAAAACGAGGAGGCTCAGTTCTCTGATTCTGCGCTCTTGAATGGATGATACTAACAGACTTCTGGCAATCACCGCTTCCAAACCTCCTTAAAAGACGGTGTTCAGTCAATATCATCGAGACCACGGCTCATCGTGATGGGTTGTCTCAACTCCACCAGCAGTAATGGGACTTCGCCTGACCCACACCCTTATGTTGTGCAGTTTTCTCTAACGATCCTGGTGGTTATCTTCATCCTGATGACTGTGTTTGGCAATGTCATGGTAGTAATGGCTGTGACCACAAGCCGAGCCTTGAGAGCACCCCAGAACTTGTTTTTAGTCTCTCTGGCATGTGCAGACATCCTGCTTGCCACCCTCGTGGTGCCATTCTCTTTAGCAAAGGAACTGATGGGTTGCTGGTACTTTGGTCATGTGTGGTGTGAAATCTACCTGGCTTTGGATGTGCTCTTCTGCACCTCATCCATCATTCACCTGTGTGCCATCAGCCTGGACAGATACTGGTCCATTTCTCAAGCGATTGAGTACAACCTGAGAAGGACACCGTGCAGGATTAAATGCACAATCCTCATAGTGTGGGTACTGGCAGCCCTCATTTCATTCCCTCCGCTCATTCTAATGGAAAACGATGATGATGAACAGAAGTGTGAAGTTATTGAAGAAGAATGGTACATCTATTTCTCCAGCACTGTCTCTTTCTTTGTACCCTGCGCGGTCATGATTTTGGTGTATGTGAGAATCTACCTGATTGCCAAGAAAAGAACCAGAGACCTGCCAGGTGAAAAGCAAAAAAAATTTGGCAACCTGGAAAGAAAGGAGGGAGAAGCGGGGGAGGTGGAAAGAGGGGAGGGTAGAGAGGTCAGTGGGCTCGATGTGGAGGAAGAGCTGTCCTCGTCTGATGGGAACGACACCGTCCTGTGCTCCCGAATGAAGAAGAGGGGTATAAGAACAACCAAAGTGGCTCAGGTGAAGCTGGGAGAAAGCCCTCTGAAGCCAGAGGTGCAGCACTGTGTGAGAGTGGGCAGGTGGAAACAAAGGCAGCGCAGAGAGAGGCGCTTCACATTTGTTCTGGCTGTGGTCATGGGAGTGTTTGTCATCTGCTGGTTCCCCTTTTTCTTCACATACACTGTGTTTGGCCCCGAACGTGTCCCGAAGCCATTGTTCGAAATGTTTTTCTGGTTGGGTTACTGCAATAGCTCACTTAATCCTGTTATATACACTATATTCAATAATGACTTCAGGAGGTCTTTTAAAAAGATCCTTTGTAAAACGGACAGAAGACAGTTATAAATGAGATTTTTATGAATGCATTTCAAAAACAGCATTTTTGGTCATCTGCATTAAGGGTCATATCAGTGTAACTATTGTGTTAAGAAGATATTGAAATATATTTATTGAATATTTGAAAAATGTGAAATGTTGCATATTCTGTCTTTGTGTTTTAACAGTTTGTGTTCTACCACATCAGTAAATGTTTGTTTTGTAATATTAAATAATGCAACAAATATCTTATGTGCAGTTTCTTTTACATTGTGACAACCATTAAGTTTAGATTTTGACACTGTACAACTGTGACAACATGAATGATACATTTTCCTCGTGTGTGTTAATTTTGTAACAGCATTTAAATGTATCAGTCAGAGATAATCTCCTGACAGACATCTGATTAAGACATGGAAAAGTGGAAGATTACTGCTGCATAATACTTCAAAGAGAAAACCGTGTAAATAATAATGTTGGCCACATAAAGTCGGATCTTTTAAGGCTCACATCACTGCACATGCAAACTTAATTCCACCATTTTTCAAAATGACAGCCATACTGGAGTGCAATAGTTTATTTTACTCGCAGTCATTGTGCAGTTTGTTACAAATAATGTGGACAGACATGGCCAATAGTTTCATACTGACTGAAAACTGAGTCATGCTCATGGCAGCAATAAGTACGTCAAATGAAATCCCAAAAATGACGCACATTATTTGGAAACTAATCTTCTCTCTCTGTAATTGCCCCCAGACTAAGAAAAGCAGATAGTTATCGTAAATGTGACCTATTTAACTATTTGTCTTTGTACAACCGTAGTCTACAAACAATAGCAAGAACACATGAAAGCACATTGTGTCCGTAAGAGTCGTATTCCCATACCACCAACTATCTCCTTCACTCATCATAACAAGCACGATAACAAGACAATTACATCAAAAGATAATTATGCCTAGGAGGTGTGGACCACGGCACAACAATATTGAATGCAGGTTATCATGAATTATAGCCCTGCATATCAGGATATCATTAAATCATCCCCTGGAGTCAAACAAAACAGGCAGCGATAGAAATATGAGTGGCTGCTGCAAATGACACCGTAAGGTTAATATCAACACGAGCTTATCAATGTGCTCTGTTCCTTTACTCTGTCTCTTCTCCTTTTCAACACACTCGTCACAACACCATAACCTTTCAGCATATTGACTTTGATTCAACAAAGACTTTTAGACCAGCATCAGCCTGGGAACATAACATAAAGTAAATGTGCCATCCCGGTTTGCTTTAACTAGCAAACTTTTCCACTAACCATCCTCTCAAATATACAGTACAGTGAGTAGACGATTCCCATGACTCGCTCTCTGGGACTCTGGTGTTTTGAGATTCCTGTGGTACACATGTTTGGGTTCAACCACGTCTCTGGGTCTCAAAATACAACCTCTTTTACTTACCACAAATGGTGAACTATAGACCTGCTGTATTGCTGAGTTCCCACGAACAATCCGATGAGAGAAATATTAGAAAACGTTAGTATTTGAGGTTCTGCGGCAAAGACAGTTTATGCAAGATAAAGCCATTTCCACAAGTTGTTTAAACATTGCGAGGCTTTGCTGGGATACTGATGCCCACAGTTGAGATCGATATGTTTAAACTACATCCGGAAAAATCAGTGGCCCATGCCGTAACAGCACTTATGAAGAGTGAACAAAATTGTTGTTGGAACATTTGAATTTAAATGTAGCCATTTATATTAGGCTAATACTGAGCAATCAACCATGTAACATTTAATACCATAAAAAAATTGCAAGACAGTGCTAAAAATAATTCTACTTGGCCCGCTTCGATGGCGCATCAATGTGTTCCTGAAAGATTAAAGCGTAGTGATTGCAATCTGAATGCATCCCTTAATTAAAATGACAACTATAATGGAGTCCGTCGCTATGCTTGAGCAGCAAGAGGCATTCATTACGTTTAGAAAGCTCATACTCGCCGAGCAATAGAGAGATTAAATGTCAAAATACCCACTGCCCAAAAAGACAAATGAAATAGAAGAAATCACAAAAAATCATCAAGAGTTGCCACGGCGATATCTCTTGATTAGTAAAACCACAAAAACACTGGTGACATATCAAACTAATCCTGTGTTACTGAATGTTTCATAATCTGTAATGTCTCAATGAAATTTGGCCTTCAATCTTCTATGTCTCACTTCCCATCACTGTAAATTATGGCTGGTTACAACTGTAAACAGTTTGGTTAGTTGTGTACACACTCACACATCCACTTTGCTGCGACAGTGATTTATGACCCCCTCTAAAGGCCACTTCAGAGCGTCACGATTTATGCTTGCTGTGACACCAGAGCTTATAAAACCATACTTTACAAGCTGCTTCTGGCAAGAGTTCCCACAACTTTCGCACAGCTCGCCTTCTCCATTCCCTTCTAATTTCTCCCGCATACAACTCAATGAGAGCTCGTTAAAGCTGCTAGTCATGTATCTCAAAGAGGCGCGAGCAAACAGGCCAACGGGAACAGTCCACATCCCAGACATGCAGAGGCTGGCGAGGCGGGATCGCACAGAGTCAGACAGACGCGTCGAAACCATACTAACAAGTTTAAATCATAGCTTGTGATGAATAGAGTGTTTTTAATTGAATGTTGGGTCATTCATTATGAATTGAGCACAATGCATCATGCGTATAATACTTCCTCCCTCTTGAATTGATAAGGATGCGAGATAATCAAATTACATTCTGAGGGATGATAGCAGCAGGAAGGTCCTGCTTAATTTGCCTCATGCAATCTCTGTTACTTTGTCTACTCATTCTGCTCACTGTTGCATCTGTAATGAAAATTATTCTCAATGAATCTTACTTTAACCCCTAGTTTTTTTTTTATGTGTTTAATGCATTTAATTACAGCTGACTAAGAATAGAGGGGATGATTGCCTTTTTGCATGACCTAAAAAATTTAAAACCACATCAGTACGAAAATGTGATAACATGGATATTTTCTGAATGACTTGCCAGGCCAATTTATTTTCTGCCTGCCAAGATTGTACCTATTAGAGGGCATTTTGATATGCAATCCCTGAGAAAGGGATTATTGTGATTAGTATTTAGGATTTAAAAAAAAGAAAAAGAAAAAGCAGATAGTAGGTTGTGATATTTTCTTAGCTCATCAAAAACAGCAAAACATGCTCATCTGAAAGGGGCTAAAGAAGATCCCAGAGGACTGAGGCTCCCACTGGGATTTCAGTGAGCCAAAACACATAGATGATGTGGAATCTACTAAATATATCAAATGTATCAACAAATGGAGGTTCATTCTTTGGGTAAGACAACATAGTCTTTACTCATTCATGTTTTCATATTTTACTTCCTTTTTTTCCAAGATATTATGGAGATCCCAGTACTGCCAAACATAAAAATAAACACATAAATGACTCAATGAATACATAAATAGATACGCCATTCTAAAAATTGTATCAAATTTAGATATAGGCTTGAATTATAATATATAGAATATGACAAAAATGTCTTTACTGTCAAATCATCTATCCCAACAACCACCAAAATAAATTAGCAGGAGTATCATATTCACATGGGCTGTTGAATTAACCACATTTACAAAGAATAAAATACTCTAAACATCCAATATCATGTTATTTGTTTATCCACACAGAAATGATAAATTTGAAGGGATAGCACAAAATATGAGGTTGGAAATGTTAGTCCATAATTCTTCAGATGTATAACAAATGAGGTGCTTTAGGCTTTTTTGGTCAGACTACCTCTGTCTGTTTTATTCATTCATTTTGAGCATTTTGAAAATAATAATCTGTGATGTTTCCTTCATAAACATGAAAATCAGTGTACAAAGTGTGTAATACGGGATTAGAGAGAGATAAGAAAAAATAGGGGGCAAAGGGGTGATACTGTCCCAAAACATATGACCATGAACTCAAAAATCTGTCACATTAAGAAGATATATCATTTATATGGACACATGCGTCTAGGATAACACTCCAGTTGGTCAGAACCTTGTCAATCTAAAAAATCCATTTTAAAATCTGTCACAAATAAGGTGAAATTAGATTATTTTAAATGCATAAGTTTGAAAAATGTGATTGTTCTTGCTCACTGTTATCACAAGTAGAGATAATCTGCTCTCTGTGAAACTTCATGCATCATCTACATCAATGCTTTCTATGCTCTGCAGTGAATCCTCATTGATACCAAATTAAGCTCTGGCAAATCTCCTGCTCCGGACACCATAATTCTTCCTTAGCCGTCTTGTCCTGTCTATGCCATCGATCGCATCCATTTCCAGTCTGGCCTACTCTCATCCTCGTGCACACGCTTCAGCAAAACACAGAATGTCAGCTACATACAGGCGTACACACAAAGTAAACACCATCTCCATCTTACTATCAGCGTACTTTATCTGTCTCCGCCAACCAGCTGTTGTGGAAAACAATTCATCCCTCAGTATGATGTCAGCAAACACACCTACACACAGACAGAACACGCTGTACCATACTATCAACTGGGCCATCTCTAGGGAATCCTTGCTCTTTTGTTTTTCACCCTGTCATCTATTGTAGGGGTGTCAGCATTATTTATTTTTTAGCTCTTTTTGACAGGACAAACCTACTGACTACTGCTGTGGACATTGGAAACACAAGTCACAATAGCTAAATGATGATTTAAAGTGAAAACATGACATCATGCAGAAATCAATACCTGAGGTTATTACTTGCAGTAAAAATAATATCTCAGGATGTCAGCAAACAGTCGTTGAAATCCAGCTCTCTGGACAAGACAACACGCTGTGTATTTGTGGCGAGAAGGTGAGCAAATTTCAAACCACTGTGTGTTACTACATTTTTAAAACTCATCAAAAGTAATAAAAGGCACTCTGAACAACAGTCAAGCACACTCTAACTTCTTTTGACATGGTTTTGATTGTGCTCTGGCTTAAATGTTAGAATTTAAAAAAGAATATTGATCTTTTTGAGGAACATTTTAGCGAGCAATATCAGTGTCCAGCTTCAATAAGTACAAATCGTAGAAAAAAAATATTTTCTCTGACAAATGTATGATTACTTCTACACTTCAGTAATGCCATTTACTGTGTGGACTGTGTGGGTGTGTTGTTGCAGTTACCTGTACAGGTCAGCAGCAGATGGCACCTGGGGTGTTTTATTTCCAGATGACTTCAATGGACAGATGTCCCCGCGTCTATCATTAGGAATCTGCCTACCCGCTCCTGGAAAGGTAATAGCTTTTTGAAATTCATTTGGCATTTTGTTTTTGATACTGCCTGTGGTCGATGTTGCTAACAACAACAAGTGAACGTGGTAAGTGAGGAGGTAACGTTAATGTTAGCTAGCCAAATATCGGTATGCTGACACACTCATGTTTAATTAGGACCAACGTTTGGGAAAGCATATAAAGTGGTGTTAAAGAATAATTGAATCATAACTATTGTAATATGACTGACAGTGGACAAACAATGTATTTCGTATAAAATAATCAATTATATGACCCCACTGTAGCTAACGTTAGCCCCTACGTAAGTTGCACTTGAGACGTTTGGATTGACTATTAGCAAAAGTTAGCTGCTAAGAGCTAGCGTTTGTTTAAGCACGTTCTAAAAGCTTCGCTGGTGTCCGACAACACTTACCGGTGTTTTTCACAGGTTTCCTGAATCCTCGAGAGACCTTTTATAGCTTTGGAATAAAATAAAATCTGTGTACAACATGAAGCTACGTATTTAACGTTAGCTAACATTTGCTAGCTAAGTTTATTTCCCAAGTTGCTACCAAAATGGCTGCCGGAAGTGGCAAATCTCACTTCCAGTAGGATAATTTGCGTGCGATATTTAGGGTTTAAACGTATAAAAAGAGTGTAAATAACAACATTATGCATGAGGAAATGTATACCATCAGGCAGCTCATCAACTGGGGGTATCCCTCTCAGACAAATAAAGCAGTAAATTTGGACTTACCATTTATAGACATTTATTAGCATTACATTGTTATATTGTTAGCTTCTTTTTTATCTTACACCTCTTTCGTCCTATACAGTTTACAGTCCAATCTGTGTTTGGTCTTTGGAAAGGATAAATGGCTGCTCTCCTTGAAGGAACTGATGAACAGTACACCATGTGGGTATGTCTCCAACAAATACATTACCATGTCTAGTAAAAGTGGACTCAAGACAGAACTGAGTATTATTCAGAGAAGGTTTAGGCCTACATGACGTACAAACCAGTTTAGAGTGTTTAAGTTTGTTACTGTGAAATGTTGTGCCTAACCTCTTTACATCCATCTTGTATTTTATTTCCAACCTGTGGTTGATTACACAAGTGTAGAGAATGGCTTGTGGGTGAAATTAGTGGATATTTGTGGTCTCTCTTCTTGTGCCAAAAACTGATACTGACTAATAACCCTCAATAATGATTGATTTCCTTGTAGGGTTTGGGTAAAACTTCATGGATTCTTTCTCTGTCTTGCTGATGCAAAGCAGGATGTGCTTTTCTTCTGCTTTACAACTTTATTTCTGGTAATGGTTGGTTTTCTGTGGTGATTGTGGGATAGACTTCCAGACGGTAATTTCTGATTTAATTTAATGGCCTGAGGGGGGGACTTCCTCCCTTTCATTGAGTGGCATTGCTTAATCCAGTGCACATTGCTTGTGAGTTGTGAGTTTATAAAAGGGCTAAAATGTGTTTTTCATGGTATTTTTTTGGAGTAATTGTTTATCAGATTCTGTGCTGAAATCTAAATAAGGCTTGTAGTCAAAGCCATGTGGCGCACATGTAATGGCAGACAATTCAATGTAGCAGTGGTGGGGTATTATAACACTGTACAATGCATCCGTTTCGGAACATATGCCATCTGGTGAGCGCATTTTTTTAATGAGAGCGGGGATGTGGAGTGGAAAACAACATTCATAACACTTAACAAAATTACTGGCAGTGTTGGCTCCATCATAAATTCTGACAGCGCTTCATGAAAATATAAACAACTTACACCAACAGAATGTAATATCATTTGAAATATTAACTGTGAAACAATTTTTATGGCTTCTGCTTTCATAAATGTTTATTTAGTTGTATTTGAGCACCAAAAACTGTATGCACTGTTGATCGAATCAACAACATCACTGAAAATGTTTTAACATCATAGTTTTGACTACATTGAACAATGCTGAACATAATACTCTCTAGAGGTTTGGGTTATTAGAATATATAGGCTTTGTTTTTGGAGTATAGAAAAGCATTTCCTTTCTCACATTATTGGTTTCTTTGTTTTGAGAGTTGCCTACTTTTTTGGCATCGAGTAGTTTCAGTTCCATGCGCCTTGTAATGGCACTGATGTGAATTTTGGGAAATTGTGGTGATTACTGGCACTCGAAATGCTATTATCTGTTGATATGTTTACTGTCAATGATGTTTCTGTCTGGCCGGGTATTGCTATGTGCAGTATGACAAAAGGCATATTTTCTCTGTTAGTGAATGAATAGAAAATGGATCTTTATTTCTGACTTAATCAATAGGTATTCTATTGAGAATGACTGTACATGGTTCTTAACTGACTGTTCCCTTAATTCTGTGACAAAATAGAGAATGTGTACTTGTGAACAGTAAATTACCCCAAAAATAAGTACAGAAAATAAGAGTAATTGCCAAACAGAACCGTGATGTAGCACTAAAGGGGATTAAATTAATATCCAACCTTGTTTTTCTTTGGTAAGGAGGAAAACTGCAGTAAGTACTTTTCAATGGTTACCCAAATAATTTATCTCTATTTTGAAATGATCCATTAAGATCCGTGTATTCTGTGTTAACCAAGGTCTGCCAGGAAGGACAATTCACCCCCGAATAATAAGCCCCCTCAATTGTGGAAATAATTTAATTTTGCAAGAATAATCAGTCATACTAATCTCCGTGGTACGAACATAATTCAATTTGCCGGTTTCAAATTTGGAGTTGCCTCTTCAAGAAATCACGACCAATAAATATGTTTGTTTTACATGGTCAAAGGTCCCTTGTGGGATTGTTAATTGAAAAAAATCTTTAGAAACAAGGTTTACGTCCTTCTATTATCCTTAGCCAAGGACGTAAATACTGTTGATGTGTTGGGACTCTTCGACACTGATCAATACAGGCCTGAACATCAAGACTCCAAAGAAACGCAGCATGCTTGATATTGAATTTGATATTGTAATATTTAATTATTTATTGAATTTGAACGTCAGGTGTGGTGTATGAACTACACCCTGTGTGCTGAGGCCAATACAGGGCGAGCTATGAGCTCTGACTGCCACCTGCAGACAGGTGTGTGGAACTGCTGTCATACACAAGGTTCAATCAGAGTGCAGACAAGATGACACGAGCAATGCTTCCTTGTAGTTTCTACACATAACGGTGGAGCTAAGCTGATGACATTTGGCAATCATGTTTATTTAGGTTTTTTTTTTTGGGAAGCGTTCGTGTGAGCATGCGCGCTGTGGCCAGTCTGCGTGCCCCCTTCACAGCCAATCACGCGCTAGATAAACACAATATTGCGTCATTGTTATTGTGGTAGTTGGGGCTCCAGCTGCTGACACAGATTTCGCCACCATTTCGCTTACATATAGGATTCCAAGACTGCGCTAACAAGTGCCACCCCCAAGACTATATCGCTACGATGTCTCTCCAGAAGGATAATTCATCGGACGAGAGTTTGCAAGGTAACGTAAACACGACAAACCAGCCTGTAGCCTAGCTCACCAGCCAGTGTTGCGGCTAGCGCTAACGTTAGCTGAGTTTAGTAAACAGGAGGTACATAACGTTAAATTAGCTAACATAGCCTGAGCTGAACAGTCTAGATATTAAGCTAACCTGCTAAGATGAAGCTGAGTGTTAAAACGTCATTTTATCGACCTTTAAGAGGAGGGCAGATCAGAAGAGGACAGCTCATTGACCTAGTTAGGTAATGGGGCTTATATGTAACGTTGCGAAATCAAAATGCCTTCAAGCCAGGGACAGGCTGTATCTGGTAATTGTTCTCCTGTAGGTTACCCCACCCTTCAGCACATTGAGTCCCAGTCCAGTGTAGGGAAGTGATACTATACTTAATAAACATCAGGGTTTGTTAAACTGTGTGTTTACAACTGTGTTGTTTGATTTAAGGTTCCTGGGTAGAGCTGCATTTCAGTGGCACCGGCTCTCAAAGTACGAGTCATCACGGGAGCCAGGAGCAAATCCCCACGGCCATCCAGGAGGGAGACCTGGAGAAAATGCTGCTAGATGCACAGAACGAGTCAGGCCGAAACAGCTCCAAAGGAAGCTCTCAGTGCAACAGGTCTGTGGTGAAATAGGGAAGCAAAGATTGTGCCCTTCTTATGTGTTGTGCAATACAGATAGTCTGATGTTTTCCAAACATGTGTTTTAAGTGACCAGAGTTGTGTTGTTGTCTTCACAACAGTCCACTCAGAGCACAGACCCCACTTCTTCTGTGGAGAGGCTCAGAGGGAAACAGCTCACAGGTAAATTTGTTGGAACCACTCACCTGTATTAAAATGTATGTACCAGTGTCTCAAAAGGTACAATTTTATTGAATGAATTTGGAAATTTTCCCCAGATAACTTGAATACACAGCTCAAAATTAGGTAGGGATAGTGGGATATTTTAGTGTTTCACTTGATTGTTTATTTTGTAATATCCCTAACGAATTTTGATTAGTGTAGCTAAATGGAGGCTATACTTGTTATGTCAGAATAAGTTTGTTTAAGAAATGTTTAATGTTTATTCAGTCAGTGTTCAGCTTGAATTCTGCAAAAACACATAAAGATGTGAAAGAGCAAAGAGAATTTGGCTCACTTGACATGGCATGTCCTGCGATGTTAATTTTGTGTATGTGCATGGTACAATATTGATGCCTGAAACAAGATATTCCACACAACGTTTTACAGCATAGTCTTGTTTTTAGATATCAGTGATGTGATGGCTAAGTTGTTGCTGGATATGTTCTTATCCACAATTATCAATTGTCCATTTTAAGTCAGATGAAGACTTCCAAGAGAGGAGGCGAGAGGTAGAGAACCTGATGAAGAAGAATGCTGACTGGATCTGGGACTGGTCGAGTCGACCTGAGAACAGTCCACCAAAGTGAGTAGCCACCACTAAGTAAATTAAGCGCTGTTATCTTAGTAAACATTACCATTCCCAGATTATACAACATTGTTGCTGTTACACAATCACAGAGGTAATAGTTATTGACCATGAACTTGAGCCTGCTTGATGGTTGATGTTTGGGTCAGATGAAGATACTGATAATGGGGAGGGAAAAATTCCAATATTGATCTATTGGCCAATATACAAATATTGTTGCGACGAGTCTTCAAAGATGTTTATCATATACTTGTGACAAAGATATGTTATCTTACTGTGTACACGGTACGGTCTAAAAAAGACATCAGTGAACTGAAACAGTAAACTTTATTAGGAATTTCATAATTGTCTGTCATAACCGACAACATATACGCTGATATAGATAAATATGTCAGACACCAGTATCAGTCATTGGTTGGGCTCTACTATGAACAACTTCCACAAGTAATGACTGCTAATAGGAAAAACTGTAATGATTAAAGAGACTGAAGAAGTAGCTGTGAGTAGTAAATCTGTGTTAATCTCCTAAAAATGTTAGCCTTATTATATTTATTTAATGCCACGATTTGTAATTGTAATTCATGGAATGAAAAAAAGATGAAAATGATGATGTCTGTGGGAGCAGATGTGTCAGAATGACATTCGGCTGGCTCTCATTGATTTTAATGAATTCAAAAACATTGAAAAATTAATGTGCTTCTCTGTAGGGAGTTCCTGCTGAAGTACCCTAAGCGCTCGACCTCTCTCAGCATTAGGAACACCAGCGTCATGAAGAAGGGAGGCGTTCTGTCTGCTGACTTTCTGAAGCTGTTCCTTCCCTCATTAATCATTTCTCACATACTTGCTGTCGGCCTAGGGTAAGCAACATCATTCAGTCTCTAACTCCGGTCATCTTACAGTGTCTGAAAAACTAAAACGCTTACCGGGAACCTGTAGAAGCAATTGCAGATGGATCCTAAAGAAGCATTTACCACATAGAATTGATGTATTTTCACATAATGATAATGGAAACCATTAACAACATTATTTTTTTAAATAATCACACATGAAAATATAGACCTGTTTACCAATGGTTCATGAGCATCACTGATGCAAACAGACCTTTAATTGCTCCATCACCACATGAATAATTTAGTGGCTGTCTGGTGTTGGTGTACCTATTAAATCTCCTGTCAATCAATTTGAGAGCGATAGATTCCAGTGTTGTGTTTTGTATTTTGGTGCTGGGACAACAATTGTATGTACATTTGCCATTTGCAAATACTTCACTTTACTCCCATGAACCCACTAACATACACAGGATAGAAGAGAAAACCAAACAAAGAAAATCACCACAGAGAACATTCACATGCTGATTGTTCAGAGTGATTGGATGAATGGTTGGATAGGTACACAATAGAAACCTTTACTGTTTGCTCATGTTCGGTGTCTCAGATTTAGCTGGTGATGTGAACTACTTATATGCACAATACTTTGTCATGAACCTGAGAGTGTACATGACACTCAGTTATGTGTGTCCCAAATACTTGGGATGCTGTGTATCATTGTGTTTACATGAATTACATAGGTGCAAAAAGCCCCTATAGAACAGATCACAATGTTTATTTACAGTAGCTGCTGGGTAGAAAACCCCTGCATGGCACACAAGCTTAGATACAATTTCATTAATCTTATTTTCATCATGTCTGCAGATTTCACATATCTCCTCCATGCAAATCAGTTGCCAGTTGTCTACCCAGAAGTGACTGTTGTTGTTTGTTTGATGTCACAGCAAATCCGTCCATTCCAATTCCAAACAGAATATGTTGTTTACAAGACCCATATCATGTTCTACATTTTGTCATATTCTGAATAATGGTGGAAAACTAATGTGCATCTAAACTAAACCAAAAACTAAACTAAACTCTAAATTAACTTACTTTACATTTGTGTTTCTTCCTTTTTAGGATATACATCGGGAAGCGTATAACCACCCACAACACCTACTAAGAAGGGTGGTGGTGTGTTGTGACACCATGTCACCTTGACTCGACTATCTTGGCATGCCTTACAATGGGACCTTCTGAATATCATGTGGCCACGTGACACGGTCCGATTTGACTGAGTGTCCCACGTCACTCACACCTGCGTGTTGAGTTGAGGATCTGTCATTGCTGTTTCGTGGTGCACCATGCACCTGAACACAACAGTGACCAATTCTCTCCTCCTTGCTGTAGTCCCTGTCCTGGCCTGGAGACGACTGTTTCGCTGCTTCCTGCTCCTTAAATCTGCACGTTAGGGAACTGATGTATGCTGTCAACATTGCCTTTTTTCTTTTTGCAATGAGAAATCACTTTTGATTTAGAGTTATTTACTGTCCTGTATCGTTTTTCAGATCAGCGATGGATGAATTGTTTTGACTTGTATCTTTATTTTATCCAAGGGATCATTAGCCTAGCATTTTAAGTGATTGCATCCATTATTGATTGCTCTATTTATGCAATTGTAAATTGTGATTGTAAGAAAATCGAATGTCTTGCTGGTATGGTCCACTTTATTCACCCTACTCAAAATAAAAGTTGGAAAAAACATAACATGGCTCTGATGGATTCATGTGTAGAAATATGGATTTGACTCCAAAGAAAAAAGGAAGAGATGCAGATGAACACAATTAAAATTTTATTGAACTTTGGTCAAAATAATAAACAAGTGAATACATTGCCACCATGTTAGGAATCAATGGACAAAGACAATGCATTATTATGTGTTTGTTTTAATGTAATCAGTATATGTTTCGTGTGTCGTGTAGTCAACCTTCATTTCTGCATTCACAACTACGGAGATAAGATCCACATTTGCAATAACGCGGTTCAAATTTGGGTGACATCCCTAATAAATGAATAAGGGCACATGTATGAGGCCTGTCTGAATTTCCTACTTATTACATGATTCGGAGGCACTCTATCACATAAACTTTATGATGTGCAATTTTCCTCCTTTGTATTTTCATAGACAGCCACATATAGCAGCAGTATATGAGGACATAACTCTATAAAATAGGATTTACAAATAATGCACATGAGGTTTGTAAAACGTTTGGGGACATAACTTGTAGCTGTCACTGATAGAAGTAGGTATTAAGGCTGCAGATTCCCTTTGTCCTGGGCCCCATCTTGTGCCATGTAGTTTCCAGCCTGCATCCTAAAACATGGTCAAAAACTAGAAATGAATCTCTTGACACAAACACATCATCGGTTGTCTCCAACAGTGGTTCTGAAACTGGTAGCCCCGAAGAGTATTTCCATAACAAGTTTGCTTGAGATCTGCTCAAAGACAGTGGTGTGACTGGACATTTTTCCACCTCTCTACAACATAAAAACATGCAAAGCAATAAACATGTTTTAATACATACTTCTAAATTTAAAAACACATCTGTAGTTTTAGTTTCTTTTATTATGTGGATGACAAGGTGTACTTGAGTAGATACAGTCAGTGAAATTATGTCACCGTATTGACTGGGGTAAAAGTAAGAGGAGGGGAGGGGGAGAAAAGAAACAGGTCCACTTTCCAAATTCATGGCCTCTTCCACCAGTAGTTTGGCCTGAATACATGGCCAATGGGGGAATGTTACAGTTAGGCTTATTGGCCATTAATCCGTGCTTCAGAGGGCCCAAAATCTTTGAGATGATGTTACAACTTTGACAAGACGTCATTTTAAGGGCTTCCAAGAGTTCTGTCGTTAAATCATGAAATGAAGGCTTAAAATGTCAACACAAACACCAACGTTCAAGAGTTTGACCTCTAGGGAGTGCCATTCCATCAATTAGACCCGAATTGGGCTTTCTGGGTCAGGGGGGCATGTTGATTGCCCTGGTGCCAAAGGCAAAAACAACCTAAGCTCAGACTCAAAATAAAACAGGCCTATAGATCAACCTCCTGTGGCAAAAAAAGTAGACACGTGCTTTCGAATTCTTCACCAGGAGGACAACGAGGCTGTTTCTTCTTATACAGATAGACAAGTAGTAGGCTTAACTACACAGGTACGGTAAAAGCCCTATCCTCTGGAGCCCCAAATCTTCTAGTTGATTTTGTCCTGGAAAATGTACAAGTTGTTGGTGGCTGCCACAGCTATCACGTTATCTTTGGGGTGCCAGGCAGTGTGGAGGATCTTCTTGTTGAAGTCCAGGCTGTCCACGCTGATCTCATCCTTCTTCCTCTTGCCGCCAGTGGACACTTTGCGTGGTTTGAGCGTAGCCCGTGGTTTGCTGCTCTCCCGGGGACGCCTCCAGTGTGATGTCCCGCCTGGTGTTGCGGTCAAACATTCGGAAGAAGTTGTTGTAGGAGCCGGTCATGATGGCACTGACGGAGAGAGAAAAATTCAAATTGTTGTCCACATTCACTTCAAGAAAAACACAGTGAAAAGCTTTCACATGCAAGAACAGAGAAACGTACCTGTCACTGCCGTTCCAGCAGCACTCGAACTTGTCAAAGATGCAGTCGTTTTCATACAAGGAGCAGAGTTTACTGCGAAGGTATTCATGGACCTGAAACAAGACATGTCACTTAGACTACATATTCACTTTAGTCAAATGTCTTCATCTGCATTGATATCACTGAGATGTAAGCGCATCCAGCTAAAACACTATATGGTCTGAGTATTGCAGGTTTACCCCGTGTTTTCACATCGGTGCATAGTGAGGGCAGATTGTGTAACTAATCAGTCCCTCCTGTGAGGCTACTATTTTTGTGAGCCACAAGGAGACTGCAAGCCTTTCGATGAAAGGATCATATTCTTTGTATTTCTGTACGGTCTTTACACCTTTATATAACCGTGACTATCTTTAAGAAAAAATGAAAAGGCGGATTAAAAACGTCTTGTCATATTTTTGGGGGGAAGGTTCTGATGTATTGTGGAAATGAAACCGTTTGAAGCCTTGATCCCTTGATCACAGAAAGCCTTCCGGTCTATATAAAATGCACAATATTTGATGTAAGGCTGTCACTAAAATGCTCTATGTTTACGGCTTATTGTCTTCTCTCATACGGCAGTTATTTCTGAAGTCATTAGATAAGCATGTTCATGCACCTGATACGTCTCCACTGGCCTGTTCTCCATGTTGAGGTCCCAAACTTTGACGGAGAGGTAGTCACGTGTCATCATATAGCGTCCGCTGTGACTGAACTTCACGTCCGAGATGGAGGAGATGATCTCAGAGAAGAAGGATCGGCTGCTTGGATCCTCAGGCTCCTCAAAGACTGAAAAGAGAAAGAGAAATCATCACGATTCTTTTTTTTTTACAAAGTGTTCCGAGCATGGGACCGCTCCAGACTACAATATGTTAATTGGTTTTAGAGAGTGAAGCAACACATTAAGCCTGAACAATTAATCAAAATGTTTTTCGGAATCGCAATATGACCAAGTGCAATTTTAAAAAAAGGGTTACAACAGTCACAGCGAACAATTACAAATGAAGCACTGTGACGCCACAGACGCCTACAAATCCTTTTCTCCGGATGTAAGGGAACATGCTTGTTTGGTACAAACCCCCACAATAATCCCATCATCACCAACACCTCCGTCAACAAGGTTATGTTTTCACCTGGATCTGTTTGTTGGTTGGTTGGTAGGCAGGATTAGACAAAAACCACTGAACCGATTTCCATTGATGGGGCTCAGAATAGACCCCATTAACTTTTGGTGTGGATCCAATTAAAGGATTGGACCCAGCTATTTTTTTCTCACTTTCATTAACATTGCAAGGTTTCCCTTATCTATGTATTGCAATATACACAATGGGGACAAGTAGGAAATCTAAATATTACATAAACTGCTGCTAATTTAATATATTTTCAAGCACGTTTACACTGACAGAGTAATTAACTAAAGATTCAAGCACTACAATGGAGGTACTTACACTTCGAGTGCCTGTCGCAGAGCGCTGCTGCTCGCATGTCACACAGGCGGATGGTGCCTTTGCTACTGCTGTACACAAATACATTGCATTGGTGTGGATGGCACTCAGCAGCTGTGATTACTTCTGTCAGTTCCTCCATGTTGGCGGGCTTGATGTCTACAATATCTGGGAACACACTGTTAAGGAACTAGCAGTCTTAGTTTCATGATTATACAATGCACACTCTGCTCGTCTATGGAGCACACGTCTCATATCGGTTTTCTGATGAGGAAAAAGGATACTAAAACTTCTGTCTGTGATTTCCAAGTGCCATAGATTTATTCTTAGGTCATCTGCGGAGAGGTACGTTTCATGATCACTATTTACAGAAATGGAATTAATGTGATAGGTGTGCGCATTTGCAAAGATCCTCCGTGGGCTTGCTTCTACCATGAGATCCATTGGCATCAGTACTGGTACCTGAAACACAACACATGCGCTTTTAGACAAGATTTTTTAAAAGCCACGTCCAAAAAAATGAGACAGGTCTGACGTGTGACTCAACAAACCCGTAAAGAGGTGATTCTAAAGGGGTCTCTGAGTCGTCCATCTTCATCTTTCAGGTTGTACCCTTCCGCTCGTTTATCTCTTTCACTTATTTTCCACAATTTGATAGTTTTATCTGATGAAAACAGACAACAATAGAGAGGTTTAAGTTAGGTCACATGCTTTCAAAATCTTAAATCACCACATAATCAAAGTAGATAAGAGAGTAAAGCCTTTACCGTTTGTCGAAAGTAGAAAGTGAGCAGCATTTTGTTGGGGTAGCCATCTTATTTTATTAATTTTTTCTTCGATTTCTAAACTTTTCAAATAGTCAAATTCTGGCTCGTGACTCTGAAAAGTGCTATAGACGTTGTACTCCCCGCGCAGGTGTGGACGATTCTTAGACTGAAAACAAAGATTGCAAACATCAGTTACAAGATGTACATTTAGTCAGTGCAACAGAAAACTGTGAGTGAGGATGCTCGTCTGGTATCTTACCTCCTGTTCATGTTGAAATATCACTACTCTGCCTCCTTTATCTCCAGTTGCAAGCAATTCTCCAGAATAGTTGAACTCAACTGTTGAGATTATGTCAGCTGGAAGTGGACATAAATCAGAGTGAATCAGACTCAGTAGCTCAGCTTTCCGGATGATAGTTCTGTTGACAGCTAGGACAGAAGACTGCAGTCTGGTGCTAATGTCATTTTTCTGAAATCAAGCAGCAGGCACACTGACAGCCAGACACGCACAACACGTACACCCATTCATGTATGAATGAATGAAAACAAGCATGATGTCACTCGACAATTTATGGACGCAGCACATTGACGTCATGGACACGGTCGCTCCCCTTTAATAGCTTAGCCACCAGCTAGCATACAGCTAGCAAGCGACATACAGTCATTTACACAGGAAAGGGCGTTCGTGCAAGTGATCCACAAACCAACTCACATCAGTCACGACAGCTGTGTTGTATTAAAGCCCGTTCGACCATCTAGCTATCGTGCATCTCATGCGAAGCCCCCTGAGCATCATCATCAGACCATCCATCCAGCTAGCTACCCACCGTTTTAGCTTAGCCGCCAAGCTAACGTTAGCTACATACCTTCCGCAACATCTTCATCTATCGCTCCTTTCACTTGAGAGAAACACCACTGAAAATCATTTCCTCCTGCAACTCCTGTGGAAAGAGCACAGCGTTAGTCAGTATCGGCTTCGCGTTGCGCCTGGCGAGAAAATGACCTGACAGTGACACAGTTTGACAACTAGCAACTTTAGCTCGCCAAGCGCTAACGTTGGCTACTAGCTAACTTGCAGATTCAGGCCATCACACACACCAAGTGAGGTGGGTCCTTTTCCTGCCTTCAAAAGTAGCTTACCCGCCATTGCTTCATGTAGCAGCTCTTGCTGTACACGGCTTCCAAGACCTAATCAACCAATGCGGCTTGCTCGGGGAAATAGATAGCATCCACAATCAGTGTGAAGACTCGGGTCCAGATCTGTCAAGACCACGGAAATTATCCGTGATTTTTTTTTTCTTCCAAAATGGCGCACAGTACATGGAGAAATGACGTCATGCACACATGCCACATCCTGGCTCCATCCATCCTCCTGAGCATCATATTATTAGATGTGCTTGTAGTCTTTGTTTTCCATGCTATCTGCTGTGTCTCATTAGATTACACGTTATTAACACGTGCGTATTGAGCACAAAGCCAAATCAGCTGTCCTCTGATGGCTTGGACAAATGTAATGTACACATCTGGATGGAGGTATTTCTGATTAAAGCTGGAGCACCGACAATCAAATAAACACAAACCAGCCAGCAAAACAGCACAAATGTTCTTTCAGGTCTTGTTTTCGCAGGCCAGGTATATTTTTAATTTATTTGAATAAATGTGATTTGCTTATTATTAATAATTGCTGAAGTTCTTGCAGAGACACAAGTAAAACACGTGGACTTCTATGTGCAAATTGCACACTATTCATGGTGAAACTTTTTAATTGGCTGTGTTGTTGTTGGTTAGATGTGAACTGTGTCCTCACTCAGAATTGTGTGACACCTTCCAAGCACCCCGGCTTGTATTGCATGGTCAGTGGGTGACATCTAGTGGAGGAATGATGAAACTCCAGTTGATTTTTCGATGGGTATTGTACTTTTCAGTCACTATTCCAAAGACACTAACTAGAGGTATGTTGTATGTTTTTGATCCAGCACAGCTTGATCTGCGAAACCTGAAAAATCAAGTCAAGTCCATCAAGTCAACTTAAAATAAGCAGAAGTTGAAATGCGTCGTTTTAGTTTCAGAGTTATAATTTTTGGCCAAATCATTTGCTGTAAAGTCCTCGACTGTTAAAGACTTGACTTCAGCACGTTATTCCTGTATCCCTGTAGGCTGCACATCTGCCATATAGATGCCATGTATATACAAGAAACTATTACAGTGGTTAAGGGAAATCTATCTGTAGATGTAGAGCAGATTAATTTAAAAATAAAATGGAAAACAATGCTTTATTTTGGTTGGTCCCATCTGTTAACCCATCACTGTCATGCCATACTGTCAGTCATTGTGCGTTGCTTTCTTCAAACGGTGGATTTCACATTAGGGAACAAACTTTTCCAAATTCTGCGCGACTGAGTTGTGCTCACAATCCGTCAAAAAGTGTGCCGTGAATATCTCCTTCACTGTGAGCTCAAAATCACGGTGCAAAATATATATATATATATAAATATGCAAAAATAGATATTAGAGCCGCGTTAGTTGTTTTTAGTTTTATGCTTATTTTTCTGTAAACAGCGCTCTCTGAAGGGTTGGGGTTGTCAAGAACTGGGAGGAGAAGGATAGCCCATAGGGGCTGAATGTGCAATAAAAAAAAGTCACATTCCAAAAACAAAAATGGCAAATGCTGATGAAGTGTGAGAATATGTAATATCTGGGCCACATTTCAGTGCATAAAATAGAATAAACAGAGAAATGTTCTTTTTGGTGCGCCAGTTGAGAGAAACAATCGTCTAAAGTAAAACTAATTTTGCTGAAATGTGAAATAAGATCTTTTGTTTGCTTACTTGCTAATATATTCTTCTTTTACTTTATTTTAAAATAGCACAGCGCCCCAAAAGTGATCATTAAAGAAATAAAGATTATTTTTAACCAAATAATACAGGTCTTATGTGTCCTATGTATCTACACCGACGTTGGATAACTCCTCGACAGTGGTGGTATCGTCTCCGTAGTTCCTTTAAACTTTTTGTTTACTGCCTCTGCAGGTTGTCCTGAGGTGGCAAGTGAGGTAATAAGGATGCACTAAGAAGGACCTGGACCGAACCTCACCAAAACCTTCTGCTCGGCTTCTCCCGAGCCCCACATCCCGCTCATCACTCACACAGCGTCCCTCAGGGAGAAGCAGAGCAGAGGCCTGGAGGTCAGTCAGCTTATATCTACTGTATATCTGTACAGCTGGAGGACCAGCTTGTACCTATAGTGTACCAGTCGGACGGTCTTTATAGAAATGAAAGAGCAGGCTTAGAAATAGAATGTGACGTCGTAAAACCTCACAAAACATTTTAATTTGTGTATGAATGATGCATCTGACAGATGTTCTCCGACACACTGCTGAACAGTGTTGTTGAACCACAGTTTGACCGCTCCTTGTGTATCGATCCCACTCGTTGCAGACGTTCGGATGTTCGCTTTAAATTAAAAATAGATGGTTCACCGGTGTTTTTTGTAAAAGCATCATTATTTTAAGAACCACTTGAACCTCTAAAACATCCCTGGCTTCTCCACGAGGAGCCCTGTGTAGTTCCACACTGCACCAAATGAGTTTGTGGTGGTTCTCACTTCTCTTTCTGAATGAAATTATGCAGCTGTCTGATGAGGTAGTGTCCATATGATCTGTTGAATATGAACACTTCTTGATTTGAAAGCATGTAGTAGTGTGGCTGGGTCAGAACAAAGGATACTAAACACTGCTTTTGAATCCCAATTATTGAACGAAGTGTTTTTGAATTTTAATGGAGTTTTATTTGCATTCTAAAATGTCCATTTCTCTTTATATCACACGTGAAAAGTGAAAATAATTGCAGCCTTGACTAATCCTGCCCTATTAAAAAGACACGAAACTGTTTGTGTTCGGCGTCGCAGTGTGAAGCACAAACATTTGACTCGAGCCCAATTTGTGATTTAATAAACCATACAGCTTAATTGTTGTGTACATGAGATTTTTCCCATTTTTACAAGTTCAGTGTTGTGGCTGCGACTGTGTGTGTGTGTGAGCGGCGAGCGTACGTGTGTGTGTGTGTGTGTGTGTGCTGCCGTGCCGTAGCTTCATCAGGTATAAGGAGAGGTGTTGACTTTATTCCGAGCCTCCAGTAACACCACTGACTCTGATAGTTCCCCATCCCCGTGGGAATTCATTATAAGACAGCTAGAGGCTGCTTGTGGATGGTTACTGTGCTGCCCGTATGTTAACTTGTCGCTATCGCGCAAGGCAAACATGTGGTGCAGCTGCTTTCTCTGGCTGTGGGCAACCTGGAGAGATTGATTGGTGAGCCTTCTGTTTTATCCAGGATCAGGGCCACATTCAGTAGACATGGTGCCTCCGGAGAAGCAGCCATTTTCCCCAGAAAATATGGCTCATTACCAGCACAGACAAAATGAAGGTATATTGACTTTTTAACATCTTACAGCGCACCTATTTCTGAGCCATTTAACAACGCGCAGTTGTTATCCTGGAAATCTTTACTTCATTTTATTCACATGTAACTGAAAAAAAACAACAGTGCTCATTTGCGCATCGAGCTCATCTCGTCTGACACGATCAAACGCCGCTGCTGTCCTCGCGTGATTTAGTTTGAATTTACACACAGAGGCACGCACGCAAATACCCATACACATTCTTTTGCACCCCCTGTACGCACACGCACACACACAAACACACCCTCCCCCCCACATTTGGTCCATCAGACAGTTTTTAACACCAACCATTGGCCGGTGGATGTGTCTGCTCTGCTCTGGGGCATAAGCTCTGTCCAGACCCTCAGTCTTAACTCTCTCTCTCTCTCTCTCTCACACACACACACACACACTCATACACACAAACAGCAAAGACAAACACAATCAATTATTCAAGACTCTTGTTTTGGCTCATGTGTTTTTTTTTTTTCTCTTATTATTTCTGTTCTGTTGTTTCTATAGCATCCTCTGGCAACCTAACAGCCAGGAGGCCCCGATGAGTGAGATATGAGGCCTGATGACTTGAGGTCTGTGTATGTCTTTGTAATTTAGATGGCAGAGTAATAATTTGCATGCGGAGCCTTCAACGGAGTCTCATTGTCTGAAGGAGATTATCCTCGCGGCTCTCCACAACTGAGGGTTGTCGGAGACCTGGCTCGGAAGACAAACCTTTGTCTCCGTGTTTATTTCCCCCATGAGTGGAAATTTTCACTGTGGTCACTGAGGGTAGTTAAAGCTCACAATGAAGAGCGCAAGAGCGACCGGCGTGAGTAGCACACTGTCCTTTTACTGCGTTTCATTTCTGTGTGGCTCTATATGTGTGAGATACATGCATGTAGTGTGTGTTTTGCACACAGTGACTGTCATCCTTCAGTGTGCAAACGTGTGCACTAGATGGCACTATGGCACTTATTATTCAACGGGCGATTGATAATTTCCATGTTGGAGGGTGAGTGTGTGCCGCTGACACAAGCGATGATCACAAAGCGCTTGTTTTCCCCGAGCTGGTGTTGATATTATCACGAAGAGCTCCGCGTCCACTCCCATTTATTAATTAGCCGCTCTGACCTTTAGGCACAAGGCGATTGTTTTGATTTAAATGCCAAAAGTTGGAAGTGAAATATATATCCAAAAGCAGAAAACTCAACCGGAGCGCAAGAGTTGGCAGTTACCTGCAAGTCCACTCTCAACTTGACAGATAGGAGATTTTTTTTTTTTTAAAGGCTCAAGTGAACATCAAACAAAATATACTCGCCTGAATCAAGAGTGGGGAGAAAAAAAATCACATTGAGGGGATATATTAGATGTGAATCCTTGCTGCGATGATGTCCTTGTAACAGATCATATTGTAAATAAGATGGGTTAAATTGCACTTGTAGCTTTCCTCCAAACAGTCGGGGCGATTCTCCCGGGGCGGCGAGAGAGCGCTGCAGACTCTTCCTCTAATAACGCAAGACAATGAGATCCCAGCTCATAACATAGGCCTCCACTATATAGAACAAGTATTGGGGGCTTAGCAGCTAATAAAGTGGCAAGTCTTCAAATCCATGTCAGAAGAGCAGAGTGCCACGGGGACCTTTCATAACACTTGTATGTGCAGGTTCAACTGCAGTGTAAAGGTTACACATCCACATTGCACTGATCTAACCTGATGAGTTGCCTTAAGCCCCACAAATTTCAAGGCCGTGTTTCTTATTTAAAGAAGCAGGGGTGAATAATTCTGTCGCTCTCTAAGAGATGACAGACAAAGACAGGCAGTGTGGATTGAATGTTAAAGAATCCTCTCTGTGTCTCTGCGAAGCAGTGACAAAATCCAAATCTCATTTGTTAAATTCAATTAGATTTTGATTTTGCTTTATGTCTCATAAGCTTGTTCGACCACATGTTTTGCGAGCGGCGTGTGGTTCTGCGCTTCGAAATGAGCAAAAAAAAATTACAACACACATCAATTTTGTTAATTGAATCACGCTGCCCTTTGAGTTCACAAAACGCAGTCTCAGTAATTAGCCTTGATTGCCTGGTCTGTCTTTCAAAAATGGTCTCTCTCGCTTTTCTCTCTAGTGAACCTGTCCTTCACTCGAGCACAGACACTCCTCCAGCATTTCCACCCACTTTGTTTGTGAGTCTTTGATCCACAGTATTCCAGTTAAAGTTACACCCATGTGCTGCAAGTTGAAACTTTCAGCATTGTTGCTCAGGGGAACCTTATACCCGTGGCGCCTTCTGCTTTTGTCCTTCCCTTTAGCAACAGAACTCTCCTATGGTCCCGGACAAAAGACTACTCACGACACCATTTTACGATCTCTGTGATGATACCGTTTCCTTCCCCTGCTCGCATGTTACCTCGGTCTGCTCGTCTAATCCGAAATGTTGTAAATGTTAAAGGAAAAAAAAAGAAAAGCATCTTCCCTCGGGACAATTGTTGACTTGGAGCGAAAGATGGTGACGTTAGGAAACAAGAAAAACAATTTAAATAAATGTTTTCTTTTCTATATGGTTCACAAAAAAAAAAAAACAGCACATAAAATTGTAAGAACAGATGCCAGGAAGTTAATAATTGAACCATAAAACCAAAACTCTAATTTCATTTTTTTTTTTTCAATTAAATTGATGTGCACTATCAGCTAGACTACACTCATAATGCTCATCGTGTGCAGTGGATGATTGTGTTTGTGCACACGTATACATCACCCCGCGTATAAATTTGCATGTGTGCTCGAGCTACGTGTGCACGTCGAGCTAATTGAAGCACGAATTAGAACCGTTTCCTACGACAACAGTATAATCTGGTGCGTAAAACACTTAAAGGCAGCGAGAACAAATACGTTATATTAAAATAGAGCGTAAAGTGCCGCGATGTCTTGCCTCTCCAGTCTGTCTAATCACTATGTGAGTGAAACATTCATGGTACACTAGATCAGTTCAATATTTAATTTCTCAACAAAGACTACATGATGGAACAGATGCTCGAACTTTGTATGTTTCTCAGGAGAGCGAAACTCACTTTCACGGAAGCTATCGAGTGCAGACGCGGCGATCGTGTACGCGCTCTGTGCCGACTTCTCTGGGCTCTTCACCTATGCACCAAAACGTACAGTCACGGATAAAAAAAGACGCGCAAACATACTAAGTGTGCACAGTGAGTCAGTGCTCAGAAGCATGGACGGAACACACCGGTTGTTTACATCCAGGGGCACTGAAAAACTCATGTGCGGAATCGCATTAATGATGAACCGAGGCTGGCCTTTGCCTCCATGTCACATTTCAAGTGAAAATTTGACTTGGCATGTTTACATAGGATTTCTTCATCTCCCTTTTAAACCCCTATGGGCAAGCTGAAGGTGAGGGGAACTAAGATTATTATCCCCCCGTTTCTCTGAGGAGCTTTTCTTTATGCACACCCTCACAGATGTCGACATTTGGTTAGGCGGTGTACATAGAAGCCCCAGATTATCTCGCGCTTCAGGAAGTCTGTTTAGCTGAAGTTAGGAGTGGTTACTTTCCCCGCACCTTTCCTAATTTACCCCTCGTGTTCCGTCACCTGCGGACCCGCCGCGCTCAGACGCACATCTGCGCTAAAGAGCGTGTAAAGAGAAGGAATATTGATGATTGAATATTGCTGTCCATCCGGAGCCATAGGTCTTAGCTGTAATGATGTTCGCATCAATAGGCTGCACTTGTGCCTAGACCTAGTCACAGGAAGCAGAACAGATGGTGTACTATATGTCATAATGCTATAAAATCCAACAGGAATTGACAATTGAAATCCCACCCTGGAGTTTGCCTCTTTTAGCTTTGGCATAATCTTCTCAGGATTTCAATTGCAAAGTCAAAGAGAATAGTCGAGCACACGGGGACTAGTTATCTGGGGCAAACGCGGTCTAAGGTTGACAATGCAAAGGCTATGTTTATGTGCATCACACTTGCTATACTGAATGTTTCCCAGAGTGCAAGAACATCCTCCCCTGAATTCTATTCCTCTTCCCACGTCCCAGCGCTGCCGTGGAAAGTAGGCCAAGTGAGCACCAGGGCGTTGCTTTTTTAAGATGATCAGTTTGTCAGTGTGTTTTTTGTGTGTGCTCGGGACGGCTATTCATGTGGCTTGACTCTGTAGAACAAAGAGCAGCATTATACAATTTGCAGCACTTCCACGAGCGAAGGGAAAGGGAGAGGTTGGAAAAATAGGGACAGGACAAGTGTGGATGAAACAAAAGACAAAATCTGGCTTGTACTCTAATTCATTTACTTCCTCTTTTCCACCTCTTTGTTGCAGCAAAAAGGTCCCTCGCCGGCAACACTCCTCTGCAGGATCGTACTGTACTCGGGCTGGCACGGATTATTTTTAGCTATCGCCGTGCAGCTTTCACCTTGACTCCCTCTCAGTCTTGACATCATAATTAACATTTCTGTTAATAGTAACACAGTTCAATATTAATAAGGATCTCCGACTAAAAAACCACAATTCAGCTGTGACGGATTGTGCTGCGTTGCTCTTTACAGGAGACACCTTGCCAATCACCGTCACATGAGTGTCCCTTAATGACGGTAATCCCTGTGGTAGGAAAAAAAAAAAAAGCAAATGAGAGGCGCTGATGCAACATGTAGAAAATATACGTTGTGCTGTGGGTGACTTGAGAGTATTTGGACTCCTGCAGGTTGGGCCAGCGAGTTGGCAGTAGCTCCATCACAGGGGTCAACAGGCAAATTAAAGTTCTCCTGAGGACTGAGGCAAAGGGCTGCTGCCTGTGTGGTCATGCACACGCACATGCGCTCTAAAATAAAAAAAATAAAAAAAACAAGGTTAAAGCTGATGCCTCCCGTTTTGGAGGCCACTTTGCTCAGTGCAACATGTGCCCATATCATACTTATTGATGAGCTTTTTTAAATGACCTTCTGAGCGAGATTCCTTTTTTTTTTGTGCAGGCGTTTTGCTGAGCGCCACTCGCCTATATTATATGTTAATGTTCCGATTTAAGGCTGAATAATCACATTAACCTCACGTCCATCAACGCCACTGAGAAATGGCGTTTTTTTTTTTTTTTTTTAAATACAGATTTTTTTTTCAGACAGGCCCACAAAGCGAGTTGATTGACACAATCAAGGCTGGGAGCGGAGGTATGCTATGGATATTTGGCCATGTGTATTTTGGTCTAAATTTCCAGGGGATATTTTAGATGTTAATAGCCCTGAAGTGGTCTCGGTTTCTTATTTAATTTCTCTCGCCTTCTTTAAATGTAATTCGCCCACAGACTGCGCCGCGAGGCTCTAAACCGCGCAGAAAAACTCTCTCATCATTTCCACAGCAGAATGGAAATGCAAATCGTGCGCACGGGCAATGCCCTTGACAGAACTCACCACTGCACACAATTAACATGAGCACTCTGACAGAAGTTGGTGACGAAATGTGAGGTCACAGCGGCTGCGTGTCAGATAACGTGGTTGTATTTATTTGACACATAAGAAAAAAGATAATACAAATAAAAATAACAATAATGTAATTTTACGCATGGAGAACTGCGCGCTCTGCTCCTTTTTCTCCTCTATGAATATGTATTTTCATTTAATTACAATTTTCCTGTGCACGCTGACCGTTTTCTCAACAATTCCCCTCCAAAATATAGTTTTATTATTTGACATAATTTTTCCTGAACATGGGCTAAACACCCGGCTTTTTTTTTTTTTTTTTTTTTTTGGGCCGCTCGAGGGGCTGTGGTGGTGCGGGTGGGTGGGGTGCGGTGGGGGGGCTGTTAGATAAACCTATGTTGAGATTTAGCTATCTTGTCACTGAAGAACACAGCTGCCTCATATCGACACAATGATCTCAAGTGTAACCAACGAGGGGCGCTGTCCGTCTATCAGCTCTCACCGCCTGACACGAGCAGCCCACATGATTGATCTCATCACTCTTGGCCATTTGTGTTTTACCCCCTATAATTAAAAATAACGCGCAAACTGTATTTTAATATGATATTTGAATATGTCACATCGAATCGCGCGCGTGCGTTTATTAGGCCTGATAAAATAAAATAGGAAGAAAAAAAAAGAAAGTTTGCGAGGAGGCAAAGAGGAATCCAGCGTTTCATTCATTTCATTTAAAGAAATTATAATTCTAAATGTCGTTATGAGACGAATCTGACGCACGCGTAAACTGAAGTTGACCCTTCAAAATAAAGCTACAAGTGAGCTGGATTTAATCTGTATTTGTATTTTCACGGTCACATGCACATAAATAAATAAAATAATTTAAGTTTATACAGATACACAAAATATTCCAAGTCCAAACAATGGGACGAGCCCAGTTTGCTGCTGTAAACAATAAGTGGGCTGCCTGCCTGCCTGCCTGTTTCTTCCATATGGAATTAAGAATGATGCGTAACTGTAGGCGCATTTGATTAATATTTAATGGCAAAAGGATCACTTTAAAACAACCTCTGTGATAAAGCCGTGAGCGAACTTGCTTGGTGGGTGCTAATAAGATTTTCTCTCTCCTTTTTTTTTTTTCTTTCTCCCTCCTCCTCTCTTTTGCCAATCAATTCATTAGGAAACAATGCAGGTGAGCATAATGAAAGTGTTGTCCCAATAAAGTGCATCGATGGACAGCTGGGCAGCGGCCGGCTGATTGACTTTGCCTTGACATCTGGGAGGCCCGCTGGCCCCTGGCACGCGTATAGGCTGATGTCGCCATTTACATGCAAATTTAAGGAGATCATGAGGGCCTCGCCCCGTAAATTCACACAAAAAAAAGAAGACGTCACCCTCAATACGGAGGAGGCTCGTCCCGGCGAGACGGGAGGTCTTCGGAGTCACCGTGTACATTTTTATTGGGAGCCACGCGTCCCGAGGAGTTTTTGGATTTTATATCAATGGTCAGGCCCGAATCTTGTGGGGGTTCATTCATTGTGGCCACTGAATAGAAGAATGAGATAACAGCCCCCTCCGTGTCATCAGGCGGTCATCTGAATGAGCGTGCAGCCAGAGATGCGACAGATCAGCCGGGTAGTTCGCACTTGTTCCCCTCCTCGCCTGTGTCACCCATCACTTACCTCCAGTTGAGAAAACAGGCAGAGAGAGAAAAATGTTCAAAATGTGACTAAAAGATGCTCTAATGCCGCGGCCGTGCAAAGTTTCCATGCAAAAACGCAAAAGCCACTAAAACAAACGGGGGATCAACATTTCCTTTATTTTGATGCTAACATTTTCACCTAATGATGGAGAGCGCATTTTCCACGGTGTAAGCCCACCACGCAGATGATCCCACAGAATGAGCTGAGACGGATTCAGGCTCCGCGCCTCAGTGTGTGGAGCAGCTGACTCCCTCTCTCCACGTCCAGATGGCTCCTGCACACAGATTTGCATTCATTTTCCTCTAATATCTTCTGAAATAGCGGGGCAGCTGCATTTGTTGTCAAATACGGTTTAAAACTCCCTTTCAGGACAGCATCGTTACCTACGTGACGGGTGTGGAGATCCATTTTCCCTCTCCAGTCAACAGTATCAGATCTAAGAGGATTTGTCTCAAAGTCTCCTAATTTGATAATCAGATTTAAATCGCCTTGGTGCGTGTAATCAGGGGTTAAGTTCTAATAAGCGACTTGAAACTGTGCAAAAAAAAAAAAAAAAAAGGAGAAAGAAAGAAAGAAAGAAAGCAGAGTGAGTTCTGTGCAAAAAAGATATTTGCAATCTCGCAAGAACAGACAAAACATCCTGCAACATGCGTCTCGGTTTGTTTCATCTAAAGAGGAAAAGATTTTTAAAAAAATATATAACAAAAGGGCCCTTTGAGTTTCTCCTCTTATTTTTTTTTCACCCCACAAATTGAAACTTTCTCTTAAATAATAATAATAATATATTTTTTTTAAAAAGTCAAAAATCCACACCCTCATTTTGTGACTGGGCAATTTGGCAATAGATTGTGTAGAGGTGAAAGCAACAGCTTATAATTCACTTATCTTTGGCAGCAGCTATTAACCCTCAGCACCAGCTAGATAGATTGCTCAGGATATAGCACACATCTCTCTTCCTCGCACCCTCCTCCTCCCCTCTCTCCCTCCATCCTCTCCTCCTTTTCACCACTAATGAACCGAATTGCCTGCTTGCCCCTCTCGGACAGAGTCGGACATGTAGGCAGTTGTGGCTCTTTAAAAAATGATTAAGATGTTTCTGATTATTACTGATTTTTATTTTTTTTTCTTACTTACAGGACGTGCGTGAAATAAAGAAGACACAGAACCATGGATTTTCTTTTTTCCTGAAGTTTGTTTAATGTCATGAGAGACACTGTGGCTCTGATTCTTTTAAAGCCCGTTTAAAGGAGGTCAGGAGATCTGACTTTATCTTCTGTAAATGGCACAGTGGTGTGATTGGCTTTTGTTTTTCCACCTTATTAACATGGTTGCTAAGGAACTATGTCTGGATTCTTCCAAAAAAACTTTCGCTCACATGTTATCCTCGGCGAGAAATAAAGAAATGTCTCTGCTCTGCGATGCACACGCGAAAACAATTGCAAATCAATCATCTGCTGTTAAAAAGAAGCTCTCAATGAATAGCGATGGCGAATTAATAGATTCATAATCACGTCTGATTCTCTGAAAATCAGCGTTGTATTAATCACATTTTAATAACAATAAAATAACCCGCAGCGCAGAGTTACCAAAAAAAAAAAGAAAAAAAAGAAAAATGCACAACGTGGATGTATCAGTGGTATGAAGAAACATGATCTGCCATCATTGAAGGATGATTTATGGCCCTGCATTCACGCAGCTATCGAGATGCTTTCGATACATTAGTGAACAAACAATCTCATCAAGTCAATTTGTAATAACGCTCACAAATTTAATCGAATAAATATGTCAAAAACTATTAATTTTAATCCAATGTAATAAAAGTAATCACGGAAATTGCTATCATTAGGCCAGCTAAAAAAATAAAAAATAAAAAAAATAAATATATATATAGGCTATAATCAGCAATGAATCCTTAATTCCGAGTTATTATTATGGATTTTTTTTTATTATTATTATTTTTCCTCATTATGTGTGATGGTTACACCCGGTTGAATTCTTTCCATATCATTAAAAAAATCACACTCACCACATATAGGGCCTAAGCAAGAGGAAAAGTGGAGCGAATGAGTGTTCTCAGGCTGCTGCACTACGGGGCTGTACCCGAACGGTGGAGCGCCACTGCCTGACAGGAACCGTCAGAGCGCCATATATGGTCAAAACCCCGCCCCTTCAGCGTCATATTCTGACAGCGCCTCTCCCGTGGGTTTAGAGTTTTGGCTCCCGGGAAAGATTTCAGTCCTCGGGGAAAGAGGGCTTAGTTTTGCATGTTCCCATCCATCCTGCACGACGCGAAAGGGCCCCTTATCCACCTCTCCTGTGTACTAGGAACACCTCCACTGGTGATCAGCCTTTGCCTGTGTTTGTCTTGTGGAGAAGCAGCAGCACCTTTTTCAGGAGTGGGTTTTTTATTCAACAAGAAGTCCTGAAGGTTTTGGATGCGGGTGCTTCAGGGATGTGGGCACTTTGAGAGCAGCATCACCCACAAACACAAACAACTGCCATCGATTTTTCTGTGAATAGCACAAAAAAAAGAGAGAGGGAGAGAGAGAGAGAGAGAAAGAAAAAAACAGGAGAAAAAAAAAACAAAGAGGAACAATAGCAACACAAAAAAAAAAAAAATCTTGTCTATTGAACAATTCACTTTTCCAGTCTGTGGATACCGCTCTAACTAAGTACAGCACTTTGAGAATTGTTCACATCGGACGGACTGAAGAGGGAGGCAAGACCTGTGGACCGGGTTTTCCCTCGCAAGTCTGAATCGGCTCTCGCTACTTATCCCGTGAAAAAAAAAAAAAAAAAAAAGCAACCCTAAAGGATAACACGCTTGGACGTTTATTTTTTTCCCCCCTTCTTTAATTTTCGCAGGAGGCTCTTTTTTCCACGCAAATTGTCCTAAATGTTTGGGATTCAGGAAACTATACCGCGCGGTGGGACGACGATGAAGGAGGAACCGCTGGGTGGACTGAACTCGGTCCGCTCCTGGATGCACACAGCTGGGGTGGTGGATGCAAACACAGCCGCCCAAAGGTACGCATGCCAAAAAGCATCTGATTTTTCTCACGCATTCCCTCCTCATCATATCGACCCCTCAATCCCCTGAATACTCTGTATCAATTACGGTCTCCCAATAAATGCCCCCCCTTCGGCTTTTCCCTTCTTTCATTACATCAGATTACCCATTATTGTGACAAATCAAGAAATCTCCCCCGTATACTCGAGCGCGCTTCTTGCATCTCCAATGTTTTCCATCAGCCTGCTCCATCATCTCGTATCCTCCGGTGTCCGGTGCTTAACCGAGATGGTCTCTTGTTTTCTCCCCGCAGCGGTGTCGGCTTGGCACGGGCACATTATGAAAAGCAGCCCCCTTCCAACCTCAGAAAATCCAATTTTTTCCATTTCGTCCTGGCGCTGTATGACAGACAGGGTCAGCCCGTGGAGATCGAAAGGACAGCTTTTGTGGACTTTGTGGAGAAAGAAAAAGTAAGCGGGGCTTATTTTTAGAAAAATACACGCACCCCTTGTTCATAATCAGCACATGTATCGAAATTATGTTCTGTGAAATGGCAGTGGGTTACTAGCAGGGGATGTCACGTGTAATATTGATTTTTAAAAAACTCAATTCAGTTGATGACAGAGAGTCGTTTTTTTTTTTTTTTTTTAACAACTTAAAGCTGCTCTACTTCTTCTTAAATATTTTCTAGTTTTCGTGTCATCAGGCAGACGTGTGCTGGCTGTGGTGGCAAGTTGTCTCGCTGTTGTTGATTTTTCACAAACTGTTGTCTCCTGCAGGAACCAACCAGTGAAAAAACTAACAATGGGATACATTACAAACTACAGTTATTGTACAGCAACGGTGAGTTCAAGTGTCGCTGGTATTTTTGCAAACACGTGCAAATGTATCGATCTTAAGTTCCCCTCTGCATGCACGAGAGCACCTCCCAATAATATTTATTATGGTGATAATAAAATCAGTCTGATGGCTGTCTGAGCTTTGCATATTTTTATTGCACGTTGCTTAACTTTTGTTGAGCTTCCTGTTTTTTTAAATTTAAAATTCACAACTGCTCTTCTTCTTCTTCTTCTTCTTCTTCTCCTTCTTCTTCTCCTTCTCCTTCCCTCCCCAGGCGTCAGAACAGAACAGGATCTTTACATACGGCTAATCGATTCCATGACGAAGCAGGTAAGCTGCTGTTACACTTGTTTCTCTAACGCGTAAAGTGCAACACATCCATGGTTCACTTGTGCAAAAAAAAAAACTTAACACGCCGTGCAAAATCATCACCCCCTGAGATGCACACACAACCACACGCGTGTTTTGTTTTTTTTTTTGGAAAGAGGAAAAAAAACCACAACCTTCGCTTGCAAAAATGCATCTGTGGCACAAAATAAAATCAAATTACGGCTGTAACAAGAGCAGACAGCTTCCATTCTGACTGTTTATGCCCGGCTCCGTATCATATTGCACGAGTGTAAAGTCAATTTTAGTCAGGGGCAGAGTTGGGCTCCTTCGCAGGGCTCAGTTTGTCCAACATTAAAATTTAAACACCGCGTCCTGCTCCATATGATCTAATATGACTTCCCCCTCCCCGCAAAGAGTCAGAGGTGACGCTCTAAACACATTTTTTTCTGGAAAATTTGCATCAGGTATTATATTTATAAATAAAAAATATTTCCCTCATCTCCCCTCTCAAGCATCAGGGTGACTTTCTCACCCAGAAGCCAGCGCGCTAAAATGTTATTATGGAGTCTTAACGCGCGTCTCGAGCCCAACGCAAACATTTGCAAACGTGATTATAATTCTTGAAATAAAATCACGCGCCGTTACTCGAGACCTGCATCTCACTTTTCCTTATTAAATCGAGGGCTTTAAGGTAGAAAGCCTTCTCCCCCGGATAGAGCCGTGAAACAGGCAGCGTGGACCCCACCGGTCACACACATTCCTCTGCGAATGATCCGAGTCAATGACGCAGAACAAGCAATTTATGGATTTGTGTTTCTACAGCTGCAAACAGCGACATAAATCACACCAATACAGATAATCGCCCGGTTCCCAGATGATGACAAAAAAAAAAAAAAAAAATAGGAAAAGGAGTAAAAATTAAAAAGAATGAAAGACAGAAAAAAAAAAACACACATCAGGTCAAGTGGGACAGATTTTAAAATAAGAGGAGTGATGCGACCTGGTTCAGATATGTCACTTTTCTCACGATCACTCTCATATTGGCCTCAAAAAAAATAAATATATATATAAATAAATTAACAATGGCTGTCAAATTTAAAGGAATAACACGCTGTTTATTTTCCCGTATTTTCTGTTTGTGTTATTTCTCAGGTATTTAGTCAATAACGTGCTGCTTCTGCCTCGCGTATTTTCTTTCTTTTTTTTTTTCTTTTCTTTTTTTCCCACCCGGTGCCGGTTCAGTGTTGCCTACGAGGGGAGCTGAAGTGTCTATCCTTAGAAATGGAAGAAGGAGGGAGGGATCGAGGGAGGGAGAGAAGAGCGGCAGAACTGATAGCTCCACGCCATCTGTTTCAGCCAATGCTCAAAAATTACTCAACCGTACCGCCAGACACCGCTTTTTATCCACAGAAAGATCATTGTTAGCGGCTCAAAATAAACAACAGATTGCCCATTAACACTTTCCCCCAAATATCCCCAGATTATAAGCATATTGATGACACTTCTATTGGATCTCTCCTTATGAAAATCCCTCTGTCTCCCTCTCCTTCTCTGTCTGTCTGTCTGAGCCACAGGATATTATCTAGATTAATAAAGGAAAAAAATACAATTTAATGTTATTATTCTCAGCATTGGCATTAATTTTGTGATTATATTTTTTTTTATAATTATTACAACCACTAGAATTATTCTCCTTGGCTTCCTTATTATTATTGTCGCTGATGGTTATTTTTGTAATTATTTAGATAGGTGTCATTGATGTTTATATGAATTAATATAATTTATAACACTGAGAGACTGCTGATTATCTTAACCGTGTTCCTTGTTTAACCTTTGCACTCGTGTTCAAAAATATTCTAGCTGTCCTGTCATCATGTGTATTCATGCCCTGATTTATTTTATCAAGTGTTAAAACGGCAGAAAGGCGACTCTAATTATTTGCGAGTTAATGTGTGTTTAAGAGATGACTGTGTTTTCACTCTGCTTCCATCTCACCCCCCCACCCCCCCTTTCTTTTTTTTTCTTTCTCCAAAGGCCATAGTTTATGAGGGCCAGGACAAGAATCCAGAAATGTGCAGAGTTCTTCTTACTCATGAAATTATGTGCAGGTAAGCATTATTATTTTTTCTCTCTCTTTTTTTTTTTTTTTCTTTTTTTTTCACCGCTCGGTCCGTTTTGCAGATCCAGGCAAAAAGTAATTCCCTCCCCCTTCAATAAGTTTTGACACTCGTGATGTGATGCAGCAATCCACACTGTCCTGTGGTCCTCCAGCACAACCACAGAGAGACACAGAGCGAGAGAGGGAGAGAGAGAGAGAGAGAGGGGAGAGAGAGAGAGAGAGAGAGCGAGCTGCTGTCATTTCTAACTTTGATACGCTGTGATTCAACTTTGATATGAATATGAATATGACAGTGAAAGTGAACCGACTGTCTCTCTCGGTGAGGGGGAAATTGAATGTGTAATAAACAGCCAGTGACAGAGCACACAAGTTATGTTTTTTAATTTGCGCTTTATTTATTTTTTATATTTAAAGAAAAGCCTGCCAGAGACAATGTGCTTTCTGTTAAGTTATGCACACAAGTCGCACGCTATGTATCAGTTTATTCCTCCTCCCTCTCTCTCTCTCTCTCTCTCTCTCTCTCTCTCTCGCTCCGGCACAGAGTCAGTTCTCGGTTGATCCCACCTGTCAACAATGATCAGCGAGCCTTTTAGCGTCATTTAACCACATAAATCTCAACCTCTCATATTGCGCTGCTATTCAGCGGTGTCATTGATACTAAAAGGAAAAACGCCTTTTGTTGTTATTGTCGAGCTCAGCATGAGCTTTGTGAACATTGAATTCGGATACTGTCGGTTAACCTCTCCTTTGTTGCACCGGTGCATTGTTCAAGTTACTGGTTGGGGAGCAAGTGCAGCATGAGAGCTGAGAATGATTTGTCTTTTTCCATGCATAAACTCATCACTCACGCTCAATTTATACAAGCATCCATCACTTATTTGTGACACGTTGAATATGCTTGTGCTCCGGAGGTAATATTTTTTTTTTTTTGTTGTCAGGAAAAGGTGCATTTTGCTGCTGAATAAAGAAGTGCTCTCTCAGATAAGAAGATATGAATAATAAGAACAGCTCTAATAAGAATAATCTTTTGATATCTTATTTTTTTAGGCTTGTAACACGCTAGTTTTTGAATTATGTTTTTCCTCTAATACTATTAGGCGCCTCGGCTATAAAACACATCTTTATTACTGCCGCTAGAAAGTCATGTAAATCAGACTTATTTAAATAGCGTGTGCTTGACTGACAGTAGCTTTGCACCGAATCTTTGTTTTCCTCTCCGCACCATATGGCATAAATCAATCTTATTCTCATATGTTTATATGTTTTCATTTCCAATGGAAGCTGGGATGATGTATTTGTTTATTTTTTTTGCGTTTTTTTGATTCAAGTCCCAATCAAAGAAGTGAGAGGCAGCGAGCTATAGGCTTAGGGAGGAGATGGCTGAAACATGTGGTGGAAGATAGATTAGTGCTTTTGAGGCCATAATTGATAAATGCCCCGCAGAAATATTGGTTGAGGGTGGCACCTTGCATCTCCCTCAGAAATAGCAGCTTGGCAATTAGAGGTAAACAAAAGCTGAAGCTGTGAAAAGTGACTCCCCTGCCTCCTGGCCCAATCCCCACTCCCCTCCCCTCCAACACTAAGCCAAACAACACAACATGTTGTTTTCACCATTTTTATCAGCCATCAGCATCAATGGAATGGATAGATTGAGTGAAGGAAATCTCATGGCAATTTTTTTTGTGTTTTTTTTTACCCGATATCAAAAAACCACTCCGAGGCACTTAATAAATGTATGTGGTTTTGTGTGCATTATTTATTTATTTTTATTTATTTAGCAAAGTGTTGCTCACTCTGAACCACCTCTTGTCTGTGTTCCCACAGCCGATGCTGTGACAAGAAAAGCTGCGGAAACAGGAACGAGACTCCATCAGACCCTGTGATCATCGACAGGTAGGCTGCGCGCCGCTTCCCTCCGTGTTTGCGAACGACTAAGTGAATGAGTGAGCGTCTGAGTGACTAAATGGATGAGTGACTGAGGCGCACGGACGAGCTGGTGAACAAATGAGCTCCCTCCCGGTGCGCCAGACGGCCCAGTTGGTCTGACTTGCATCTTATAGCCCACAGTGTGGGAACTGTGGGTGAGTCTGTGTGAGTGGCTGAGGGGCGTCGTTCCCAGGTACCTGTGCACCGAGGGGCGGTCACCACCTGGATAGGGTTTGTTCAATCACAGGTGGTTCAATCACCAGAGGATCATGCTGGGAATACACCTAATTAGCTTAGGCAACTTCACATTTATTTGGCTGGCTTCTCCTCTTTGTTTACGACGGTGATGCTTACACTGTCAATAGTTGTTTTTTCATTGACTGTTTCCTTCTCTGCGAGTTAGCTGTGAGCTCGGCGCCATTAAAGTTTCGCTTTAGAAGGGATAAACATTTTATGTCTGCTGTTTTGTTCTGCACCTTCGGGGGAAGCTACACCTGCCACATTTATATTACCTTCATCACTTTCTAAAGAGGGAGAATAAATGGCCTTCTCTCCGGCATTGACATTTTTCTCTCTCACACTGTGAAACTATATGTCCTGCTCGGTTTGAATATGTTTAGGTAGTTATGCGTGTGTGTGTGTGTGTGTGGTTGGATATAAGAGTGAGGTAGGGGGTGTCGTTTGAGCGTCGATCTCAATGTAACTCTCACCACGTAGCGGGGAGAGACAGCAATGCTAATGTTTGACTAGCCGGAATCACTGTTTGCTTAGTGGAGAATGCCTGGTATCTGACAGAGGGGACAACTCTCTTATTAGTAATCAAATAGGGCTGAGCAGTTGTTGCTGCCACTCCACTCCAGCGGCTTCTCATGCATCAGGAAGTAGGAGCTGGCTGCCCTGGGAGCCTGGATGGATTACCAGAGCTACTGCTGTCTGAACTCAGACTCACACACACACACACACACACACACACACGAGGACACAAACACTCAGCAGACAGACAGACAGACAGACAGACACGAGCGTGCACGTCCTCACGCTCGCTTGCTTGCGTGTTGTTTATGTCTTCACGCCTGACGGCCACAGCGCATCATACACACAAAAAAAAGTACTGAGGGATCGCTTCATTTATTAGCCGGGCGCGTTTGTTAGCGCGAGCATTAACATACAACTTGAGACGTCTACTTTGCCCAATTTCCGCCGCTTTTATGTTTGCTTTGTGTCGCTCCGCTGCCCTTTTTTTTTTTACTGCTTAGGGTTTCGCACGCCATTGTTCTTCAATCTGCGGGACAAAACATGTAACATAAGTACAATAAGCAAAATGAATGCATGGAGAATTAAAGTCAAGAAAGAGGGGTGGGAAAAAAAAAAGAGAAGCGGATGGATATTGTAAGCTCAACTGGCTCAGGGAGGGCTCGGATTTTCATTGTGACGAGCCTGAATAGGAGTAGAGTATCCCTTTCCTTGCACAATGAGCGGCTCTGTTGAAACACAAAAGCATATGTTCCTCATTAGACCCTCCCATTGTCTCCATGTCGTAACTATGAGCCCGTCAGCTCACCCTAACAGACCCACACAGGTTCCCAGTGACTGAGGGAGGCTTGCAGAGAGGGGTGCTTGTGAAAGGTTGCAGGGTTTAGCAAGAGTTACGGACCCGACCAGGGCGCACCGTAAGATTATTTACCGCAATCACTCGCCTGTTCCCGCTGTGCATATGGGTAAGCTTTTAGTTAAAGCTCCCATGTTTTACAGCCATTTCTGTTACATCTGTCATTTTCTCATGCACATCATTACAGGCACCTGTGCTGCGGTCGCTGCTGGCAGAAACTGATTATTTCCAATTGAGTAGAACATAGTTGAGTGACATAAACCTAGAGGAGAGGTTTGATTGTTGAATCAGGCATGTCTCATCTGTCTACAATTACAGTACGAAAACCGGCGAGCGCTGCCACATTTCCTAGAGAAACAGTAGCATGGCCGAAAAAACCTTAAGAAACAGATTTGGAGTGAATCATTGATGGCGTTCATTCGCTGTAACATTTTCCCAGATGGTAAGAGGGGAAAGCGCACACAGCTAGCTGGCATCTAGCAAGACATTAACTGGCGTTCCCATGGATCTGGCATATCCAACGGAGTTTGGGAAACTTATCATTCCAAATGTGTCCTATTTTCCTGCGGTCAAGCCAGACATCTGTTTACCCTATTTTCTCTCAGAGTTTTGATACAGATTTTCACTCAGATTTTTATAGGAGGAAGGATTCTCTTTAAAAAAAAAAAAAAAAAAAAAAAAAGAAAAGTTGGTTAGATATAGGCCCAACAGCTGTCACAAAGTTTCAGCACTGCTTGGTCTCTAAATATTTCAGCACTTACATTTGATGCCCTTGCATTATTCATACTCCTTTTTTGGATGAAGAAAAGGCCCTATTTTAGTTGCATTTGGGTGGGTTTATGTGTTGTGACTCAAATTTCAATATCTTTTAAGGAAAGTCGGAGCACATTTTGCTCTACATTAAAAAAAAAGTCTATTGTCTTTCAGTAGGACGAGCGTACTTTTTTTTTTCTGCCTTCAAATGCCGGTGCAGAAAAAAAAAGTCACTCGCTGCTTACGTTAAATAAAAGAAGCAGTAAATTGAACTTGTGACTAATTGTAGATCTGTGGCTGTAACCGCATCACTCTCTGCAGTTCAGTCTAATCATCTCTCCCCTTTATAAATCCAGCAGTGCTACAGATGTCACATTTATAAGTTAATGGTGCCTTAAAGTAAGTGGGGGTGTAGGTTGATTCAGTCGGTAATTTGAGTCTTTAGAATTATAGTGATGAGGTACCCAATATCTGATTAGATGCTTTTCCCATTTACAGTGCATGTAGTGTATAGCCAAACATAACTCAATTTGCGATGACTCTCCTGGTCTGGTATCTGTCCTCACTCTCTTGCATATTGACTTTGTCTTCTCTCGTGTGAAAGATTAGATACATTGTCCGGGCTTACACATGGATTTTGTAATAAGACAGCACATGTTGTTGAAAGAGGAGAGAAAATGACTCATTCTGCGTGTCCGGGTTCAAAGGTCGCGTTTTTTTTCTCTACTCCGAGTGGGGCTGGAGCAATTTATGCAAGTCGAAACGGAGACAGACGGCAGGGAGAGCGTGGTATCGGTGTGTATTCTGCCCATATATGAATTCTGAATTTAATATATGTTCATACAGTTTAACATCCTGTGTCAATTTACGCTGCCATTCACAAGCGGATTGTGGAGCAGATCTAAACATGTCAGCTCCATTTATTCCAGCCGCTACGGCACTCCCTTTCACTTCCTGTCACAAAGGTCAAAGAGCAGCGACCTTTGGAGTGCAGCCCGGCCACTGAATAATTCATGACATTGACTTGTTTTTTCCCTTATTTTTCCCCTTGTCTCTTTTTTTTTTTTTTGGTCAGCACACATGGTTGTGCTGTGGGAGGCTTTTATTCATTTAGCTCATTTATAAAGGCCTCACCGCACCTGTTCGTGTGTTAATGCAATTAAATTTTGGCCTAATGTAAATTTTGCTTAGCTTTCCGTTATGTCCCTCATTAGCCAGCCTGTATTTTCTAAATGACTTTGCGTTATCGTTCATTTGTGGAACACCTACGAGGTCATTTCCCAGAGTGCACTTGACTTGTTGTCAAGTTGTTTACCGGGGAACAAAAGAGCGCAGTCTTCGAGCGTCTCACATGTGGTTCCCCCGGCCTTCTAAGAAACAAATCGGAAAATTTGTGTGCGCCCATCTGGTTTTTGCAAAACCGTGATTACCTCCAAAAGCTGAACAAATGCCAGTATTTATAAGGTCAGCCCTTTATGTGGAAATGTGATGTAAATGAGAATCAGCGAAAGGGGACATTAAACAAAATTAAATTCATTGTCTCCTTTAATGTCATTTACATTTTTGGCTAAGCCCCGGACTGTCAAAGAGGATTTCTAAAACCATTTTAATTGCACATCAGCATTGGAAACGAGGGTGTGTTTTCGCCGAGCGGCTGTCTTGATAACCTGCGCAGAGAAGTCTGTTTATGAAGCACCTAAATGACATGTTTTCACTGCATCTGCGGAGGGGCAATTAAGATGGCACTCGGTAGGTAGTGTTAATCTAGCATTGTGCTCCCACCATCCATAATGAGAGCGACGCGGCGGATGGGGTCACCGTTGTTGTGATTGAGAGTTGATTGCTGCAGGTGTTCCTCCTGGATTTTTTTACATTATTCCGCCGAGCCGTGGGACCTGCGCTGCACCGCGCTGGGGTTTTTTTTTGGGAGCTTTGCAGTGAGTCATTTAAAGCTGTTAACTTGTATAGGAAGTGCTCTCTTTCCATATTTACACACGCGTGCAAACACCTGCGCGCACCTTTTTTTTTATTCGCGGCTTAACAACACATCCATCTCAGCGTTTTTTTTAATTTTATTATTTATGGCCGTGTTTGGTCTAATTCGTGTGACAGATGTGAGTTTTTGACACCCATTGAGCGAGCGGGAGAATAAGCTGGCCACCCCTGCCTGAGTCGACGTGATGTTTGAGTGAAGCCTGTCTCCTCCCGTGCCAGAGGAGGAAGAGCAGGAAGTGTTGAGAGCGAAAGCTGTACTTGGCAGCCCTCCTTTGGCTTGCACTTGCCGAAAAATGAAACCCAGACCCTCGCTGCAGTCCCGGAGCCAGAACCTCCTTCCCAGCGCTCCAACATCCAGGATTGGGTAATACTGTTCACTAAGCAAAACATTACCTCAAATTATTCTCGCCCTGTTTTCTATTCCCTCCTCCCTCATGTCGGTTTTATCGCAGTTTGTAAATGTCAAGACACGTACAAAGACGCACAGTATAAATGATATTTTCCAAATTATGCTCACATGTTTGGGTTCACATGAGTGGCGGCTGAACGTAACGTGGTGCCTGACGCTCCCGGGGGAGACCCACCTCACTAGGGTAGGATTCCCCAGTGGCATCAGCTAATGGCAAGACTTGACAACAGCAGAGAAGCCGGGGGTGTTGTGTTTTACTAGCGCTGAGCAGGGGTGATGACTTTAACATGTGTGCAGAGAAAGACGGAGATGCTTGCGTGTGTGTGTGTGTGTGTCTTTGTGCATGTGTGTGTGTGTGTGTGTGTGTACGCGCTCTGCTAAAGAGAGAGGTGTGCAGTACGAAAGAGTGGCGCGGGCCAACAGAGCGACGGATTCGGCTCCAGCTTGACGGCAGTGAAAGACGAAACATGGTTCCACATGTGTTGAGAAAGAGCAGTCCATCTGTCCATGGAGACAACCCCTCCCCCCCTTCTCTTTCCCTCTTTCCCTTCTCTTCCTCTCCTTCCCTTTACTCCCCTGGTTCACTGCTGACAGAAACAAGGCCAGAGCCGGGGTGATGGGATGAACGCCGGGCCAAGAGCAACACTGGACCTTGTGTACACACACGGTTACGCACACATGGAAATAAGAAAAAAAGGTTATCGAAAGATTTTTCTCTCGGTGCATATGTTGTTAAAGTTTACTATCTCCAGTCGCGTTCACCGACTCGGTTTAGCGCCGCGTTAATGTGATTTAAATCCGGCTGTGGAGCAATGCGAGTGATTTATTTTGATATTATGAAAGAAAACAATCTCTCCAGATTTATTCACTTTTCCCCGACACACTGCCGCAATAAGCCACCGCGGTGAAAATCTTACATTATTGAAATTAAATCTGAAGTGAATAAAACATGCCACTCTTTCTCAAATATTTAGCAGCGCTCCTTTATAATTAAACTTTGTAGCTGTTTTGAAGTCGTTGTTTGGTTTCTTAAAGCATTAATGACGCAAGAGCTTTTGTCAAACAGCTCCCTGATTCTTTGTGAATCACATTTAGGTCACTCAGACCAGTGTGTTTTTTTTTTAGCCTTTTTTTTCCTTCTTTTGAATAAGGGTCTCCTTTCTTTCTCTTGGCATGTTCTCACTCCCATTCAATCCTTATTAGGTTTCCCCTAATTGTCAAACAAACTGTTGGGTCAACCTCAGTCGTATCTGGCCGTAAAACAGCACATTAGGCCCTGGTGAGGGATATATGTGGTATTTCATCGGAGACGGAGTAATGCTGGGGTTTTATGGTTAAGTACCAGTTCACGCCCACGCCATTTGTTTCGCATTAGAGTGGAGGTTTTGTAAATCAGATCAATATGTTCGCTGAGATGTGATTCCTTGTCGGGATCTCCCGAGTCGTTCTTTCCTCAAGTATTTTTCTTAGGGGACTGGTTGTCGATGCACTCTTCCTCCACTCCCCCGCCTCCCCCTCCCCTCCCCTCCTCTTCCCTTTCTCCCTACCTCTGTCAGTCCCTCCCTCCATCTCCACCTCAATCTATTTCCATTTTCTGAATGTAGCAATTTGTAGTGTGACACGGGCGAGATTAGGATGGGAAGCAGTCTGAAGATTTCATCGGACATGGTCCTGCTCCCGCTGGTGTGAGGTCACAGGACAAAGATGGGGGGAAATTCAGGGATAGGGTCATCAGTTACCTCGGGGAAACGAGCTGGTCCGCTGGCTGCTCTGTTGGCCCCAGGGGTGCCCGGGATGTATCGGAGGAGAAGCCCCTGAGAAAGAGCCCTGAACCAGTGTCATTTATTAAAAGTGACAAGTTATTTCTAACTATAGCTCTGTTTTTATTGTTTTACAATGCTGTCATTTGGAACAGTGCCTTTCTCTTCAGGAATCACAAACAAGTGATGAATGAACGGGGCGACCTGCTTTTTTTTTTAACATACACACACACACACACGCTCGGTGCACTTTGGCGACACACGCGCGCTGTTAAGAATTACGTTGCGTGTTCTTCTCGCCGCGTTTAAATGAAACAAATGTGCAGGTTTAATAAAGATGGACCTCGCGATAAGTGTAACGAAAATATTTCAACATTCACCAGTTTTCTCCGGGACATTTGTTCAGTAAATTAATAACAGCTTACAGTATGAGTCTCGGGCTGACCTCGGCATAATCAGGACCAGAAGTTCCACACAACATGACCACAGTGCGGTGTGTGTGTGTGTGTGTGTGTGTGTGCAGAGAGCTTCAGTGTCTATTTTAGTGTTTAAGTTGGTCGGAGTTTCTTTTATTAAAAAAAAACTGAAAACTTCATGCTAATAATGGAGTATTTATTCAATGTTTGACCAGTGCTCCTCATTGAGGGTCACTGAGGTACAATGTTCCCCCTCTTTTTTTTTTTACTGCCTGCCCCGACTGCGTTAATGATATATGACAGAAATTTCCTTGAGCTGGTTCAGTGGCAAGAAAGGTCCTGGCTAGTCTATATCAATCCATCTGACTTATGTTCCCATGTCTTGAATTACCGCTTGATGGAAACCTGCTGTGGGCTCCTCTTGCCAATTGAAATCAGATCTCCTCCACAGCCTGGTGTGATATTGATCCATATTCAACACCCAGGCAGCCGATCGATCAGTATTGATTTACAATAAAAAACACTCCTCTGCTTGTTCAGCACTGCGATCGATGCTTTAAAGCAGAGGGGGGAAAAAAATATTTAAAAAGGAGAAAAAACAGGATTGTGTCTTTTTTTTTTTTTTTTCCACCGAGCAGTGACCAGCTGGAATATATAAAAATGTGAGGAGTTGTTTCATTTCATTAGAGGAGTGACCAAGCCTTGACCACACCGGCGAGCAAGCGACCACATCCGCAGTGAACAATGATCCTCCGCCGCCGTGTGAGACAAACCAATAAAAATGGTTTAACGGGATGACACTTCTATAAGGACTCATTTATTGAAGGAGGTGTGTCTGTTTCTGAATTAGTGGCACATCTGCACGGCGATGGGGAGCGCTAAAACTGTCATATCAAATGTATCTGAAAATTGAAATGGGATGCTAAAAGTGGCGGATCAAGCCCGAGCACTTTAGCTTGATTTCGGCGTGTTAACACGATGACATGATTTCCTGTGGTTTTGATATTAATTTGTGTCTCGCTCTCTCGATCCCACGCACACACACTCTCTCGCCGAGCCCCTGCCTCCCACACGGTCATCATTAGGGTCCGGTACAATGTCAAACACACTGGAACAGACGAAGGCGACCCACTCAGCTCCGGTCCAGATCCACTTTTCCCCCTGTCACATCTTAGTCCTAATCTCTCGGACTTCCTCCCCTCTGCCAAATAACCGTTCCCATCCAGCAGGTCCCAGCATTGGCCCGCGCTGCCAACATCTGAAAGTTATTATCCCCAATCTCTGACATCCAGGAGTTTACAGTTATATAATGATGGGGAAAACCACATGTCCCCAGAGGCAGAGAACATTTTTGAGATGCCTCCCCATCTGTTTTGGGGGAGCTGCCCATTTTGGGCCAAACTGAGAATGGCAGGCAGGCAGATTCTTTTTTTTTTTTTTTCTCTTTCTGGCAATTTTTATTTTCTACCACTGGAACAGGCCAGTCTGGGAGTCATTATATGGGGTGATAAAGCAAATCCAATTGGGTCAGGTTCCCCTCCGCACGGTGCTGGTGGCACCGGCTCGCCCTGCCTCGCTGCTCGTCCCCGACTGTGTAAGTGGTGGTTGTTTGTTTGTCCTAGAGAGGGTGGGCTGGGGGGACTAATGCAAGCCCGGGGGCCAGCCAGGTCGGAGGCGACGGTAAACCCGAGCCGCCTGGTGTAGCGGTGCTCCCTCGCTGCTGGCTCGGCCTTGTTTGGACTGCAGCTCCGGTTTGCTTTCTTAGAGGGAAGCTGAGCCTCCGTAATCATTGAGCCTTTCGCTCGGGTGGGGAGCGCAGCCGAGGCCAGAGGGAGTGATGACATAGGTCCGCAGAGGCCTGGCCCGGTCCACCCCTGCTGCTCTTAGCATATTTATTTTCTCTTCTCATTGTATGGTTTAAGTCACACCGTATTATGTTCGGACCGTATGCACGTGCATAGGCACTCAGATGTGATGAGGTGCATGGCGTAAAGCTGTGGACTTTGTTTTTACTAATAACGGCGGGGATTAGTGACTCGCTGACCTCAGTGTAATCTTTATTAGTCTGTTAACCATTTACTCTAGTTATGAAGCAGCCCGAACCGACGCGAAAGGGAGAAACTAACCGAATTTCATGCTATTATCAAATCAGTACGCAACGGATTGTGTTTTGTTACGTGTAGATGAATGTATGTTTCTGCTAAAGTGTTCCAAAATCGTGCGGATTTCGATAATTTAAGACCCCCCATCACGCCCCCCCTGGGCACCCTCCAAAATGTTTTATTCAGCATCAGCACTCTGTTCTGTTTTGTTACGTTATTGAAATGGGTTGTCGATTCGAATAGAGTCAACCTGGTGGGCCAATCTCATTGTAGCCAGTGGAGAGTGAAAGCCATCTCCGCAGCGTAGGCTCACCAGAACACACACAGAGATTGGACGAGGGGGGCAGTGAGAGCGAGAGTGCCTTCTCCAGATGGAGATCCCAGATATGGGGGGGAAATGTCCGGGCCATTTTCCAGGGTTTCCATAATGGGAATCTACCCCTTGCTTGCTTATTAAGTTGTGCACACAAGGAGGAGTGAGGAGAGAGATGGAGAGGAGAGGAGATAAGGGCAGGCGAGGCGAGAGATGGACAACCTGCGCGCCGTCACCTCTCTGTTGTAAGTGTCAAGCAGACCCTGTTGGAGAAATCACAGGTCATGTGGATAGATGATTGTCAAAGCACCACATTGATATAAGGGCTCTCTGTTTTCCCTTTGAGCCACGGAGGCGCATGATAAGATTTGTTTTTGTTTTCCGTCGGAGAGGGAGAAAGTATGACGCTGGGGTCGGGGAGGTCGGCCCGCGGGGGTCACGGGGTCGCAGCCTTTTCGGTACCTGAGTAACCTCACATGGCTAAGCCATTTCTCAGGCTCCCTGAAATGATGGCGGGGTGCGGAGGGGAGGGGGCAGGTTGAAGGGGGGTGGGCAGGAGAGTGATCTATCAGCGGCGGCAGCAGACATGCAGACAGAATGGCAGCTACTGCAGCTAAACAGAGTGAGACAGATAGGCAGAAGTCTCTCATACGTAACACCGGGAGCTTTAAGAAGACAGCGCTGAGTGTTATGGATGCTTGACATTGACCTCTTATACGGCGATGGTGTATTTATCAAGGTTGTAGGACAATAGTGTATTTGTTTGTAAATTATTTAGTTCACTGGGTGAGATGCTGCCTCCCTCACATCACGCTTGCCACATTTTTGCGAGATAACAACATTTCTGTTCTCCCCTTTGTGCATCTTGTTAGATGTTTCCTACAAGGCGTCGAATTTAGGTGATCATATTTCGAACGCTGTCAGCTCTATCAAGTCAAATCTACTTTAAAACGAGAGGAGGGAGGGAAAAAAAAAAGCTCTGAAGCTTACATTTTTCTCGAAGAGAAATATTTGTGTACAGATAGGCCTGTCATTCTGTGAAACAACATTCATGATTCTTTTATTGGTGCTCAGCCATCACCCCCCCCTCTCTTCCTCTGTGGAAAAAAGGGCTAGTCTACAAAGTGGCTTTTTGCCGTTTGAGAGAAGTAAACTTCATCAGGTCGACGGCGAGGTGTGCTTCACATGTCACTCAGTCGAGCTCCCTCCTAATGAAATGCTGCATACAGATTTCTGCCTGCGGGCTCAGGGGGATAAGACCGTGGTAACAGAATGAAACAAACCCCTTCCCATTCCCTTCACTCACACACACACACAAACACACGCGCACATGCACAAACATACACAGACAAACACACATTCATCCCGCGGTACCCACACACAGACACACACACGCACACGCTTGCTGGAGAGCATCCATGTGAGGAGATCCAAATCTGCAATTTATTCAAATATTGATATTTCTACTTGTCAGGAGAAAGGTGCCTTGAAATTTCCTCTGAGTACTCCTGTCAAAAAAATAGCAGGAAATATGTCAGATAATTCATAAATGGAGTTCAGCGCTGCAAAGTCAGTTGGGAACGGCAAAAAATATATATGCTTGTCAATGAAGAATAGGGGCAATATTACAGAGCCTGCTGCTCATTCTTCCATCATGTCAAGCAAACAGCTTTTGCAGGCCCATAAGTGTATGTTTCCGTCTGTGTGTGTGTGTATTTGTGTATATGCTTGTATATTTGTATATGTCCCGTGTCTGTACATGTGTATGTATATTTATGCATGTGAATGTGTGTGTGCTTTGGCTGTGTTGTGACTCCTACTTAGATGTGTTTGTTATCTTTTTCCATCAAGACACCCCATTTCCCATCCCGGAGCAGCCAATGGGAACGTGTCCTTTTTTTTTTCTTTTCTGCAGAGGTCCGTAACCGGACGCTGGCCTCCATGTGGTTTGAATTAGGGCCCCCGAAACTGTGAAGGACGCCTCGAATGACGTGAGGCACTTGCAGACCAAATTCCATTCTGCTGAACGGTGGAGAAAAGAGCTCTCCGGAATCCTCCGAGATTTTTTGGCTCGGGCCCGCCAGCGATTAAAACAGGGCGGAAACCAATAACTCAATGAATCATGGGGCAACGTCCCATGAAATCTCTCACTGCTCTGTCACACCCTCATGCAAACCCAAATCAACTCGAACTCTGCTGATTAGTCTTTTTTCCAAAGAGAAAAAAAAAAAAAGAGAAATCGGACAAAAGTCTTGTTCTTTCCTCCCGTGTATTGAACCGAACTTTCACCACTCTGAGCAGAGAAGGCGCTCTCTCCCCTGCCTCCGCTCGCCGCTAGTCACCTCCGGTTTTTGACAAAGTGCGCGCTTCCTGATGATGCATCGCTTGACCATGTTGTGCCAAGGCGCGACAGAATAGGACTCCGCGTATCTCCTGCGGTCATGTGATGCCATAGTTCATAGCAGTTGATGAGATGCAGTTTGGCACAGCTTGGGACCCATCTGGGAGATGCAGATACGCAGACAGGAGAAGTATTTTACAGCAATGCATCTGCGCGCTTGAAGAGCTATTTAGCATATGCTGCTATACGAGAGAATTCGCTCTGCCGTTGCCAGCTGCAGATTAGTCTTCATTTCTCAAAAATCCGACAGAACAGATGATGCATAGTTGTAGACGGCTAGCATCGGACGGAATAATGTTTTATGTTAACGCAGCGTGTTGTTTGGTATTTTTACTCGATTACTTCTGCGCTACGTTGACTTATTTTGTTAAAATCACACAGGGACAACCGAAGTCTTTCTCCACTTTTCCTTGTATCAACAATAACAGTGTCAAGCGGCGCAGTAATGCCGCTGCCAGCGCTGGCTGGTTTGTTTCTGTTAGCTCCAGTAGAAGTCAAAGCCCATGCTGCTGCTCTAACTCAAGTGGCTGATATGTTAGGCCATCTAGGGCATGGCAGGCGGTTGACAGTCCATGCAGCCTGTCTACCCACAGGACATCTCCACACAGTGTGTCCACAGTGGGGCCAGTGCTGTCATCTGGGCCCACTATGGACCACTGCTCTGCTGACAGTGAGAGGGTAAACGTTTACCACCTCAATCCCCCATTAACTCGGTGAAGGCGCTTCGATCCTCTGTGAAAATAATGATATTGATTGGAGCTCGGCTCTACAAACGAAATGGTTGCAACTAAAAGAGGGATGGGCCCCTGCATTAGAATATGGGATTTTCGAGGATAAAAGAGTGTTTGGATCTTGTTATATTTTTCCTCTCCTCCATCTCCCTCCAGCTTTCCCCCGCCGCCTTGTCTCCTCTCCTTTCTGCATTTTTATGTGTGCGCATGTAGTGTGAGCGCCCGCGTGTCTCCTAAGATTACCCTCCGCTATCCCCGCAATCAAACAACAAATGACAACATCATTGCTCAGGCCTTTCAAAAATACGACACAAAAAAGTGTGTTGTAGCTACATTAACTTGCAACAACCCCCTAATAGACCCTTGTGGGTTTTGTATCTCTCCGCCTCTCTCTCTCCCCTCTCTTCTCTCCCTGCTCGGCTGTCACATATCCACCCCCCTCACAGTGCGAGCCTCCGAGCCTCGGTGGAGATCAGGAGCTCCCTGTCGGAGGTGCTTTGTCACGTAGCCCAGGGAGCGTGGAACTCACCCAGAGCTGTTGAACAAACACAAGCACAGGGGCTGTCAATAGCAGCTCCGCAAACTAATTGCCTGTCAAATGAACCACCCTCGTTAAGCTGCCCTCACACACACAGACGCGCGCGCACACACACACACGTGCGTGCAGCGTGACGCTCGTACGCTCGCACACACACGCACACGCGCACGCACGCACAACCGCACCCCGATTTGATTCAAAGAGTAGTGATACCTTGTTAGAAGAAAAGACACACGAGTGGCACTTCTCTGTTTGCCGTCTTGTTTCTGCAATCGTTACCGGCGTGTGTAGTGCAGTCACCGTGAGATTGCCATTTTGTTATTATTAAGGGGAACACAGCATCGTATAGAGCCGCTGATGTAACCCAGACACATCCCACACACCCTACAGTATATCAGCTGGCGTAATATTTCATTTTTTAAAACCACTCATTAGATGGTAGCAGAGCTCCATACGCCAAATGTTATTGTTTTTGTGTTTGTTTTGCTTTTTTTTTTTTTTTTCCTCCTGTAGTCATTAGGCAGTAGCAGTGGAGTGCCCAGCGCCTTGTCTGGGTGCCTGTAACAGTGCTGTCGGATTGACACAGCTGGGGAGAGCAGCTTGAGGCTGCACGCTCAGGAATACACAGGGGTGTTCAAAGCCCCTCTCTGAATCCTGATCAGAGCGCTGCCCCGGCCAACTGATGGCCTATTAAATATACATGCGCAGAGGTCAGAGCTGGAGGTCCCGGCTTCCTCCCAGCCATGTGCACTTAAGCGGAAGGGCTGGGCAACAATAAAACCTCCTCTCGCTCCAGCGAGCTCTCCCCTGACACCCTCACCTCCAGTGTGTACGTCAAGTACAGTGCTCACCTAGTGCTATATTACAACTGCCTTTGTGAAAAGGCCAAATGATGCATTTTTTACATGGTTATTATATATTTATATTCAATAACACCAAGGACCACTCTTGCGTCTGTCTGTCCGTTTTTTTTTTCTATTGTCACTGATAAATAGCCTCGCTCGATCCGAGCGTACACACTGTCCACATCACCTCGCCTTTGTAGTTTACCCAAGATTGAGACAAGGAGGTAGAGGGAAGAGCCCCATAATGGCCAGTCATGATTAACATATTCAGAGTGACACTCTCTCTGTGTTCGTTCGTTAAGCCCGGTCTGTCTGACTAATGAAGTGGAGCGGCAGTTTATCAATTAACCCAGCGCTGAGCCATTTGTGCCGGGGATAACGCTCGCGCCGGGTGTCACAGTGATCCAGTTTGGTGCCCTTTAACCCCCGCGAGTGTCCAACGAGGCAGGGACCGCGCGACAATGACAGCAAGACACACAAGTCCGCGACTGGAGATCCGCTGAACAGGATTTGCGCCCGCTGCTCGCCGGCGAAAATGCAAGGGGGGAAAGGGTGTGGATTGATTGGGTAATAGGATCGTGAAAAAAGATCCCTACAAACTAACATTGGGGGTTTTCAGCATTCTCAGACTTGGCATAGATCATAGCAAACAACTTAGTGCTGTCTCTATTAAAACAAGCCCTCCCCTGCCATTATCTTTCCCCCCACTGCTCCTTCCTCCATTTCACATTGTTTGTGTTCATTAAGACATGGGCGACCTGCCTTATCCACACATCAGACCCAGCTCTCAAGAGTAATTGCGATGGTCTCGCAGAGGATAATGTGGTTTAAACTCAGTATAGCCTGTCTATTAGGAGAGACATGATGGCAACCACAAATAATAAAGAACTATTTATTCCTCTCTCTGTGACGCTAACTAGGTAACATATCAAGCCAGCACCGCTAAGGGTCTCTCTTACTGTCAGATATGGCACCCTTCATCCATTCCCAGTGGCCCTTGCCTCGACATCTTTGCTCTTCATTTTCTACATGAGCCCGGTCATAAATGCACACACACCTCATATATATTTGATAGTTAATATTTATCCTCGCCGGGGAAGTGCACTTTACATGTGGTAACATACGATTACCTGCAATTCTTATAGCAAAGAAACAAAATCGATATGGATATATAATTCATGACGGAGGGGCTATCAGTTTTTATGGCTCTCTATCCAGGCTCATTAAAGTTTTATCGTAATTGACTGCAAGCAAGAGTTTTTAAGGCATGTTTCTCCCTCACTTTCTACCTTTAATAATTAAGTAAAGTTTAATTGGTTGTATTTTGAAGCACCTAGTGGATGATAGCAGTCTCCCAAATTCAGGGCCATGAATTATAGAGTGATGTGTTATGCATTAACCTGTCAGTTTGTTCATTTGTTAAGGCAGAAAAGTATGGTCCCGACCCCCCCGCATCACAGCCACAAATCGAATAACCGGCCACGGCCCTTCAAAAAATACCTTTTCATGTCTTTCATCGCCGTGTTAATGTAGTGACATGATGCTGTCACTCAGAACGCTCCCATCAAGCGCCAGCCCCCGAATCGACTCCGCTGATTGGTGGTCAACTTGTTCTCCTGAAGGGAGATTGACAGACGGAAAATTGCACTCTCAGATTTCACCCTTCATTCGTTGCAGTTGTTCTTCCACTCGTCAACTCTCCGCCGTGCCCGAGACAGACAGAGGCTTTATCCATTAGCTGCCGGCTTGGCGGGTGGGTGGGCAGATTGAGGCGGGATGGAGGAGGAGATGGGGGTAGGAAGACAATCCTACATTTGAGCACTCTGAGGGAAAATCAATCATGTCATCATAAGTGAGAAGTATGGATGAATTTCATCAGCTGGTTCCTGTCCTGTTCACGCCGCTGGCTTTCTGACTGGCCTGTCCCTCTGATTGGCGTTACCCAATGACCCTTAAATCCGGAAAGGGAGAAGATTTTGAAAACACCGTAATAAGAGGAATCGGACAGTAGTTTCAGGGTCACGATTTCCCACTTTGCCTGCTGCTACACTGTAGGAAACCTCAAGTGGTTTCTCTTGACAAAGTGGTAATAGATTTACCATCTGATTCTGTGCCAAACCAGCATTAGGCAGTTGTGTAAGAAAATGTTTCTCAACTATTTTTCCGGCCACAGCAGATATGATGAAGTGTTATAAAGGGCAGCGGCGCTCCGCCACCGAACATTTATTTTTATAATTTTCCCCCATCATCTCGCAAGGTCACCGATGAGCACTAAAAGCATCATAGGTATGGGGTGTGAAGCAATCAAAAATGGATGAAAGTGAAGACATGGAAATCACAGATGAGAAATTGACAGCCGTTTACAGCCTTGTTGTCGATGTGAGTGACAGAGCGAGGGAGAGGGTGAGAGGGAAGGAGTGAGAGGGGAGAGACGGGAGGAGAGGCAGAGTTAAAGTGGTGATAAATTTAATGGAAAAATCAAATACAAAACAAATTCATTCCTCTAAACTTGATGCTCCAGTCGTTCTTTTCTTGGCCCGTGCTAAGCCTTAGAATAAACTGTCACTCCTTATCGATCGCATCTGAATTGTTACCGAGATTTCTGAAAAGTAGTCTTGACACACACCCCGCGAATAGTAATCTTGGGAGATGAGAACATCCAGACTGAACAGCTAACACCCCTGACTTAAAATAAAAGAGGCTTTTCTTTTCTCCCTTTTCTCAAATCCGAGCTAATACACTTTGGTGAATTACAAATTCGGTGATAAATATGTTGCGGTGAAACACGCGGACGCGTCGGATTTTATTGTCTTTGCGAGGAACTGCGAGCGGAGGGGAGGGGGGCTCGGCGTTTTGTCACGGGGAGCGTTTATAAACAGCGACCGAGCATGAAATGTTTGTACGCGATTTGTTTGCCATTTGTGATGGAGATGACATGATCAAAAAATCAATTCCCCTTCACATTTGATTTCCAGCGAGCGGTTAAATGACTGCTGTCGACAGCGCCCACTGAAATTCATGTATCACGGTATGGTTCATTATATTCCGATGGTGTATTAATTATGGCTATAGATAGAGAGCTCTGCTGTGAGCGGTAGCCTAGCTGCTGTGTGCCAGAGGGAGCTAGCCCGAGGAGGAAAGCTCTGCTTGTATCCACTCATCCCTCAGCTGACAGGCCTGCTCCAGGAGAAAAGGATTTCTCCGGATTGAGTGCCATTTTCTCTTCTTTAACAAGGAAATTAGTGTGTAAAGGAGATCTGTCAGGATAAAGTGCAGCTTGACTGCTGCCGCCCTCCCCTCCTCTCTGTCTTTCTTTCCCGCCCTTCCCTTCCCTTCCCCATCCTCCAGCTCTCCCTCCACCTCTCTTCTCTCGCTTTCTCTCCCTCTATCTGCCTCTCCTCCTTCCCTCGCTCCTTCCTTCCCCCTTTTCTCCCCCACTCAATGGCTCCCTCAGGGGATCTTCCTTGAGCATTAGCAGAACACATCCAATGTCCCAGCTACATGATTTCATGATATGATTTGTACCGGGGATTTGCAATAATCCGCAAATAAAGTTGAAAGTGAATGACTCTCAATAAGAGACGCAGACAAGCAAAACCAAACCTTTTAAGATTTTCTTTATCTTTAATGGCATGAAAAATGAATTTGTTTTGCATTAGATCACAACAATTTAGCAATGGCCTGAGTATGTTGTTTTGTCTTTGGCTTTTATGATCATGATTAATTCCTGCACAGGAACCTCGGTGATATACATAATGCATCATTCGCTCATTTAAATGTTCAGTTCCTCTGCAGTTGCAGAGAGCTTGGTAGCTCATTACACATTACCCGTGTGTGCCTGGGAGTTGCAGTGTGCCAGCCATGCTCGCTCGTAGTAAAAGATACAGTATCTGCGGCTTTAGCAGGATGTCACGGATCGACTACGCGATTCAACTCAGGTGTCGTCTCCGCCGATCCGGCTTCGCTCGCCTCGCGTTAGTCCCTTTAATTTCGCCTCTGCATTAGCAGGAACTAACTTTTCACCCCCGGCAGACGGACAGGGATGAGCCCCACCGGCACATTTTTTAATAAGTCTGCTTCAAAGGTGTAGGGTGAAATAAAAAAAAAAAAAAAAAAAAAAGAAATCAAAACATCCTGGGTTAATTTGAAATGTACTCTGCATCTGTGATGGGAAACAGCCTCACAGGTAAGTAAGGGAGACAATTAGGGAATATCCGTAAGTGCAGGAGCTGCATACTAAAAAACGCAAATCACTATTTCCCCATCTGGCCCCTACTGTGCCGAGAACTGCAGCTGAGGTCCGATTTCACCCGTCAATCACGGCCGCCTCGCTGTGGGGTGTGTGTCCTGGTGAGAGAGCCTACCCCCAAGTCATTAGCACACACAGTCAAACTGTACTGAGAACTGCCCTGCACCGCTCGGCTCTGCACCACGGTTTAAATATCCCCAGCCTGTGACAGGATCAGTTTAGCGATCTGTAGGATTGATCTCCTCTTTAAAGTTTTGCCTGAGGCGACTCTAATTGGGAACGAGGCTGCCTCCCACTCCCCTCACTCCCTTAACTGTCAGTCTTGGCTTTGTTTACTGAGGACATGCCCAAACCTATTTACTCAATAATGAGGAGACGTGGTGGGGATGCTGCTGATCACATTGAGGCCCCCAGCGGGACTCCTGCATGCTGGGAAGGGCGGGAACATCATTTTAGACTTTTCGAGCTGAGTGAAAGTTAGCCTACGCCGTCGCCATAATGTAGTGATATTTTTCCCCCTCCTTGTTTTTTTCTCGCACGGCTCTCACTCCTTGATTTTATCAGAGCACTTGTCCACCTCGGGGAATTTGTAGTTGTTTTTTTTTTCTCTCTCTCTGTCGTACCGTGCAGCTAGCTAAAATAGAACGGCGTTTAAAAGACAAAGCACATAAGTAGTGGCCATTTTACACGCTCCATATGTTTGCTGCCATCGACGGAGAATAAAGGCGGAACTCAAAGCCCACTCCAGACATGTGAGGTATCGCCAACGCCTTGCTGTGGAGTGGACTATTCATGACTCGAGTGCTTTGGCCTGTCGGGCCATTTCCCTGTCTCCTAAAGTGAATTCCTCAGATTCTCGCTCTCATTTAGGTTGTTTTCATTTGCGCTGACTGACAAAGCCTTTGGTGTGGATAGCGAGGCAATAGAGTCCATTGATGCCCATTGGGATTATGAATGATGAAGTGGAGAAGCCGCCGCTATCAGAGGGACACAACACTGCTCTTAATAGAAAAGCATTTAGAAAGGCGGCGGGGAGGAGGTGGTGGTGCTGGGGGCTTTCTGACACTCCACTGATAAGAGGCAGCTCTTCAGAGGTGGTAGTGTGTACAATGAAACACGCTGATGGGGATACAATGACGCACATGTTGCGTCTGACAGGCGGTGATTTAGACGTGGGGTGGCAAAGAAGGAAAAAAAAAAGAAAAACCTGGACCACACAACAGAGTTCTCGTGACACGATAGCCTCGGTACAGAATTTTCTCGTTAGGCTGCCTGTGCATGTTTCTACTTATTGGTTTGATTTGCGGGAAAATGCATTGTCATTACTCATATCCGCCTCTGACAGATTGAAGAGGGACAGGCAACCGGGAGAGAGAGAGGGGGGAGTCGGTAGCGTAGTGGCACGGGAGCGAGAGAGAGATATGCAGAAAGGGAGAGCTGTCAGTTTGAGGAATGAGTCTGATAAGAGGAAGGGACTCGGCAGATGGGCAGAAGAAACCGGCAGCACACTTCTCAATTAAACATGTAAATACCGAAAGCAGGCAGCGACGGAGATGAGAAAGTTAAACAAACACAGCACCGTGCTGTGATTACAAGCTCAAAACACCACCACCTTTGCTACTTCTTTTTTTTATTTCCTCCAACACCAAGGAACTCTCTAATCCAGCGAAACCTCTGCTCGAACACATTACATATTTCTCTTTTCTTTTCTTTTTGTTTTCATCATCTCCTGTGGCTAAATTGATTCACGCGGAGTCTGATTCTTTGCAAAGTTGCACGCCCACCAGGAAATCCTGATATAGATCTAATTGAGCTATTCATCCATTCACTTTGTCCTTTGTTATCTTTTTTAATATTTCTTCTTTCAAATAATTGTTGTCCATCATTTTAACATACGTGCCCCCCCGCCCACGCGCCCCCCCGCGGTGAACTACAGGGAGTATCTTAAATACTTCTGTAGGCAGTGTCCCTGACATTAATAACAATGAGCTTGGCATAACCACAGTACATTCTTAGGGAAGATTCACAGTTTGACATTCAGCCCAGATGCTATCGCGGAGCCGCGGTGTTTAAGACCGCGGAGAAGACAGACATCTGTCACTTGTTACCTTTGAAGTGAATGAGAGAGGGACGCGGAAAAACACAGTGGACAAAAGGCCATTCTGACCACAGACCCTCAGTGTTTACAAACGGAAAGAGAGAGTGACAGGAGAAACTCAAGATGAATGGATCACCGCTGTTGATCTCTCCTCCTCATTCCATGTGCTAAGTTATTCCGTGGCTGCTACCCCAGTGGGGGGTGAAGGGAAACAGGAAGTTGAGAGAGGCAGGCAGAACGCCTCAAGGACTCTGGAGGAGCAGAGCACTGCAGCCTGCATGTGAGGAAAAAAAGAAAAACTTACTGTACACTTCTGTAACCTGGGGTATCAAACATTACAAATGTGAACATAATCCACATTTTAATGAGAGGATGACGCTATACTAAGGCAATATTTGCAATTGTGTTGATCTGGCCGTGTTGAAATAACAGGATCTGTTGCATTAGCGGTTGTTTGTGTGGAGTGTGGATTAAGAGTAAAGTAGCGTATTTTGATATAATTATTAGAACAATGGCTGTGTTCATTTATCTTCTGTCATGTCTCCTCAGACCTGTTTCTATTTCAGGTTGCACGTCAAGTGAGAGCAGCTATATCTGGCTGGCAATTAAGCTGGTCCTGCCTCCCCTTGATGCTTGATTAGTCCGATTGATGGAGGAGGCCATATGTGGCGGTGTCAAAACTTGGCAGCCGAGCTCCATCCTCTCAAATGAGAGGCAGGCAATAAAGAGGCAGGCTGCCCAGAGTGGGTGCACGTATGCGAGGCCTGCAGCGCCATGATTTGGGCCCCCTGATATGTAGCATTTTCTCTGGGGGTCTTTCGGGGCACTGACCACTCCAGCCAAGTTCTCGTCGGGGCAGAGGTGGCCACCGGCTAGGGGTGTCACTGTACTGAGCCCTCTGGGGCACAAGCTCCAGGCAAGGCGAGTGGGGGGGGGGTGGAGGGTGTGTGTGTGAGGGGGGGGTGGAGTGGTAGATGGGGGGTTGGGAGGTTTAGAAAGCTGAAAGATATGGCCCCCTTCCCAATCTCGCTCGGAGACAACAAAAAGGGAATGCTTGAGAAGGGGAAGCAGCGGGAGGAGAGCACAAAGACAAAGGCGCGGGCAAGGTCAGTCTAGCTAATGGGCCTGAGCCGTAGGCTGCCTGGGGCTAGGCACACTTCTGTTCTCTCTCACACACTGGGCCTTCAAAGACCCTTCAGTCCACCCCTCTCCTTCTCTCCTCTCTTCCTCCATCTCTTCCACTCCTCTTTTAGTCTTTTCCTCACTTCCACTGGTGACACTTCCTCCCTTCAAAAGCTTCCGCACAGGTGCCTTTAAAAACACATTTTTCTGCGAAACGCCACCCAAAATACTTACTTTCGGCCGTTGCATCAACAATTGTGATGTTGACGAACGAAAGGAGATACTTTCCCTCCCAAACTAAGTGGATGCAGAACTCTTCAGGTTTTTATCGGCTGTCACCGGCCGTCATTAGGTCCAAGGTGGGTCCCTGGAAGTGCTAAGAGGAGCTGCTGGAAATGAGGAGGAGGTGGAGTGTTGTTGTCAGGTTGGCTGGCTGGCGTTGCTTGGCTCCACTCGAGGGCTCCTTTAATGTGCAGCGGAGTAGAATAAGTGAGTGGCTGTGGGCACCAGCTGAGCTCACTCTCGTCTTCGCCTGGTAGCTGAGGGGTGAGCCGCTGCCACCTGACACTGGGCACACGGCTCAGGGCTCCTCTTGGCAACGTGGCACAGCACACATGTCCCCTCATTTGGATGGAGATTCAGACACAACACACAAAAGCTTTACCCCCCCGGTCCTCCTCCTCCTCCTCCTCCTCCTCCTCCTCCTCCTCCCTTCCCTCCCTCACTCAGTCAGTCTCTCTCTTTTCCCCTCCTGTTTTTTTCTCCCCTTCCTTTAGTTTTTGACGGCATCATAATAATCTGGGTATCTTCTTGATCATGCCCCGTGTTTTTTTTTCTTCTTTTCTTCCTCATCTTCTCGGAGACGAGTTTGAAATTGCCTGCGTCAGGACTTTGCTAATTAAAGTCATACTTTCAAAAATGCCATAATAACTGTTAATTAGCTTGATGCTATTTTCAGCATAATTTGCTAATTAGTGGAAAACCTGTACAGCGTTTCTCTCTAATTACAGTATGGCTCCGCACGGCGCATCTGTGCCTTGACTCCAAATGATACCATTACAAAGTCCCGTATTACGCATTCTCTCAAAACAGTTAATTGCCTCCACAGATAGTGAGATACTTCAGTCAGCTGATTTTTATGGTAATAAATGGACAGGCACAGACATAAACCTCCCTGGTTCATATTTATGAAATATGAAAAAGGAAAACAACCTCTTTATGAGATGCACAGAGTTAGCCTGGAATATAATCTGGCTGGCTCTGTGATGATTTTGTGTGCTCATGCGTTGAGTTGCCGAGACTTTTAATGAACTTTGATTTATTCTATGTTATAACCTTGCGCGCGAGTAAGCCATAACATTGTAATTAAAGCGCAAGATGTGCGGTGACGACGTCAACCTTAAGGTAAAGAGGTTGTGCGTTCGGAGGAGGTTGCCGTGTAAATACAAGTAGCGGCATAATGTGGCCGTGCCACAGCTTATTACAGAGAATGTAACTACCTTGTCGCCCGGCTGGTTATTTTCATGTAGTCTAGCGAGGGGAGAGAATTATGGACATGACCACAGGTTGACCCTGATACATGTGTACACTCGACACAAATTATGACTCATTAAGTGTGGTGAGGAGCGTGATTGGCATGACCTCTGACCTCAGGACGTCAGCTGTGCCCATCCTCCGCTCTGCCCCGCTTTTGACAGCCACCAGTCTGACAGGGCTAGCATCGGCGCCGGCTAATTAATGCACCACTTCAGAGACCCTTTCATTTATGGCTTCTGAAAGGCATTATTAAATTAATTAAACCACCAAGAGTTAGTCATTATGAAATCAGGAGGTTTACATGGATGACAGCGTTTATGAATTAAACATCCCCAAAGTTCCTCGCAGGAGATACCCCGAGCTGCGTGTGGGTACCTAGCACGACAGATGTTTGCCCCCCCCCTTCCCCGAGCTAACCTGTATTGCAAGCGATTTAGGTCTCATTTGGGGGTTTGAAAACTGAAAGCAGGAGAGAAAGAGGTTCAGGATAGCTAATGAGCAGAGAAAGAGAGGGGAAAAGGAGGTCACTAGCTCTGTTCATCTGTAGACAGTACAGATGGTTCTGTTTTATACAATACAACAATGGCGTACATCAATTTGTTGATCGCTAATAGATAGCTACTCTCAGAAGGATTGCAGACTGGGATCAGTTGTCTGTGGGTTTTAGCTGAGAACTCTACATTTATAGCCTCGAAACATTTAGAGAAGCTGTGTGCTGTTTTTAACTCATCATGTGATGTGAAAACTACAAATGGTTCACGAGATAAATCCCATAAACTTGGGCTTAGCTGGAGAGCAGAGGGCAGAGATGAGTAGCTCACTCAGGAGCCTTGACGATAGACTCCTTTTCATCTGTGGACTGAGATTCACAGATTATCTCAAGAGGCTCTCTATCTCTGTCCTCGTCTCTATTTCTCTTTTTCTGTTTCTCCACCCTCCCTTTCTCGCCCCTCGATTCAGGAAGTTTGCCAGCTACTGTCTTTGTTTACAATGCCAAGGGAAAATGTCAGAGCCGTTGAGAAAAATATCCTTAGAATCTTTTTTTTCATCTTCTTAATCTAACAGTTTACTGAACTTGATAAGTGTCCTATCAACATGCTAATCAAATTACTTCGGAACCAAAATTGACAGTTTTCATTAATTATACAAGATTATTCTAATTGCAATTCAAATTTATTCATTCCGAACAGAAGGTATTCAGTAATATTTTACAAAATTTGCATATTAAATGGAGGGAGTTGTGCATTATGCATGGTAATGTATGCAGAGTTTCTTATTTTTAACTTCACGGCCATATGTGGTGTCGTTGTAGGAGCAGGTGAAAAGTCTAAGTGTGTTTAATTTGCTTGACAAACATTCGGCTGGAGCTTGTCAAGGGGAGTATTGTGAATGCCAATCTTTATTCCCTCTTTATTGATTACCCCAAACTCTAAACATCTGGAGGTAAATGGCACTGAGAGAGATGAACTGAATCATGGGATTAGTACCTTCAATGACTGAATCACTATCAATTACTTCAATAGCATAATTCAAGAGCACCGCATAAAAGCTACAGTACCTTGGTTTGAGCCAGGATTAATATTGCAATTTAACGTAACAATGGAAGCATGGGAATGATATGGATGGCGTCCAACTTTTTCACATTGATGTCATAAAGCTAATGCCGTTATCTAAATACGAATGTATTTAATTCCTAATTTAGGCTTTGTTTGTGAAATGAAAGGGCTGAACGCATTAGGCACATGTTTTAAAAGGTAATGGATTCTGTGAGTAAAACAACCTTATTTATTCACTGAGACGCAAAACCCCCAATTTGCTCTTTGTTTTTATTTCCTAGAGCGGGCAGTGAAGTGCAAACAGCTTACTGGGAAGCTGTTTACTACTGTATATGACAAAGGGTGTGCGTGCATGCGTGTGCGCGCACGCGGGTGTGTATGTGTGTTTATGGGGAGGTGGAGGGTGGGTGGAGGGGGGGGGCGCTGCTCTTCCAGCTCCACAGGCAAGGTCTTGTGTTGTAATGTAAGCGTAATAATTATCAAACAGCATCAGGGGCTCTGGGTACGGGCTTTAACAGGGGGAGAGCATGTTTGATATGTAGAATCAGCCCATAGTGCATCCATAGAGGGTGACTAAATCGCACGGTTCATGGATCACATTAGTATTGCTCTGCATCCACACTCGCACTATAGGTGATTTCCATTTAGACACACATTTCCACATGAAGATAAATATGACTTGAATCGTAATTTCCCTGAAGTAAATATAATACAAATACAACATAATACAGTGTCAGGCCGGGCAGGCTAATAGATTACTAGCGTGTTTTCCATTTGTATGGTAAGTGGTGAACCTGGGTGGTGGTCTGGCGAGTAACAAATTGAATGTTTAATCCATCTCAGTGCAGATTGAGGGTATCAGAAAGATCGGTAGTCGTAGGAGTTCTCTTGTGACTGGTAGTATATTAGATATTTTTACTCTTCGGGGGTTTGAGGAATGTTGTTGGATTAACAAGAGGTGCAAAGTGGTGGATAAACGCAATTTCTTATCTTTTTTTTTCTGGGGGTCGTCTGTTATTTTTCAAATTGGTATCCGGATTTGACATGCAGTATTTCCAGTCACTCGGTGGTGTAATCTCCGATGTCGGATTACAATAACATTACCTCCGCTGTAGTTAGATATTCCCACAGTATTTTATCACTTTTAAGAAGAGGCTTACACATTATATTTTGTATTTTAACGCTGAATTATTAACTCGACTCTCTCCCACCGGTTGCATCATTAAACACCCTTCATTATGTTTCCTTATTCTCTCTTAAATGTTACGGAGATAATTGTGACGAAAAACCCATGACGAATAGGCAAAAGATATGCTTCCTTAATGTTACCAAACATTCTCTAAGTACATATTTAATTCTTTAATAAGTGTTTGCTCTGGCATTTTGGAGAGGCGAGATTAGCGTCAGCCGCACAGCATCTCTTATAAAGTGTGACAAATTGATATTTTTATATAGCTTAATCTGTTTACTATGATGTTTATGCGAGGAATTATTACAAACTAATTAAAGAAATCACTTTGATATAATTAGTCAGATTTCAGGAAGCTCATTAGTAGTAATTTGCATGAAAAATAAGCCCTGTAGTGGTGCTTAGACCCAGCTATTCGATCTGTGTTTTATCTGGTTACACATCAACCCCCATTGTTTGTTGTTGGAGGCCGTCTGAAGTGGCCCACAATATTTTCAGTCATTGCCCTGAGAGGCGGCGGGGTATCTTTTAACAAATTCCTCCCCTAAAGCAAGTCAACCTGTATGTGGAAGCAGACACACGCCTCTGTGTGCATAAGGCAGGAGGAGTGAGCGGCAAAAACACTGTCTATTTATCTGTCAGGTTCCTGACAAAGAACTGAGCTGACAAGTAAGGGTTTCCCTCAGCAGAGCAGGGGGGCTTTGTTCACCGTACTTACATGCCCAGTCTATGCCCAGAGACTCATGTTATTTGCAAATCATATTCTTTGAAAACTCACAAACGGGGCGAGACATGCCACGCTACGGGTTTGTCAGCTGCCTTCACAACAGCTAGCTATATCGCTAACAGTGTGCGGTTCGGTAAGGAAGCAGCTTTCTCTTAGCATTTGCCTCGCTGTCACTTTTTCCAACACATGCGATCTGTGTCTTCATGCTTGGGGTCTCTCCTCCCTCAGAGGGTTGCCATCTTCCCTTTGGACTGACAAATAAAACGCCTACACTCCCGCTGAAATATAAAAAGAGGAGGGGGGAAGAAAAAAGACACTCCTGGAATTACATCATTCTCTGCTGAAGCAGTTCTTCCAGAAATTGATGTGTATATATTTTTATTCACATGATTAGATAAATGTAATGATTTAAGATAAAAAATAAAAAGTTATTTTACATGTATTTTTTCCCAGGGTACCCCTGTCTTTGGCAGAGGGGCTCAAAACGCTGGTACAAAAACAGGACCTGTTTATTCTCTATACCCTTTTCCCACCACGGACGAAATCCTTCCCTAAACATCCGGACAGAGAAGCACTTGTGTGGCGCTGATGTCACAGACCTACCTGGCCTCCCTCTCACAAAAGCTAAGGTATCATTAGCTAGGCCCACACAATGGCCATTCAACCAAGCCGCTGCGCTCCTCAGGACGGGGGAACAATGTTATTTTTTGTCTCAGAATTATAAAGACAGAGTTTTGCAGGAAACCTGACAGACAAAACCCTTTAGAGGTAAATGCTCCAGGCGGCTTTTGGGTTTAATCTTTTCCCATTAGCATTTTGCCCCCCCTCCCTCCCTCCTGCTCACACACAAAGACCATATTTACAGGGTCAAAAGTAAAGGCTCAGAGTCTCTGGAGACTGCTTTTTGTGTAGATCTTTGCTATATATACGCAACATTTTCTGCTTTTATTTTTTATTTTTCTGCATTTCACATAGTTCGATCTTAAACAGTATGTTTGTTTGTTTGTTTGTTTGTGGTGGTGAATATTTTTTTTTACACAACAAAACTACAAATCCAACAGGCTCCTTCACCCTTAACCAAATATTGAGAGAAATCACACATGCGAGCATATTAAAAATCATTAACCCACAATGCAGCGCTGTGTGTAATATAATAGTTATATTGTCAACAATACTACAACCATGCTAAGGGTTCATATGTGCTACCTTTGTGTGTGTGTGTGTGTTTGGACGCATGTGTGCTTACGTGTGTGCACACATTCACTTACGCTTGTGTGTGCGTGCGTGTGTGTGTGTGTGTGTGTGTGTGTGTGTGTGACTCCATGTGTGTGATTCATTCCAGGGCAGTTTTAGTCCTTATAAAATATTCATTTTGGTTGTGCAGGGCCCTGTAATTGCCATCTCTCACCCTGAATTATTTATACCTCGCACAGACTGACAAAGCTTTGCCATACGGCCCCAGATGAATCAGAAAGCAGCCATCTCTGCTGCCAACAGCACTGGGCTTTCACACAAATATGGCAGCCACGTCTCTCTGCCTGGCCTCTCTTAATTTGACATTTTCTTTTTCCCCCTGCCTTTGTCCTAGGTGCACAGAAAGGTTACCTGTTAGCTTTAAGCACCGACCCGCTCTCTGTCTTTCTGTCTCTATCCCCCCTGCCTACATGACAGTCCACAGTGGGTGTTGCTTTTTTTTTTCTCTCCCTCTTCTTCTTCTGAGGATGCGTTAATGTGGCGGCGATGTCAGAGCGGCTGCCTCATGTTTTATGATGACTGACCAGTCCTGACAGCCACTTTAGACGTATGTATTATACATTAGTAATAATATGATGTAGAAATACACTCGCATGCATTTGAGCATGCATGGACAGACGGCAGAAACCACTGGCTCGCTCGCCGACCTATATATAAAGCGCACACACATGCAAATAAGCCCCCACTGGTGTGCTGGATCCAGCGTGGCTGTCAGTAAACGGTCAAAGCCCCCCTGCTGGCATCGCCTGTACAGCTGCGTTCCTCTGCGCCCTGCCTGGGTCTGATCACTCCAAGGTGCCACGGGAGAGCGCCGGCGCTGTATGGCTCTCATTGTAGCCCGGCTCTGGGGCCTTCCAGAACCCCACGTCCAACACCCTAAATACCACTATTCACCCCGGCCAGCTACTCCAACATATGCTTATCTTCCATCTCGCTCGCGCGGGGAGGTGCTGACTGGTATTTCCTCAAGGCCCCCGAGCTCCACTGCTGACCAGTAATCAAAGCGCCATATTTCTCCTCCCGCGCAAAAAAATAACCTGGAGATGCCTCTCAGCCGTCCAGCTGGCGAGCAGAGTAAATAATCCTGAGAACTGCATTGTTAATGCACGCGATTATTTTTTGTAATGTCAGCAGCCTCATGGCCCGACATCGTTGGAGACCGCCGGAGTCATTATCAGTGATCATCATCATACGTTTTTTATGGCGCCGGTGATGACTCAATGATATTTATGAATTCCAGTCGGGGTGATGTCGGCTCTGTTGCGGCAACCGGTGTTTGATTCGTCTTTTTTACAACGGAGTGGCGCAAGCGTTGGCACAACAACGCAGAATTATTTATGTTTTGCGTCTTATTATATTGTGTTCAAAGTCCTGCTGGAGAGCGCGTTCAGAGTAAAACAAAGAGCAACGTGCAACAGTACACAGCCTCGGCAGTATCTAGATGTGAGGGGATGGGAGAAGGCGGAGAGAAAGCTCGGGGCTAAACATGCAGTATGTGGCGGGCTGGAGCTTAAAGCTGCATAAAGCACACAGCCTTAGTCCACTGTTAGCAAGTGATGGATAGTTAGCAGGAGCGCCGAGTCTTCGTCTAATCTGTTACAGTAAACCTGTGCCAAAGCCTGAAGGGAATCAGTAGGGGCTCGCTAGGAGTGGGTTTGACGTGAAACCATTTGTGAAGACGAGCGATTCTCTTAAGTAAGAAACTAACAGTGTCCGGAGAGAGAGAGAGAGAGAGAGAGAGAGAGAGAGAGGCGGCGAGGAGAATGAGTGAGAGCACGAGTAGCGCGAGAGAGAAGGAGGAAGAGATACCATAATGAGTCCTGTAGCCATGGAGTAAATGAAGAGGGATTGACAGAGTGAGGGATCCTCAAGTGAAATAATGTCAATGCCACTCTGCCCATTAGAGAGAAAGGGGGGATGGTGGAGGAGAGGGTAAAGAGGGATGAATGGAGGGACACGTCTACATCTTAGGGTGCAGAGGAAGCACATAAATTATTTGTGACACCCCTGCAACACACACACACACACACACAAACACGCACCGCCAACAAAAATATGAAATATGAAACAACAAAATGAACTGACAATAGCAGCGGAAAAAATAAAGAAATAAAACCAAAAAAAAAAAAAACGAAGCCTCGGAAATACCCAATAAATTCACAGAGACATGCAGTTGGGATATTTGATGTCGAGCAATAATAATCACAGTGACATCTGCCTTGCTGCTCTCGGAGGAGACGGGCAGAAAGCTCGGGAGTGGAAGGGGTTAATCTCCCAAACCCAATAAGGTTGGATAGTGAGGCACTTGTTCCCTGATAAAGAAGTGATAGGATCTGTGGGTCCGGTCCCTCGGCGCTTGTACAGGGGTAGAGCAAATATTGTTAATGTGCTGTGGTTTACTTCAGCTAAGGCGAGAAAAACAGCTCCGCTTGACGAGAGAAGACAGCGGCGAACCAGAATACGACAGAAATGGCCACGCCGGCGCGGCCTCGGCCTCCCGGGGACTTAACTGGCGTATATATCCAAGACCACTCAGTTGCATAAATAAGTGTTGGGGAAGATTAAGATCTATAAGTGTCTCTATTTCTCGTTTTACCTGCTCCGCCTTGTCACAACAGGGATCTGAATGCAGTTCAGTGGAGTGCCTAATAACTGGAGCAGTAGGTAGGGGAGGCAGGAGGCTTGACATTAAGACCCTGGCGTTTTGGAAATCCGATACGCTATTGACCCGTGTACTACTATCTCAGCGTAGAGATCTGGTGTCAGCAGATTGTAGTCTGGTGTTGGGAGCCGTTTCTTACAGGGCTCCTGTAACAGGGGCCCATTGAGTCTGGGAGGCAGCTGGGGCCTGATGGGCTGGAGCTGGGCGGTGATCGATACTCACCGCCTTGCAACGGATGACCTCACTGTCATGGCTGCCGGCTGTGGACACTGCATGCTAGTCATTAGTGCCGGGGCACCAATCAGGAGCTTAGAGTTGTCAATACCTGACTCTTACAGATACTGTGGCCATCTGTCAGTGTATTGTGTAACGGCCCAAACAAATGGATGAGGCTCTTTTGTACAATAAGAACAAGGTGTTCTATTGAAGGAGAAGAAACGTGCTCTTATGAGCGTGATTTATAAAACCCGGCGAGCGGAAAATAATTTAAAGCAGCTCACACTTAACTTTAAAATTTTCCACAAGTCGTTAAAAATAATCTGAAAAATGACTGGATGCAATAATGAATGGAATTGACAGGAGCGCGAGCCTCCGCCGTCGATGGAGCCTCCTTAATAATACAACATTATCCTTATTTGCCCTCTCCACTCAAATCAAAGGGATGGACATTTATGCATGAGTGACATCAACCCTGCAATTAAGTTGGCCATTTAAATGAGAGAAGGCCTTCCTCACCTCGCCTGTTTGTTTTTTTCCCCCCTCTCTCTTCTCTCTCTTTTTTTTCCTCCTATTCCCCTCTCTGTTTGATGATGGGAGAGGGTGAGCTAGAATTAGGGCGATGGGTCTTCCTTTGAGTGTCAGCCTAAAATGATCAGAGTAAAGATAAGAGGGTCTAGCAGCCCTCAAATCAGTCAAAGTGCCAAAGTCGGCCTTTTTCTCCTCAATTACCGGGTCTGTGAAGCCAGGGAGTGGAAGGCGCCGAGCCTGCTGCATTACTAAAGAGACAATCTATTTCCCCTTTGACCAGAGGGAGAGAAATCATTATGGCATGATTAGTAGCTTCGGCAGTGGGCGAGCATGGAGGTACTACAGGAGAATCGTATTAATTGCCTCAGACCAAGGCATGAGCAGGATTGTTTTAACGTTGATTTGTGGACCTGTATGACGAGCTGTCGGAGATAAAAAGCCGATGTCAGGTCTTAGTTATACTGGCAGACTTCGGGCGAGCAGACAGAGAGGGCTGATGTCAAAATGAGCTTCCACGGCTGCCCTGGAAGTCTTTCTCTATCTGCCTGTCGATGTCTTCCTCTTTGTCTTTCTTCACACTTCATAGTTTTCCTTTACGCCTCCCACTATCCCTCCCTCTGCTCCCCCCTTCCCTCAGATGGACTACTCCCCACCCCTTCCCGCACTCCCTTTCTCTCTCGCTCTCTCTCTCTCTCTCTCTCCCCTCCAACTGATAGCTGCCTTGGCCGATTATTTCATCCAGTGCGGTCCACTGAGAGCCTCCTCGCCCGGCTTTGGAAGAGCTTTAATTAGCCATGTTAATATCCCCTTCATTGGCCTTAATATCACTCAACACCTTCCTCCATCTCAGCGGCCACCAGGGTCCCCCTGTCCTGTCAGAACAGCTGATTATTGAGAAGGATAGCTTTAATCAAACCTAATTGCAGTTCATTCTTTCTCTCTATCCCCCTTTGCCCTCCATTGCCAACATCTAATGGCAGCGACGACTTGATATCCCATTAAAAAACAATTAAACAACCTCCTTTTGTCTCCGTGCGTGCCAAAACACCAGCACAAACTTCTGTAGATATTTAAGAAGTAAAAGAGAGAGAGAGGGGCCTTGTCTTAATTGCTCCCCTTTTCACCAAGGACCAATTTGCACTGTGCTCGTGGAGAATCTTAACCAACTCAAATGTAATGGATGCTATAGCGCTGCCACTGCTGTGGACTATGAAAATTAAGCTTATCTTTTTAGCAGAGAAATTGTGCTTAATTGCCTTCATAACAGTAAACATAAAGGAGCTGCTTTATGATAGCGTGGGCACTCAATATCCTGTGTTTATTGTTTCTTAACTTTTGCTTTGGCTGCGGCGGAAACCAGCGCGTAAAAAGCATTAAAGTCTCCAAGAAAGGAGACAAGACGAACTCCGAAAGTAATGTGTTTCTTTTATGAAGTCAATGCATTGCCAAGGAAATGTATTCTATCTCTCGCTCTGACATAAATCGTCTACCAACGGGTGATGCATGTACTCACACAAGAGCTCACACACACACACACACGAGCGTAGACGAGCGCGCAGGCAGGCGCCCGCAAACACACACTGGCCGTACCCAATCTGTATGAGAGGCGACAGACAAATAAAAGTCGTATTTCAGGTCTGCTTTCCGCAGATGTCTGCTGCTCTACATTATGACTCTTTGGGGAAATAAAAACAGGGTCAGGGAATTAGAGTACATAATGGTCATTTTGATGATCAGCCAACAGATGCAACCCGAAAACACAGCGAGCACAATCAAGCGAAATGCACTAATGACAAGTCAGGTTTTTTATGGCCGCGCCACACACCGACAGGCAATCAGCATTCTGGCATGGGTTAAAACGTCTTTTATTGATGTCCGAGCCAAAGCTCCTTGGATGTGGAGCGAAAATATTTTCTCACCTCTCCTCTCCCTCCTGGGCCCTTCGGCGAGGCGCAAGGTATAGGAGTCTATCGAAGAACGCTTCTAAATGACCAGTGCATGTGTTAATGTGGCCAGGGTTAGAAGGGTCATTTCAGACTCTGATTTATGGCCTGGCCGGGATCCCACTGGGCGAACGAGAAAGTCTTAAGTGTTGTGAAAGCGTCCTCGCCGGCCACACAAGCCACTGTATTTAGCTGAATGAAATGGCCGTGCAATCTATGGTGCAATCTATGGTAATCCAATGAGCCGCTGTGACTCGGCGAGCCAAGGCGGTGTTACAATTGCGACCGCAGTATTGCATATAGTAATGCCAGTGCAATGTGATGAAAAATAAATACCACGGCGCGGTATTTATAATGAATCGGAGAAAGCAAAAGCACAATCAGTCATGATTCTGTGGGGAGAATTTGCAAAAACAACAAGTCAATTTCATTGTTTATCCTGTGTGGTTGTGCAAGATTTTACACAATGGGCTCCATCTGAGGCGATTTTTCTCGCTCGCCTCCTTGTTAATCTTCCTCTTTTTTAACCGTTTTGCGTCTGCGAGGCCACATCTGATGTTCTCGAGGCTTTATCAACAAAAATTCTGCGCGACCCGACAGCGAGCGGCAGAGGAAGGCAGCTTACAAACTAACCAAGCCCAGATCTCACTCAGACGTGACATTTGTTCAGAGACGATTAGCCAGGTTGTAATTTGTGGCATAATTGCCTCACCCACCCACAAGTGCATGGGTGTGTGTGTGTGTGTGTGTGTACGCGTTATGCTTGTGTGTCTGTGTGTGTGTGTGTGTGTGTGTGGCATACGGTGGTCCCAGGAGTGTCCGCCTAATTGCCTGACAGGACTATAAGTTTTGTGGCGCGCTCTCACCTTGTTAGGTCCTTTATCCCTGATGCTCTTCAAACAAGACCTGGTCACAGGTGGGCCTCATTTGCTTCCCTATTGAACAGGAGAACTTTAATTGCACAGGGGGTGTCCTGGGATTAAAGAGGTGGGTGGAATATCAAGTGACTTCCTGTATGTTAGTGGCAGATGGGTGTTGGGAAAGACCCATGAACTCAGGTGAGGCGATGAGATGACAAAGAGACTGATGCTCGTGATTTTGAGGGAATCGTAAACGCGGAGGCTTCCTCACACGGTGTAGCGTCACGTTTGCTTCCCACTGACTGGGCGAACGGATCAGACGTGGGAGCGTTTGATGACTCTCACTTAAACGTTCATTTGAAAGGTACAGTGATTAACGGTTTCTGCTTTTTGTTTTGTGCTCTCTCTCTCTCTTTCAGATTCTTCCTAAAGTTCTTTCTCAAGTGCAATCAGAACTGTCTGAAGAATGCAGGGAATCCACGAGACATGCGCAGATTCCAGGTGAATCTATTTCACACATATGCTCTGACTATTTCTGTCTCTGTCTGTCGCACACAGGTGCACAAACGCACGACTACGCTACACACATCCACATACGAATACAATTCTATTATTGGCACTGAAGGAGGCAAAAAACCAGGCGAAGAGAGAGCGAGGCTCTTCTGTGTCCTGTGCGCTCTGGACAGAATATTTATTAGGGAATACCATCTGACACAAATAAGGATATAGGATTTAAGAGTGCCATCAATTGTGTTCCTGACAGCTTTCTGAGCCCCGGCGCAGAGGGGAGGACGATCCAACCACATGTAACAACAGTGTTAACTCAGGATCTGTCTGGCAGCGGAAACGCATACCTTCTTATACACACATATGCGCAAGCACGCACACACGCAGGCGCACACACACGCATATGGATGCATGCCCTAGGAGTGTATATATTTGCTTTCTCTACATCCCTCTCTCGTTCTTACCCACATATGCATGCACTTAAAGTCACGCATATGCAGCTCTCTGTTTAGCCATCTGAGAACCATCATCATCGCGAGCTGACAAAACGCCGCGATTTACACTAAAAGGACATGACCGTCGAGCGCTTTTACTGCATCTTTTAACCCTCTCACGTCTAATGTGTCAGGTAGTTGAGCCTTGAAATTATTGACCCCCCCCTCCTTCCTTCGCTGATCCATTTATCCAACCATCCATCCATCCTGCACAGACATTCTCACCACAGAGCGGCCCACTAGGTCAAGGTGAGAGAGCGAGAGTTTAGTGCGATTTGTCCTATCAGGGTAGCGACAAACTACAGGAGGGCGTCCGTCGCTGACAGCACTGTTGTGTGATAGACACACAAGCCAGCCTCCTCCAGGTGGAAGCCCGGACATGAAACAGACAAGACAGGGTGTCCCCTCCTGATGTCACCACCATCAGACCTCCCCTGCCTCCTCAAATCTTCCCTCAGGGTGAATGTGGGCTGATGCATGACAGCCACCAAGGGCTTTCACCTCTCACTCCTGTGTGTCAAAAGAATTGCAGGGAAGAAGAAAGTTGTAGCGTCACTCTAAAGCACGCATAATAAGTCGAAAAACAACATCATTTTGGATTTTTATCCCCCCCGATGATCGTCCCTTGTCTTCAGTCCATCAGATAGTATGCCATTTTTCCCTAAATAGATTTCCCAGATGCTCCGCCATAGGTGTTTCTCTGGCCAAAGTTGTGTATTCTGCATGCCTTCCACTCCACTTATTACCCCCAAAAACCAGCTGGAGGCCAGAGAGGGCCCAATCCATCATCCTCAGCTTGGCCCAGCTCTGAACCTGCTCACAAGAATGGAGCTCTTTCACTTCCCCTTCTCTCCCCCCCTCCTCCCCTTACACCCCCACCCCTTTCCAAACCAACCCAAAAAAAAAAAAAAAAAGAAGGAGAAAAAAAAAGCGCCCCCCTAAATTCCACCGCTACGCCGAGGTCACTCACCGGCGAAGCAAACCTGAGAGGGGCTCTCTGTTTCCGGCTCAGAAACACTTTGGCCATTCACACGCGGCTCGCTGTTTGGAGATGTGGTGGCCAAAAAAACAACAACAAAAATAAGCATTATGAAATATGGAGTGTGGCCGGGAATCCGATCCTAGTAAAATGTTTGTTGAGTGATGGGATGGGGCACGGTTCAGCTGCTAATGACTCCAGTAATATTTTAAAAGGGAGGCCTTCCATCCTCAAATAGATGGACACGCTGATCAATAATTCTGAGCTTCGGCTATGATGACAGTTGGTAGAGTGGGTAAACGGAAATGGTATTTTAGTGATTGAAAAGTCAATTAGCCGTACACAAATGCAAGACACTAAAAAGCAAAGGCAAAATGGCTCAGAAGCAAGCGTAACGTGATCTGTCCGACGAGAACAACCACTTCAAGAGGTTTGACACTGCTCATCAATTGTGCCCCCGAACGCAGCTTTTATGTATCCCCTCTTTTTTTCTTCCCAGAACGTTTGCAGGGAATCTGTCTGTTTCTTGTTATTAAATTACACGTTTCTCCTTCACTCCTGTTGCAGGTTGTCGTATCGACGACCGTCAATGTGGACGGCCATGTGTTGGCTGTTTCCGACAACATGTTCGTACACAACAATTCCAAGCATGGGCGAAGGGCTCGCAGACTCGACCCTTCAGAAGGTACGCCTCCTTATCTGGAGAATGGTAGGCACATTTTTACATCTTATAATTTGCTCCGCTCCTTTTTTTTCGCCTCATAGTTTTTTTCTTTCAGGCATCCTACCATTTTTTTTGTTTTTTTCACAAATCACACACCTAGTTGCTTCTAGTTGCTTCTAGAACCTTTTGCTCCTCCATCACTTTCATTTTTTTTACTCTTTAAGTTGCTTTTTTGCCTCCCTCATACCTATCGCTGTGCCTCGACTGGAAGTAGTATGCGCCACTTAGCGTGTTTTATCATTTTGATATCATTGATGATAGCAATAATTCTCAGGCCAAGTCGTGTTTTTCAAAATGTTATACTACTTCCAGTCTGGTAATGCACCTACATTTGTCCTGAGAGCCACTGTGAAACATGATCAAATTGCTTAAGAATTTGGCTGTGAGGTCAATTTCCTGTCATTGGGTTCTGCAGATTTAGCTGTGAGAGAGCTGAAACAGGGGGAGAAAGGGGAACGAGAGAAAGGGAGGGGGGGGGGAAGAAGGGTGGGTTTGATGGTGTGTGTGTGTGTGTGGAGGTGGAGGAGGGGGGGCGGCCTATGAGAAAAACAGAACTTACTGTTTTTCTTCCAACTGATTCCATATGATAGACTGATTGCCTGCTCAGCCAAGAGAGAGAGAAAAGAAGGACCACCAAACCATGGGAAATCCAAAAAGTAAAACGCACTAAACATAACCTTGTGACCCGCGTGGCCTCCGCTCGCAGATGGGAGCACACACAGCTGAAAGATTGCAAGAAAAAAAAAAAAAAGAAGGAGAGAACTTGACTTGGGCCAATTGTGCAAATTGCTTATCTTCAGATTTCGAGAGCCAATTACGGCTGGGCAAACAGTTTATATACACCACTGGCTAAAACAAGCTCCTCTACACATTAATGGGCATTAATGGTTCTATCACCAAAAGCAAATGTAATGTTTAATACAACAACGACTAATAAAAAAAATAGAAAAAAGACTAGACAATTAATATATCTCGGTGCTCTCTAGTCCTAGTGGGGGGAAAAGCTAATCTATTTGTTTTTGTCTTTATTAATGACTCCTCTACTGGAGAACAAAATCAAATAATTAAAGTCCTGCCCGGAGCACCAAAGTCATTATGTTCGCTGACGTTCTGTTTGTGTGTTTCACGTTTATGACACGATAGGTGTGGATCGCCTAGCAACCAGTTTCTTAATGAGGGGAGCAATTAAAGAGGTTGAGCCCTCGCCTCCATGTTCCCCCGCTCCCACGGGACTCCCATGTGTTGTGTGTGTGTGTGTGTGTGTGTGCGTGCGTGAGCGCTTGTGTTCTTTACAGGTTACCCCAACCCATCCTTTTCTTCCTCTCCTCACCACACTCTTCAAAGCAGCAGAGTGACGCCCCGTAAAGCGAGAAAAGAAGCTATTGTCACCCGCCCCGTTGAACATGTCTTTGTCTAATAACTTTAATACACCTTCCCTCTGCTTAACCGCGTGTGCTCTTACAAGTTTTTTTTTTTTTTTAAAACTCCCCCTCCAAGGCTCCATAACAAACTAATTTAACATGCATCAACAACGATCACTCGCTTTGTTTGAGTCACCTTTTAACAAACACAGACGTGACATGCGAGGGGAAAAAAAAAGGAGACCCCCGGTCATAAAATGTAATTCCAGCCATGTCCTCCATACTGCTGCTGACAACGAGCAGGCAGACGGGCGAGCGTGCTTTAAATTAGCAACACATTCTTCCCCGCGAGTTCACTGGGCGAGAAGCCTCAGATATGCGGCTGAAGCGGAGAGGCATCCTTCCTCTGAAGCTCGCGCCGCCGCTGCTGCTGCTGCTGCACTTGTGCCGCTCACCTCGCATTGATCAAGAGGTGCTGCCCCCTATTGGCGCAGGGGCGGGATAGCTCGCCGGATGACAGACTTGAATCTCGCCATGTGACATTTTTGTTCACTTGTGTGTACTGTCACACAACAAGCATATTATGCATTCAGACACGAACGTGCTTTGTGGCGGCCTGTCACTCAAACATGTATAGATTCAGGCTCAAAGGTGCATAAACATGCTCACAAATAGCCGAGTCTTTCACACACGCACACACCCTCACCCCCCCACACACACACGAACAGCGCAGCACCGACACACACACAGACTCTCTTTCTCTCTCGCGCGCACACACACACACGTTCCTTAGCTCAGTTCCACCATTATAGAGCCCCAGACAATATAGGAGACTCAGCATAGAGCCTGCAGCGCCTGCCTCATTTGCATGCCAAGTGGCTGTAATGCTGTTAGGGTTTATGCAATAAAGACAAGTGAATCCAGACTGCTGGGCCTAAGAGGAAGAAAGAGAGGGAGAAAAAGGGAGGAAGGGGGGAAAAAGCAGAGGAGGAAAGGAGAAAGAGAAGGAGAGAGCGCGAGGCAGAGAGAGGTTGAGAGCGAGAGGGCGGCGGAGGGAGAGAGAGAGAAAGAGAGGGAGAGAGAGTCAAAGGGAACAGATGGCCCAGGGAGAGGTAAAAGGTATAATCCCATCAGCTGCACTATCAACCGACCATCTGGACATCCCACAGCACAATTACAACACATTTCAGCAGGCAGAACAAAGGACGGCTTCGCGGGGCCACATCAGACCTGTTTGAGTGTCACAATACTAGAGCTGGGACCTCCTCCGCTCAGATCTCGGATCAGTTTTGACGTCCTCCACGGCTCACCCTCACTAGAGAGCGAAAAAGATTAGGACGGATCACAGATCGGCTGCCTGGGGTCATCTCGCAGCAGAGTGGATCTTGAAATAAATTTAAGCGGACAAACAGAAATGGCGAGGGGGCAACAATTCGGCGCGTAAAAAAAAAATAAAACGAGCCGTGACATATGAATCTGAATCGAGAGCTTTTCCTCTACTGTAACCCAAAGTTTGCGAAGACTTAGCGATGCAACACTCAGACCGTCGGGTCGGCTCTTTGCATCCTCATCCGTCCACTCCTCGTGATGCCTATCATCTGCTGAGGGGGCATTGTGCGTGTCTGTCATCAGATCGCCTGCGCTGACTGTGTAATCCACTTCGCCACGGTCCCCATTCAGCACATGCTCCCCTCTCTGTCTGTGCATTGAGACATATGCAAATTTTCAGGCAGAAGGGTGGACGGCTTAGGGCCTCAGTCGCTGCCTCTCCATGGGTCCTTCTGTGTGTGGGAGGGGGCACTGGGATTTCCGACGTGGTGCGTCTGTGTTTGTGTGTGCGTTTGTGCGTGATTGTGTGTGTGTGTGTCTGTCGTAGGTTTCAGGCTGCAGCTGCCCCCCAACAGTCACCGTCACCATCAGGCCCTCTTCTTGCCTCCTCCTCCTCCTCCTCCTCCTCCTCCTCCTCCTCCTTCCTGCCCCCCCCTCTCCTCTCTCATCCCCAAAGTCAATTTGTTTACAGTAATTTTGAAGGGTGAATTATTTGCTGTAATCGTCCGCACTGATGAAGGTCAGGCCCTTAGAGGGGGCCCAGCATGCCCATAGAGGGTTGGTCCTCTTTCAGACGCTCCGCTTCGCAATTAAGGAAAGCAAATGTCACTCCTCCAGGCCTCACAAATGAAAATCTGTACGAGGTGATTAGCATGAAGTCAACAGCGCCTGTTAAAGTCAGATTCCCTGTAGTACCAATGTGTGTGTGTGCACTTTATGGGCAGGGAGAGAGAGCAAACATGACCTGAACAGACCCAACAGCAAGGCAAACAAAGGGAGATGTCTTGTCTGAGGTGATCCATACAACAATGGCCGACTGTGATTTACTTACTGGATGGAAAGGATAATAGAGGTTTAGAAGTGAGCTTGTAAAGAGGAAAAAAAAAAAAAAAAGGAAAGGAACTTGCGAGAATAGTTGCTCACATTTTGAGGAGCAGGAAAAAACATGCACAATTCATAGTGTATTAAAAGATATTGATGGAAATACATTAAATTTGATATTGCTATTTTATGGCGAGCTGTCATGCTATTTCTGTTGTAAACACGGTGTTGTGCTGAACACCATATTAAGGTAATGCATCAAATGACAGTGGATGCGAGGCACCAGATCACTCAAATTAGATTATAATAACAACCCGGACTGTTGATGAATGGCGGAGCTGCGTTGCAGAAGTCATGCCAGATGAAAAGCATTGTAATAAACAATATGAAATGGATTGAATCGATCACAAAAAGGAAGAAAAAAAAAAAAACTCAATCTGAATAATTCATGAGTGCATTTCACGTTATGAAACCTGAAACTCCACTCAGTGCGCCTGCACCGCACTACATATGCAGAACAAAGGTAATGAAATAACATGAACCAGCAAAGCTTTAGCTTGTCATTTCCACTTTAACAGCCTCTATTCTTGACTCATTTAAGATGTGTTCAACTTTGAAATTCTACTGTACATGCGGGCGCATGCTTAATCAATTCTGATAGCTACATTTGCCCTGACACATAATTTGCTCCATCAAATCATTTTCCTGGCGAGCCCGGCGTTTAGCCTTTGTGAAGTGGACCATTTGAAGGGTCTGCTTAACTACACCACTCCAGCGCGCTGATAAATGATTTTGATTCTCATGCCTTAAAGGACAAATCCATCATTTTTTTTTTTTTCCAGGGGGGCAATTTCCATGATATGTCTTTGTGAGAGAGACATGGAGGGCTGAGCGTGGAGGTGATGCAGTGATGTGTCTTTGTGGGAAGAGACATGGGCGCGAATGTTGAAGCGTGGGTGCTGAATTTGCTCTTCTCTCTTTGTCTTGGATAAGCAGCCACCCCATGCATCAAGGCGATCAGCCCAAGTGAGGGATGGACCACCGGAGGAGCCACTGTCATCATCATAGGAGACAACTTCTTCGATGGCCTACAAGTCGTGTTCGGCACCATGCTCGTATGGAGCGAGGTAGAGAAATTCAGCCGGTTTCATATCGAAAAATCCCCTCAAAAGAAACTTTGTGTTAACCGTGCAGACTCTCTCAGTTTGTTATTTCAGAGGGCTCATTATCTCTGTTCTCTCCCTCTGTAATCAGCTGATAACCCCTCACGCCATCCGCGTCCAGACTCCACCTCGGCACATCCCCGGTGTTGTGGAAGTCACGCTGTCCTACAAGTCCAAGCAGTTCTGCAAAGGTGCCCCTGGGAGATTTGTCTATACTGGTAAGTCAAAACCTTCCTTTTCCTCGCTCCCTCTCTTTCTCCAGGCTTCTCCTGTGCCCCCCCTGCTGCTGCACCTCCCTCCCTCCCTCTCCTCCTCCATCCTCTTTCTGGTTGGAGCCCTCAGCCCCAAGTCCAGGCGCTAATAATGAACTAACCAGGGCCCCGCTCGCTGAATGTTAAAATGTGTGAGATCTGCACCGCTAGCGAAAAGGTTTTTTCGTGGAGGGGGCACCTACGAGTGCAACTCGATCCCCCTCTGACCTGCCATCATACAAGGGCGCTGCCAAGCTCTGTTAAACTCAAGCTGTCAGGATAACTCATTCTGCCAATTCTCTTTATCTGCCCTGTTGTGAGACAGATAGTGCTTCCTGCTAATTTGCTGATTTTGTAAGGCAAAATGTGGTTTCGTTTTTTTATGAGTCAGATTAGAAACGCAATATCCAGGTTAAGTGCATGAGTGGGTCTGAAGTTATTCTCATGTGTGTTCAATATGAATTCATCGGAGAGAAAGTGCGCAAAGAGACGAGAGCGAGAGAGAGAGAGGGTGTGTGTGTCACACTATAAGTAAGGGATCTGATTATCTTGGCTAACAGAAGGAAGTGGTGGTCTTATCTGTCATCATTGGTGAGGAGACAGAGGTTGTGGGGGTCAGAGCCTGTCTGACCTGGAAGCCTCTGTCTGTTCTAACTCTGATGGGCAGAATGAAACGGGGGCGCGTCAAAGCACTCTCACTTCCCCCAGGCCTCCAGCACAGCCCTGGCCTTGAGCACGGCAGAATTGCAAAGTGGGGGCCGGACCCCCCCCTCCTCGCTCGCCTCCCCTCCTCTCCGAACCCCCCCCCCCATCCAGACCCCTCCATCCTGGGGCAGCTGTTTCTCATCAAGTCCCCCCCCCCCTCCTCCTTTCTCTCTCTCTTGCTCCCCAAACCACCACCACCCCTACCACCCCCAGCCATCCGTCCCCTTCTCCTCCAACCGTGCAGTCTGGCCCGGCTCTCCTGCATTTAACCTCCCTAGCAGGAGCGGAGCAGAGGCCAACAAGGCACCGGGATAATGAAACAGGAGTGTAGTGTGGCTGCGTGAGCGCATGTGTGTCTGTTTGTGCGAGGGGGCGAGCGAGGAAAATGTGTGTGCGCCGGCGTGTGTCTGTGTGTACATGTGTTACCGCGCAGCCCTGAGAAGGTGTATAAGTTAAGACATTAATGGCTTCTATAGCACCCTGGTGAAAGTGCCAGGTCCCTTAAGAACAGACCCCATTAGTCACAGAGGCTAAGCGGATTGGGATGATTACCATCAGGTTTTACTGGGGAAACGTGTCCCCTACTCTCTATCTTTGTTGATCCCCCCCCCTCACACCCCCCAACCCATTCTTCCTCTCTGTCTTCCCTGGGTTCCTACTCACTTCCAGTTAGTATAAAGATACAATTACCCCTGGAGGCAACGGTGGTACAATTGATTAGTGCGCTGAATTAAAAGAGAAAGTCACCAATAGACAGGTCCGGCTCCTCCGCTGTGCTATTCCCCGTGTGGCTCACCCTGATTGTACGAGGGTTGACGCTTGAGAGAATGAACCCGTTACGGAGAGCAGAATGCATAACGCCAGAATGAGGTATCATTGACTCCATATGTACAGTAATTGCCAGGTGAAAGGATGTTAGCTACTCCTCGCAGACATTAGAAAGTGAATGGGGCTGACGCCTTGAGTGCACGAGAGTGGATCATGTATTTAAGAGTGAAACAGCTCATTTCAGACGGCGGCTTTGCTCCCCCAGTGTTACGGCACTTGAAAATAAATGTCACTACACGAGCAAATGGGTTTGAAATGACCTCGAGTTACAATAGCAAATTACGCGGGCTGAAAAGGGCATGTAAGTGACACATCGCTGTCTAAAAAGGCACAAAATGTTCCGGTGTCATATTGGAGAGCAACATGTGCATATCAAAGGTCTGGTTATCAAAGCGTATGGCTTCAAGCGTGACTCGAGAGCGCGGCTTGAGAGGGCTGCCTTTTTAGACTTTTTTTTTTTTTTCCTCCTTCTTCTTCTTCATGTTGACTCTTCTTGCACCACCACCCTAATTGTGGAGATTTAACTCGCTCAATTTAAGAAATTATCACAAATTACCAAGAGTCAACACAGAGGAGACTGCAGCCAATTCGAACAGCGGAGGGACACGTCCTCACTCGGGTTAGTACCCTGGAACGGCTCCAAAACTCACAATCCATTCTCAGAAAGAGAGCACCCTGTAGTGTATGTCAAATAATCCTGTTGGCATTGACTATTGGATGTTTAAAACACTAATGAGACAAACAGACATACTATATAAAACTTTAGTAGGCCGGAGTTTACAGACTGCTTCGAGCAGCTTATATCTGTGTTTTAATTGGCACATTTTTAAAGGAACGACATGTTGGCCATATTAGCTATTATACAGTCTATACTTCTTTCCTTCCAACAAGATGTTGTCCCTTAGAGCTCGCTGGCTCGTCCTCTGTCTAAATCCATGTATTGGTTATCCATTGGTCCAACTGTCAGCAAGGTTGTAGAAAATCAAAAGGAGAAAGTCCTGGCTGTACCTGAGGTCAATACTTTATTATACCCTCCGGTTTATTAAGCAGCGCAAATGCGCCGGTTTGATCAGATATTTCTCGAACAAAAACTCTCAATTTTCAGCCCCATTTGCAGCATCTTAACCTTTTTACCGCGCAGTTACAGCACTGTATGAAAGAGTAAATCATAAATAAAAACTTTGAGCGTACAATTTATCCAATTTAAGCCCCTAATTGCATCAGAGCTTTTGGTTTTCTATCTTGGCCAAGTTTCCACGAGCGCTCCCCTCCGGGGGCGGCGATGCAGGCCCTTGGTAATATGGTTCTGCAAGCAGTCCTAACACACTCAGCCACTATTTATCCTAATCAGTGACATCCACATAACCAGGATTGCTTAAAATGAACCCCTTCCGCGCCCCAGAAAACGCACATTTACCGGGACCCCATTTGTCATGGGTAAATTGAGGGTCAGTAAACTTCGCCTGTATCCTCCAGTGGGGATCCAGGACATGCATCATAACGTTAGGCGAGAATGATTGGCGAAGGCGAGCTGTCACACATTTGTCAGGGGGAAGGGAACATTATTTGCTAATTTCCCAAGCTGGGCACTGACAGGGTGCTTCGTCTTCAGACCTTTGGTGACCAGCATGGCTTCTCAGCTATTAGTACAAGTCAAGTGTTTTTTCTTTTTTTTTTTCACTCTTTTTTCCTCCTCCTCCCCTCACTGTAAAGCGGCAGTAATAAGAGCCGCCCGTTCGACCTCACAAGATCGCGGCACACTGGGTGAAGGATTTTTGGACGGAGTAGATGCCCCCATACAGTGAGCTGCTCTTGCCAGGCCGTAGTTGAGGCCAGACAGCCTTGAGGGCTGATGGATCACAAACTTCCCTCGTCAAGGTGACGCTATCGACTCCACTGCACCAAAATCTGACAAAATGGGTATGAGGCAGTCATTCATCAACATAAGGACAAAAGGGTCATGTGTGCTTCACTCAATACTGGTCGAGATCAAGAAATGTCAGCCTGGTAAGGGATGGAAAAGGTGCACAAGTAAAGTCTCCTTAATTAAGCTTCGGCTAGAATTTCCCACTTCATGAATGTTGCAAAAACTGCTGCTTTGTTTTTAGTTACGTGGACTTAAACCGGCAGCAGAACAGAGATATAAATAGTGATATCCAGCTCTCAAATCCCAAATTAAACTCACTTCCTGTGCCACTCTTAGAAAGAGGCACACGATGTTATGTAGCCTCGGACCCTCCTTTCAAGAAAAAAAAAATTAAATAAACAAACTCAGACTTCTTTATCGGAGCACATCAGATAGGGCCCTGTTGCCGTTCGGCTGGTGAGTCGGGCCTATCCTTACACTCCTCTCCGCCCTGCCGTCACTTTGAAGTCGCAGTCTCAGAAGCTGATCAGATGGAGAGCTTCCTTTTCATTTCCTGTCCTGCAGGGTTGGGTTTGGCGCTCCGATGGTTCCTGGTCAGTAAATGGGGTGTGGCCTACAGCAGAGATATGCTATAATCAAAGGCATTCCAGGCGGCATGTAAACAGATCGGATTTGGAGACGGACACACCAAGTACTCCGCATAAGTGTTGTGTATTTAAAAGGTCCAGTGTGCAGGATTAAATGGGGATTTAGGGACAGAAATATAATATTCATAATTATGTTTTCATGAGTGTATAATCACCTGAAATTAAAAAAAATCGCTGTGTGCTCTGTACCTTAGAATGAGCCTTTCATTTCTACAGAGTCTGCACCACCGTGTTTCTACAGTAGCCCAGAGCTGACAAACCAAACCGAGGCTCCAGAGAGTTTTTTAAGATATATTCTGCTAAAGATATAAAACATTTCTGCATTAAAATGTCCAAAATGACTAGATCTTGTTGTGTACTCACTCCATCCTCAGTGTTTCCAACAATGTCCAAACACAGAGAAATCCTCTTCATTTTGTTCGAGCGTCGGTGCGTTTCATGTGGTCGCCTGTCGCTATAACTTCCGGGAGAGTCAGCGCGAGGAAGGAAGTCAGCAAACAGACTAAACATAACATGAATAAAACATTATCTCGCTCGTAAACATTTCCACCGCAGTCACGTCAGATAGATTTTCATCAGCAATAGTGGTTGTTCGACACTGAAGACAACAACTACTCACGTCTTTTGTTTTGTTTTGACTGAGAGACCCCTAGTGGCAGAAATGAAACACTGTGCCTTAAAAAGTCTTCCTCACACATCGTTTCAGATTTGGGACGATTTTCAATTCATCTGCTGATTCGGATTCTTTTTTTTAAAATCACCCGGCAGTATGAACTGCAGCACGTAAGGATGAAACGGGGATTTATAAATGTCATCGCCGCAGTCAAGTGGGTTGTAACCAGTTGGCACAACAGTTTTAGCATGTGTCAGAGCATGTTATCCACTAGCCGTGTCCCCATACCTGCCTGTCTCATTACAACTCTGGTATTTAGCACCGGCTCCACAGGAGTGGAGCAGACACTCGTTGCCAAGCGAGATGGGCCTGGTTTGAAGGCCTTGTGAGCTTGTGTGGAGCGCGACAAGGTTCCACGGAGGAAGGTCCTTGTGTCCAATTAGAGGGCTGACGTGACACGTGCTCGCACTCCCCCACTGTCAGGCAGCTTGTCAGGTAGGCTTTGAGAAGCACACTGTGGCATTATTCCGCAGCGTGTTATCAGCAAGTGACCTGTGAAATCCAGCTCCGGGAAATTGATTGAAATAAGTACTTGCAGTTGAGCATGTATTTTCCCCCCATTACATCTCTCTGTGAAATGTATTGTGCGTACCTTTCAAGAGAAAAATGAAAGTATGGGTGTGTGTTTCTTTTTTTTTTTTTTTTTTTCCTCTCTCCTCTCGCAGTAAGGATGGTATTCATTGATTTAATTTTAATTGGACCCACTTTTTGTCCCACAGTAGCGTTAGAGGTCTGTTTTGTAATGGCTCTTAAAATGGATTGTCCTCACTAAGTCACAGCATCAGTCCTCTGCCACAGGAAAGATAGACGGAGGAGGCAGGGAGGGGGGCTCTTGATAGACGAGGATCTCTCCCCTCCTCCTCCTCCTCCTCCCCCTCCTTTCTCTACCTCCTCTTCTTGCCCCATTTTCAGTATGATCCACACCCAACGGGCTTTAAAAGAACCCCCCTCCTCCTCCTCCTCCCACTGCCGCATTTTGATTGAAATTCATCGGCAAGTTTATTGAGAAATGAATGAGGGAGGCAGCGCGGTATTGACTTTGAGAGGAAAACACAACTCATCTTGAATGAGGGGGAAAACGCGGCCGTAATTTAGCCGTCATCGATCTGCGCCCCGTCCATGTATTGATCTTCATTTTACAATATTAATTTGCGCTCGCAATCAGCTGTGAAGGGAACCCATTTGATTTCTGTTGGCCGGTAATGTGTGAAAGTCCGCCGCCGTCCTTAGAGAAGTGGCACACATACTTTAGATGTCATCTGAGAGGATTGAACAGGTGTCTTTGGCCCTTTCTAATAATACGACCGATATGAAGGGAGTCAGAAATTATGGATGTGCAATCTGTAACATTGCTCCCTTTTAACCGTGTTAATTACATTTTATCTGTTGCAGGAGCAATATCTGCTGGAGACTGTAACTGTCTAGGTTTTTTTTTTTTCCATCTGTATTGGCTCAAAGTTCATGAAATTTCAATGAACATTGATCTGTCTCCATTGATTTATCCTAACTGCAGATCTTTGAAATTTTAATTTCCTGTTCATCTTGAGACTGCTGGAGATGGAATCACTCAGTGATAACTGGCTGCAGTGGATGGAGATGATATGGTCAGTGTTAAAACAGATGAGGTTTGCTTTGCGTGGGTTTGCTGTGAAAAATTCCAATTTGGCTTGGTTTGGTTTTTTTTTGTTGAGGATGGTCTCTACATGTGCATGCGTGTTCTCTCCTCTCTCAACACTGGAAAACACATGTATACTGTGGAGGAGCGGCATGACCTCTGAATATCTTACCTCCTTTTGTATGCACAGCGTTCAACTTTAACTCCTCACAGTAACACCCGGGAAGATATTCACTCTCTCCGCGAGCGAGACGAGGTCGTTACGTGTGCCGATGCCGTTTTTCCTGAACTGCATCCATCTAACAGACTGCAGGTGCCTAGAAGGCTTCGGTTAGACTGTTTGACAAGTCACAAATGCAATAACACTTGAATGAACTTCTGCCTCTGCTGTTTATCTGTCTCCCCCTTTCCAACTCCCACTCCACCTCTAATTTGTGTTAAGGGGAAAGAAAAAAATAACTGCTCAATGGTGTAGGAGGAGTGGAGATAAGCTCGAAGCAGTTAAGTATAATTAGCGAAAGTAATAGCTGGCAAATGGCAACAAGGCTAGGTTTTTATCTCCTGGAAAGATAGAGTTATCGTAATAAGCTGTAATGGCTGGCAGGAATGCTAGTACTCTGTGCGAGCCTCCATTCAGCCTCATAGACTTAACAAGGAACAATTTCCCTTAAATTTACTGCTTTGCTCAAACATTTCCCCATGTTTATACCCCGATACTGTAAGTCAATACATGCGCTCAATCCGCTTCCATATAGACCGAGGGCACACAGCGCTGTATCGCCATGTAAGCACTTCTGGCTGCCAACGTCGGCCATGTTACACAGTTCCTGCAGAGCGGTTACTCGTGTCCTATTTCTGGAGAACATGGAGAAGGAGCAGCAGACCACACTCAGACGCCATGTACAACGCCATCCACTCTACATTTTAAGTGAAGTGGCTAGCCGGGGCGGCTAAAGGAGCTCTCAGGGAAAATGTGTTTGTAGCATGAAAGGGCGACGGGCAGATTAAGGCGTCAGATCAAAACAAGATTGGGAAGTGCACATTCCAGGCAGAGGAATTTCCACTGAAGCCCTGCCACGGGCGCCGGCGCGCATGCGCGATATTCAAAATTGGAATTGATATGGTCGCAGCTGCACACCGAGTCATGCATTCCATTTCTTCATATTCTGAAACATGATCATTCGCTCTCCCGAGTGAGAAAATGACCGAAATATTCGTAGAAATTTCTTCTTCCAGACCTCCGTGAAGACGGAGCGAGTCTCTCTCTCTTTGTCGAGAAATCCTTTTTTAAACTCAAATACGGCACTAATTATTTTAGTTAGAGGCTGTTAAATGTAATATTTGCTTGTCACTTTGTTGTCTCATTACTTCTGTTAAATTCTAATCAAACCCTGGAAACAAATCCATGACCAATTATATCTCTTTATATGTACCAGAAGGGAGGCAGAGGAAAAAGATGTAAGTGTTGTAATTGAACAAAATATGCAACCTGTCAAAATCAGAAGGGAAAATGAGAGAAAATGAAAATTCTATTGGTCCATAATGTTCCCTCCGCCCCCCCTCCTTCCCATTTGCTCTTCATCTCTCCTGCAAAGTATTCAAATGCAAGCCCTGCCTTACCTCCCCGTGTCTCTTTTTCTCTAATTATCCATGAGGTCAGTAAGCAAAATGGGGAAGAAGCCAGGAGATCAATACAAATTATCCCTGAGCAAACCAGTGCTGACAGTTTGAATTGCAGCATATGTTTACCCAAAATCAGGCAATTTATCTTAATATCAGGCGAGTAATGCAGCAGGGGTGAGAGGTCACACAATCTCTCCACCTCATAATTACCCGCCTCTAAAACAGGAAAGTGGTATTGATTGGCCGCGAGCCGGGAAGCGGGCGTGACTGGAACGTGCCAGCGACCCCCCCCCCCCCCGTCCTCCTCCCGCGCTCCAGTCCCTCCACCCCTATCATACCTCCCCCCCTTCAGTTCCCCCCACCTTCCTCGGTCCCTCCTCCCCTCGGCTAGACTCCCCACCCAGTGCAGGATTTATGGGATGTGTGTGGAGGGTTTCATGTTTCCTTGCCGCGACTGAGAATCCGTACAGGGGGGGGAGAGCGGGAGGGGGCACGCTCCTTCCACACCCTCACCCCCCCCCACCTCCCTCTTTATCCCCCATATTGTGTTGGAAGGACGAGGAGGGCCAAACTAATTTTGGCACGCATGGAGTCATGCAAGGGCATCGCCAGATTTGCCCCGTCGTATCTTTAGAAGAGAGTAAAGTTTACGACAGAGTGTGAAGTCGGAACATAATAATGTGCCAAAGATTAAAAAAGACACGGGGTGAAGAGGTGGGAGTGAAAAGGGGGGGAGGAAACGCCGCTGTCAATGTGTGTGGTTTAAGGAAAAAGCAAGAGGAGCAGCGCCGATGACTCTTGTAAAAGCTCAGCAGATGAAAGGAAATCTTTGCTCGGGGAGAAAAAAAATGTGCGGAGCGACGCGATGAATACACACATAACACATTTATTCTCCAGATTCAATATAAGTGCTCAGTATATATCATCAGCGGCTCTTACAGGATTATTGACATTGTCTGTGTCTGTCTGCGCCGGTGTACATGCCGCGACTACAAAACTGTCAACTCATCAACTGACAGCACCGTTTAGCGCTAATGCAAGTCTCCATCAGCTGTCAAAAGCATTTGCATGAAATCAATAGCAGATGGCGGTCTGTGTCACCAATTTCATTACGGCGGGGTTGTTACAAAGATCATCTCCATGATAGATGAGATGGCGACATGTCGACATGCGGAGATCATGCCTGGCGCTCGGACGGCGGCGGAGGAGCGTCGGGCCATGTGTTGGGATTAAACGTGTTTTTGTCCGGCGTGACACGTCTGAATTCCTCCGTATGCCGTTAAAAATCCACTTTAGAGCGTTCTTTAACGGCCCTACCCTCCAAACCACATTCATCATAATTCTCGGGCCGGCGTTTACAGTAGGGCATCATTATCATTGCAAAGGCACATCAGACGGAACACCTCTCCCAACCCAGGTCCCGTCCTGTACTGTAACGTCTCTCCGGCTGTGTTCCCAGCATGCCTGGCGGGTTGTGTAGGCCCCAGCTGAGGCAGAGGACAGGAGAGCGTGATGTATCACCCTGAGAGAGCCCACTGACAGCCTCTGATGATGGATGGCCTGATTATGGAGTGCTTTTTACACATACACAATTTACATCACACTGAGCAGCGGGGTCTGGCAGGGCTGCCGCGCACATACGCTCTCCCTCGGCCGGGCACGTGCACTCACACACACACACACACACACACACACACACACACACGTATGCATGCCGGTGTGTGTACACATGTACTTGCCAGAGTGCATAGATAAGAAAGGGGGTGGAAATAACAAAAGAAAGGGGGCAAATTCCTCGCCACAGCCTTGTCATGTACGATCAATACGGCAGATCAATCCTTTATTAAGGAGAAGATGGCGTCCCCCCCCCCCACCGCAACATTCCGAAAGGGGACCTTTGTCGTTTCGGGACGCATGATGACATGTCAAATCAGATTTCCAGCGGTGTATGTTGTTGCGGCGTTGGGGTTTATTCAGGTGTGCCCGTGTGGCCGAACGCCGCCGTATCTGCGAGCGAGATCCTCGCTATCGATTAGCACCCCGCATTGTCCATGCTTGAGCACATAATTGCTCCATTTGATCACGGTCGAGCTGGCAATTACCGCGTCCATGGTTTTGGCAGAAGCGGTGCACGTGTTGGTACACGGCTACTGTACGTATGCGTGAGCGGGTACGGCGCGCGTGTGTGTGTGTTTAGAGGGAACAAAAGGAAGAGCGAGGGAGCCTAAATGTTCGTTTTCCTGCCGTGACTCCCTGGCTTGTGCTTCGGCGGCCCTGCCTGCCTCTGCGTGTGTCAGTGTGTGTGTGTGTGTGTGTGTGTGTTGGGGGGGGTGTTCGCTTGCTTTCACATTCTCTGGTGTTCAGCAGGTTCAGCGAGCTGTGCGGTGTTAATGCTGAAATTACATGCTGAGTAATGAGTGATGGGCCAAATTACAGGCTGAACAATGAATAGAGGCAGGCAGCTCTTATTAGTCTCCATAGAAAGCCATTGATTTATGAAGCGCCTTGCTCGGCGGAGTTACTCTCCTGAAAATGATATCTACATTGAGAAGTGATGTTCTCTATTAAGTCATTCCTTCCCCCTTTACACTGCTCCTTTCCTCCCCTCCTCCTCCCCTCCTCCTCTCCTCTGCCCTCCCTCCCTCCCCCCCTCCCACCCTCCCTCGCCGTGTCCTGCCTATGAGTGTACACATGATTGTTTAGAATCAGGCGGAGCTGTAAGGAAGCCTTCAATTACCCATTAGGACTGTCAGACATAAAACGCCCTGCTCTCACCAAAGTCTGGGTTATGATTCATTTACTTTGTGCCTCTGATTCATCGCCCAATATGCCTCATGCCCCAGATTACTATTTGAGGGGTGGGAGAGATTAATGGCTCCATGGGATCCGCCGCCGTATTTCACGGGCCCAGTGTTGCAGTACAGTTGGTGCAGAAGGGGTGAAATGACAGCAACTTACACTAGATCAATGTGTGGACAGCCTTTCACAGATTATTAAAGCTCTGTTAGATTAAAAGACCCCCGCTATGTAGTTTGCTGTAGTCAATATTCTCAAGCAGATAAAAAGGGGGAGGGTCCCTCCGAAGGATTCCTCAGACTGATGTAGGTCATCACGGCTGTTAATGGAATAACACTCGGTGACACAAGTGTCAGAGGAGCCCGTGTCATTTTCCGTCGCTCGCCTCCCCCCCGAAGCCGGTGATGTTTCATAAAACATCGCCTCACCCCCGAGGTTTCTTTGAAATTAGGCATTCTGAAATGACTTTTGTACTGTAAATTCCGGCAGATTTCTCAATTAGTTTCTTCCTGTCTCTGGCAAAATTAGCCCCTTAATGATTCTAATTTTCATCTCCCCCTGTCCTTTTTCCTTTCCAGCCCTGAATGAGCCGACCATCGACTATGGTTTCCAGAGGCTCCAGAAGGTCATCCCCAGACACCCCGGCGATCCTGAGAGGTTACCAAAGGTCAGTGTGCGCCGCTGCAGGAAAAAAAAACCCGGCAACGAGACAGAGCTGTCTGGCTCCCGACGCCTTAATACTCCTGATTTTGACAAATAAACAAAACAACATTACCATCAGCGCCGAGCACTGTGACCCCAAACCGTGACAGCTTTGCTCCACATATGTGGCTTACCCGCTAACCAGCGTGGTAATGGTATTGGTTTTGTGTGTGGGGAGAGGCGTAAACTCTCTGTGTGGTAAAATAGCTCAATCAGGCGTTTTCCTCTCCAGTAGTCTGTGGAGATGGTAATCTGGTCAGAAACGACGTCTGCACCCTCATTACCCCACTCATGTTTTCCTTTCATTTTCTGCAGCTCGATTTGGTTTAATCTTTTGTTTACAGAACCCTGTGCCGTAAACCCCCTCGTCTTACCGCGGCTAATAGACAAAGACTGCATGTTATTATGCTTTGGCTTTCTTATTGTTTTCTTTTGAACCCGGGTGAAGGAGCTGAAAGCCACGTCGGTTTTCAGACGCACCGGTGTGGCACATGAATCGGCTGCCATATTGAAAAACCCGAGCATGAAGGTGCACACGTTTTTCTTTTTTTTTTTTCTATTTTCCTCCCCTGCAGAAACTCTTTGATTCTTTTGCTCTTTTCGTTCGCTTTGATTCTTTTATTCTTTCCACTTCCTATTGATAAAATCTATCTGTGTGTTTTCACTAATTGCTACCCTGCCAGTAACAATTTCGTTGACTGACGTTCCAGATGTGTCAGGTGTAATAATATGACTGATTAGTACATTCAGAACCCCTTGGCATGTAGTAAAGCGGTGGCCACCTCAGAGTTTTAATAATACTGTAAAACCTTTAAAGACCTTATCTATTAAATCCCAGCATGCAACACAGCAATATCATTAACGTCCAACGGACAATTTAATAAAGAACAGACTGTGTGGTAGCTATAGACGTTTGACCAAGGCGGTGTGGAGAAATGGAGCATCACAGCTAGTCCCAGGTTCAGTATATGAAGTGTTTCAATTAGACTCAGTCCCTGTGGAGACAGGAAACAACACCCAGACATGAAATGTTGCTCTAATTTCAACTGTAAACGTAGACCAAAAGGTAAAGTACACTTACCTTTAATATCCACATGGCTTCCTCCGTCTCCGCAGGCGTCACTGGTCAATCTCGCCGCACTCTTTCAATTTTATAAAGTCACAGTGTCTTTGCGAAATTCCACATCTCTTTGAACAAAGAGAGCAACAAACGTTAAACAGAGCTTTATTACGGAGCAACCTTACTCCTTTTCCTTGAATACAAAGCGCCGTTGGTCTGCGAGACAGATTTTGACACTGAACCCAAGATTAGTTTCCTGGCCGCGCGTATACTTAATATAGCACGGTCTCCCAGCCTTTGCATGAAACAATCACGGAGTGAGATGAAACCCTGCACTTCCAATAAACAACATAAATATTTGATTTGCTCTCTAATGGACCCAAATATGGGGTTCAGGGGGCATGTAAATGATCCCACCGAGTGATTCGTCATTGTTAAGCTTGCCATCTGAGGGTCAGCTCTCGGGGTCAAAAGCACATTCCCAATAAAACAGCCCGCGGCGGGGCTGCGGCTGGCATGTACATTTGGAATGAGAACAGAAACAGCATATAGAGAGCAGCCATTACAGGGTGCAGGTGAGGTAGGGAGACTCTATAAAAAGAAGATAAAGCTGGAGGACGCGCGGTGTGCATTAGCAGAAAGGCAAATCGACACCAAGCCCACTCACCGCCTCTATACCCCCCCCCTCCCATGACTTCACCCTCCAGTTGATAATATTACTGCGCTATATTGATTTCCACCAGCCTTCTCCCTGGGACCAGTAAGACACGTGGTAATTGTAAGGAGACAGAAAGCCAATATGGGAGTGCTCATGGATAGCAAGGGATGCACGCTAATATTGTTGCTACACAGAGAAAAAAAGGGGGGAAGCTGCCTCTGATTGAAGTTTACCTCGTAATTCTAAGACAACATCGTAGATGACAGTCTGACCCTGTGGGAGGAGTGGAGATATAAAAATTCAATGCAAAGTCCAGGGTGAATATGAAAGTAATAAGTGTGAGCAGTCAAGTGATGAGAAAGGAGATTGGTTTGCGGGCATCGCGTTAAGTGAAGAGAGACTTTGGAATTCACCCTCCTTTTTAAGATCTTGTTATAAAACAATTTTCTATTCATAATATAAAAAAGACAATTTATAATACCATTTTGTGCCCTCTGGCAGTAATGGACAAATAGACTGGATATCACATTATATCACACTCAATTTCTCTCTTCTGTAACAAATTAGATTCATTATGAAATTAAAAGTGGAAACTCAATATTGTTTTATTATTAAGCTGATTGCTTTGGATTCTTTTCTTTCCTCCCAAAATGAGCATAAGCCCATTCTTTTCCAATTCTTTGTGTAATCCACAAGGAGAAAATATTACAAATGTGTTCATGTCAAGCAATTACCCATGTATTTAAATGAATCTCTCTTCCTGTGCTCTTTGAAGTACCTTCATCTAATGGCCCTATGCTTCTAAATGCATTCATTACCTCAGGCTAGAGCTAACAGAGTAATTGCCTTACAGTTTTATAATGGCATTAGCACTCCAAGCTACATAACCTAGGCCCTCTTTTATTAACTGTGATAATATAAATACAACATTCATGTTAATCTAGTGCTTGAAGAATCACATTCGGGCTGATTTAGACCACATCTCCTTATTGTTAGATATTTTTTATAACACATCATTTGTTATGGCTTCCTCTCGGTTTTTTTTTTTTTTTTTGGTTTTTTTTTTTCTTTCCCCGGCAATAACGGAAAACAGCTTTTAAATCTTGGGTGATCTGTCATCTGTACAGCCCCATTTAAACAGTTGTTGAACACGGGACCTTTATGCAAAGCGAGGCAAACAATAGCAGAAATCTGTCACGCATTTGTCACAGAACAACAGAAATCATTTGAGGCCTTTAATTGTTTCAATTTAACATGGTGTGTTCTGATATGTCTCCATGACAAGAAAGCCAATTACACTTATGCTGGAGTAGTATTGAGATTTACATGGAAATGCCCTCAGAACACTATTCCGTGTTAATCGTATTCACAGCGTGAGCTGATACGCATGAAAGCGTCTCGTCAGAAGAAAACAAACTTCTTCCTTGATTGGGTGCAGCACTTCTCATCATCCTCGGATATGACTAGGTTGCCACTTAAGCATAGCCTTGCGAGTCAGCTTGGTTAGTTAAGACACCACGCGGTAAACGACAGATTAAGGATGAGAGGCAATATCGTTCTCTCTCCTCCTTTTTCCAAGCTGTCCTTATGTCACTGCTGCAAAGTACCATATGGACAAGGAGGGAGAGGACGTTTTACAGAGAATGAAACATGGCTCGCGAACGCGACAGTCTTAATTGCTTTAATTGTTGTTTAAAATTGAGAGCCATGTAGGAGATCTTGAAATATGATAGAATAGATTATTGGTAATTATTAACTGCAGACAAAAAGAAAGAAAACCACTTTATCTCACTCAGCAAGAGAGAGAGAAATCTGTTCTGCCTGATGAGAACACATCAAGACAGCTGGTCCTCTCATTTAGTCTACCTGCCTCACGACAACCATAATTCTTTATTTGTATGCAAACTAGATGCATGCAACGTTGAGCATACACACCAATTTCAGAGGTAAATGCCCATTCTAAGAGCCACCCATCCGGTAACTTGGGGTGGATTAAGCGATATGTTTCTATAAGAGAGCATGGCATACGCTGGAAGTGGCTTCTACAGTGATTCATCTTGATAAATCAAGGACTGTGGTAGATATGCTCCTCAGGATGAAAGGGCCCATACACACACTCCGTACACACTACATACGCTGCGCCTTGGAAATGCAGGCCAAGTCTTGGAGGCCGCTGTTTGAAGGCGCGAAGGCTGTGTTTACATTCATTTACGGCAGCTGCCGTCTTAATCCCACACTGCTATTGCCAAGTGATGGAACACTTCAGACAAATTACCGAGGCCCGCAAAAGAAAACACAGCGAATGTGGGAAGAAAACAAGCACCATCTGAGATGTTTCTGGTGACAGATTTGCATTGCTTTTAACCGGGGTTCTAACAGCACAGTCGACAAATCTCCGCTCTACAGCAGGTGACAACAAGCGAGCATTTTAAAAAACACACGCAACAGCCATGTCTGCAACTTGCCTTTGTCAGATTAGATGCACTCTAAAGGAGAAGAGGGTTTTCATGGAGCATATTGCCTTCTGTATTATAGAAAACAAAGAGAGCAGTCTGGTTGCTTGAGAGGGATTTAATTGTAAGTGCCGAATTCAAAGAGCAGATAAAGACACACAAACGGGCCAAACCCCACCTTGCTGAAAAGCCCGAAACAGAGTGGGGGGAAACGGGATCCGGGGCCAACTCATTTTCAGTGTTAAGAGCCAAAGCAACACAGCTAATCCGCATTGTCAAGCGGGGGCAAGCATGCAGACATGGATAAGACCACATCCTGAGCATCCGTGTCCCCAAGGCACAAGCACCCAGCTCTTGCTGGATGGGAAGTCATTTGTGAAGTCCTTTGCAACAGCCAGTCAAAGAGGTTAATTGAAAAATTCCTTAATGTCATTACAACAGAACTAGATTAACCCAGAGCTAATTCACTTTATTGTTCTGAAGAGAGGGGACTCGGCGCTGAACTCCAGAGCAAACGTGAAGCCCAGAATCAGGGGTGAGGTGTTGTTTTTAAAGGACTATGCCAGTTTAATTAAGATAGGGAACATTATTCACTGCTCTGCATGGTTGGAAGGAGCAAAGTGGTAGCGCCGTATAAATGCAACACTGGTGCCTCTTAAATCAGGGTGGCTTTTATTTAGCGCTCCAATATGTAAACATTTCACAAAGCGCTCCCCGACCCCGCCGCGTAATGTTGTTCTGGATATTGTTTGTTGCTGTGCGGACCGCCGGGGTCTCGAACATAATCTGCCGAGGTCTTAACATTTACTCTTCCTGTTTTCCTCATCAGGAGGTGTTACTGAAGAGAGCGGCTGATCTCGTCGAAGCCCTCTATGGAATGCCCCACAACAATCAGGTCGGTATCCACGCAGCTGCCTCAGCCTCTCGCTACACGAGGAAAAAAACCATTGAAAATTTACTGATAGAATCACCAAAGGGTATTTTCACCACTATATCTGGAACGACGTAGGCTACATGTGTTAAACCATATAGCCAGGAAGCACGCATCAAAGCGAAAGCGCGGCTATAAAAAAAAAAAAAAAAAAAAAAAAAACAACAACACATAAATAACAAAACCTTCTGCCTTTCTCTGCGCTTCTCAGGAGATCATTCTGAAGAGGGCAGCTGACATCGCAGAGGCCCTGTACAGCGTTCCCCGCAACCACAACCAGATCCCCTCGCTCGCTAACACAGCCTCCCACGGCATGATGGGAGTCAACTCCTTCAGCAGCCAGCTAGCAGTCAATGTGTCTGAGTCACAAGGGAATGACCAAGGTATGTGATTTAGGATACGGCTCCATAAGTCAGTGGTGCTCAAAAGTGGGGTCCAGGGAGCCGCCGGGGGTCCTTCGGGGGATTCCAGGAGGGTTTGTGGGAAAATGAGAAATAGTTAAATTTCACTTTTTTATTCCACTCATTAAAAACACAGCATTCTCTGGCCCCGTTCTCACCCACAATATAGGCATTTAAAGAGTCTAATTAAGAGCCAGATTCTTTTCTTATTAATCTGCAGTATGTGCCGGTGTACAAATGTGTGATTGCCGCAGTAAATTCCCATTATCGTTTAGTCTAATCAGTGAACATTTCCCTGGTAAATACTGTACATGCGGAAAAAAATACAAGAAAAATGAATGAAATTTCCTTTTTGCATCTCCCCACCCGTGTTGTTCAGTGGGCTACAGCCGGAACACCAGCAGCGTGTCCCCCCGGGGCTACATCTCCAGCAGCACCCCGCAGCAGTCGAGCTACAACACCGTCAGCAACAGCATGAATGGCTACGGCAACGCCGGTATGAACCTGGGAGTGCCAAGCTCCCCTGGGTTCCTCAACGGATCCTCTGCCAACTCCCCATATGGAAGTGAGTAGCTTGCCACCATCGCACGCCGTAGTAGCACTAAGCTGCTGCTGATTTAATTCCAGCTCCCACATTCGTTTTCACTTCTATGAATCACTTCTGACAGGGTTATAACATTATTGATGGCGATAATATATTACTATTCATTCACGGGGGCTTGTTTGGTTTTAGTACTTCGGAGAACACACATCAGAGCGGGAGAAATGTTCATTTTTACGTGTATTTCGCCATATGCCACCTGTATTTGTTCAACCGGACAAGATGTTGATGGTAGGGGCCTGTGAGTACTGATCATGTATCCCCCCTGGCAGTAATACTATCCTCGCCTTACCTTAACTGCCCTCTCCCTCTCCGGCGCTGCTCACAGCACGTTCTCACTCTCTCCCTCCCTCCTTCCTCTCTTTCCCTCCCTATCGTCTCCGCAGTTAAACAAAAGAGCGCCTTCGCCCCTGTGGTCCGACCCCAGGCCTCCCCACCCCCCTCCTGCACCAGCGCCAACGGCAACGGACTGCAAGGTGAGCCCCCCTCACCCCCTCATCCCTTCCCTACGGACTACTGGTCAGATACCGCTGCTCAGGCCTCTGTCCGGTTTGGTGAGGGATTAATCATTACAAATATATGCATTTTGACAGGCCAATTTACACCTTTTCAGTTCACACACACACACACACACACACACACACACGCCATTCACAAGCACTGTGCGCAAAAAACACACACGCAAACATACATCCTCGTTGCCCTCTCATACAAATGATCCCCTCCCGATGTCGCAGGAAAAAAGACCTTCCCAGAATTGTTTTAGTAATTATGTTTATTAGGTTTTGTGCATGTGTCATGACCAACATGATTGCTTTGAAAACAAGCTTAGCCGTAGTGTGTGCCCCAAGATTAATAACATTGGGCTTAATGAAGTGGGAAATTAAAGTTCATCTTGCTACACGTTCATACTTATTAATACATGTTGTGCAGAAATTAATGAGCAATGCCTTGCCATCATCTGCGCTGGCAAACTTAAAAGCATTTCAACCATGACTCTACAAATATACTCAGAGCAGTATAATAATATATCATCCCAGCACTTCACTAGTCGCCTAATTGTTAAAACGTGTGAAAATACTGAATATATAAACTCGGAGGGTGAGGTACAGTTGCTAATGATATCCTCGGCAGATGGTCGTGGTAAAATAACGGAAGCTACCTTTGATCTTGCCTAATCTCTCTCAGATAATGACGCAGACTCGGGGAAACGCGGCGATGTAACGGCGAGAGAGTCGCAGGATAAAGGGAGCGAGGGGAGGGGAAGGAAGCGGGGAGAGAAGGGGAATCTGAGGGGAGCCGAGTACTGTAGCATTGTGGCATTGTGGGAAGTGACCGTGTTGTTGCTCCGCCGTCACCACGGCCGCGTCTCCCGGGAGTCTGGGCCACTGTTTGCCATTACCCCAACGCCAGGAGAAATATCACACATAGCGAGACTGGCATGCTGGGGGCTGAAATGTCAGAGCAGGAGGGAGGTTCTCAAACTCTTCTCCCTCCGTTAGGAGGACGTGCAGCAGCAGGCCGGCGGACACGGCAAACACTCACAGGCACATACGCAAACAGGCACATTAAGGCTCGCATTCGCGCACTTGTGCGGCGTCAGATGGCTGGACTCACACACACGCACACACACACACACACATTCACACAACACATGCATGCTCAGAGATTTATTTTAATAATTTTTTTCAAATTTATATCCAAACCTGTTTTTTTCAGCCCAATAAACTAACCTTCTTCTTCCTGTCTCTGTTTCTTCCAGCCATGTCCGGCCTGGTTGTCCCTCCAATGTAAATGCACTTTCATCATCTCAAGCACCAGTCTACACACTACCACTTCACCGGACACCCCCTCAGCACACAGCCCACCGCTGGTGTTAATGTATAGTCAGCCGCTTTGTTCTGTTTTTAAAGATGAAGACGAAAAAAAAGAGAAAAGAAAGAATTTTTTTTTTTTTTTTCCTTTTAAATGACTTTTCGCGAGAAAAAAAAAAAACCTGCAGAAAAAAAAGGATTTCGTGAGGAACAATATTTTTTTTTTTTTCTGTGGGATTTTTTTTTGTTTTTTTTTTTGTGCCCCACATTTTCTTCTCACCCTTGAAGAGGACACGGGATGATGGAGGGTTTATTTTGTATACCTTGTCGGGTTTGCGCTTCGGCCTTGGATCTGTCCAATCAACCACACATTCAATACTGGAAGGGACTCTGTGGACTCACCATCTGGTTGTAAAGTAAAAAAAAAAAAGAAAAAAAAACACACTGATGTACAGTACATTTGCCAATGAACTTCGAGAAATTGTTTTTTCTGTTTCAACTCTCTTTTAATAGATTCACAACAGTTGTGTGTCTTTATAATGTGACTTTTTGTATTTTTATGTGTGAGAAAAATACACAGGGGCCAAGACAGTTTGAATTTCAACTGGAAAAATATATGAGATATATAATGTAGAAAAATTGATCATAAAAGTACAACACATACGAGTAAAAAGGGACGGGGGCTGGGTGGGTAAGGTTGTATCATGTTTCATTCCTGCATTTTAACTTAAATTTTGTAATTTATTGTAGCTAGAACTCATCTTCAAAAGTTAAAAAAAAAGAAAAAAAAATCCTCTTCGACTCAACAAGCACACTGACGTGTACAAAAACACTGCTCTGTTGATGAATATGATGTACTTCCATGTCTAGAGCTTCCTTTTAAGCAAGTGTGTTTTGCCATGTTTTTTCGACTCTTTTGCTAGCACTGTATATTAATGCATTCCTAGGCTACTGTGAAGTCTGTTTCTTGTTGATGAGGAGCAGTCTCCCCCTTCTAGCTCCAACTCCCTTATGTGTTTTATATGTGGTTAAAAAAATTGTAGACTATTGTGATATTGCCAAACTTGTGCTAAATATTTATACATCTGTCTTTTTCATGTTCTTTTAGATCAACAAAAAAACACTTAAAAAAAAAAAACAAGTTTAAAATCCATCGAGAATGTAGGAGTATAGTGGTCTCATCGTCATCTTTCTGTTCAAACACACACTTGCGCTCACTGAGGGAAATTTTGTAACATATCAACTATAAATAATGTATTTATCTCTGAAATTTTGTATATTGCTTTTCATTATGTATGTATTAATCGTCATGCCCTTAATATAGTGATGCAGCACAGATAATTCAGCCAAGAACTGTTGCCTTCATTTGTTTTCTTTTTGTATTTGATGAAATGCAATGTGCATATATTTCATGTGTATCCTCAAAAAATTTGTGTTACTCCGTCAAGACTCTCTGTCCATTTTTTTAAAGGGGAAGTCAAACTTCATTGTTTATTTTTATATTGATTTTAAATTATCTATACAGACCATTTTGGAGAAAACTTTGTTGGTTGTATTGTCAAAATAAATTGTTTGTGACCCATATGATAGTTGTTAAGATCCAATAGAGACTAATGTGCATGAGGGACAACCTTGGAGATAAAAAAAACACTCCATTTGTGGTTGTATTTTTTTCTGTTTTGTAGAATGTATAGAAGTCATTTTTACTCACCACTTACGACTCTGCCACATAGCTTACATGTGTTTACAGGGAAGAAAATTTAAAAATGTCAACATTTGGAATGGAAACAGAAATGAATAAGTGATGTTTTATTAAAATTTTCAGTAAAAACACCATAGCTCCTCAACTGTGGACTTCTTCAGTTTTAAGTACAGTTTGGCTGGCAGACAAACTGACAATCAGGACAAAAAAAAAAAAAAAGACAAAAAGGGACAGTCGAAAACTTCTGAGGACAAACCTGTGATTCGTCTGTAAGTTGTAGTGTTTAGACTTTGCCATAGAGATAACTGTTTGAAAACCTGTGGAAAAGTGTAACATCCATAAAAGATGAAAACTGCTCTCAACTCATATTCTTTCAAGCAAAGCACTCTGACATTGTGACATATTCCTCACTGGTCTTTGTATCGGCACATCCTGCATCTGTGGTGCTTCAAAGGTTTCATTGTAGTCATTCATAAACAGTGCGAGCTTTTTATTCAAAGCACCCCAAATGGGGCTCATTCAAATCCCTCATTTCATTGCATTAAGCCACCTAGTTAATAAAGAATCAATACATTGAAAGAGCAAGGTTATCCTTTGTCTATAAGGGCTGGTATCGTTTTGAACCTCTTATAGTTTGAGCGCTGAAAGGGGGGCCGCTGTGAAATCTATACTCATCAAGTGGGTCAAACAGAAGGATAGAAGTGTTTGAGGGAAGAATGGTGGCTTCTCCTTAAAAACAACTGAGCGTCTTATCTGGCATCCTGAGTGGTCGCGCCGAGCAGGTCACAAAATGTCAATTTCTCATCAAGGCAACATTGTCCGAGGCCACCTCTCCCTTTAATGCACAATTAAACGACAGCGACCCGAGTGGGCAATCAGCATATCACGGCTTATTATGTCAGCCGGCATGCACGGACCCTCTCGGCAGCGCGGGGAGATAGTCCGCGAGCTGCTGATAGCGCAGAGGACAGATACACTCAAAAGAGCGATTTAATTTTCAGCCCCGCGCCTCAAATCATTCCCTCGATAATCCAATGTGTCTGATAACAATGGCCACACATCTGCTTCCTGACATTGCATTATCTGTTTCAGATACGCATACACAGGTTCGGATCTATCGCTCTGCTTACTGCTGTCTCAACTGTTCAATGGCAAAAAAATGTTGCACAGGCTGTACACTTATTCGGTCCGAGCCGGCCGATAAACGAAGCAAAGGAAACAGCCTCTCATGGAGGAGACAAAAAGAGCAATCCTGAGGGTGAAAGTACAATCAAAAAAACGACCAGTTTGCTCAGTCGTTGCCAGTTTTAAGAGCTGTGAAGCCTGGCAGGCAGGCTGGAGGTCCGGTATATTGTCTCAGCAGGTTTCTCTGTACCCAAGCTCCTCGCTCTGCCACACCACTCAATCATCGTGAGAGCCTCTTTATTGGAGAACTCTAATGGCCACCCTCCACCATGATCTTAATGTGTGCATTAAATATTTATAAATCCTGGGTCAATAATGCCCCATAACCAGAGCCTGACAGACCCCCACCGTACCATGTGGCCGCCTCCCTCTCGAACGCAGGCAAAGGTCACGGGGTCACGCAATCAAAAGGGAGCGAGGCTCGCCACATCCATATGTTGCCACTCTTATCAAGACTTTCCTCAGTACTGGTTATCTGTCAAAGGAAAGAAATATTGAAAGCAATATCGATCTTAACTAGCCTCGTGTTGCCGAGGGCCACGCTTCAAACATCTGCTCGTGCATTGTTATATTTCAAGAAAAAAAAAAAAAAAAAAAACTCCTCTCAATAAAATAAAGCCTGAGCGGCGATATTGAGCGTCTCTGCGTGACGCACGACAAATAAACCGCGTTATTAACGAGCGTCACCGGAAGATTTTTAAACGTTGATGCACGCGCTGAATATTTCTTAATTAGTGGGCCCGGGTTAATTGTGCAGCCCGCCCGGCGTCTGCACGGGTGACTCACAAGGTTTTTTTTTTTTTTTTTTAACGTGAGCACATCCCGGCTGCGCTCCTGTGCTGTTCAGGTGAAAGATTGTGCTCCGGTGATAGTGCACACAAAAGAGCGGCCGGACAATGAGCCAGTCAATGGAGAGCTCCAGTTGAAAGAGCCACAATGGCCGTGCATGCTGGGAATTGGGCTGGATGATATAAAGGAATGAAACCTTCATTGAGGCCATGGAGGACACGCATTCAGAAAAGGGGTTTTTGTTTGCTCTTTATCAATCTGCCGTTTTCCCAGGAGAAAAAACAATTCAAACTGACCTTAAAAAGGGAATATTACCTTACGCATCCGCTCCCTATGTAACTCTCATTGAGGGGCTTCACTTTTAATGGATGTCCATGTGGTAATACCTTTGTGCCGACATGTGTACAGTTTGAAGACGGGCCGGAAAACTCAGAGGTGGAGGGCAGTCGCTTTCTTTTTTTCCCTCGCTGCTCGATGGCCAGTGCTGAGGAGTACTTTTTTTTTTTTAAGGATTTTCTCTTGGACAGACAGGATTTGTGTAACCGCTGAGTGATGTGTTTTGCGAAGGTGAAAGAAAAAAGAAAAAAAAAAAAAGCGGCTGCAAACTCTCGTGAAGTTTCTACGCGGAGCGGGATACTCCGCCGCTCTGACTCATAAAAACTGCACAAGCAGAGATCATAACTTTCGAGATGACAATGAATCAAAAAAAAATCCGGAGTCTGACCTTTTTCTGAACAATTTGCACATTTGAATGAAAAACAGAGAATTTGACCTCTTTTATAAAAAAAGAAAAGAAAGAAAAGAAAAGAAAAAGAAACAGTCCCACATTTGCACAGCCTCCTTGTCTGTGGATCGGCACATCAGACAAGACACCGCTCCCCTGCTACTTTACACTGGGAGTCAGCTTTTGCAGGGGGAAAACTCCAGATCCTCGCAAAAGATTTCCACTTCACTCACTGCAGTCAAGGAGGATGAGCAAAGTATCCCAGTGCTTCAAAATCCATTAAACTTGTATTTGGGTGTCATTTGATACTTCATCAATGTTTCAGTGCATTTCAAACCCACAAATGCAGGATTTACCCCCGGTAGAAAATACAGTATGCACTACATTTTCCCTCTATGAACTTCGCTTAGTCCAAAAAATTACGCCGTTAAGATCGGCTGGTCAGGGAGTGCGAGGCTCCGGCGATAAAATAATATCGCTTGAACTGTATTTTCTGCCACAGTCTCCACCACATAGAGCTCCTTTCATAGCACCCCTCTGTAGTGCTTTGTCCAGTAGTTCTGGATATGATATCATCTATTAATAATGTATTGGCAATGGATTACATAAAAAGGGACCAGAAATAACATCCAATATTCATGCCCCCTGAGCTTGACTGTGTCCAATCCGTTTGGCCCATAAAACCTTAGCCCCATTTCCATATCCGCTGTGGGTCACGACAGGTCTGCCTCACAAAGGCTCACAGAACAGCTCAACTCAGGAAAAGGGCAGTAAAAATCGGGTGGATTTCTTAACCCTTATGAAACAGCCCCCCCCACCCCATCCACCCCTGGAAAAAAAAAAAAAAAACAGTGAAAAAGCCCTTTTCCGATTTCAGCGCCTGTGAAAAACCTGGTACTGTATTTCCCTCTTTAATTGTGCCACTTGAGAAATTGACGTGCCTCTGAAACATGGCATGAATCTCACAGTTATTGCAGTCCCCTTGGCAGGGAATGTTGATACAACATCTGCATGCTATAGAAAGTAATGGAAGTAGCAGAGGTGGCAGCTGCAACTCTACAGGAAGTGTGCCATTTTCAGGCAGTGCTGCTGTGAGAACCACTAACTGCCAGCCTGGTCTTGCAGGCAGCTCTGATTGCCAGGACACTATGACAAACACGCAGGGGCTGGGAGTGTTGCATCCTGGGGGATGACAGCTTCTGTTTGATTGTCAATAAGGCTCATTAGCAGAAAAAATGGAGAATGCGAAAAGAGATTAAATGGCTTGAGACAGGGTCCCCCTCATGTTTCATTACGGGGGATTTATCAGAGCTTTTATTTCATCAATTCCCCGCAAAAAAAAAAGAGAAAAATCACTTACTGCGTCCCCTGAAAAGTAAAGACTTTGGCTGAATTTTTATTTATGAAAATCTACACATCGCAGTTATTCTAATGGAGCACGAGCGCTCCCATCAAAACAGACCCAACAAGTGCTAATCAAGCCCTTTCAGGCGTCATCCACACCTTACATAAACCTCTCCTCCCGCTCCCAGCGACTCTCATCTTAAGAACAGCGGCGGATGTTTCCCTCCATCTTAGGGAGGAACGGCCAACAAAGCAGCGTGTAAGGGCCTTTCCCTGAAGAGTCCTTGTCACGCCGCGCCAAACCTCTGTGATTATCGTTGTTTTTGCAGAGAGTGTCCATGCCTGCCAATACCGCTGTTCCATAAATGAATTTGGCCCCTCGTCAACGAATTACCTAACACGCAGAACTGTGTATGTGTCACATCCAATTCCAACTCACCGGCTTTGGTGGTGTGTGTCAGCTGGAGGACTTAATCATCAATCGTCAATCATAATAAGCGAAGCGCATTGATAGGGCTTTCCTTTTTTCCTCTCCTACACAGTTAAATAAAGTGTAAAGGGAGAAGTTAAGGCTGACCTTGTTAAATTGAGGACCACAATTTATATTCCTAATTTAGTGTATGGATTAATTAGTCGTGTGTGTGTGTGTATCAGTTTCCACGCGGCGAAAGCTTAGGAGCCATATCTGCTTTCATAAGGAAAACCCTGGAATGATATCTGTCAGTCTGATCTTGATGTTTTTCGCCTCAGAACGGGCTTTGCATGTTTTTTTGAGCCGCACACTTTTTAATTAATGCTTAATTGGACAATTTATAGAGAGGACTTTTTTTTCCCAACGTCAGACGCTAATCAATAAGCCCACATCTCACATCATATAAAATTAATCAGTGGGACCTGTTATCAGGCCTTAATGCAGCCACACACACACACGCACGCACGCAAGGACGCACACGAAACATGCTAACTGGCAAGAGCATGCGTTTTCGCACAGGGCTGAGGAATCTGGCTCATATTTTCCCTCTCCCTGATCCAATCCACTCCTCTCCCCCGTCATATAGATCGGAGTCTGCGGGGGCCAGAGGCGCTGACAGAGCCCAGATGCTCCCAGTCTGTCTGGGGGACTGGGGAGACTGGTGCCATGGGGTCCTGGAGCCTGTGAAGTGCCGCCCCTCCGTCAACATGACCAAGGCTAGACCTGCACTTTCTCCAGGCTGAGACACTCTCCTTTGCCACGCTGACAACCGCGCCGGCACAGCCACAGATTGATACGCGCTCGCAGGCGCCCGCTCTCACGTAACGCGCGCTCGTTCATCAGCCGGTCCTAATTAGAGACCCCCAGTTCAACAACCCGGGGTTCAGAAGGTTACGATGACACACCGACACAAGGTTACCAACGCGCGCACGCTGGCACGCCGACACCTCTCAGGGTTTTTCTTTTACTTTCTCATTTAATCCTGCTGCATCTCATCATCACTGTCCTAAACCTGCTCGTGTGGAGGGGGAGGGCGGAGGGGGGGGGTCTCTTTGTTCTAAAGAAACAAAACAAAAAGAAAAGGCACCATGCGAATCCTCCATCCTCCCGCTTTCTCTCTCTCAAAACACAAAGATCATTACAAGAGCATCAAAGTATGCCATGTTTGAAATGATATTTCTCTTTGTAGTTGTGGCGTAGCGTGGAGTGTGTTGGTATTAGATGCTGCTGTGGCAGCTGTCGTGGCTGGCTGCGCGGTGCCTCGGTGTCAGGGCCTCCGAGGCCGGGCTGTCCCGGCAGACAGACAGAGGGGGAGGAAACCTGATAGCGCAGCCAAGCCCCGGCCTAATGTCTGTCTATCCAGCTATCTATCCCCGTGTCTATCTGTCTGACTTGACTGTTGGACACTGCCTATCTGCATGCCGGATACTCCTCTGGCTTTCCCAGCAGCAGCAGCAGCAGCGCGCCCCTCGCAGCACAGTTAATACAAAAAGTTTTTCCTGTAAGCGTACAAAAAAAACTTGTTAAGAAGAATAAAAGCAGCTATTTGTGAATCACCGATGTGGCCGCGGGATTAACTTCTGCAGGGTCCCCGCCAGTAAGCCCCGCGACTTGTACCGAGGGGTTGTGATAACATTAGAATTATGAGGCGACACGTATGAAGAGCGCGAGATGGAAGCGCCGGGTGTGTTTGTATTTGATGTGGGGGCAGAAAATTGTCCTATAATGAGGAGGGGTGCCAGGATATGAGACGGGGAGCGGGGAGTTGGAGACAGGATATAAGTTATGAGAAGGAAACTAATGCCGGGAAACGCAGGAGGTTTGTTGTTGTGGCTGTATAAGCTAAAATGTATCTTACGACGAGCGCTCCATGATTAATACGGCCCGGCCGGGTCAGAACCCCGCGCGAACGCTGCCGATGCCACCGACTGCATCCTCGCTCTTTCTGGGGGCTCAAATGAGTGTGTGTCGTATGTGAGAGGGAGAGAGAGTGTGTGTGAGGGGGTTAATAAATGTTGAATCAAACGCCGCACGAGACACTCACACTCCTTAAGGGTTGCCCATTAGCGGTGTGTGGGTGCATGGGGAGTTTATCAGTGTCTGGGTGATTTATGAAGTCAGACTCAATATCATCCACTTCACCCACACACATATGGACATACACATGTGCACACACCAACACGCATGGCCACATGCTCTCTCTCTCCCTCTCCCTTTCTCACACACACACACACACACACGCACGCACGCACGAGCACGCAGCACGTGCACTCTCGCTCCCTCTCTCTCTGAAATGGAGGCAGATATTAGGCCAAAATTAAAGGTTTCACAGAGATTAACAGTGCGGATGATGAGATCGTCTCAGCCTCTTTTAATCTAATTCCTTTTTATCTCGGAGCCAGTGTGATACGGAAGTGGCGCGCACGGCGAGAAAAATACAACCGCAAAATAATAGAGATATAATAACAACAGCGCTGCTAACACGGATAAATGCAAAGAAAACGTGGGGAGAGAGACGGAGAAAATAAAAGGTGTGAATTATTTCAGAGGGATTCCTCGGGTACCGAAGCAATTACATGGTCAATTACTGGCAGCATGTCTGACGCTTTGATGCTGGACTTGTTTTTTAACATCAACTCCAGAACTCCACAGACATCAGTATCTCTGGGTGCTAAATTCGTGGCATTCCTCAGAATTTACTTAGCCACAAGCAAAAAAGGAGGGTGCTTACAGTGCACTTCAGAGTGCGCCTGGCTTAAATGGGACCCCTTGTGGCTGTGTCACAGCTCCCTTCGTTAGGGGGCTGACTGTAGCCTGTAGTCACCACAGGCATCATTAGCCCTCTGTGAAACCACAGACTGAGTCTCATTCTTCATCTGCCTGTCTGCTGCCTCAACATCTACGCCTGCGATGGAGCTCCAACGGCAGAGTAAGTGAGTCCAGCAGCACGGCAAGACGGCAGCCGCAGCGAGCTCGTCGGATAAGAAATTCAAAAATGCAGCAAAGTTCAAATGTATTCAGCGAGCGGGCCACTTGAATTGGTTCTGCAAAGGTTAGAGACGAGGTTATTTTTGGAGGGTGGATTATTAGGCTACCTGGGCTGAACAGAAGAGGAATAACTATGGGCAAGTAAGGGTCACTCTGGAGCTGCAGCAGACAGTTAGGAGAATCAAGAATTTAGTGGGGGAAAAAAAACCCTGTCGATGTTACAGCAGATCGTCTCGAGGAAATGCAGAAAATAAAAAGTAAAGGACATTTTCAATTAAAGCTAAACTGATTTTTCACACCAGCAGCTCTGCTGCTGCCCTCTCCATACGGTCTTTTTAAAGAAAGAATAATTCATCCCAGAGGGATTTAACAGGCTTCTGATGAAAATAAAATAACATATAAACATTTAAGTCACAGATTAAATGTGCAGGATGAATTCAAGGTTGAAATGTTGATTTCTGTTTCCCGTTCTGTACTGCCCTCTAATGGAAAACACTCCTCAGAAATAAAAAAAAAAAAAGAGGAGCTCTGACATACAGACGGCTGCTGCGAGGAGAGAAGACATACAGCATAATTAATTATGAGCTGAACTGAGCGAACGCTACATGAAACCAATTTTAAAATTAAATACAATTATAGTGATGAAAAGGCGAGATTTGTCATTTTGAGATGTGTTTATTTAAACATGTCGAACGTAGCAAAAGTACAGTATAGAATGCATAAGACGTCTCCACTCGAGGTGGATTGTAAGGCGAGAGCAAACAATGAGATCTAAATGAAGACAAAACAAATGCTCCACTACAAAGCTTTGTAGCAGTAAAATTCAGAGCCTTTATCACTGGATGTTGAACAAAGCATTCACTTGGCAGGAAATTAAAAAACCAACGAGAGGTACAAAGACTAATTCTGCTTAGGAAAAAAAAAAAAACAACAACAACAACAATGCAAGAGACATATTTTTAAGGGAATAATAATTCTTTAGAAAAACCATTCCAGCACTATCTGGCAAACGCAACGGAGACCCACGGGAGCATATGTTTGTAATTCCTACTGTTCTCTGTTTAAGTTATTTTTGTACATTCTAATTCTGCAACAACTCTGTATCACATTAACTATGCAGCATCTCTATTCTTAGGTTTAAAACACAAAAAAAATAAGGGGGAGTATAAACTGAATATCTACAAGTATCTCCAGTTGTTCCACAGTGTGTGCCAAGCACGCTAAACTTTATGGACCTGTTTTGTGTTCTCAAAAAAAAATACTGGCCTTGTGTGTGTCTGTGTGCGTGTGTGTGTGTGTGTACTGAATGAAGGACAGTTGGCCTCTGTCATGCTCTCGCCTTCCCCTCACTGCCTCTCATGGGTGAGCAGCCATTGTTTGAGATGGTCGCCCTTGCCGCTCATGTACGGCCCACTCTGTCCACCGCTCGAAATGACTCGGTGGCAGGGGATGAGGAGAGGAACCTGGCACGGGCAGACACAGAACAGACACAAAACTCAACTCGGAGGAAATAAACATGTGTGCGAGTTTTTGAGCAAATATTACGCAAGAGCATTTTTTGACACGCAAACGGAGACGCTTCGAAAATGTTTGTTTTTAATGTTATTTTCCGGTTTACGAATTCAGTGAGGAGTCTGCAAAGAGCATATTTTCAGTAAAAAATAATAATATAAATCCCATGAAGGATGAGCACTGTTACCACAATGCTGTGATGTGTTGGTAAAAAATTAATATGTAAAAAAAAAAGTCAGGTTGTAGCTTTAAAAACCGACTGCTCTCTTATTCTCAGGTTGACATTTACTGCCACAGCAGCACAACAGTTGGAGTTCTTGATAGCAGTTATGTATTATGTATTAAAGAACCTCTGATTTACTGCATAAACGGTGTGACTTAAAAGTAACCAACGTGCAGAAAATATGAATCTGCACTTTCTTTTTTTTTTTTTTTTTATGTGCATGCGCCGCATGAAAACAAAGTGCCACAGCAGAAGTGTCTGGTTTGATCCTGCACAAATCCACATTCAGGGTGATGGCTCAGTCTTTGGGTATAAATGTTTTTTACTCTTTAATAGTGTAAAGCAAAGAAGCAATCAAAAATTAATGGGCAAAAACACCAGCAGGATGAATATTCAATCGAGAGGGTGTCAACATTAAGATCTGATAACCCTGTGATCATTAAAAAGAGGAAGTCGGTGGAGCGTTTACTCTTGTTGCAGACGACTGCCAGGGGGGTCCCGAGTTCTTTGTAAACTAAATGGCTGGAGAAAGATTAAACAAGCAAGCCTAAAACACTTCGATCATTGTGAATTCGGAACAAGAAGAGTGGCAATGGTTGGAGAGAATCGCGGCAATTATTTCTCTTTAAATATTCTTAATGCTGCTTGTTTTGTTCTCGTTACACCAGACAGAAAAACATCATAACCGCTGCCGCGTTGTGACTCGATTCCTCCAATTTAACCGAGTTACCCTGACATGATGGCTGCACATCCAACCTTTTATATAAAAGTTGGACATGCAGTGTGTTTCGGTACAAATCCATCATTAAACCCGCTCCCATATCAACAGCAATAAAACTTTCCGAGCCCCAGATTAACCTTGCAGACAGAGAAATACTGCTCGAGTATTCCGATCAATACTGTTCCCCGGGTTTGGAGGGAGAGCAGGGTACCCTCAAGGCCTTCGGATCTGCCTCTTCACTTGGGGGGAAAAGAGCGCTACACCAGGCTTATCAATACTCAAATCCTGGTGAAGAAGAAGTGCCACAGAGAGGCGAGGATCGATTGAGCACACTGAGCTTTTCACAGCTGAAGCCTGAGTGGAGCAGCGCTACTGACAAGTAATTGACACTGACAATCTGACTCTGGATCTGTATCAGGAGCTGAGGGCTCAGGCTCCCAGCCTCCCTGACGAAAGGAAAGAAATGTCTGTAAAACATGAGACTGAGAGGTATTATACAGCCATCCAGAAGCAATGCCATTGGCTAATGTAACCTATAAAGTATATAAAGAAACCGAGGGGTAGTTTTAAAAACACTTAAACGCTATTTTTTCTGGTTTATCTGCATTTATTTTGTGTTTGAAATGACTTTGTTTTTATCATAAACGACTTTTCTTCCTACTTTAATAACAAAAAAGGGCATCAGAGGAGAAGCGCAGCGCCGAGACGAGATATTTCACAGCACATATGAGGCAGAACATCTCACTGGCTGCATTTCTGTACAAGAAGTGTTCTCTGCCTCACAGAGCACACCGGTGGTGCCCACAGCACTACATGGGCAGAGCTAAACGGGCTTTGATCAAAGGGTTTGATCAAAAGAAGACACACCACTTGCCCTCTAGCCCTCCATTTTGTACACAGTGGATTCATGGGCAAAACGATGCGGGCCAGGTTTCCGACAAGAATCGGAGATTTACAGCGAACATCTACAGTAAAGACTTGAGAGGACGGGAACAAAAGGTGTGGGCTTAAAATTGCGCTGTAGGTAGACTTTTACTCCTCAGCCCTTCACAGTGGGAGGCGTTTATTTCGCCCGTTGCACATATTTCGAAAACACACCTACGGTTTAGATTACATATCCCGCATCAGAGAGGTGTTTTTTTTTAAATTATGTTATTGGAAAACAACAGTGGAGCTCACAAGGACTTTTTTCTGTAGGAAGACAAGGAAAGAAAACAGAAACACAGTCACTATTTCATGCATTTTTAAATATGAAGTGATTATTTGATGTTATGTTTAAATGTATCTGCAGTATGGATTACACATCACATCTATTTATTCATCTGTTTCTGTATGTGTTGACTTAATTCATTCATTCATTCATTCATTCAAAGGTGCACTATGTAGTTTCAGGGAGGAAATTTAAATTTAGAAGAGAAAAATCTTCACAACCTGATTTTTTTTTTACGCCTAAACAAACGTCAAACATCGTTTTCACGACTGAATAAACTAAATAAACAAACTGACCTTAGTGAAAACACAATCTCACACTGTTTCACTTTGTTTACATTTGGCGGACCCTGCCACCTTTCTAGCTTCCAACAGTGTTCTGGGGACATATTGTTGATTTAAGAACAGCTTGTTTATTCAGTTACGCAAAAATAAATATCTCTGACTTTGTATTACTACCCCATTATTATTATAAATATTAAAATTCTGAGTTTGAATTTCTTCTCCAAAACTGCATAGTGCCCCTTTAAACTCTTTTCTAAACAATTACACACACTTAGAATTTAAAAACTAAATTAATCTATTGAAACTTATGTGTGGTTGTTACATTTAATATTTAATTGCATCTGCAATTGACATTTATCTCCATTATCGATTAATCTAATGATTATTTTCTCAATTAATTGTTGAATCTATAAAACATCAGAAAACAGTGGAAAATATCCATCACAGTTTCCAAGGTGACGATTTCAAGTATCTTGTTGTTTAAGAGCAACGGTCCAAAACCAGAAGATCTTCTGTGTGCAGTGATATGAGACAGAGAAAAGCAGCAAATCCTCGTCTTCTACAAGCTTTAATCAGATAATGATTTGACTTTTAGCTTTAAAAAAGGGGCTCAAATGATTAATAGATGATCAAAACAGTTGCAGATTCATTTTCCTGAGAATCGATTAACCGACTAATCATCGCAGCTCTACATTTAATACTGAAGAAATGATGTCATGCTGTCTCTGGTACTGCTTATCAAATCCCTTATTTACTACTCTTAGAAAAATGACTAATTAACTTCAAACTACAGGCAGCTTTAATGTTTGCACACACAACATGCACGATCAGACGCATCAGTCATTAAAACCTAATACAAACCATTAATTTTCCCTATCTGACTAAATAAAGTAAGTAAGAGAGAAGCCTGTCAATCACTGTCAGCCACACTCACCGGGTTCCTCCTCATGGCCCCTCCCACCGCTCGCACCGCTCTGGGGTTTCCCGCCATCTCAGCGAGGCGCTTGTACGAGACCGTCTCTCCGAACTTCACATCCCTCAGAAGTACGTGCAGCACGCGGCTGGTGAACGCGTCTTCGCCACAAAGCGGGAGGACAGGGAGGACGGGCGAGGGAGAGAACAGAGGAAGAGAGAGTTCCTCGTTTAATCAATCAAACTGAGACAGCTGACTGAGAGGCTGATGACAACAAGACAACAGTTAAGCACATTTTTACTACCTTTGAAATAAACTAGTGTTTAGAGTCTCGACACATAACAACATTTTGATCCGCTTAATAGATTTTCATAATGTCCGACCCCGTGTCTAAGGTCTAATTCCTCTGTACGACTCCCTCTGTCTCCTCCGCAAGACTCATTAAACAACTAAATACATCCAAGTCCCTCAATTTGACCTTAGAACTAGTATCAACATGCTACAGAAGCAGATGTGAGAAAATTATTTCTATGGCAGAAAAATCTAGGTTATGCTTTGAAAGGTCACAGCTAAAATTAAAAAAGTTCGCTCCTTCATTTAAAAGGATTAAGAGAGGCCAAAAAGACTGCAAATCTGCTCCAGATTTTTAATAATAATAATTTGAATGTTGCATACCATTTGTGGCAGTGGGATGACTTTGAGGTTAATCAGACCAATTTGTCCTTTTAATTGCTTTCTATTCAGAGTAGATTCATTATATCATCTTCACTTAAATGGCGGAATTCTTCAAATCATCCGCAGCTTAACCGACCACATTAACGGCTTTGATTTCATTAGCACTTTAGCAGTAGCATTATCTTTTTTTTTTTCTGGATTACCAGGCAGTGACTGAGAGGCATGTTTGTCGAGCTCTGATTGCCAAAAGAAGAAGAAGAAGAAGAGGAGAAAAGTATTTGAAGCATCTCGGAAAAAAACCTTAAGACGTCGATGCGCCGAGCTTGTGAAGCGAGCGAACAACACTTCTTTTTTTTTTTTTTTGCTGCACGGAGAACAAGATGGGGGAACAATGGTCTCGTTATCAAGAGGGGGGTGACATTCTTCTAGTATATACATGTACTCAGTCATGAAAATTCAATTAGTGATCTCCCATTCTCTCTCATTTATATGGTCTAAGAGAGCACATGACAAGTGATCTATGAGAAATCCCTCTAAATTGGCATTGTGTGAAAACATGTCACACCCCTGTCTCTCTTCTACAGAGTGAACATCCTTTGCTCCCCAGGCTCCCTCGCTACCTTATAGTCACTCTCCGCTACACAAAGCCACGCGAACAAGGCAATTTGCCTAAACTGGGGGGAATAAGTGTAAAACCTAAAGGGGATATATTTGATTGATGCGCACCCATGTGAGTTCTTTGTCTTGAACAAGGCCCGTAGGTACTGTTTAATAATTTTTCAGGTAATAATCACGCTGTCAACGAGATGACGGGCTCTTACGCAGACAGACTTAATGTTATGAGCAGATAAGATACACCCCTGAAATTTCTTTTATGCATTATTCTCCCTCATAAAGCTCGGATTTGGCCACATGATGTGCGTGGTACATATTGAGATCGCTTTGTCACTGGTGGGTAGATGACAACTTGCCCAGACTGTGGCTAGGACAAATCCCTGTTGATGCAAACGTTATTGACAAACAACCGGAGTCAGCGTCACGCCAGCAGACGCCGCTGAGCGCTCCTTCGCCTACGAGCAGACCGAGCAACAAGCTACAGGGCTGTTTACACCTTTTATAAATCCCGAGCAGCTGTTTCTCCTGGAAGGTTTCTCATCTCCAACAGTTCTGGACCAAAACAAGTGTGTGCGCTTTTTATCTGCCGCTGCAGAGGTTAAAGAACTTTGCCCTCATCAGTGTTAGTGACAGAGACTTCATGCGGGTCACTCGAGGTGACCAGCAATGATTTGGAGAGCAGTCCCCCAGCCCCATACTTCATAAAGAGCCTAATACGGTGTGTCTGGGGTCAGGACCCTCTTTAGATCGGGGTGCAGTGATGTCAATTGTTTAAATAAAAGTTGAGAGGAACCACTTACATGTTTACAGACGTCCCATAATTATGTCACAGGTCATTACCTGCCATGAGGCCAGGTTATACGGCTGCTGCAGGGCCAGAGATCGACCGCGGGTAAAATCGAATGTACAATCTAGTGATTATGAAGATACTGACATATATGATTGATTTGCTCATAATTTTGTATATGAGAGCAATTTGAAAGGAATAAAAAAAAAAAAAACTATAAAGTGAACTCAGCCCAGCTAATGATAGATTTGGAGCGGTGACTTCCAGCTGACAGTCACCTTACACACGCCTGTGACAATAAAAAGACAATAGTGGAAACGCAGCTACCTCATTATCCTTTGTGTCTAATGGGAGGGAAGACTTTGACTCCCAGTCAAAGTGTCTCTTGAGTCTTGAGGGATCCATACTTTTGAAGGCTGACGGGGTGCTGATGATTCTCTGATTATTCGATATTCTGAAAACGTTCATTTCCCTAATTCCTCTCCACATCACAGGGGCGAGTCCTGGTGAGTGTCTCATCTCGCCCTGCGCTGTGCACAGGGGGAGGTTCAGGCTCCTGCAGGAACACAGTCATTTGGGCTTTGAAGAGCGCCCTTCCCCCCTTTGCCTTGCCCCCCTCCCCGCATATTCCCTGTGCCGCTTACCGAGACTAAGATCCTCTCGTCTGTTACATATGGATGTATAATTAATGAGATAAGAATATGCATCGTTTTAAGAACTCATGATGGTGTCTGTGTTTTTCTGAAGGGGGCGGACGCGAGTGCACGCGCACACACACAAACATACACAAGCTCCCCGCGCAGGACGCACGCACGCACGCACGCACCGATGCTTCCGCTCGCCATTCCTCCACCTCTGGCGACCAAACTTGCGTGTGATGTTGCGCGTGACAATCAGTCAGACGGTATAGGAAACCACACCTCGCGTCTCCTTTCATGTCACCTCTGTTGCTCAGGTATGGTGTGACAGCTAATATGAAAAGTGGCTTGTTTTGTCAGAAATGTGTAAATAAACATGGCAACACTTCAAGTGAAGGTCACAACTCAATATTACATGACAAGTGCAGCGAGAGCGCTGTCGCGTTCAGGTTCTCCCACAAGATAACTGAGCAAACAAAAGTTGGTTGTCACAGATTGTAATGACCTGATTAAACTTGTATTTTTTTTTTTTTTTTTTTTTCCCAGGCAGGCGGCGGCTGCATGACTGGATCGAGCAGGAATTTGCACAGCAGAAAGGCAAGAAATAATCCTTAATATTTGTGAATCAACAAGCAAGGAAAAAAAAAAAAAAAAAAAAGGAAACCTTCTATTTTCCTCCCTCAAAAGACAAATACTCTTGATGCTCACATTTAACATTTTTATACTGGCATGGCCTGTGGTTCTGACTACTGAGAGCAATCCAAGCCTAAACCCTGTATTTACTGAGCCCCAAAACAACAGGCGAGGGAGAGAGGTGGAACACAGCACAATCACCTATTCAGATCAGGTACTAATGAAGAATTCCATCTATCCTGAAATTTAATTAAAACCCCAAAGACTTCAGATGAGATGCGATTTGAAAGAGCCTGGGGCTGGTACACAAGCACTTGGTGGCGAAGGGAATCACACTGAAAGTTGATATCGTAATTGGTCCTGATGTATTTCTGCATTGCCTTTGCGGGAGCGTGGGACTCATAGCTGTATACAGGGTCTCGATGGAGTACCTGCTCATTGAAAATGCCATCACTCAAGCACTGCAGATCTGCATGAAATTAGAGAGCGACTAAGGCCTGATTGCAGGGGAAGAGAAGCACAATTGTTAAATGCATATATTAGAGTTATTTTTTTCTCCGTGCGTAGGTGTGCTTCTGGGTCCAAATGAGCGCCTCTGCGAAAAACCTTTAAGTTAAAATGCAACGAGCGTCTCGGTGTGTGACAAAGAAATAGTAATTGTTTTGAAAAACGGCACGAGCGCGATAAGTTTGTGATTTCAAAAGTGAGTTGTCAGGCTGCGAGTATTGTTTGCGTCCACGAAACAAAAAAAAAAGCCCGGGATAATTAATTCCTCATTTCTATCCTCGGTCATTCACTCGGCAGCCGCAGCTAGCAGTTGAAAGGACGCTAATTGTCCGTTTTTTGAGGTGCTTTCATTTTACTCGCCCTAGGTGACTGGTCAAGCCAACAATAAGCTCATTCAAACTTTACCACCATTCACATGTTGTCATTGAAGAAAAAAAAAAAAAAAAAAAAAACGCTTCCTGTCTGAAAATGTCAAGAGTGGAATTCGATCAGTTTCAAAGAATGTGCCAAGAATCATGGAAAAGCTTGCCAAGACTAACACGCGTGGTAAGAGCTGCCACAGATTACTGAACCAAGTTACAGCTCTGTGTTCTGTTTCTCTCCTTCGCTCACCCACTCACTCGCTTCTCCTCTGCTCCCTCCGTCTCTCTCTCCCTCTCTCTCAGCCATAAAATACTTCATTATAACACAGTGAGCCAGTGAGTGTAAGTGATGTAACTGACAATTAAGAGTGAAAGCCTGATCCCAGTCATGGCTCTGCAAATATTTATCCATGACAGACCTCCTTGCAGGGCGGGGTGGTGAAAGGCAGGGAGCGGGAGACTCCCAGCGGTCTGCGGCTCACTGAAGTACGCCTGGAGCCATTCGACGCAGCGCTGCAACTCGGGGCTCGTTTCTGCCGGGCTATCGTTGACCACACAGCTCAGGGGGGCCTCGGCGCTCCTGCGAGGGATATAAGACAGGATGGGGAGTTGAGGTGGGGATCAGAGGAGCAATCATAATACCCCATTCTTGGTCGAACAGTGCTAAAATATGTCACGGGAGTGTAATAACACGCCACATGTGATGTAGATGCAAGATGACATAATTTGCGAAACTAAAGTTGGTCAATCAAGACGTGTTTAAAATCTTAAGTTATGCATTTTGGGCTGAGATGAATATCGGCGCTGTGAAAGGGGGTTCAAGAAAATATAGAGACAGTGCTCCAGTTACAGCAGATATATATCTAGATTAAGTGCAGCATGATCGAGTATGAAAGAAAAACATTGTCGGGTCATAAGGAACGGCGCTAACAGTTTATTTCAAACAACTTTAAGGGAGCAGAACCAACGAGGGGAAAAAAAAAAAGAGGAGAGTTTTTAAAAGTCTTGCAGCTGTTACGGGAAAAAGTTAAGAGCGCGGCGTTAACAACAGTTTCAACTCTGCTTGGGTCTAGTTTATAGTTCATGACAAGAATAAATGGATTTTTTGGCCGGAGCAGCGCTGGCCGGCAAAGCGCTGCGCTTGGACGTGCATCTTAGCATGAGTAGATGCTTGGAGGAATTTGCCGATGGTTGAGTTGGCATCACTTAACAGCTGAATTTCTCTGCGCTGCTGACCACCCCCCAGGTCAATGCAAGCAGACTGACCCATATTTGACACTTAAAGACCCTACTGGGAAGGTCCTCTCTTAGCATGTGCATTACTGCAAAGTGGACCTCAAGCTGTGTTGTGGATCTAAAGCTGGCCGCCAATTCCATTAACTGGTGTACAGGACTTATAAATAAATAATATCACCATTTAAGTGCCCCTTTTTCAAAATTGGCTTATCCTGTATGGTATTAATAATAGACATTTACTTTGTTAAACACACAGACCGTCTCTCTCCTGCCCGCCGTAACAACGCGGCCCTAAAGTGTTTTTACACTTCTGCAGGTCACAGTTTGAGCAACGTTTTATATTGGCCACGTGAAGCTGAGGTTTACTGGAGTGTTATGACTGAGCAGGTCAGTTTTCAGGGAGCCGCTCTGCCTGCTAGCTTGTGGCCGTGTGATGGAAATCTCCCGGGTGCCGTTTAACAGTGGGTGTAAATACAGTAAAATGTGTAAATACTCTCATTTCTAAATAAACCGCACAGCAGTTTATAGTCGAGTGGTGAAAACTCGGAAACCCACCGGCGGGTCCTGCGCTGAGACCCGCTCAAACAATGGCCATGGCTCATGGCAATCTCTGTCGGCATGGGTGAGTGCCCAGCCAGCCCCTACTTGTCATTGTCTCTCCTTTCTATCCCTCCCCTCCCTTTCCTCCCCCCCCAGCTCTCCCTCCTCATTTCCCCCTCTCTATTTCTCTATCCTCCCACTCCAGCTCTTTTGGCTCCCCACCACCTACACCCCCAGACACCCACCCACCATCCCCCCACCTCTCTTTCTCTGTGCAAGGATCTTCAGGCCACTGTTCCCTCCACCACCACCACCCCCCCCCTCAACGCACCTCCTCCTCCCACCTCCACCACCACCACCACCACCACCACCTCCTCTACCCCTCCGCAGCCCCTCTTTCTCTCTGAGAGGATGTTCCAGCCGCTGCACACTGACAGCTCGGGGATATTGTGTGTGGAAATGTTCCTGTTGGACCCGCAGGCCCTTACAATCTACCGGACAAAGGCTAGAGCACCTTTGCTTAAGGCTTGGCACCTTTGACCTCCAACTCACACTTCAGACTTGTCACCGTGGCTAATTTTCCTCTCCCTTCAGCCCTCCGTTATGGATGCGCTGGCTTTAAAGGTGCTCTGAGTGATACAACATTGACAGTACTAAAAGTTAATGCAATGCAGTACATGTTATGGCCGGTAAACAACACCGAAATAAATAAATAAAAGTGGAACAACATCAGTCGGGCTGAAGTCTGTCACCTCTGGGTGCAATGGGGGATTGTTTTTAAAGAGCATGTGGGCAGTGGAGATGTAGCTGCTGTAGCTGGCAACATTTCCAGTCGCTTCAATGAATCACAAATCAAGCGGCATCATATGATCTTTATAGAGTTCAGACCGGCACATTACAAACTCTGCCCTTCGAATGAGAGATTAGAGATGTGTAATAAATGTCGGGCTAATTATAAAGAAGCTCTCAGCGGAGGAGCGATCTTTATATTGTCTTAAAGTTACTGCCGTCTCCTGTATAAAAAACCAATCATTTTAATTAGTACTGATTACAAACAGTAGTTCAATAACTGTGTTTAACAAGTGTGTTTGAGTTTGAATAAACAATTCAAATCTGGTTAAGGCAAAATTGTTATTTATTATCTTTTGACGAGTTGAAATCCTTCTCTTTTTTTTCCCCCTTCAATGTCCTTCAGGCGTTTGCTATTTCATCACAGGTAAGGAAATAAGAAACTAATTCCAAACTAGCCAGGATCTGCTGCACTAAAGAGAATATTTCCCTTGATAGAAGATTGTGATTTGAGAAAATTTCTAATATTGTGCTCCTGTCACAATCAATTTCCAATTACCATAAATCATTGCTGCGTAAAGTGGGAGTCATTTGGAGTTCTACCTATTTTCCAACTCTAATATAAAGAATGAATCGAGCATTTATATAATGTTGGAGGTTATTTCATTCATCCTGCGAGGAACAATCAAAGGAGACAAAGGGAGAAAAAGAATAGCTGACATTAAATTTGTCAATTTCCTTTGGCATATTCCGTATCTCTGGTTGCACAAGACTTCAAGTAAGACTTTTTCTATCAGCTGCAGACGTAAGAATGAAACAGGTTAACCACAGGATCTAATTGAAAGGAATCTGGCGAAGGGTGTAATGGTATATTGCACAAAAAGGGGGAAAAACTCAGAACTCATGCCTCCATCCTGTGAAGCGTGATGGCGCTCATCCCGACTCGATCGGCTGTCACTTTTGACACAGCCTGCCAGAGTTCTCCTTCACCGATCATGGGTAACATGGCGGGTCAGAGGATGAAATAGAAAAGGCCAAGAGCAGTCCAATATTTTCCTCAGCCTTATAGCTGCAGATACTTAACTCAGAGACGTCAAAGACTCAAGAGAGCATGAAAAAAGCCTAAAATGACTGTCTAAAAAGGGAAAAAAATACAGCATGTCTCTATGAATGTCAAGATCCTGATGGTCTCTGAGCCAAAGGCTGTGATACAATTGTAAGCCACTTGCTCAATGCGGCTCGTTCAACCATTTGAAGATCATTCAGATGCCTATCTAGCTACTGCAGCGCTAAAGTCGAGAGCTTTCCGAGTGGTAAGCTGCGAGGAGCGCTTCCCTTATTCTGTTGTGCGGCGCCCGTTTTGTGCTCCGCCGTTTCAAAATAAAAACAACTCGGCCGAGTAAACTGCTCTCTCGATATCCAACAGCTCTTATTAGCGAATGTCCGCCGAAGAGGCCGCAACACTCAATCCAATACATAAAGGTGGTGGTAAAATACTGCGGAGTAGGCAACAAAGCACACAACAATTAGGTCTTCTCCCAACTGGCTAGCCACAGGAGTCAGTGAAGGCATGTATTACCAGAGCCTTAACTCTTACTCCATTATGTAGTGTATCCACACCCCGACGCAGCAATGTTTATCTACAACAGACTACTGAGCAGTTTCAAATAGTGTTTTTAGCCTCTATTCTCAAGTGCCACAGTAAGAGATTCCAATTACCCGAATGGTAAGGAGCCAGTGAGGGAGGCATAAAGTACATTAGGGATCCCCTGTAACTGCAGGGACCTTTTAGAGCCTCCACTGAAGAGGGCCAGGAGACTGGGGGGACAGTGACCCTGCATGGATAGCCTCTGTCAAAATTTGACCACGTCAAGCTCAAAGGCATTATGGGAATCCAGTGTCACCAAGTCCTAATTACTGTCTGTGTTCAGAGCAAATTACTGCCTTGTTCCTCTGATTAGCGAGGAGGCTAATCTTCACCTGTGTACGCCAGCACTGCTGAGGGCCCTTGAGTGTTAGCGCTTCGTCTTCTGTAATTTATTTTTAAATCAGTGCCCGCTCCCAGGAGTTTTGAGTGTTTTGTTGTGAACCGCTTACCATGATCCCCACCACCGCCCCCTCACCCCTAAATCCTTGACTAAATCCTTGTTTGGTGCCGCAGGAAGATAAGCAAGAACAACACTTGGGCATAATTGACTCGTACTCCTCTCCAAGATGTCAGAGCGGAATCATCTCTCTGCATATTGCTTTAGTATGTCACACACTGTACACTTCTGCATGTTGCAGATATAGAATCCAATCAAGTTCTAAAACAAACTAGCACAGCCCTCGTGCCGGAAAAACTTCCCGGTCGACAGCAGGGAAGGAAAAAAAAAAAACAAAACATAAAAAAAGTGCCGGAGCTGCTTTTAGCTGCATCTCGACAGTGAAGGGTAAGTCTCGCTCGGCTCCTGTCCGCACCCTGGAGGTTCTGCTTTAGAAACCACAACATTTGCAGATTTTTTATCTGAGTGAATGTCAGTGTCTCGTCTGCGTGGGGCGGTTTACAGGTAGTGTGTTACACAGGTGTTGGTTTACACAGGAAATGGCACATGCAGCCTGATTGGGACGGTCCCCGGAGACGGAGGCATAAACATAGAGCACAGATGGGTCCAAGGGCCAGTGGGAGCAGCACCTTAATGAATACGCAGCTGAGTACTACACTTCACAACATGCAAAACAATATTCTAAGGCCGCAGTAAAAAACAGAACAAAAATCATCTGAATATCATTACACAATGAATTATTCATACCATTTCTAAAGGGACCCCGTCAAAAAGTCTCCTCCCTGCTTTATTGATGATTTCATTCAATATCTCAGCACATCACAGATTGTATGACAAAGCATTTTAGTTACAAATGTAAGCAGTTTATTTAGCGCACAGTCGCGTCTACTCGTCGGGGCAAAATAATGAATGAAATTGATTAAAATTACGTGGTAGGCTAAATAAAAGAGAAAGGAAAAAGAAGACGGCGAAAGAGAGGAAAAAAAAATAAGTTGTTGATATGTTTCCCGGTGTGCGAGCACATCATGTAAACAGGCCCCAAACAGGGAACACATTTACCATACAGCTATTCAGTGTGAACCAGGACATTGATTCACAACACTACATGAGTGTGAGAAAAACGATAAATGCATCACCTCAGATATTTCACACCGGCGTTGGTAGTGTGTAAAAGCTGTTGTGACAGCTTGGGTATTAGGGCTAGATAGATGGAAAATGTCTGGCTGCTTATGAATGCCAATGTGACTGGGGTGACGGGTTTGACACAAAAACACTCCACCTCAGAACAATTAGGCTGTTCTCAGGCCCCATCCAGTGTTGTCAGTGATAATGGAAAGCTGTGAGGATAACTGGTGATAAATAGACTTTAACACCCTCCTCCTTAAGACCAATGCAGTCCTGCAGTCCCTCTCATATGCTTAACTAATCATGACCATGGCCGGCAAATTCATACAAAAGACTAATTACTGTTGTACTTCACTTCAGTCTCAAAGGCCTCTTATATAAGGACTTGGGGGTTCTCTTGCCTCTTTTCTCCTCTTGATGGGTATTTTTTTTACAAGTAGGCCTCATGCTAGACAAAAGCGTTTAAAAATTGGTGATTGCTTTCATCCGCTTTAATTACATTCAGAAATGGCATTTCTGCCACATAATACACCCCTATTGTTTCAGAATTATCTGGCTTGGGGAGTAAAATCTACAATATTTGACGATGCTCCCGAGCTAAATCGCCTCTTGAAATTGAAATATGCAGCCGAAATACAAAATAAAAAGCCAGCCTTTGCTGCTGATATACTGGAAGCTCCTTGGCTTTCTGCAGAATGCTATTATTATGCATATCCAGGTAGAAAGTTAATTAACCCAAAGCTTAAGCTAATTATGGTAGCAGAATGCTATCAACCAAACGCTTTCAGTCAGACAGCTGTCCAGAATTTCATTTGCTAATCATTTGTCTTTTGCCGGAGCATATGGTACATTTCCCCACTATCACAGCAACAACAAACAGATGAAAATCATTAACTAAAAACAATGTGCAATGTGAAAAATCAGACGCAGATTTATAAGGCTTTGTGTCAGAGAAAAAAGGCGGATTTATGGCCTGGGAAATATAATGATAATTTTGGGTTTTAGCCACTTAGGATTTTAGGCAGAGCACGTGATCCAAGTGTGCTGGGAATTCAGATGCACAAATATATTGTTTATATCTATATGCAAATGAGACAGAATGTTTATCCGTGTAAAATTAATTACAATTTTCTATAGGAGCATATGCAAAGAGCTTGTTCTTGACAATTTTTAGCTCCTAGCACATTTTGTGCCTGTTTTTTCCAACACAATATTTTTATGTTGTTAAAAACAGAAATCCCTCAGCTCAGAATTAAATCAATTATTTTCCAGGAAATGCTTCATGCATTATTTTTTCTTTTTCTTTTCATAAAAACACATCATACTGGCTGTTAAAGGGTGATTGATATCAGCATTGCCTCGCGACATTATCAGGCAATAAAGGCTACTCAGGTTCTAATGCAACATGTCATACACAGGCTCCTGTAGTACATTTCTATTGAGGACCTCACAAGCTAAATTGCTTTTTTCCTGCTCCCCCACATCTCAGCCAGCTTGACAGACAAATTGATCAAAGCATTGTAAAATAATATGCTCACAAAATGTCTCGGGGCAGGAGTCCAGCCCTTTTTTCATTTTTCACCCTAATAAAAAAAGTACTCTATGATTTCCTCTGTATTATGTGTCTGTGCTCTGTGTGAAAGAGGCAAGAAGCATCATATTTCAGATAATAGTAATCTCCTGTAAACAAAATGCGTATCATTTTTCTGTGCAACGCCGGGGCCGTGCTAAAAACTAAAGGGGGGAAAAGCTGGTTAACAGGGAGGCTGGTGCGTTGGGCCCCAACAGGGGTTGTTGAGATGTAATGAATTTGTTCATCTGATGGTGCCTTCAGGGCTGTCGTTAGACTGGCAGAGGAGGTTGATTTTAGGAAATGTTCCTAAGATCAGTTAGGAAGCAAAAGGGGCTTGAGACGTTTCTATTAGAAAGAGCTGACGGTCATGGTGTGTAAGCAATACTTCAAGATCGTTTATGTAGCTATAATGGCATTTATCAATAACTATCTATCAATGCCAAGAATGCTTTTGTTGCTGCTGCAGCTGTTCACCACCAACCAATAGTGAATACAAAAAAACACAGAGCGCAAACGCAATCATATAAGCCTTCAAAGCTTTGACTCGCTCACACATATCTTCTGTAGGTCTCCCTTTATGTTATGCATGGACGTTATCTATTTCCCTTATCCAAAATATGCTCTTAGAGATCATTTATCACACTGACTTCCTAAGCCTTTGCCACACCACATCCAAAGCTGGAAAGAGCCTTGTTTAGTATGTCATAAATAAATCAATGGAAACGGCTGATTTGAACTATTACTGCTACAGGCGGGCTTTTGTGAGATCTACATGTAAAGCCGGTTGCACAGATAAGCCCATATTTTGTCACTTTATCTCGCCTCCCTTAATGCCTGTTTACATTGCGTTACTCCATATATCTGAGGCGGCTCTCGCTCCCCTGTCCTACGACAATAACATCCTATTCAACTGGTCGTGATAAAATCTAAACATTTTTCTTTAATGATTTCTTGCTCACACCTTTGAGAACATACAGACAAGCGATGTGATCGGAGCTTCACTTATGACCGACATAGCAAATGATATTAAACTGAGAAATGATCTAGTGATGCGAATCATTAAATTCATTTGCATATTCCTACTGAACCTGAACACACAAATTAAACCCTGTTCACAAGGAGACGGAGAAAGGTGCTTGCGCATGGTTACAGGACATCTTCCATAATCAAAATTCCATATTATTAATTTTCTCACTTCAACTCATTAACAACAAGTGGAATGTTTTTACTGCTTGATGAATTTTAGGAAATAGCAGACAGTCGGGAAGGAAACACATGTTGAGGTATAATATACAAGGTCATTAATGGGTTTCCATAAATTAGAATTTGAACATACATTTTCAAAAGGATAGCTTCCTATCCGGCTGCTTTTGAAAATGGTTTAATTTCCCAAACCATTCAAGTTTATCAAATGCGAATCTGCGATACATGGATATTTAATTTCAATCTAATCAAAACTAATCTGAGATGTAGGATCTGGACCTGTAAAAATAAGGAATAAGTGCTTATTAACGCGGAGTTTAATCAGTTTCAACCGCTTCAGTAAGACTGTCAACATTCTAACAATTTTGAGGGATGGGCAGGGCATGAAAAGCAATCACATATTACATTTCTGAGTGTCGCTTGACACTCAGAAGTACTGCATACAACTTGGAGGAAACATAAATAAACAGGAGCGAACAGTCCACGCTCCCTCATGGCCTTTGCTGACCCTATAGACATCAGCTCTAATCGACTCCCTTGTGGGTAATAAACAAGTTATTTTTCTGAAATTTCAAATATACTGCAGGAAGAATCACAACCACATGCCATCAGAAATCTAATTTCAAGCCCAACTGTATTCTAGTGCCCCTCATATTTCTAGTGCCTGCTCATATTTGCCCAACTTTCTCCAGGATATTTCTTGTGGGATCTACAAAAATGCCCTGCTTCCAATGAGGAATGGTGGCACTCCATCACAGGAGTGGATTCTGTCCGCCTGTAAATTTCACACCTTTGTTTATCACGTCACCATCCCGGCTGTTGTACAGTACCTTTCAGCAGGTGCGACATCCATTAGGATCTGGATGGTGTGCACACCATTCTCACATCCGCTGACTTGGATCGTCCCCAGGGGGCTCAGCAATGAGATGGTCTTCTGAGTGCACAGTCTCTCCCCCAGCTTCTTCATCTCGCTGCCCTGCTAAGGAAGCACAAATTACACTCCGTTCATTGACATATTCATGTGGCAACTTTCACAATTTCCCACACATATTTGCATTGAATGATCTATTGAAAACCTAGCGGGCCACCAACGGATGATGACTTACATATTTGAACACCTAGCCTCCAAACAATGTCATGATGTGACTTGATCCCCCACATTACTATCCAATATTTCTTTTGTGCATGGAAAAGTATACGCCTATCTAACCAATAAATCGCCCATTTTTTCCCCTCTTTCTGTTCTATATATCACATAAATGAGAAAAACAATGCAGTCTGTTCCCTTGTCTGGTGGGGGATTCCCAAGATAGCTCGACATTATTTTCAATCCGTCATTTTTGGTTGATGGTCGGGATGTTTTTCTAGCATTAAATTTGTTCCTTAGGGTGCAACTCCGATGGGATTCTGGTTTCCAGCCCTTAACAACAGCAAAAACGTGCAGCTTTTCTGACGACTGAGATGGATACTGGCAATAACCAGACAGCAGTTCCTTTTTTATTTTTACTTTGAGGGAAGGAGAGATGATTGACTATGTTATATGTGAGTTTTTGAGAGATGGGGGTTATAATAAATAAAGGTCACATTGATTGTAAGAGTTTCAACTAAGGGAACCTTTCCTTCCTGGAACCTTGAACTGGAAAGTGTCTAAAGGGTACAAATACAATATCTCTCTTTTGTCATTTCTAATTGACTTTCATAAATTTTAAATCACATGTTTGTATAATAATTGTGACTTACATGCCACTAATAACTATTTTCATTATTGATCATTCGACAGATTTTTTTTCTCAACTATTCAAATAATTGTTTAGTCTATAAAATGTCAGAAAATAGATTAAAATATCCATCACAGTTCCCCAGAGCCCAAGGTGACGTTTTCATGCCTTGTTTGTCGTACATGTTGTGATGTCCGAACAACAGTCCAGAACCAAAAGATATTTAGTTTACAAAGATATAAAACAGGAAAAGTAGAAAAATCTTCAAATCTAAGAGGCCATTACCAGATAATAACTGGAGGTTTTGTTTACGAAAGCGACTCAAACAAATAATCAATTCTCAAAATGGTACAAATTAATGAACTCATCATTGCAGATCTAGTGTATTAACAGACTGCTTACTCTCTAATATTTACATTTTGAATCTCAAAAGATTTTTTTTTTTTTAAAAAAAATCAGTAGGTTCTTTCTCAAGCAGCAAGACAAACACATCAGAAATGTACTAAACTTCACTTGATCCAGTCTTGTAGACACTTTCCCAAATCAAGCAATAATCAACAATTAACTACAGCTGAAACAATTGAGTGATTAATTGTAAACTGCAACTATTCTGATAATCAATTAATCCCTTTATTTTATATTTAGGAAATATACTAAACATGTCCTGGTGCGAGCTTCTCAAAAGTGAGGATTTTGCAGCTCTCCTTTGTCTCCGGTGATTGTAAACTGAATTTTTTGGGAGGGTTTGGGCTGTTGGTCAGACAAAAAAAAGGGGAGTGGGGGGCTATTTAGAGATATCTCCTTGAGCTTTAGGACATTTTTTTAACTATCCTCCTCTCACAGATAAATCTTGATTAAAATAATCACGAGTTGCAGCTATAAAACAAACTGTTAAGTAAGAATAAAAAAATCCTCCACCGCTTAATGTAACATGTACTCTTAAATTAAGAATGCATGCATTTATTTTTAGATTAAACAAAGGTTATGTGATAAAAGGTAGTCATGCATTTACAGCATTTCATTTAGACTTTCAGCTGCACCCCCCCTCCTCACACACACACACACACACCACCACCACCACATCTGTCATGGTATGCGATCACAAATGCGTCTGCTTCAACTTTCTTGTTTCTACTCTTGCAGCTCTCACTGTATTCATCGGGGGTTTGCCTGAACTGACAATAAAGGCGAGAAATTTCTGAGCCAAACAATGGTACAGTGCACTTTGGATAAGCGCTGAACACACTGCCTGCCATTTAGCAAGCTGGTAATAGACTCATAGATAGAATAATGGACTTTGGCAATAATGGCCTCGGCTAATAGTCTACACTGATTAAAAATAATGCTATCATGTTTGTTTTTGTGGCGTTTTTCGGCGCGGCAGACTAGTCTAAGTGACTATTTGGATGTTTGGATGTTTACCCAGCTCTTCACGGTGAGAAACAACAAACAATAAGCAGCTTGTGTTGTTATAAAAAAAGAAAAGAAAATTTCACTGGCAGCATACTCGTGCTCGTCAATCATTTGACTCGTTTCTCATTAGACTAGTTCCTGGTCAAACCTGCGTGATTAATTGAGTAGAAAGCGCGCCGTGACTGCGCAGGTGTAAAAAAAAAAATGCAACATGTGTCCTTGTTGGGCTATTTATATTAAGGGAATACATGCCGAAACATAGAAGAAGACCCCCGCCACTCTTTAAGTGTATGTAATGTCGTCAAACTGATTATAGACACCTTTAATAATAGCTGTGCACTTAAAATGACTAAAAGACAAGCAGGGATTCGGCGCTAACTTCCTCAAAAGATAGCCCGCGTTAGCTTAGAAAGGATACGTGTAATTACTGAACTGCCGATTGTGTCAGGCGTCTTTAAAGGAAGTTTAACGCCCTCAACTAGCTCTTGAGCTTACAATGAAGTCTTTAGAAAGCATACGGTGTGAGTGCGATGTCCGCTTTTCCTCCCCTCAGCAAAACAAATGTGACAGAAAGTCTCTTCCTGTTTCTCCGAACTGCGTGGTCGCGCCGGCCAATCACAAGAGTCAAAAGTCCGCGCCCGCTCTGTAATTGGTCGGTATAAAGTCCCCGCCCCGCCCCCTGCCAGGGACAGACACAGAAGGCTTGTCTAATGGGTCTCAAGTTGGGATTTGTGGTCCTTCAGGGGGTCCCCAGCACACCGAAGACTAGTAAAAGTAGTGATTTAGATATTTGATTTGCTTGATGTTTTTACAGCAGGACAAAAAAAAAAAAGAAAAAATATGATAATGCACATTTCGAGCATTAATTTAAAACATCTTTTCACTTATAGCTGAGACATTCATCCAAATCTGTATCTCCAGTGGCAGCTTTTCAGTGAGGTCCTCAGAGTCCCGGGGATAATGTTAGAGGATAAAAAAAAAAAAAAAACACCTATGTGACTCCAACATCCAATAACATCTTATGTATTACCAGCTAATAAAGCCAGCATGTTATTATGAACAACACATGAGGCAGAGCACAATCCTTTTATCGGGGTTTTATGTAGTTTAAAGAAGAGGGAGTTGCCTTATGTTGCCTGGAGCAGTCACAGATTTAACTGAAGCATATATTTCAGTCATTATGGCCAAGTGTGTGGCATCAGTCATGTATTGTTTAAAAGTGTCTGTTGTCCTCTGCAGCTTTATTTTTATTTCTGTGCTGCCTTCAGCTCTCTGCATGCCTCCGTTTGGAATGTGTAGGCCGGCGTGGGCCTGTGGCCCACACCCCATCTCAGCGGTGAGGGTGGGAGCGGGGGAGAAAACGCCACCCCTGCAGAGACCATTTTGAAATCTGTGAGGATTTCCGTGCCATCTGGACCCGCTGCCAGTCTGCCCCAGATAGTAAGGGTTGGCAACGGTACCCGACGGTGCAATATGGCTCTCTCTTTAATGAACTACTAACTGTCCCCCGTTTTAATTGATGTGACATTTGAGCCATTTATCTCTGACATTTCAATGAAGGATGATTCTCAGCCTTGCCATTTACTTTTTTGTGCTATTTTCTAAGAGTCATTTGCATTTTTCTGCTCTAAACCTGCTTTTTGTCTCTCATTAGCTAATTAGAGAGCAACATGCACAATTAATAAAAATGAACATAACCTAGTTTGATATAGGCTTGATGAGGGATAATCAGAAAATCACTGTTTTCTTAATATTCATCAAAAATGATGTGAAGGGCTACCTGTGGTAAAAGGTGACTTCGATAAAGCCTTGTAACCTTTACCCACATACCAACATGTAGCCTACAGTGTGGGACAACTTATGTTCGCAGCATGGGGAGAATCAAGCTCAATTAATCAGCATATGATTGCAGTAAGCAGCCCCCTCTGCTGGATCTTCTGAGCCATACTGTTTGAAATCATTTTAATGCTGCATTCACTGGCCAGACAATTATCATATGTGGCAGTCACAGTGGATGTTTTTGCATTTGCTTTACCGCATTTAGAGAGAGAAAAAAATAACCTCATATGTGCAATAAAAAAAAATGTTTTAAAGACAACTTTTCTTTTTGGCATCCTGTATTTATTTAAATGTTTAATTTAAATTACCGCTGGCACATCAAAGCTGTTTTGTACATTTTGTATTTAGTTTGTACAGTCACATATATTCATTCTGATGGGCGCAAATAATTTATTTTAAAAACAGGAAATACTTTGGCCGTGGTGTGCTGAAATAAACAGCCTGAAGTGCGTGTGAGTGACATAACAGCATGGTATACTAAAGGCTCCAGACTCAATTGTTTTCCATAATGACACATATTTTCAATCTTTTTAAGATATCCTTTAAAAACACGGCTGCACTGATGACGACTGTTCCTTTGATTGTGAGCGGCATCGTTGCCAAGGTGTGGTGCCCTGTCTGTGTTGGCAGCCGGGCTGATATCTTTTGTTTGAGACTCAAAGAGCTCTTTTTCCTGTACAGTTTCCCTCACTATTTTTGTTTGTGTGAGGTGTTGATAGACTTATACGTTGCCCAGCTTCCTTTTAGTGTACAGCACCAGATGTTTGTGAGAATAACAACCCTAACCTTTTTGTCATAATGACAGAAATTGTTTATTAGCAGTTTTGTCCATCCGGTAATGTATGATTGTCATGGCTCAGTCATATACTGCCTCGTCTGTGTCTTGCTCTCTTTTCCTGTGTTCGCAGTCTCACTCTCATGTTGGCGTGGGAGGAGTTGAAGTCATTTATGATATCAGATATTCTCTAGGAGAGCAGGAAAGTCCTGACAGACTGAACAACCACCATCCTCTCACACAGTGGTGTGTGTGAGTGTGCATTTTAATCAGGAAAAATGGCTCTGTGGGCCTCACATTGCACATCGAGGAGGTCTGAGTGTTCACATTGTGTATACCCGGTGTACAGTACATGTTATGCCTGTTCCTCTAAATCAAACCATGAGGCGGGCACGGAAAAAGGCAACCCGTTATTTTGTTCTTTTCACTTTGACGCTGTTATTCCGATCCCCTCAAAAGAATTAGCCTGATCATCATATAAGCAATGCCACAGCCACAAAGACGTGACAAAAATTTCTCTGTACCCTCAAGTGCCCACTTATTTAGTGTGCCTGTGTGCCTCTGTCCCTCCATATCTGATATGATGTGGCTTCTCTATTTTACTGTTGACATAGTGCTATGAATGTCTGAGCACTTTGCAAATGAAGAGGCTTGAACTCCTGACAGGCAGTGTCGCCGGCACCATGACACACTGGCCCGCACATGCTGTGCGGCATAATGATGACATTAGGATCCAGTGATAATATCAGGACGCACTTCAGATAAATGACTGATAAACCAGGGGTTGTGCCTCTCGTATTACACGCTTGACAGAGCAGCTAATCAGTGTCCAAGTGACTGCTATTACATAAATCATGAGCTCGACTTTGATGCATATTCCATCAGTGTTCCCTATTCATCACGTCATCTGGGGGAGACTCTCTGGATGACTGGCTGCCGGGCCAACACACATTTTAAGAGCACATTATGTTTTCATTAGAATTTGATATGATCCATTCCAGTGTTGATTTGATTTTACGTGCTCGGGTCATTTGATATGAAACTACCAAGGAGAGGGCGTGTATTGTTACACCGTGTAAGCTGTTCTGGGTGTCATTTCACTCTCACCGGCCACATTTACAGTAAAGATGCTCGCTGATAAACGGCATTGTTTCTTTGTATTACAATTACTTGAATTTTCTAAATTGTTTTCACATTTTTATTTAATTACATTCCCCCCACATTCTCGGTCGATTCTTGCAGAATTGTCTCGAAAATAACGGCTTCAGGAATAAGAAGCTGAGCAGTGCATCATTGTTTTATTTGGCAATAAAAATCAAACACATCCAGAGATGAAGTTGGAAGGGAGATGTGGGGTGTTGAAGTGAGTCACCATGTATGTTTTATTCTCCAGTATTGGGGTCAGAGGATGTGAAGGTGGGGGTGTTAATTTAATCCCCATTCTTACCCAGAGCATGGCCACACTCTCTAAGGAGCTTTATCTCTGACAACTGTGTCAAATTAGAGAGGCCACGAGCCCCTCATAAAGAATATGTCTGTCAGACTACATTGTTCCTGGCCTCTGAAATATACGGCAGAGAGAGACAAAAATAGAAGATAACACCGTAGTCCCACAGTTGGACTTGAACATGATGAAATAATTTTCGAGCCATGTGATCCTGTCAGCGAGACAAACCGCTAATAAAACTGACGTCCAGGAATTACCCCGTACCTTTCGCTGCTTTGCTGTTCCTAGATTTCAATAAGTGTTGTTGTATTCAAAAAAAAAAAGCTTACCTGTCCTGGGGTGATTCCCTGATATTTGTGTGGTCTAATTATTTCCCTCTTTTATGCTAATAAAACGCTTGAGCAGAATTATTTAGTAAACTTTATTGGACGTTAATTCATTGTAATTCAGCTTGGCTGTGTATAATTGATGGGAGTGTTACATTCCATTAGGCATGGTACATAACTCTAGGTCAGTCCAGTCTGATAAGTGCCCATCATTTATCTCCCTGGTATCATCGCTGTCCCACAGTCAAACATGTAAAACAACTCTTAATGTTCTCCCCAGTCCCCTATGGGTGTTTCTCCCTGTTATCATCATTGCCTCTATTCTACGGGGACTTCCTCTGGAGACAACATTTTCATAGACCTTTGACCTAAACCATATTTTCCATTTGAATGGTCTGACTAGTGAATATTTACAAGCATGTTTAATGTATAATAGATCTCATCTGTGAGTATCAGGAGCCATTTTCTGCTCAGTCAGGCTCTGGCGCTGGCCTTGGCCCCTTGCTTGAGGTAATATTGACCCCTCTTAAAAACAAAATGACCTGTGCCTCATTTAGGCCAAGTAGTATGCATACGAATTGTACAAGTCCTGAGGGCATACATGTTTATAACAAGGAAAGCTGGCGGTCTCGAATGTAAACATCTTAGCACTGTAATATTATTGTATCAGTAAAGTCCCAGAAGGTGGTAAGATTTAATAATGTGGGTGGATTATATAAGAGAGAGAAATAAAGCAGTAATTTGAAATTGTTTGGGGACCTTTTGTGTCAATGGTTATGGAGGCTAAGGGACAATTCCATTCCCTCAGGCCACTGTTAAAAAGGCAATGACTTTTCTTGTACATGCACAGCATTTTGGAATCTACATGCGCTACTAGCACCACAGGCTTTTATCATGTGATTAGTAATACATAATACATTTGATTCTATTATCATTCATGGAGAAAAAAAAAAATGAATGAAGGTGGTGAAAGGAAGAACACGGTGACGATGAATAACGTCTGCAGTGAAGTGCTTGAATATACATTTAATAGTGAAACACATCTCGGTTTGCTTCCTGGGTGCTTATACAAGCACAGGGCTTTTAATCTCTTTCTTGCCGATGAAAGTCCCAGTAATTGCTATATTTCCCTTTTTGTTTCAAGGACCTTTGATGATCCCTTGGCTTGCATCAGAGGGCAAAGTCATTAGTGGAGAAATGAGCTCAAGTGAAGAGAAAGAGATTGCGGGGCTCCCAGCATGATTGGAAACTTTGCCTCACATTGCATCCTAATTTAAATTCAATTTCCAATGTATATGTGATAGATAAGGACAATTAGAAAATATGTACTTAGAAAAATTGGTGACTTTAACACCCCCCTCTTTAGCATCTATAATCAGTATATAAACACTTAATACATGGTTTATAACACACTAAATGAAAGCAGATGTAAGGACATTTATTAATGTGTAGTATTTCTTTACAATTATAACATCCTCAGTGAAGACACATGAGATATTATTACAAATGTGCTTCACAGTGTTGTCATTAATTGTTCTTTTTACGCACCAGCCTCCACTTACCAGTGCCGACAGTTCCGTCTGCACACAACTGCACAGTGAGTCGTAAAACATCTTTTATATGTTCATTTACAGCATATAAACACAGTATGTAACACCATCTGTAACTATATGGGCGCCCATAAGTGGAGGCTGGTGCATGAGTATAATTGACATAACATAACATAACATAACATAACATAACATAACATAACATAACATAACATAACATAACATAACATAACATATATTACAAAATATGTCTTTAAGTCCTGATTGTTGACAAATACTATATGTTATGTTCTATATCTGCTTACAGCTACATTGTAATATGTTATAATCCATTACGTCCCCATAAATAAATAAAAAATATTTGATCTACTCACAACTTAGCTATTAGCTATAAACCATTATTAAAATGTCCATATGCAGCACCTAATGCAGTGTACAGCCACAATCCATATGGCCACCCATAAGAGGAGGCTGGTGCATGAAAAGATAATTAATAAGAAAATAAATAAATGTGTAATAATACAAAATACGTCTCCATCCTAGAATTTCTAATTGTTGACAAACACCATATGTTAATTAACAAACACTTAACCTGTACTTATATCTGCTTCCAATTACATTGTAGTGTGTTATAAACCTGAAACTTAAGAATTACATGCAACTTGTAAATAGACTATAAACATCTTTAAATCCCACATCAATGGAATTCAGTACTACAATCAATTAGATATTCCCCATCATAACAAGTGGAATGCTAAGAAATGGCTTGTTGACATCCAAAAATGTGACCACTGATTCTTTTTTTATCCATCTATATTATATAATCTGATAATGGATGTTGCTCTCTCATGCTATTTGAAGTTATTATATATGTTTGTTTTTAGAAACTATTGTACATGTTGTGTTATTTTTATTTATTCAGTGATGTCCATTAACATCAGGCAAATGAAAACCTTGAATGTTGATTAAGTACACTGTCCCTTTGTCAAAAATAAAGAATTGAATAATTATAGTGTTTTACAAAGCGTGTACTAAATGTGTACAATGTTTACATACAGCCTACGAATCAGTAGGCTGTATGTAAACATAACTTCTCCTGTGGGTGATCATGAGCGGAGGCTGGTGCGTGGACAGATAATTAATTTATGAAAGATGCAATAATGCAAAATATAGGCTCACAGTGGAAGCTCTAATTGTTGGCAAATGCTGTATATTAACAAACACTTAAAAATGACCTGTGCTTACAACTACACTGAAGTGTGTTAAACATGGGTGAGTAAAAGTAGAGTTAGACCAAATTAACTGATGCTTTGTTTGTTTTTTGTTTATTCCTCTTTGCATACAGTAAATGTTTAAAAAACAAGCGCAGGACGTCCTCTTTGCTTACATTCTTGGTGGCGTTAATTTAAATCTACGCTTGCTGTTAATTGCCTAAATGTAATTTTAGATCTGACATACTGTAACAGATAAAAATTGCGATCCGTATCGCGTGCTAAATGCAGAGGAGTTACATTTCACAGTAGCTGAACTGGCAATATGTTCGACGTTATAATGCTGCAATCATCATCAAGTTGTTCGGGGAGGGAGTCGGGGGTGCAGGGACATGTGAAATATGAAATCCTGTCAATCAAACCGCGGTATACAACACACTGTTGCGGTTGGGTGACAGTGGTTCTTTCATGTAAATCACAGGCATTAGAAATAAAAGACAGGCCTGTTGACTTGTTTCATGCTGGGAATCGGTGGCCCAGCATGTGTTGCTCTGTCTGTGCTTCACTCTCCTGTGGAACTGCTGTCCCCTGGGTCCTAGCACTGCTCCCTGGGGTGCACTGCATATAATTACCCACAATCCACCCTGAAACAGCTCTCATTTACAGTAATCAACAGTCTGCACTTCAAAGGATTCATGTGGCATCAGACACAAGAGCCACTGTGTGTTATTACAAATTGTTATTATTGCCTCACAGTTACTTTTATACACCGGGAGCTGATGAGTATGTTAACTAAGGGGACTACGAGGTTCCTGCATGTTATTATTATTATTATTGCTCTTATTATTTTGTCCCATTAAGGGCTGATGAGGGCAAAGATGGCATCTTATATGCTGTTAACAACTTCAAAAGCACCCTTAGTTCAATATAAGGTCTGAACAACAGCAGCAAAAGCATCAGATGTCTAATATTATACAGGAGGGTGTGAGGAGAAACGGGGGGTAAGCTTCATCAAGGGCTTAAATTTACATGACTAACGAATTCAGACCGCAAGTAAGAAATGCAAGATCATTTGATCATTTGGCAGACATGATGGTGGTCTGTGTGATAATGGTCATTATCATAAACCGGAGCCATCATTAGGCTTGATTTCAGATAATGGTCAGCGCGGAAACCATTTTACACAAAGAAAAGCCTCTCCCCATTAAAGACATATTAAGTGAATTAACTCACATCATGAGTAGGGGAACAACACTGTGGTATTGCCTGGAACATAATGTGCTTATAATGTGAAGTGATTTCTCCTGACTGGAGGCAAGGAAGCCGGTTTACATTCATAATAATTTGCTTTAACCCTGCTCCAGTCAGCCCTTCACCGCGGACACAAATGGCTCCTTTCTTTTCTTAAATCTAAATCTACAAGAATTATGTATATTATAGAATCAAGAATACTTATATTATTTACCTGAAGTTTTAATATTTTGCTCAATAAATGGTAAACAAATATTGTATGGTTTAAAACATGGAAAAAATATATACATTTGTGTGTTTCAAATTTGATATTGTTCTGTATTATTTCAAATAGTAGTTCAGTCTCCCACATTGTGATTAGCACTTGGTATGACTGTCGTGTGTGATATTAAACAAATAGCAAACTGAGTAAAGATTATGCTGTGTGACATCAGTGTTAAATTGGCCAGAGTCATGCAAATCAAAATATGTAAACAATACAGTTAATACAGTTTGGCAATTGCCCCTTTTGCACACAATTCCTGCAGATGCTGTTGTTACTGTGGGCGGATATATCTATCCGTCTGTGCAAACATACAGTAGATGCGTCAGTATTTCAAAGATGCGTCACTCATCTACCTCTTGGCAAAACTGCTGCGGTGCATCCAGAGAGACCACCTTCAGACATGACATCCTCCGCTCTCTAGCGGGAGGAGCAGCGTCCTCCACAGAAGCTGCCTCTGACCCTCTGGCACTGCTGGGCCTCATCATTGCCGGTCCATTAGGGATGCTGGAGCAGGTCTCCAAACGGGCACGGCTGCACCACATTACTCCTACCCCTCGCTGCTGGCAGGTCCCCTAGGGGCCAGGTCATGTCATGGCATGGGTGCCCTGTGAGTGAGCTTGTACCAGGTCTGCCCTTGACATGCCCCCCCCCCTACTCCTCCTCCTCCTTCTCCTCCATGGAGAAGAGAGAGCAGACCGTCCGGATGGGGCACTGGGGGTGCCAGCTGGTGCCAGCTGCGAGGGGAGATATCCAAGGTGGCGGACACCTGTCCTAACTTGCGCCCCCCAGCTCCCACAATGCATCTGGTGCGGCCCCGCAGACCCATCGTGGGGAAATGAGGCGCTAACCTTGAGGAGAAATGCTCCCAGCGTCGCATTAAGAGAGGCCCTAATTGCTGAGTGCTAGCACTGCCAAATGACATTAGGAAGTGCTGTCGTTTACTTTAACATAATGGCTCAGCGTGTTTTTTGGCTAAACTTCCTTTGCTTCTCTGAGGTGTTTCACCACAGTGGCCATTTTGGCCCTGTCATGACCAATCAGTGGACGACTTGAGGATGATAGCGATTCTTGAGGACGATAATTCTAAAGACATTTGAGAGTTGGGCATTCAAATGTAAAATTGAGCTCCGCGGTGGGAAAAAAACACTGCAGGGGGCCGTAAGACTACTCTATACTATGAACTCACTATACCATGTAAATGGCTGCCATTTGTGAAATAGCAAGTGCATTAAGTGTACAAGCCGGGTGAGTGATTGTATTATTTATTCCCTTTTTTATCAAACCACATGCTTGTATGGCTTTGTCGTTTCAAAGAAATACTAACACAGTCCACTCAGTGTGATTAAATTAAACAAGCATGCTCATTACATTATGCATACTGTAATAAGAATAGCCCTGACCGGTCTGTAGCAGTATAGCGGGCTCCGCAGAGAATGATCACATGTTTCGCCGCTGCACTAGATTTTTGGGGCACCCATTAGCAGAACAAAAATCACCTTTGATTTAATGAAAGGTCCTCATTTGCTTACCGGCTCTCCTCACTTACGGGCACATGGTTAAATTAAGCACCCCCACCCCAACCCCCCATCTCTGCCTCCGTTCGAAGGAGACACCGTCCCCTCTCCTGCAGTATAATGCTGTGATGATTCTATGATCTGGTGTTTCAAGTCTGCGGGAGTGTCAGAAATCCACTGCAAGGTGCTTCTAATTGCAGATACACCTCAGCACTTGAAAGTAATGAATGTGAGCATGGTGAAACCTCCAAGGATCAAACGCTAGTAATACATCATCAGTTCTGAAAAGGGTAATTCGTTTCCCTTCGCCAAGCAAAATATTAGAAGTTCAGATAGGGGGTTTTATTATTAATTTATTCTTCCCCCAATACATGATTTTGTAATTGAAGTGCTATGAATAAAGTAACCCATATATCTTAGCGAGCCACTATGCATTGACTAGATGTGGGATTTGAGTGTGTAAATATTGTCTGTAGCGAGTCGCAACAAGGATGATTCTTCCTCAAACACACTTTGGTGATATGTTTGATTGGATTTTGAGCCATGTATTTCCCAAGATCATAACAAATCATACTTTATTGTGTCTCATCTTAGATCTATAGTGTTATTTGCTGTACTTCTAGTGAGCTTAACTCCCTGATTTTGTTTGAAGTTTTGTTCAGATAAAGGCTCACACTGCTGGCAAGTCTTTTTTAATTGTTTAAGTCTTAAACGGAACAGACATCTCCCAATTCGAGAAGGCATTTGTAGCATTTTCCCCCGTTCCCACACGCTCCGCTAACGTGCACGCAGACAATCCGAATGTTATCCCTAAACTTTGTTTCACCTGATCCCTCCGTAGAGTATCGCCTCCAGTCGCCATGGGGTAATCGTGCCACAGGGACCCAGTCAAAACAAGTCCGGCAGTTCACTGGAAGACGGCCTCTTACTGCTGGTTGACCCTTGCGGCCACCAAGCTGTTGACCCCAGGAACACTGGGGTAAGAAGTTCAAAGCCCAGCTGTCCATGTGTGATCTCTTCGTCTGGGCCACGGTCGTGCGCCACGGGGCCACTTCCCCCGCTGCCTGAAACCGGTCTTCACTCAAACCAAATCAGGATATGCCGTGCTCCTTCAATGGCGCGCCTAACTGCTGAAACTCACTTGAGCGCAGATTGTTTGTGTGTTCGCGGGATGTAATTTATGGCCTCGTGTTGAATGCGAGCTACCAGCCTTTGCGCGGGGACCGGTGTTGCGGCTGCTCGTGGCATCTGCTCAGACGGCCACTGAGGAACAGGCATAACAATGTGCCATTCACGGGCCAGATGATGTCCGACTGCGAAGAAGAGCTTGGACAGGAAGGGTAGGAGAAGGGCAAAACAGACAGGAGAGGTTGATTGACTTTTACGAGAAGAAACAAAAAAAAACCCGGGACGAAAAAATGATGAAAAAGGAGAGTGACACGGTTTCATCTCGTGGCATATTTATCGCATTCTTACCGCCGCACAGCCTGTCACTGGATTACTTACATAATCAATTCCCTGTTATTTCAACGCGGAGACAAATCAGAGTTGCGGTCTATGGTTAAAGCCGGGTCTCAGCGACCTGTCATCTGCGGTGCACAGTTAGGAGGTGGCTAACCCCTAGGGGAGGAGAGAAAGTGCTGGGGGGTCTGAGGTGTAAAAACCCAGGAATTTCAGGGGCTGATAAATGAGGCTCTTCCTAACTGCATATGGTATGTGTTTTAAACTGACTCCCCCTCGGCCCTCCTCGTAGCCAGCCATCCTTCATGAAGAGTTCAGGGGCCCTCTGCTGTACATGGGGGCCCTGTTTTGTTGCCAAGACAGGCCCCCTGCATCGGCCGCATATGGGACTATATGACGTGTGGCTTGGCCGGCTTTCATGGATTGTTATGGTGGTGTTATGAAGGCTTCACATTGGGTCATTGTTAATTTACACTGACTTTGTAAGCTATTAGTTTTACAAAGGGAACGGTTTGTCACTCAGGATATACACCTGCTACCTGAGAATAACAGAAGTATGATTACAATATCTCTAAAAGGGGAGCAGCCAAAAGGCGAAGAATTAAAATGACATCTGTCTGACGGTTTCTTAATGTGATCTCGAAGCACGCAAACAGCGTTAACAACACCTTCCTTTAAATAGACTCCAAGTATGTAGCCGGTCTCCACACAAAGGGCAGCGCATGAACACAACGCCGTGATGTTTCTCAACAGCAGCACTCGTAAATTAAACTAGCGACAATATCGCGACCTTTTTGGTGCAATGAGCACTTAGTATTGGTCATTTCTGCACGTTACAGCCGGCTATTGGCCACGGTGGCTGCTCACCGTCCTGTTCAGTAGTCTTTTAACCAGCCAGCCGGACACATATGCCCCCCGGTTATTTCACCGGACCTTTACCTCCTCTCTTATAATAGCACCCCACTCTCTCAGTCTTTCCAATGTATTCTACTCATTGTTTACTGTACATGCGGGTCCAGAGTAATAATAAATAAGGAGCGTGTGTGCCGTGCCAACATGATTGATTACGACAGGGAGGCAAGGTCAGGATGGAGGAACAGGCTAGGGCTGTCCGACTCATTGAGTTAACACTGTATCCGTATTGTATGAATGTCACCAGCGATCCTGTGATTTATTACTACAGCCACTGCTCAATTCTCCTTTTCTACCTCCCCCCTTCTTTAGGTACCTGACCGAGATACAGGATATGAACAGAAGTGTAGACAAAATTCAGTGTGTCAGCGAGCAGGTTACATCTGTGTCGGAATATTTTAGTTGTTTTCTATTTAAAAAATCCGTTTGAGTTGCCAAAAGAGGGATGAAAAATTAACTAGAAAGTTTGGATTTTTTCCCCTTTTCATGTGCTGTAAAATTGCATTTTTCACACATTTCCTTTTTTTATTTTATTTTGATGATTCAAACGGGGTATTCCCTCAGTAAACTTAATCTGCCTTTCATATGAAGTCATGATCAAAACACTCTCACACAGACATTCACATACACACCTACATTATACCTGCACACAGCGCCTCTGCACAATAACAACAACAAGGGGGAAAAAAAAATCTGAAAGGCCTGACTGAATTGTTTATTTGCTTGAATAACGCACCAAAAAAAAAAAAAAAAAAAAGTCATTGTCACTTCCAACAATATATACTGAACTACTCTTTCTTTTCAGCGGATCTAACCTTTCGTCTTGGACTGAATACACAATGCCCCTCTGGACCTCTGGACTGCTCACTCTTTAGTGCATGTCAAGAAGACACCAGTCTGGACTATTTCCTCTGGGAGGTGGGTAAGCAAGCGCCACGCTCTGTCAGTTAGCGTAAAATGTTTCAGACTGAAGATGGATGGAGACGACGTGTCACTATGGCTCAACCGGGCTTTCACTGCTGCCATGGCCATGTCCTGGTCACATCAACCCAAGCGACCGAATCGCTAGGACCTGTCCTTCCTTTTGAGTTAGCATATACACTACATGACAGAGCTTGTGGCCTTCACTCACTCAGGGCAGCGAAAAAAAAAAAAAAAAGGGGGGGTTATTTTGGTTCGGTACGTCGCGTGGACGAGACAGTACTTTCATTGATTTGTTTTGTTTCAGCACACTTTTGATAGAAAGAGAAACGCTGTCAACAACAAAAAAGTTATTTGAATTCCAAAGATTTCCGGCGAGAGCGCCGCAGTCAGCAGCGACCGGAGCCGATAAAGTTGCGCGGCCCTCCTCCAATCGCAGAACACGGCGATTAAAACAACCCGGCAGAACTAGAAAAACTTGAGGGGTCTGACGGGAGAGGACCTTGACATGGAAAGTCTTGGAGTGCTGACCTCTGCGTTTGACCTCCCCAAATATGTTTCCACAGGCAATTCCATAACTCTCCAGCCAACATTTAAATGCTTCCTGTTTGACAGGAAGTTCCACATCACTCTGTGGGACCAGGGCTAGTGCTCAACTGTGCGAAACGGCCGCGCGCAGGAACCCCAGAGTTAATTTATATCATGTCTCATCACCTTTTTGTGGACGACTGCGCCCACACATGTACACAATCAGGCAGAGACAAACATTTGAGCGCGGGGCTTTTTTTTGTGGTCATGCATGCTTGTGCGCGAACACACACACACGCACACACACACTCTCTCCATGGACCGGTAATGTACCCCCCATTTGAGTCAAAGGTACAGTATGTAGTGGCCGTACACACTTGCTGAAGTAAAAGTCTCTGTATGACAAGATATTTTTCTCACACTTTTACTCTCTCTCACTCCATCCCTCTCCCTGTGTCTCTTTCTCACTCAGTCACTATTTCACAGTGTTGTTATTGGAATGTGTGTGTGTGCTGGTGCGGACTGTGAAACTGATGAATGACCAGCCATGGCAGATTCATAGTCCGGATCCTGGTGCAGCTGGAGAGGAAACTAATGGCAAGCTGGGACTATGGAGGTCTCAGAGCTAATACCTGTCTCTTCCATCAGGAGACCTGGGGGCATTTTTTTACACCCAGCCAAATAAGAGCCACCCCCCCACCACCACCAGCACTCCTTCTTTTAACACCCTCCGACGACTCGCCGCCGCCCCCTCAACATAAACCCCCCCCTCTCTCGCGCACATACATACACATGCGTGCGGGCCTGCACGCTTGCACGCACTTGAGCAATCAAGCACGCGAGCATGCAGCCACACACAGATGGACACACACCCCTGCCGAGCCCCCAAACTGTCCAAACTGTGGGGTGCTGGGGGAAGAGTTTAATAGTGAATGGGTGGCCTTACAGGTACTGGGCATCAGCTGTCTGGGAGTAAATGTGCGGCAAAAAGACAAGGATGGGCACTTTACTGGACATTGGCTTTTGCTCCCTGCTGATCAGCCACACTATATAACGGCGCTCTACCTTTGTACCAGAGGTTCAGTCATGCAGCTTGAAGTTGTACCCTCGGAAATGTTGTGCTTGTACCCATTTCCCCCCGGCAACCAGGTTTAATATTGAACCCATGTCTGGATACATATATTAATGTTTGCAGTCGTACGCCTCCCAATGTTATCCTCATTAGTGTTCTATACTATGCTCATCCTGAGAGCAGGCTGTGAAATAGAATCAGAGCGCTAGTGGAAGTCATTAGTCAGTTTTGAGTGTGCATATGTTCAATTGACCTGCAGTATGTAAATTCCTGCAATGCTGGCCTTGCATATGGGCCGAGTGCCTCACTGGAGGCCCGTCCAGCATGGTGCCTCATTACAGAGCGGCTTTCCAGAGTCCTCTCTGTTAATTAGAGAGCCTTTGTCCGTCACGTGACTCCGCCGGTCTGACACTCTGAGGTCACCGTAAGGACTTATGGATCTTCTTCCCCGCAACGTCCGTTTGTCTATCTGTCGACTCGCGCCGGTCCACGAGTGTGTTCCCGCTCACATATTTCATTTTTCGGTGTGTGTGCGCAGGACAGTTCTTCGATTTCGAACGTTGAACTCATCCGTCAACTTTCATGGTCAAAGGCTTAAAATAAGTCAGCAACTTTCAAAGTCAATGTTTTGGTTAATTACGTCTGTATTTCTTTAATCTACTGTGTGAAAAAAAAGAGTCAGCCCCGTCTTGTTTCCTTCTTTAATTCCTCTCTGTGAAATTGTCAAATTTTTTTCCCTTTCCTACCTTTTCCACCTGCTTGTCAGACTTGCAAGGCACTCACTGAAATTATCTCCAGGGCAACAACAAAGCACTGTCAAGATACCCAGCATCCTGCGGCTTAATTGTTATTAATTTACTGCAATTAAAATGTGTCTCTCTGTCTGTTTTTTTTTCTTTTTTTTTTTTTTTCATGCCTTGACAAGCATGGATATTGTTTACACGCAAAGAGAAACTGTTGAAGAACATTTCCAAGCAATGTCACTGTCTATGCATAGCTCTAAGCAATTCCGGCACACATCGCGATAAAGCCCATATTTGAATAGGAGCGGATATCAAACACATTCATTAGGTTACATGCTTCACTTGATTAATTATATCTGAAGAAAATTGCGGGCACTTCGGATCTTAGTCTGGTAGTATCGCCATGTGCCACGGATCCCTAATTTCCAAAAGAAAAGGGAGGGGGGGGGGGCTGAAGGGGATTTTTTTTTTTTTCTCCCAGTCTATCCCGGACAGCCTGCCTCCCTCCCTAAGGAAATGAACGTATTCAAATGTATCTCCATCAATGAGCACAGTAATTATGAATTCAGCACTAATTAGTAGATACACTACTTTCCTTGCATATTTGATTTCCACTGTGAGATGTTAATAAGGGAAGTGCCCATTTTTGTCCTATCTCATAAAAATTCCAGAGTGTTGGAGAGGGGGGAGGGAGGGGGGTAGGGTGAGGGAGGGAGGAGAGGGGGGAGGTGGGGGTGGAAGAGTGGGGGGGGTGTGGGGGGGGGGGCAGATGGCGAGAGGGAAACAGGGGATGCATTAAGTATGCATGGAAGTCGAAAAAAATAAGTTTACAGATAATTGGCGTGGTTACTGAGGGGCTAAAACAACACTGCTTACCTTAGTTAACATTCTGCTGGCTAAACATGCCTTTTAAAAGACATACATGCATTGTACTACTCTCCTCTCGTTTACAAGACAAATAAAGGCTTTCCAGCAGGAGGAGAAAGGACCCCAAATACAATAATAATGTGTTGAATTCCTAATGTCACACCCTTTTCATTCAGGGAGTACACATTAGCATATGAATAATAGACAACCAATGATTTTTTTCTTCTTCTTCTTTTTTTCTTTTTTTTTTTTTCTCCAAATTTTATATCTTTGTTCAAATGTCATGAAAAAGTAAAACCAGAAACTGTTTTGCTCTCTTACAACGCCAAGGGGTAATTACAATATTTTCCCTGAGAGGGAGAAATAAGAGAAACCCTCCCCTTCTTTGATAATGTTGCTGAAACATATTTACAGTGCACCGCCGCTTGTGATTTATTAATATTAGGAGACAGCTTTTGTTGCAGTGTTTTCATAGCCAGTGATTAGCACGAGCAGCCACACTGAATAAATTCATAAGTGGATTAAATTATCAAAGTGGAATAAATCTAATAATACAAATGTTCATTGGAAGTGAAGGACTTCATATTTCCAGCGCTGTCAGATTAGGGAGCAGATGGTCACCCTTATGCCAGTGTTACTGTGTGAACGCTCGTGTCAGAGGCCATACCTTTACCAATAACATGAACATATTTCTGGACAACACACAATTGCATTGGATACAGTGGATTTATCTAATTAATCCAATCATCTCTTTTGAATAGGGATTTCTGTGCCCATTGGTCTCCTCCTTTTTGACTGAGATTGGCGTCTTTGTGCCAGGCTGCCAGGCTGCCAGCCTAAGAGGCTGGTCCCCTTCTCAAGGAGACTGTTATGACCATGTGGTGTTCGTGCCAACCTCTGGCTGTGGCGAGGAGATAGGGAGCGCTCGGGAAAAAAAAAAAAAAAAAAAAAAAGAAAGAAAGAAAGAAAAACACACACACACACTGGCGGAAACACAGTAAACACACACAACAAAACAACAATATGCACTTATACTCGAAAATGCACTTGTAACACTGATGTATACACAGATATAACACACTTTCACACACACACACACACACACACACACACACACACACACGGACTCATGGGCAGACGGGGCTGCTGCCACTCTCCAATCTACTTAATCTGTGATCAGATAAACTACAATAAAGGCGAGCCTGGCAATAGAGGGCAAGGGCTATTATGAATGATCTGTATGTTGCTCAACTACACACACACACACACACACACCCAGTAACAAACATGAGGACAGCCATACAAACACACGCACGTACACACAAAGGCGGCCCCCTCACACTCTTATTTGACTTTGTGTGTGCTTCGCTGGGTTTATTATGACAGGCTGAGCGGCGGGGAGGGAATTAAACTGTTAAGCAGACATCAGAGGCAGTCTAATGTTTAATGCAGGAGCCGGGGCATGTGCTGACTGATAATGAATACAAACAGGCCAACGTCTTATTTGTTGTGCTTTTCATTGGGAACGACTCGGGTGCTTGACATCCACAGCTAATGTACTGTACGGGGCTATTGTTCTAACCCCCCTCTCATCCTTCCTCCATATCTCTCTCCGTCTCACCCTCTTTTTTTTTCATTTCACTTGTCTTCCTTTATTGTGCTGATTCTTCAAAGCTGTGCTGTCACCGCCATCACACAACAAGCCCGTCTCGGGCGCGATGTGACAGGATAATGTTGTAATTCTCGCGGAATCACAATCTCCATCATGATAATGTGTTGATGGGATGTGGTAATAGTTGTTAAAAGGTCACCCAGTGTGCTGTAATTGGCTCTTTCATACTTCACTACGTTTACTACGACAGAAGGCATGACCTCGCTGGCAGAGACGGTAAATATGCCATCTTGAGAGTGTAATTATACAAGCCAAGCCTTCTTGGATCTCTTTCTCCCGCCTCCTTTGCCCTCTCTTGCCACTCGTTTTCCTTACAGTCTCACTTTAGATGTCCAAATGTAACTGTAAGTTGGCATGATAAATGAAGCAAAGCTGCAGTACAATACTGTACGTATGCCATGATTGGCAACTGTACAGTATTGTTAGAGATTGAAAAATGAAGATCTAATTTGTGGAGGCATCCTTTTAAAAAAAAAATATATTCAGAGAGGCTTTGTCCACCTCAATTGAGCGAGGAATTAAAATCAAAACAATATATTCCTGTGAATGACATCTTCTTAATTGGAGAGAAATATAAATGTATACTTAAGAGTGTACAAACAGTTTAATCACATTAGAATAACACCGTGACAGCCCAGGGAATAAATAATAAATAACAATCCTACACATTTATTTTTCAAAGACAGCAGCTCCGGCTCCGCTCTTAATTAGTTCAAACGCACAATTAAGAGGAGAAAAATATGATTTATGTTTTTTGGGCATTAGGTGTTAAATTGATTCAATATTGTAATTAATACAGTGATACAATGAGGGACTGTACATAAAAGGCATAATTGCTCTAATCACACAGAGATAGTAAACAGATGCGTACGAGACGAGGAACATTCCAGGTAACGGAAAAGATTATTCGAGGCTCATTATTTCCGTGCAAATATTTTGTCATTTGCAGATATGATATGAGATTTTTTTTTTGCACATTATTTATATTCTGTTTTAAATTTAAAGTAAAACAAGCAATTTCAAACTAACCTTTCACCATTCTTGTGCAAAATAAGTGCAGTGCTGAGGGCTGAACTGTAAAAATAAATGTTAAATTCACAAAAGTGTGTCACCACCTTTTCTCACAAACATTTTCTTACACAGCCAAGAGTGAAGTTTGTATCCAAGGTAACACACAATATGTTATTCTCAAGGAAAAAAAAGGCCTTTGTCAACAGCATTGTGCAGAAATCTATCTATCTATCTATCTATCTATCTATCTATCTATCTATCTATCTATCTATCTATCTATCTATCTATCTATCTATCTATCTATCTATCTATCTATCTATCTATTACATTATATGCAGGAATTATTTGCTGTAGATTACATTTTTATAATCTTCTTTATCTTTATTACCTATAAATAATTAAAAAAAAAAAATCTTTCACCTTCCTCCAAATGTCCTTTTCCAAAATTTGGAGGGATGGAGTCTTTTTACGTTCTCTTTCTAAATTATTTTCTGCTTTATACTGTATGTCTTTTATGTGTTTTATTTTGTTGTAACAAGATGTGTTTTAGGTAGAAAACTGGTCTTGCAGATGTTCAAAGTGTTTCTCATGTATTAAAGTACATGTGCTGCATGTAATGGGGGATACAGATCCATAGCACCTCCCTGTGGTGCTGACCATCTTATTGTGCGGTGGTGTGAATTGGTTCCACTCTCGATATCTTATCTCGCGCGTCCTCAGCTTATAGTCGTCTTTTATCTACCTACTGAGAATTTTCTTTCCATTTTGAGATTGCCCCGTTAAATTACAGCGTCATAAAACATTAAAAAAGAGCGCTTCTCTTTGCGAAAACTTATCATCCGGCCTGACAATATGCTTCATTCAGTTTAGGCGGCTATTGAAAACTGCTGCCATCATTGTAACATTGTTATGGTAACTGCTTGAGTGAAGTCACCAAATCTTATTGTAAGATCTCCTACAATATCATAATAACACTTGGAAGCGGGGGCAGCAGAGTTTGACAATAATATATCTGTGGAAATCTTTCCCCCTCTCTGCAGATCCTCAGTGAGAGGCACATCAGAGGAGACATTTGCGCTTTATGAAGTGCATTCATTTGGCCATTTGCCATGTTTCCTCACCAGAGGACTGCTATGATGAATGAGAGAAGAGAAGAAGCAGATTTTCTCTCCCACCTCTCGGCTCTCCCCTGTGATTACTAATACAGAGCCCTGCAACCTCCCACACCATATGAAAACTGTAGGCTTGCTCTCATATCCTGGGTAATCCTCAATTTCCCAGAGTCATTAAACTGAGACTAGCATCTCTGATGGCTGGAGATACTTGACATATTATGATTATTATCATATGAATACCTTGTTGTTACCTAGGAAGTGGCGAGGTTGCCCTAAAATCGATGTGGAAGACTGGCATAATAGCCTTTCTAGGTTGTTGCATCTGAGAATAAAAGCTCCTTTCTACGTGCACGAGATAAATCAGCGGGAACTCGGCGCTCAGCTGTTGCCAAGCCGGACAAAACAAACACGCAAGGAAGATTTAGATGCAGATTTGAACTTCACACACACACACACACAAAAAAACAAACTTTTAAGCAGTTTTTTGCAGCGACAATTTGATTTTATTGGTGTTAAATTTTCCAAATGTCACGGCTCGTTTCACAGGCTCGCCCGCTCAACCACCTGGAATTTAAGCTCCGACCATAACTACCCGGAGGTGGATACTCCCTAACTAGCACATCCAGCGCTACGGTGCGGTATGGAAACACTAAAACTTTCAAACGCATCATTTACTGTACATATAAACTCACATTTCTGATTATAAATGCTACCCTTAGGTGAAAGGGATGAAATTTATAAAGTCGAAATGCTGAATCCAGAGAATTAAAGTCGGCAGCTTCTGTGTTGGAGGGTTTGGGGGGGGGGGGGGGGTTGCTCGGCTGTGGAAGGAGGACCAGGGAAATTTATGTGGGAGAAAAATGTATGTTCAGCGGATCGGCTCCAAACCAAACATATTATCTTTTGGTATGCCCTCCTCTTCATAGCCTCAATCAGTTTGCTCGCAGTGTGTAATTCGCTGACATGTTCACCATGCAGAGACTTAGGAGAACATGCTCTCTGTCTACCTCTGAGGGGGAGAGTACGGCGCCGATACTGTAGCAAACCTGGCACCTCTTCAAAGACTCAACACAGTTTACTCATGGAAGAGGATTGCTTTTATTTTTTTATTTTTTTTCTTAAAGGTAACAAAAAATAAATAAAAAATCTAAGAATCAAAAAACCGAATTGTGCTTTGCGCTCCGCTTCAGACCCGCTCGGTGCACGAATGTACAGACCGGAAGGTTTTCAGGACTTAAGGCGCTGTCCTCTGCGAGCTAATGACTCAAAATGTCCAGGAGCATTCAAAAAGTGGAAGTGGAAGCAAGGAAAGAAAAAAAAAAACACAGCGTAGCCCCTGAGGGTTAGATTAGCAGATCTCAGCGCTGTCTTCTGCATGAGTTCGAGTGACAATTTTGGAGGATGGGTCAGATGAAAGACAACAGAAGGAAAGCAGGATCAAAAGCCACATGCTTTCCTGTATCCCTGCTTGTTCTAAGGGGCATACATAGTGCATTGGATTCATATCAAGGTCTTTGTACAGGGAGAGTCGGCCAACATGCAGTGGCCTTATTATTCTTTACTTCAATAACAAACCCACGTCTTCCCCTCTCGCCATCAAAGGCGCAGCTCTCCAGAAGTGAAAATACACATCATATATGAGTCATTCATCTTCCTTGAAATTTAAATAACTCCTTTGAACATTGTCTTTGGTAAGCTGTGGCCAAATATGTAATTCCGCATGCGCCGCGATGTATAACATTCGTCGGAGACAATTCCGCGGCTGCCAGACTTCCCCCCCGTCATCGCGAGCGGCCGGGCGTTGTAAGAAATGTGGCTTACTTTTCTCGCGCCGCGAAACTACACCACATAACTTTTCATACCTTTCAATCGACTCCCATTCGCAACCCGGTAACGACATTCACTCCCTCGCCCTGAGTGACAATAACTAAGTTGTCCACATCCATTCCGCGCAGTTATCCACCCGTAGCCTATAAAACAGAAATAACGCAGAGGTTTACTCACAGTGAGGGGTTACTCTCAGACCGGACCTGGGCAGCCATTTGAAGTGACAGGGCCGCCCATCATGCGCCTCTAACGGGGTCAGGGGGCCTTATGGGGACTTGATCCAGAGCGAGGCCAAGGGGACGGGGCCTTTAGAGAGGATGGATGGAGCCCGGGTAAGGAGGAAGGACGGGCTGATTACATCATTTTTCAGACCCACCAAAAGGCCCTGTAAGGACCTTTGGGCAGCTGGATTGACAGTTGGCCTCCCTGCTAATACATTTTGGAGTGATTTGTCAAAATGAAGAAATTGTTCCTGCTGACCTATCTCGCTCAGCTGTGAGTGACTCAGTTGGTGAGACTTGACGAGACGAGCGACATATTGCTCACGCTCACGGTGGCTCATGTTGAATATATGAGCGCCGGAGTCATAACAAAGCATTCATCATCGTGAAAAACTTACTTTGGAGGGAAAAAATTGCTTTCAAGTCTGAGGAAATGACATTAGGGGAAACGTGTCAGGAGCAGAGTTAATCACCTCCTCAGTGTGTGTTGTACTGTAGGTGGCGTTCGCTTCTGTCGCGGGGAAATGTTTTGTTTTTGTGCATTTCCTGAATATCTACAAATATTCCCTGAAGGCACGCTGCAGTGCGATGTTGCGCCACCTGTTTTCAAGGCGCAGTCGCTCCCCGGGGCCCCTCAACAAATCATCTTCCTTGTTCCTCCTGCGGGGAAAGAGACACCGTCACTCCTGGGTTTTGGGTGTCATATCATGCTGAAAGATGCTAGAGCAAATTCGACATTTCCGTCTGTCCCAACAGGTAAAGTGAGAATCAAAAAAAAAAAGCGAGTGATTGTGAAATTAGAGGAAGCTGGAAATTCTAAGCGGGAGATTTCCTTTGAAAAATCCGTCAGGCTAAAAAGTGGCAAGTCTCTTCCTTTGAAATTTCGCGGAGAACTAGATTTTTGGTTTCTCTTTACACAGCCTTGAGTGTTTTACAAAAGGAGATACACCCTTCCACTTTTTTCCCTCGCTTTTTCTTTAATACATGAAACGGCATCACCACACCCTCGGCTTAGTCCTGCATCTTTGTCTCAGCAGTGTAGACATAATGACTGACCTGGATTCATACTACTGTTTTCAATCACCATCTCCCTCCAAGGTTATTGGCCAAAATCCAAAGGTTGTTCTGGGATTCCACTTTATCAGAGGCAGAGGCAGAGCAGCATGCGGAGTTAATAATAATTTGGTCTGTGTTTTACAGCTGTTACACAATGGACACTGTGTAAACCTCTTACGACACCGGGGCCTCGGAGCTCCCCGTTTTAGAACTGGATCTGTCTCGGCAAAGACAGTCAATGACAGACAAATAACAGAAAGATATTAGGGCAAAGGAAAGAACAAGACAATGTAATTGTGGGCCATCTATAATGCAAACAGTGTGTTACACTGTGTTCTTTTGATGCCGTATTCAGGAGGCAGCGGCTGTGAAGAAAATGTTCCCTTAATAGCACTGGTGTGAAACTTTCTATAGGTTTTCATTACAGCCTCTCCTCATGTGGTGTGAGAAAGCGGAGTCGGGACGGCAGCAAGTAGGTGCCGCCACGCTGAACATCTGCTCCCTCCATTACAAGAGCACATTAAAAGCTACAGGTAAGTGTTAATGCACTGCTCCTCGGCAAAGCCATATTGTTATAAGCCTGCACATTTAATATAGATTAAGCCGACGTTATGATAACTAGGCTCCTCCAGGCGGCAAACATTGTGAAAAATTGAAATCCTGAACTTTTTTTTTGCGCAATTTCCTGCAGAAAATGAAAGGAGTTTACTTATTTACTGTCTGACTCGGAACACTTCTAATGATGGAGCTGACGTCTGTCAACAATGCCCTTTTTTTTCTTGAGGAATAATGAATATATTTACAATGTAATTCAGAACTCCAGTTGCCTCTAGACAGTTGAGCTTCCACTTCATGCACCTCTGTATTTTATTCAAAGCAGAAACCTCACCAAAGGAAAATCTTCTATTATCCAGCCTAACACTGCAGCCTGAGGAGAAACACTGGGTAAAACAGTGACTTAATATTTCATATTGGTTAGATTATTCATCCACACAAAGACATTTCCCTTTTTTCCTCCCTCACATTGCAACGTCCTCATTAAAAATGGGACACTGCACATTGAAACTTTTTAAAAATTCAAATATTTTCTTTCAATCTTTAAAGAGCTTATATCTAATGAACTAAGATTTAATTTGGCATGGCTTAACATCCATTTGCACTGTTCATAATTAGGAATGCAGACCTCGGTATTAAAATGAAGGGGCAAAGCCCTCAGTAAGTTCCCAAGTGAAACAAGAATTGGTTCCACTTTAAGTATTAATTGATTGGCTTTGCAGTATCCCTTACAGGAGAAGAGTACACACACACACACACACACACATGCACTACACCCACCCACCCACACACACACACACACACAATTTACAGAGCACTCATTTCTCATCAATCTGGTGCTGCTTCATTTGCCTGTCTCTCAGTCCCCCAGAGAGGGACAACCTATCCGCTAGCGGAGCTTAGCATTTGATCATGAGTGTCAATATCAAACTGCAAAGCAGGATTACACACTGCTGTCGTCAATAGGCGTAATGGTTTTACATGTGTTAAGGTTAACTCAGCCATTTAATGTGCATAGTACCTCAGAGATAATCACTCAAAAAGGACTTAAAAATGTCACAGAAACCTCAACAGACCTGGGCCTCTGCGATGATCACACACTATACTCAGAGGGTCTTGTTGCATTTTTCTCTTTTCTAAGATTTGACAGCTTATGACTATGGAGTAGACAATTTCTACTGTATGAAACTAGTCTTCAAGGTATTTGATTCAAATTTCTTACAAGGAATACCGTCTGTGATGTATAATCAGACTGTCTGCAAGAGTCACCAGAGATGCTATTATTGATCACAGGCCGACCTAATATAAATTCTGTTAACTGTTTATTAAGGAAGAGATTTAGTCCTGCACAAAGAGTATTCATTGTTGATCATCTCATTTCACTGTGGACCTTCACTTCTGATGACTCCGGAGCGATCAAATAATTCCTGTCCTCACTTTCTGCTCTTTACTCTTCAAAATTTTACAAAATGTCTGACTTTCACTTTCATGCGTCTTCCCAGATGTGTCTGTGTGTGTGTGAGCGGTGTGTGTGTGTGTCCGTGTGTAGCCATGCGCCGGAGTCTCTTATATTTATTTTCACAAAACATAACACTCTCCCACTATAAACCTCTGCCGGTGCAAGTGACAGCTAAAAATCCCCCACAATGCTGTGAATTAGGAACCGGTCTATTAGACACATGATCACATGATGTGGGATTAGTGGACTGGAGTCTTCAAAGCTGCTATTACAACTCCTGAGATGTGATACAGGCTCCCCCACTGCTCTCTGCAGGGGCGTGTGGCTCTTCCTCAGAGAATTACCTGACACCGTCGTGTCTGCGCTCTGGGAGACAAGTGCTGTGGCTCGGAGTGGAACAGCCAACATCAGTCGGAAATGCTCCCTCCATGCTGCGCTGAGCCAACAAACCCTGCATTTAATCCCATGTGTGAGCAGCCATGATGGCTACATGAGTTGACATCAGAGAAAAGGAGTTAGGGTGCTAAGGCTGGAATGATGGGTGATAAAGTGGATTACAGATGGGGAAATGCCATCACGCTTGAATAGTAAGTCAGACTCAGGATGTTAATGGAAGCGATTCGCTATTCGGTGATCAGCCTCGTATAATCTGGAGATCGTGTCGTGTCGGGGAGAATTAGGGGTGGAGATATTTCACATAACATTAGGTAAAAAGTTGTAACGTGTAAATTTACTTTAGAGAGGTAAATTCCCTGTATGGTTAAAAAAAAAAAAAAAAAAGAAAAAATTTTAATTGATCTAAAGTAATAATGAAATACAGATGAGACACCCGGCTGAACCATTTGTAGGGGGGAGGGATTTTATGATTTCTCAGCATGCAAAAAAAAACATGATCTTGAACAAGTTTATGGTGTTGTTATCACTGTATATACTATATCACAACAAAGAACAAAAATGGAAGAAATAAAAAAGAAAAAAACATAATTTGCGGAAGAAAAAAAAAAAAGTGGTTGCATTCTGAACTTCAAGTTACCTTTTCTAAAGCTGAACACTGGGAATTTGGACCTCCCAGCGCAAACATTAACGGGCTGAAATGCAGCTCTGGATGTAACAAAGGAAACAATACCAGGGAAGAGAGCCAAGAAGGCAGAGCTGGCACGCCTGTTCCTGGGACCATGGGAATTTGGCTCCCAGAAATAATGGGGTTGAACAGGGCCCAGCACCACTGCTACTGTAGCTGGGAAAATGGTGCACCGCAAGCCAGGCTCCATCCAGGGAGACTTAAAACAGCGGAGGGAGGGGGGGTAAAAAAGAAATGAAATATACAGTATGGGTTGCACCTCACAGTGTGAAGTGAGATGAGTAAAATAATGGAGGAAGGGGAAGCCTGTCTTATGTTTGTCCCGAGCAAGTGATTGTAAATCAAAAACACTGCCCGGCTTAGGGGCTGGATGTGAGCTAACATAATACACTGTGTGGACAAACTGCTACCTGGGCAGAAAAGGGAGAGAAAATAAAATGATAATAAAGTGCAGGACATAAAGTCTTTCATGTGAGTGTTACACTGTGTGGCCAGAAGTTGAGGTAAACTACACTTCTATATGTATAATATTGCAAGTGTTAATGCTAGCATCCCCTCTCCAGCCTAATTAGGACAATAAAGGGTTATGGGCTAATGTATGACTGCCATGCCAAAGCTAATGAATGCCTGGTATACCTTGTTTCCTCCCAAGCGTCCTTGGACTGTCATCTCCAACCTTTTGATGTTGTATCTGATTATCCAGGCAGCGATTAATCATGATTAAGTAAGCACCAAGTCTCTGAGAGAGAAAGCAAAAGCAGAGAGGGTGGGTGGACAGCAGGAAAGTTGCCCAGGTTCAGGCCTTAATTCTGGGCAGCACACTCTCCCGCTGCTGCCAAGTGGACACTGGTAATGAGACAGCAAAGTAAAAATCATGGTGCTTTTTTTAAAGTGTTGTTAAAGGAAAGATTCATTATCCAAGCCAGGCTTTATCCAAGCCATAGTTGAGGCGTCCAAAGAAACGCCTCTTGCCTTCTGTGGTAACCGTCGACTTGGACACGGCAGCACATTTTCACATGCCCAGTGCTATTTGACAGCCATTTTTGCATGTTTTGTTGATCCACAGACATTTCAATATACCTCTCCGCTCGCCGCTTTTCCTCCTCTCCAAAAACATTTTCCTGCTTTGATATCGGTTGATGGAATATAAATGGGTTGGAGCAGACCTAAGGTAACCACCTATTGGCCTTCATGCATTTCTAATGTAACCCGCTCTGCCCATGCTCACAGAGTAGGGCTGGCTTCATTACTCCAAGGTGCTGAGTCTTTTGCCAGAACCCTGCCTTTTCAGCGAATAGATCACCCTTGTGACCAGGGTCTCTGATACTGTATGCACCACCTGAAAGCTGTAGCTGTTTGCCCAGGTGCCAAAATAATCAAGTTCAGCTCGCATGGCAGGTTATGAAAGAATATTAACTGTGGGAATAACCCGGCTTGACATGCGTCGCCCGCATGCATGATCAAACGAGAGCCCTCTCAGAAAAGGAGTTTTCCAGGTAGGCCTACTGGCAGGGAAGTCTGGGCCTGTGATGACACCAACTCAATCATTGTTACTTTGAAGTCAGAGGGGTCAGTGTTGTAATGGGTTTGGACAAAGGTACAATGATTCCCTCTTTTGCTTTCCGACCTTTTTCTGTTAATGCATTTAGCATTCTGCGTCTGTAATGGGTTTCCCAGCGAAGGGGGGAGAGGGGAAGCTGTTGTTGAAACACGTTTAATGACGTACCGAAGGACGTAGAGCAGAGGTCCACATTATTGCCACTATCAATAATATAACTGTTTAAGTGGTCCACTTGGAGTATAGGCAAATAATACTTCCCTTTCTACCACCCGGCTGCCTCGCTCTGTGAAAAGTCTTTTCTCCAATGAGATCCGATGTGGAGGAATTTGTTCTGAAAACCGCACCTCTGTGTCTTGGTTTCTCCTGTCAGAGTCTGTTTCTGTTAACTAGACCTAAAATTTGATTTTACTTAAGAGGATTTAAGGTTTCCACCTTCACGTTTTTTTTTTTTCCTCCACTGCTTTCCATCAATCTTTCTGTTTTCCTCCCTTAAACCAGTATTTCAAGCTTAAATTATGGCAAATGATGTGTGTTCGGGGTGTTGTGAGGGAAAACAAAATAACCCCCGATGACTGCGCTGTAACTAAACATCTCCCTCACGGCCTAATGTTTAAGTGGAAAACTTCCCGACCGCGAAAGGCATAAATCAGCCACACTCTCCCGTATGTTTCATTACAGAAATGTTAAATCATATTTTCAGAGCCAACGCGGAAACATGGAAAAATAAGGAAGCATGAAGTTATGTATCTTGCGCCCATCAAACACAGGGAGAAATGGAGGAGATCACCATATAATTGGTTAGAGTGTGTGTACACATGTCTCCCTCCAGTTCCAGCACAGTCCTCCAGTTCAGCACGGGCTTTGAAATGTGGATTCAAAGCTAGCGGACTTCCCTGAATCACTGAAAACCCTCAGGACATGGTTTGGCCTTTGCGGAGGTGGAAGCCAAATATGAGTCTGAGAAGATGAAGCACCCTGGCCTATCGTCTGTTCCTGGTAGGTGTTCACTCCCGATAAATATTTCATTTTGGTACAAAACAAATAACTTGACATAATTCCTCCCCCTCTCTTCCGAGGAGAATGACAGAGTGGCTGATTTACGCATGGCGAGAGGTGTAAAAAGCATGGAGGCATGCCGCTTTTCTCTATCCACCATCTAATGGATGCAACCCGACAGGCTAACAACTGTTTGCCTTTTTTTTCAGACAACTGTGAAGTGAGGACACACTTGGATTCATATGAATTGCTGTCTGTGATTTGTGAAGGGCTTTCTGACACCACAACAGTTGGCTAACTGCAGCACGTTGCCCTGAATATATCTGAGCATACGGCTTCTCTTAAAAAATAGCAAAAAAAAGAAAACCTTTTTACATTTCAACTACAGAAATGATGAAAGTGTTAATTACTCCTGCAGAGGCCTTTTTCTGAGCTCCTTCAAGAGGATACCGGGGCTAAACGGTTTGACCCGAGCCGAAGTTCCATCCGAGGCATGAAAGGACAAGCGATTTCAACTTTTAAATCCGCTGTGCGAGTGCATTAACCACTTAACTATTTTCTCATTTCTTTCTTCATGAATGCTCGAGGCTGTCTCTGCTTTGTTGCATTTGTCAATCACTGTAATTTGGGCTCCATTTCCAAAAATAATTATCAGGTGAGTGGCAGCCCTTTGCCTGGAGTGCCAACTTGGAAGCGACGTGCCCAAGAGTATTAATTATGCCGCTCAAAATATGAAGTCTTTTAATAGAGAGGCTGACGTGACATCATTGTTTAGAGTCTTTCTTCCCCTACAAACATGACAATCACCGCTGTCCCCCTGGTCATCAGCAAAGATGAGGAGGAATTGTCAGAGGAAGTTATTAACAAGCTGTGTACCATGTGATAAAGTCAGTCAGACTCTCACTGGTACCATGTCTGTTGATTCGCGTAGAGGAAGACGAGGAGAGCGCGAGCGAGGAGCGAGTCAACAACTTCAGTGCGGCGATGAGAGATGCAGAGCGGGGTGGAAATATGCAGAGGAGCGACTGAGGGGGAGGCATTATGTGCAAAAAAGCCTCAAATCTTTCAAACCCGTGTACTAAAATTATTGCTGAATGTAACTGTTGACGCTGTACTCGGAGGACCATCCAGCTTCATACAGTCGCTGGCTTGAATCTCTCTCTCGCTCGCTCTCTCTCTCTCTCTCTCTCTCTCTCTCTCTCTCTCTCATTCTGCCAATCAAGCGCTCACAAACAGTGCTGCACTGTAGTTGTGGTTCACATTCAGCACTTGCTTCTGTGAAACCCTAAGAGGGAGAGACAGCTTCCAGGTCTCATTAGCATCCAGTAGCGGCTAATGCTGCCTCCCTATTACTGTCTGAGGAGCTGAAATTCAGTTGGAGATGAGCACAGCCCAGGGGGCTTAGGGTTGCCAGTTTAATTAGTGCCTGATAATTTCAATAATGAGTGACAATTCATTGGGGCTTTTTAGGTTGGCCCACTGTTTGAGTGCAAATCGATAATCCTCTGTTTCTTCCCCCCACTCTCACGAGCAGATAAAGGGCGAGCGTGGGGTTGGGGGGGTGTGTGTTGGTGAGGCGGTGGAGGGGGGGGTTGCTCTATCCCTTTGCAGGAATTAAATGAAAAGAATCAACTTAGAGAATGTCCCTTTGAAACCAAGAAAGGGAAGCCTATGTGATTTGATTTGCTGTTATTGGATGAGCAGGTGGGTCTTTAGTTGCTGTCGTGGGGTCCGGAGTAAAAACAATTTGCCTGGAGTGATATGGGGGTAAGTGAGTGGAGGGCGAGAGGTTCGCACTTGTTGTTTTCCCGCTCATCCAAACGACGCTCTCATGTCGAAATCAAAGCGGAGAAAGGAACGCTCTCACCTGTGATGAGGCGGACGGGTTAAATTTATCGAGGAAATCTGGAAAAATATCGCCCTCCAGAGCGAGAGGGAACCTATATATATTTCCATACGCACGGCTATTTAACATACAGTATAGGTGCATAATGAAATGATGAAGAATGGTAATTCATTCAATTGCCCCCAGGCTCAAAAAACATGTTTACCTTGGTTACTTGAGAAAGGTGTTTGAACCCCTCTGTAATTCAGTGACAAGCAACACAATCCTGTTGATGCACTGCCAGAAACTCCTCTGTTCTTGAAGCTATTTCACAGCTCGGCGTGTGGAAGAGTAGGTGAGGTGAGCAAGGTTTGAAGAGGCACTTTTCATATTCACAGAAATAATTATGCGAGGTAGCACGCTGTTTTACAGTGTTATTGTAAATGAAAAACAATTGCAGGTGTCGCAGATAGTGCATTAAAATACCAATTAACCACATAACACCCAACCTCTACCTGACACGTGCGTCGTAATGATTGTGGAAACAGGAAATAGGAGCCCATTATTCCCTAATACGCGCCGTCTGTCTTGAAAGGGGGGGAAACGTCTGATGTATGCAGGAACAAATGATCACTAAAAATTCAGCGAAAAAAAATGGAGTTTGACAAAAACACACAGAAATAGCAGATTGGCGCCGCGCCCGCCAATATGGAGCGCTCAACCTGTGCGGAAGTGATAATGGCACAGCTTTATTGCCCTTTGCGACTTTGTCTGCATTTGACACGGTATATATGTTCCACAATATCCTCATACATTACTGAGTCAGCACACCGGCTGCCTCTATATTCACAGCTCGCCCATACCGCGACGGGAGTGAAAGTGCAGCGAGAGCACGCAGCATTTCCTCAGTCAGTTAGCCTGACATATTGTGAAGGACAGTAGCCTAATTATTCCCTGGCAGTGGCACAGACCTGCCAGTCCCTTCAGATTGAGCTGAACCACCGAGGCTGGAGTTTGATTCCTCGGCGCCTGCTATGTTTCGAGTCAGATAGGATCATGTCCACCGGAGATTTAATTTGGACATTCAGTGGTGTGAACCAGACCCTTATTACTTCAGCCCCCTCATCACATGACCTGTAGTCTCCCTCGATTACGGGCCCAAGAAAAACAGCAATCATCGCGTTAATACAGAGAACATCAAGAGACTATTGATTGTGGTTACTTGCCGAATATTCCCTCCATGACATGCGGTTCAGTGCCCCCTTCGTGCTCATCTGTGGCAGTCTTTTTAAATATTCATGACGAGGTTGCCTTATGGTTCTGCAGCTGAATTTCTAATTGGGCCGTCAAAAGAGATACAACATGCCCTTAAGCAGGACCGTAACAGCGGTCAGCTCAAACAGAAATTGTGTGATTCAGCCACAGGGCTAATTAGCAATTAGCATTCACTGTTTACAAGGGTTTTTACCTGTGGGCCAGGGGATGGCTGAATTGAGCTTAAATCACTCCATCCTGCCTTTGAAGCTTCAAGAGCTGCCTGTCCATATCATAATGACTGGGAGGAGAGAGGGAAGCGCTTCTACTGTGTAACAACATAATCATCAATTAAGGCAGGGAAATGGCAAGAAGTGGGGATTTTAGCTCATTAAAAAAGGCCCAGAAGAAAAAGTATCTGCGGGTTTATATACACTTTCACTCTGTCGCTCCTCCGTCACCGCCTGCCATCTTTAGAATTCAAATGATTTTGTCTTTCAAGATGAGTGGAAATCCTGAAAATGTGATTCAGACACTCGGAAGCAGACGTTCCTAATAAGGGGCTAAAATATGAATGACATTTGCTCCAAGAAGAGGCTGGATGGAAGCGGGATTGCCGCTGATTCAATGCGCCTGATTAGCTCCCCCTGTCTTTAAATTATGCCTAATATATTTTTTACAGCGTTCCCCCTTTCAAAACAGACATTCTTGAAATGAGTGTGGTCATTGCCAACTTATAACTAAAGTATCGCCATAACTACCGCTCATACATACTGCATAGCCCCAAGTCATTGTATGAAAATGGAATTCTTGCGGCAGTATATCTGCGAAATGGCCCGCGCGTTCGAGGTGTAGCCAGGTTATATTACCGCACAGCGAGAGTCGAGGCCACCTTGTCGTTTTTTAAATTAAAATATAAAATATTTGTGACAAATCCCACCGTGCGATGCTCCAGTTTAGTTGCTAACAAGCTGGCGATTCCACATTTTTATCTCCCGCTCCCTTAACAATGACAATGAGCGTTTATTTAGTCCAACATGTCACTTTTATTTGATATTTGGGGATACCCGGTGGCTAACCCGGACCCGTGTAATGTATCATCACGGTGGAGCCACTACAAGGACATACAGTAGCTCATGTCTTCAACAGCTTTCCAGACATTAAAAAGAATATCAGATTCCCCCAACTTCTTTGAGGATGTACTGCCTTTGAGAGAGGACTTCTTTTGAGCACATCCAGACGTTTTTCATCTCCCTCTCATTTTTTTAAAATCTATTTTTGCCATAAAGCAGGGGCCTCAACACAAACTAATTCGGCGTGATAAAAACTGCTGGAGTGAATTTCCTGCCTAACAGGGTACAAAGATGGCTGATAAAGGGCTTATTAGAGGACCATCATTACTCTCACTTTGGGTTGAAAACGTTGACTGAGAAGCACCATTATGTCCTGAATTTTTTCGCTGATGTGGCTCCGAGCCGAGGTGAGGTGAGGCTTTCCCCCTCACTGTCTGAGGGTTAGTTGAGCCGACCTGTCAATGATGATATCCAGACAGCAGGAACAGTGCAAACTCAGGGATAAGAGTCAACAGTAATTAGAATCTATCTGGGGAGGTGGGAACACACACACACACACACACACACACATGCAGAGAAACACACACTCTACATATCATCATGTGTGTACAAACAGCAGTCTGCTCGAGAGGCGAAATATTTTTACATTTAAAAACAGTAAATATTTCACATATGCACAAAAATCAGTACGTACACATGTACCTACACACACACACACACACACACACACACAGCTATGAGGACTCATCAAAGACATGTCCTTTAGTATGGAGATTCTGACTGTATACTCCCCTTTTCCTTAATTGCTCATTAATGAGATGGAAATATATTTCTGCCGCAAAGTTTGAGAAAGAGGCGCTCATTGAAAAAGCCATAAATCTAAACATTTGAAAAGGATATAGTAACGGGAGCCTCCCATTCTTGTTCTCTGAAAAATTAATGCGGCGCATGTTATATTTATTACAAGGCCGACTGTCATTCATTTTGCCCGAACTAACAGAAATTAAAAGTGACAGCAACCTCATCAAGAATGAATGCCATTGTATTCTACACGGAGCAGAGGAAAGAAAAAAAAGAAAAAGAAAATCAGATAATAAAAACACGAGCTTCCACGGCGCGTCTGTAACGGCGCAAAAACCAGAGCTCAGAGAAACGCTGTGAATGAAGGAATGAGGGCAAAAAGAAATCATGAAATAAAGGAGCAAAACGCAGCTTTATAACTTTTAGTTCACTTTTTATTTTCAGCGCCATTGTGAAGTTGAACCGCGATTAAGACTCGGGTGAAAACACCATAAAACAACCAAAATAAAGACAATAAAACCCGAAACAGTGACTCGTGTGCTGAAGTGTTCAGCCTGGCTACTTCAGATCTATTTTCAAATATTTTCCAAGATGTGTTTAATTGCTGGCTTCACTCATTAAAGGAGCGGGGTTCTGATCTAAGTACGCTGCAGCTAAATGGTCAGGTTCCCATGTGAGGGAAATAAATGAAATATTAGTTTATTACATATTTAAATCTCTCTCCCCAGGCTGTCTTCCACTCTTTTTTTTTTTCCTCCCCGGGTTGGGTTTGCATTATAATGTTCACCAAACAGTTTTCCCAACTAATGGCTTGCAACAACGTGGTCCTGCGTTTTCCCCCCTCTGCTTTTGGTCTAGATTTTCATAACAAATTACTGTGGCGAGCCAGGGGAAGGGAGAAGGCTCCAACTTCCTGAGGAGGCAAAAGGGAAAAATTCATCTTTAAGCGGTACAAAGTTGAGCGTTGCCTGTGGAACATTTTCACAGTGTGTGTCCGTTAAACATTGAGTAGACAGTCAACTGCAGATAATAAGTCAAAGCTGTCAGGGAGACGACAGCGACGTTTGGAAATAGGAAATCCATATTGCATGCCGCTTCTTCTTGGGAGACGCTCCTTCGCCAAAGTGCGCGGGGTCGGGATGCACTTTCTCTCTGACGAACAATGGTTTTATTAGTGCGCTTTTTGCATAGCAGGTCCAAGGTCGCGCTTGAAATTCCCGGCCGCTTTGTAAGTTCATAATCTAAGTCCTATCCATCAAAAATGCTGATGTATCAAAACAAACAGAGGGGCTGAGAGCACAGATACTGCATGGGATGGGCCCTCTGAATAATCGTTAAGGGCAGCCCCCTCGCTCTCCCTATCTCAGGTGTGTGATTAAAATCAATTAAATCACTCCTCTAGTGTCAACCGCCCCAAATCTCCTGACAAATGAAACGGTGCTTTAGGAAGACGAGGATGTTCCTGGTCCTGTCGTGGCTCGGCTCATATTCACAAATGAGATTAAGATTGGGCTGCTGAGGGATTTCAAAGGCCTGTTTTCCATAAGAGCATGAAACAGCCTGTGAAGCCCCGTGTAGGCTACATTAAGTAGACTTGAAAGTGTCTGGAGCAGGGATCAGCTCCCAGCCCACAGTGAGAGTAACTAGCTGGAAATAAAAAAATAAAAAAAAATAAAAAAAGAGAGAGAGAGAGGAGAGATTATTTACCTGCATCTACAGTACGAGACTCTTTACGGACGGGAAGTTGTTGGGTCTGTATCCGAGCGCTGTTTGTGAAAAAATATTCCATAAATTCTTAAAAGCCCTCAATCTATTTATGACACAGTATTATGATTTGTCTGATGCATCCATTAATGAGTCATTCATCTAATATTAATACGTATTAAATTATGTGTTTTGAGTCAATACAGTTTTCACCACAGCACTGCCTTTGCTGTGTGCCTTCAGACAAATTAAGCCATTTACAGAGCATCAATATGGAATCATTAAATGCCCTTTGTGTATTGTTCTCTATGGTCTGTGGACCACCCCTTCTTTTCCCGCTCGCTCCCTCTTCCCCTTCGCACATGCACGCTCGCTTTGGCTCGCGCATCAGATGTGAGCCGAGGTTTGAGCCCTCCGCAGGCTTTTCTTTATGACGACAGTCGGTGAGATCTGCTGATCCCATCTCCAGTGGGCCTCTGTAACCCCCCTTTGTAACATTAGGCAAAAGCGCTAAATCAAAGTGTGGAGTCAGCCCAGTGTGTGTGTTTAACGTCCCCCTGCTCTTGTCACCAATGACCAGGGGCGGGCCGCCACGTGTCCTTGCCCTATCCCCCGGTGTCCTATCACTCCTTTATCTGTCCACAAGGCATGGCCGCTCTCCCAAAGACAACCACACATGCATGCTCAAGAAGGGCCTTTTTTATTCATCTCAACACCCACAGAGAAAATCAGACGTCCCAAATTGTTCCCCCACAGCGATTGTTTTATTCATGGTCGCATTTGAGACCATTTTTTTCCCCCCTCCCACCGTCTATGGTTAAACGTATATCTATAAAAAAATGATCATTATTTACATCAAGCAGGGGGGATTTTAGAAAAAAAGAAAAAACAGGTTTAAACACCGGAAATGACCGAATGAAGGATGAATTTCGGAATTTAGCAAAAAAAACACTTTCACACTTTAAATATGCTGCGGAAATGTTTTCCAAACTGCAGCAAACTTATGTAGGACACTGACCTGTATTTCATTTTTGAAGAGCAAAAGGAAAAAAAAAATATACTTTCTTAACTCTGAGGTTCTTGTGGGAAAACAATAACAGACAGTATGTTTATTTGCGATGAAGCTACAGAGCACAAAGAAAGAGCAACCACACCGGGGGATTTTCCTGACTCTTGAGAAGGGTACAACCAATATTCCCAAACCCATGCCAGGACTTGTGAATCCGCTGTATACTTTTTTTTTCCTCTCCTTTATGAAGGATGATCAAATCAAGCATGGAAGTGTGTTTCATCAGTCTGTTGGAGGGTAAAGAGAGACTTTCAAAATAATCCCTTAAGTAGATGAGGCTTTTTTTATGTATTGCTTTTTATTGTAAGATGCAGCATGTTTCAAGATAGCGGGCGAGGAATTGACAATTACGCGGCGATGCCATCTTCGCGAACGGCAGGGCCATTTTCTGGAGCCCCGTGCGCGAGACCGTATCGCATGTCCACACATCTGATCTAGCTGTGTTATTATTCAGTCTCTTGACAGGTCATATTTTGTCAAATGAAATGCTGAATTGCTTCGGCACGGAAGCTGAAGTGATACATGTAAGTAGAATTAAATTACTCTATAGCATATTACAGCCTCGGTGGGATTGTGGCTGTTCCTCCATTTTTAATAAGTGCTTATTTCCCAGGGGGCCATGTTGGGCACTGTGGGTCAACAGTGTCCAAGAGGGCAAAGCTTGTTCACCACATTCTAGAGCCCTTTAATTGCTTGAGGTTATGTGTGCTATTATCTTCCTTTTTCTCTTTCATTATGGAGGTGCAGAGGTTCGGATTGACCCATCCTCTCAATTTTGAAAGCACTCGCCACGTTTAGCGCACTTCAATTAAGTGTGCAGAGGAGTGCCGTGATGAGATTTATTTAATTAATTATTCCCGCTCAGTTTTTTTGGCCCGTGCATATATTCCTTTTTTTTTTTTTTTCAAATCTTTCCCTGGGTGTCCCGGGTCCGCTCTTATTTATTCTGTTGTGATAATGTTACAACTGTAACAGCAATATTTTCGGTGCTCCCAGGAGTGTTTGGTCTGACTCAAACATAATAACCCACGGCAGTGTCTGTCTGACTCTCAGCCATTCTCATTCCTGCTTGCAGCTGATGCCGTAACCCCGGCCCCTTCCCTGCAGGCTGTGCTGACGGCTGGCTCAGAGCAGCCACACACACACACACACACACACACACATGCACACGCTCGCATAGAAAAAAAGGACCTGTAGACCCGCATTTGCATGGACACACATGTTCACGTGCATACATATGCAAATACACACATGTACACATGCCAGCGTGAGCGCTAACACGGAGAACACTTCACTTTTCATTCCACTCCGCTCTCGTCTTGTGATTTTTCCTTCGTCTGTTTATAAGTTGAAATTAAAGAATTAAATGTGGATTAGTGGCAACAACAAAAGTTTTTTTTTTCTTGCAAAAGTTCAATGGTGGGAATTGTTTTGGTGCCCATTCAAGTCCACTGTGTAGCACTTGCGGGCAAACGTTGTTCCCATGTAAAGGATTTCAGAGTACAGAGCAGTGGCTTCATGAGGGGATTTGATCACTTTTTACCTGCAATGCTGACAAGTCTTCCCTTCAGTTCAAAAGGAGGGAAAGCGGATGACTGATCAATATAAACGCAGGTGTTTGGAGAGAAGCTGTGGATTGATCAGTAATAGTCCCTCAACCCTGGAAAAAAAAAAGAACAAATCACAGGAAAGAAAGTGAAAAGTTAAGTAGGACACTGTCAGGGATTCCCTCGGTACGAGTCTTGGAAAAACTGCACAGCACAAATGAAAAAGAACAGAGGAGAGCTGGTTGGGGAATTCAAAAAAGAATAATTAAAAACTCAAATCGGGTTTTTAACTGTGAGAAAGAGAGAGAGAGGGAGCGAGTGAGAGAGTGGGTTTTTTAAATCCACCAACAAGAATACTCTTGGATGATAACTGCCTCAGCCGTAGGCTATTAAAATATTAACCACCGCTGTCCGAGCTGGGACTTTCCAAGCGGTACTGAGCAGTATCCTCCCCGGATACTGGGCCTGAGAGAAAGGCTCTGCTCCCGTTCGCTGCCCTGTGGGAGGCTCTGGCTTGCATGAGGAAGTGTTTTAATGTTTCTCAGATGCCTGGCTCACTGAGAGAGCTTTGACAAGGCAACTATCCTGGGTGTGATTTAAAGGTGTGCACAGAGGGAACCAGGTACTGCAGCTGAGGGCCTGTTAAGCTACCGGGTGCCTTTCTAGAGGTAAAGGAGCTAACTTTTTTTTTCTCTCTTCATAAATTCCCCTGTTGCTGAACAGAACTTGGTCCCTTAAGTTTGAATCGTTATATAAAACAAAAGCTATAATGCTGCCGCGACCTGATATTGTTCACTTAACACTTGAAAATATACAGTGAACACATTTACATGCGTGTCTTGTTGGAAAAGATAGATATGTGGAAAAAAAAAAGGCTGCAAGATGTTCAGGAAATGAAAAGCGAGCGGCGCGTTGATGATATCTGAATTATTTTGGCTCAAACCCAGAATTTGCATGTGTGCAGAGTTTGCTTCCTTGTTATTTAGTTCAATGACTGATGCTTCCAATAGCCTCCAATTGCCTGGAGCTTATTACACTCATAATGTATAAGCAGATACTTAGTGAGTGTACATCTAAATCATTTAGCGGGACTTCGTTTAGGGGAACACATGGCAAAGGAGCACACTCTTATCTCAAATAGTGCAATTGTAGAGGTTTTATTGACTCTAACAGATAACAGCAATTATTTCTCTGAGTGCGCTTTCTGGTCTCTGCCAAATGTGAGCTGGCAGATTATTAAAAAGACAAGTGGTCTCTTTGATACCGAGACAAAATACAAGGGTGTATTTTTAGCTACTATAAAGGGTTGCCAGCTTTGTTCAGGTGAAATTTTCTGCACAGAAAATAATGTACGTTCATGCGCTGCCTGTAGCGAGAAAGTCATGGATTAAGATACAGTGGTACGTCGGGAAGCTGTTGAATATTCAGAGTGGCAGGTTCTCTGAATGTTTCATGAGATTACAGAATCGTGGCATGTATCATGGCATTGACTGAAATTGTTAAAGTAGCCTGAAGTTCATCGAGAGGGTGAGGTCTGTAATCTTTAATTCCCCGAACTGCGCAGTCGTGTGTCTCCGTCTTTCCCAGTCGAATGTCCTCGCTGACGCCCACCTTCTCCTCCCCTCGGCCCGACTCCCACTCCGGGCTCACCCTCTGTTAACTTCTCCCGGCTTCCCCCAGTCAGCCCACTTTGTCTCCTCCGTTGTCCCCTTCTCCCCCTCTTTTTTTTTCCCAGTAATGTCCCATCTCTCCCTGGAATCAGAAGCCTGGCTGGCTGGCAGGCAGATGGGACAGATGAGGATGGCAGGGATTGGCTAATCCCTAATCTGCTGTCTCCTTGCCACTCTGGACCACAGAGGAGAGAGGGAAGCAAGAGGGAGAGGGAGAAAGAGAGGGAGAGGGTGATGGAGCCAGCTAGATGGAGCCAGCTGTCAGATGGAGAGTCTTTCATGGTCCTGCGCACACAACAGCTGCACAGGGCCCGCCTGCACGGCTCTGCATTATTAAGCATCTTTTTAGTTGGTTCCAGATGCAGACCTAGCTGTGTTTACCCAGGCTTTGTGCTTTCTTGCTCCCCCACCCCGCTCTCCACCTCCACTTCCTACTTTGCCGTCCCGTCACTTCTCCGCTTCCTTGTCGCTCGGCGGCTTGATGTGGTCAGAATCACCCCGCTTCCCTCACGTGTCTTTGCTTAAGCGTAATGTAACGACCTTTGCACCCGGAGGTAGCATTAGCACCTTAAATAGTTTAGCCTCATTACGTATTTCCAGTCAGAAGACAAGTATTTGAATCATTTAAACATGTGGGGACTCCTTCAGGGTCGATGCCTCGCCCGTCCTTCACTCCTTTTCGGGAAGAAATGAAAGTTTAGCCGTGGGTACCGTCATATCTACTTACATCCGATGAAAAAGAAACCTTTTGCTGTAGAACAGATATGGTAATGGCAAGAGAAGTAAAATGTAATTACAACATAATTAAATGGTTTCATCGCTGTAATTACGTGCCGTTTAATGTGCCGCCGTCACCGCGGCCGTACGCGTCGGCATATAGAATGTGCAAACAGGCAAACTTGTTTAAACACCGCCGCACGGGCGCATGCAAACACACAAACATATGTGCGCACACACTCACACGGCACTTCACACCAACATTCACATATTCACACAGCAACCTTTTGCAAAAGCCAGCTTTGAGAGGGCTAATCTGTGCCTCGGTCCCGTCTCTTGTCAAGTTCAAGAGGGTTAACAAATCTTTACCTCCAGAACAGCCCTCCTCTTCCCCCTTTCATGTCCACATTTGTTCGCTGTATGTCCAAAAATCTACAGAGGCCCGTCCCGACTCAGTTGGGATTGGTTTAGCTGAAGAGCTGGAGGCTTTTCAGTTGCTGGCATCTGTTGTTCCTCTTCCCAGAGCTGCTGGCAGTCAGTTAATGGCCATGCTTGGGACCCAGAGAGAGAGAACAGTGGCTGATTTCCCCATAGCCATCGCACCAATCCCGGCACACCACCAACTGCAGATGAGCCACCAGCAGCTAGAAACATTCAGGCTAATGCTCCGCTTCTCTGAGAGTTTGGGGCAGATGTTCCTCACTTTTTTCTCTGTTTCGTCACATAACTCAACACTGTCAAGTTTGTCTTTTTGATTTGGGGAATACTCCAGTGTTTAGAAACGTTACATTTTGGGTCACTTAACGCAAAACAGACGCACGGTTAAAAAGCACATTTGGACCTAAAACGGTCATTTTACAGTAGTTATTTAGGCTGTAAAATATGAAGATCAGATCAACAAGTATTATTTTGTGCATTTCAGTCCTATGGCCGGCGCGCGGTTCATCTCGACTTAGCGCGGATCATGCATCTTATTATTGCAGCCACTCCAGGGCTCACTCCTCGGCATCTGCATAATACTGAAGGAGGTTGCTACAGTTTAATCAGTATCTTGTTACTCTAGAGGGTAAGGCTGGATATGTTATCACTAAGGAGGAAGTTCAAATGAAGCTCGATAAATAAATTAATGCCTTGATGATTAGCTGTCACATAAGCAATTAAAATGACTTCAAATTATTCATTTTCAAACAGGTGCAGCGAAAGACGGGTGTGATTGTTGTAGTAATTGTCAAAATCGAACAATTTGTTTTGATGAACCTTCCATATGCACCTCGTATGAAAAATTCAAGCCGGCGTGCATGAAATAATTCAAAGTCATTTAATAATAGAATCCCATGCAGCATATGTATCAAGGGTATTTTTGTCTCTTGTTTCAGTCTTGCCTGGGCCTTGTTTTCCTCCCTCTCTCTCTCTCTCTCGCTCGCTCGCTCGCTCACACTGCTGTTATGAATATTCCGGGCTTTGGAAATGGCCACGACAAAACTGTGCATAAAAACTCAATCACATTTCTTTTCTGGCAAATTATTAATTGTGACTGTCAGAGTCGCAGCGTCCTCCTGACAATCTCGCGACTGCCTCAGAAAAATACACTTGACAGCTCAGGACCCCAAATCCCACAATGAATTCGTCCTTGACACATCCTTAATGACGATCATCTTGATGATTGTAAATACATTATCATATCAGATCACGTCTGTGTTGCAATCATCACCTCCATTTCCTTTTAATTAAACAGCAAAGCTGACACCACATCTGTCAAAAAGGAAGTGAGACTTTTTGAAATCGGTGTGAACTTCTCCTTTTTTCCTTATTCCTGTTCCACGGCAAACAATAGAGAGGAAAAAGGCTTTGAAAATAACAAGCTCTATCAGTGCCTATCTCCTCCTTGCCCTCTCTGTCTCGCTTCCTTTACCCCTTTCTCCCCCCCCTCTTTTCTCTCCCTCTCTCACACTCTCACCCCTTCTCCGTCTCTTTTCTCTCCCGTCTCTCCCTTTCTCCCACCACTTGAAAGGCAGGGTAATGAGACAGCTAGAGAGCAAAGGAAGGTGTCCGCGGAGCATCAGTTGTGCATGGGAGAAGTGAAAATTTACTGCAAATGAGACGATGCCAGTAAATTCATTTTTATTCAGATTACTGTCATCATACATTACGGCTTCCCTTGTAAACATTTGGCCTCGGTCTTTGTGATGAGGTGTCATTATTTGCCAGATTACGTTATTAAGCTATTAACACGTCAAGCACGGCGGGCAACAATACAGGGGCACGCTTAAACAAGCTGAAGAGAATGGAGGAGGTGTCACTGGCTTGACATATGAAGGCACTTAATAGCTACTGCTCTGAGGACAGAAGAGAGAAATTAAATAGACAGCTTTCAGCGGAGAATGGAGAGAGCTATTCACAAGTACTCAGAGCTGACTGAACTGTCTTTACAGGGTGATTATTCACCCGGCCGGTAAATAAAATGCCGCAATTTAACTCTATGGAAAACATATTTCCTCTCACATGTGTGTTTATAGCACCTATTTACATGTTATTGGCGTCATTATTAAAAAGAGGGCCCGTGTTTGTCTGGAAATTGAAGGCCCGGGAAAATAGTTGTTGGGTTTCATAACGCTGTAAATGATACAGACACTTTAAAAACCCAAACAGTTTTTAATTTAATGCAAAAAAAAAAAAGAAGAGAGGAAAGTTTCGGGAACACGAAGCCGCCGATTTAAAAGTCTGCAGTTTTAAAACTGTCTAACTGACTAAAAAAGTTTCTCTTTGTGTGCTGTTGTTGTGTTGAACTTTAATTTTTCATCAAATCTCCTCAAAAAAATGTCAGCGTTATGAAATAAACAGTGGGGTCCCACTGGTGACATGAAGAGGCTGTACATGGACAGCCAAGTCAGCGGTTTTGAGTGGATAAATCCATGGTAACCTATTGAAATGGTTCAACCACAGCCAAAATCAGCCACGACAGCCAACGGAGCCAGAGCCCCCTCGTTCAGCCAGCACAGCAGCTTAGCAGTCTTAACAGAGAATCCACCACTTATCATCATCGGCATCCAGCGCCACAACACTCCACCATGAAGAGGCTTGAGTTAAGCCGGTTAAAATAACACGAGACAATACATCAACAACAGCTTCCTCTTCCCTTTTGATGCCTGCTTAATTTGAATGGTACAATGGGCTGAATCCTGTTCTGGTGCTCGACCAGAGGACCACAGAGCTCTGTCCATCTCTCCTTCACATCAGAGGCTGCTGGAGGAGCGGGGGGCCCCCTGATACTGTGTGGGGTTGGCTGATAAAGGCCTTATTTCAGGGTCTTCCAGTGAGGGGCCGGATTCTACTCCCCAGCAGGGACGGCACGGACCGCGCCGGTTAAGGCAGATGCTAGAAACTGCAGTTAGAGCGGAAACACCGAGCAGGGGAGGGGCGGGGATGGAGAGAGTGGAAAGGGAGAGAAAGTGGGGAGAAGAGATTGAGAGAAGAGGGCGAGTGAAAGAGAGAGGTGTTGACTGATAATGGACGCTGCCTGGAGAGTTTGCCATGCATATGACACCTTTAAGCTATAAATTGGGGAGTTTAAAAGTTCAATCTTTCCACTTTCCCCTTTTGTTTTGGGAGCCTATAAATGCGCCCTCGTGGTATTTGACTTTTCTTCCAGGCGCTGACATATGACTGAGGTCCCATTACCGCCAACCCTGTTTGCTATCGAGGCAAACGATACCCATTGACCGGTACGGGCCCTGCGAAGCATTTTACCTTGGGCTCATCCAGGACTTGACATGACCTTTGAACCGGCGGAGCACAGCTGTCAAACGTCTCCCCCGTCATCCCCTTTGGAGAGGCACTGATTCTTCACAAGACACCACACACACTCGGTGACCATGAATGCACTCAAACACACACACACACACATTTCACCACGTCAGTTGCATCGAACGACTCACACACCTCAAGTAGCAAATTCAAGGTTACACATTCTGGGGAAATATTAATAACTTTTTTTACTGAAATTCCGAGATTAAAAATAACCGAGCGCGCGGAGCATGAATATGGATTCACTTTTTCTTAATTCTTCGGAATATGGTGTAGTAGGGCCTCATGAATATCCTCCATCATCTTATAAACATGTACATGTAGTGGGAGGAGAAGACGGGGATCAGATTATGAAAAGTGGGAGTGAAAGAAGCTAAAATTAGTCGCAGCGAGTACAAGTTTCTATTGCGCAAAAAAAAAAAAGAGAGGAGAAAAAGAAACAATTTCTCAAGCATGTCTTGATATGAAAATCTAAATTTGCATCATTGTCTTCTGTTTCTCCAGCCCAGTTTGGAAACAGCCAAGAGTGTATTTATCTGAATCACGGAGAGAGCCAACGCTCGCGAATTCACTGTGACAGGAGCACCACCAACTGGTCAAAACATGCCTCCTCACCATTAACTACCTGACTGCTCTCTCCTCTGATGTGCACTGAAAGATTAGTCACATGCATCCAGTTGCAACCTCTACATTTAAACAGTCTTGATTTATTCTTAGTGTGATCTGAAAAACAAGCATGGTTTTTTTTTTTGCTTTTTTTTTTTTTTTTTTACCTCAAAACCCCCTCGGAGAGGTTGACTTCATGGTATCCATCATCATGCATCTTTAATGACGTCAGGCCAGGAGCATGGGGTAAAATCACAGTAGTGGCCCGAGGCTAAAACCAGCTAAAATGAGGTTCCTCTTACCCCTTCCCACGCAGAGAGAGCTGCGCGCAGGCCGAGAGGGAGGGTACATCGCACCCATCGATCGCTGAGGCGGCTTGGCGGCTGGCGGCCACTCGGTGGGGTTGATGGATACATTTGTGCCGTAAAAACTCAGAGTTGGAACGCGGTGGGCCCGAGCCACGAGCTGGGAGACAGAGGTGTGACAAACGATGGACGCCTTGATTTATGGGTCCTTCTGCAAGACTGGGGAAAGGACAATCTCCTCTCACCCAATTTGGTTTAACTGTAAAGGGCCTTCGGAGACCCACCGCACAAAGCCTAAAAAAAAAAAAGTCGAGAAACTTCACTCTATTCAAAACACATGTCAGAAACTGGAGCAGGAGAGTAACACTGCGCTTTTGTCCCAGTCTAAATTCTGTCACACAGATCTCCACATTTCCCATCATCTATAATTCTATTAGTCACGGCACATCCACACAGTCTGCAAAAAAAATACTGTTTTTCACATTATGGAGATGAGAAATGGACTTGAGCTCAACTCAATTACATACAGTAACCCTCAAACAAATAAGTCAAATATAGCTCAGGGCCAAAATGCATTTTATGTCACAGAGAGCAAAACAAAAGAGCAAGCAATAAAAAGATCTCCCACATTTCACAGCGTACTGTATTTCGAAGCTATTTCCTGTAAAACTCTATGATAGTCTGAGTGTGGCTTGGAAACATCTTTCAGTTGCCGAGCCCCCAGCCTTGACCTCGGGGGTCAAAGTCAGTCAGGCTCTTCCTGTCTGTGGCTTTTCCCAGGATCCCCTGCCTGTCGGCATGTCAGCACCTCTCCTGTCTCCTCACCAACTCAGGATGTTGCTTTTGCCTTCCAAGAGTTTCCTGAAACCGGAGGAAAATAAAAAAAAACGGATCGGTTTCCATGCAGGGGTCACTTGGTGTGAAAAAAGAAACGTCATTAAATATTGCTGTTTTGTATATTTGACTCAATTTTGCAAACTCGCTGCCCTTTGACTTGTGCCTATTTGTGGATGTGAGGATGTGTTGGCCTGTGGGGAGGGAAAAGTGCACGGAGAGAATCGTTTTTACGAAGGGTAAACACCAGACCCACCTTCCTTATTTTACATCCCTTTTTTTTTTCTCTCTCTCCAGACGGTAGCTACCCATTCACTTATTTCTCGCTGGTAATATGCATTGCAAATAATTTCATTTGGGACGAGATGCCTTTGACATTCGACTGTTATTCTGATGAAGACCACGCAGAAAGCCTCGGCCGGATCGGAAGGCGGCTCTTCTCTTGCTATGCGCGGAGATAATTAAAGTTAGCTCTAAAACGGGGTCATGTTCTTAATGGTCTGATTAGAGGGCATGATGGACAATTAAGGGTGACGTTGCTAAAAAAGCGGACTCCTTTTGAGCAGAGGTGACTGGAAATGGGGCACATCATTAAACGGCATGTAGGTGCCTCTCTCTCTCTCGCTCTCTCTTTCATACTTTCTTTCTCTCTCTCTCTCCTTCTTTCTTTCTCCAGGTACTGAGAGGAAGAATGAGGGCTAAATGACAAGGTTGCACCCCCGGCAACAGACGTCCTGATTACTTTTTTGTCTCAGCGCCTCACAGCAGCCCCAAATAAACCAAAGCCTCTTAAACCTATACACTCGCTTAACAGGCGTGTTTACGATGCAGAAGTTAAGCCACACACACCTTTGTCTAAACTTTGATATTAAGTCTGTCATGGATGCTTAAAAATTCTCCTCAGCCCCTGCAGTATACCCGTAACTCTTATTCCCCTGTCGAGCAGCCCAAAGAGTATGTGTGTATAAATGGAAGGCCTGTCTTTTCACATTCATTAAAAGTGAAGTTCCAAAATTAATAATGTAAAAATATGGGTTTTAATTAGTCTTCTATTCTGCCCAATGTACTTAAATTGGATCATCTGGTCCCCGATGCCCTTTCACTTAATAAAGAATTAGCCTGTGATGTTCTGAGCTTGACAGGTAGGATAAAGTGGAGAAAATCACTGCTGTTATATAAAGGATATATCCGTTTGTACGTAATTTGCAGCTTAGTCAATTTGACAGGGGGGAGGGTCCCGGCCATGGATCCCGTGCAGGTTTCCTTTTAATGCATTTCTATCATGTTATGGCGTGACCACACCATCGCCTTTCAGCGCTCGTTTCTGTCATATAATTAGTGACATTAATCCAATATGATTGGATATCTGCCTCACTTTGGTCGGAGCATTACTTCAGAGCGGAATCTGCACCTACAGTTCGTAGACGAGGTTCCTGCTAAGTGTGCTCGCGTCCGTTGAAGTTTGTAATTATTCCTTTTTTTTGTATTTTGCATAGCTGATAATTTTGACTTTAAAGGGTTGCTTTGGAGAAGAAATTCAAGCTCTTTTATTATTATTTCTTTTGTCCATAACTGAATAAACAAGCTGTTCTCGGAGGAAAATAAGGTCCCCAGAACACCGTTTGAAGCCGGAGAGGTGGCGAGTAAAAACCGTCTGAAATTGTGTTGTCCTTTAATGTCAGTTTGTTTATTTAGTTCATTCAGTCATGAAAACGAAGAGAGATGGTTTATTTAGTTTGTTTAGGCATAAAAAACGAAGATCTGTCCCTTCCGATTAAAATTTTCCTCCCCGACATCCTACATAGTGCACCTTTAGCCACAAAATTAAATTACACTCCCCGTTTGTGTGCGAGGCTGCACATGCTCGCCATACATTGTGCGTTTTTGCGCTTTGAACTCGCGCGGACAAAAACAGCTCTCACTCATGATCGTCCAAAAGCTCAAAGCTTGTCGTATCTCGGAGGTTAAATAGGGGGGTTTAAAAGGAGGCTTTAGTTGAAAGCATATGGCATCCATGAGTGATCCTTTACATTCAGTGGCCATATACTGGTGTTTGTGTGCGGTTGAGTGGGTGTTGTCGCGCTATTCTCAGGCAACGAGCCCAGACAGCCCTCACCCTCTCCTCTCTCTCTCTCTCGCTCTCTCTCTCTCTCACTCCCTCGCGCGGGACAGGCACAGCTGTCAGATCAAAATCAATCGCATTTTAAAGGACGTGCGAGCTAAATATTTCATTCTTGCCTTGGGAACCAATTAAGTGCTACATATGAAGTCAGAAGGACTGGTTGAGCCGGAGTCGTACTGGTGCGTACCAGCTGCTCCATTGCTTACACCAACCCCCCTTTACCCCATGCAAATGTGTCAGTGTGAACGTTCGAGTTCAATTACCTAGTGATGTTTTAAAAATGCACCAAAGCCAGACTGGCAGTCCGGAATTGGAGGGGATCCACCCCAGGTATGTTGTTTATTTAGTTGTTGTCTGTTGTGCTGGCTGTAACCCATTTGCCCTGATTGCAGATGTAAAGGATCGCAGCGATAGGAGGGACCGGGGCCTTCAAAGTGCCATGTGTCAGAGAACACCTCGCACCGGATGGCGGGGACAACTGGCATCTATTCCTCAAAACCATGACCCCTGCCTCCATCTCCCATTACACTGCATCACTATTCACACACACACACATACGCAGAAATAAAAAGTTATCTTCAAACTTAATCTTTGAGTCCTTTCCTCTGGGTGTCCTCTATATATTTTTTTGCTGATTTCGATTTTTGTCCTTTTTATTTGCTCTTCTGTCCACTTCTCCATTTCCTCCGCACTTAAATCAGAGTCCCTGGGTATGATAAATCACCGGCTATGTATTCCTTTTGGAGTTGGAACAAGGTGTATCGCGTTCTTCCAGCGCATCTGCTTTGTCAATCTAAAGGACGAGTAGAAAACATTTTTTAAGACTGAAAGTGTGCGCCAAGAACTGAAGAGAGGCAAGGGGTGAAACAGATTAGAGAGTGAAAGAAAGAAAAAAAAAAGTCACACTCGGAAGGTTAAAGTGTGTATAAGTGAGGGAAGGCGGAGGAGGGGGGGTGGAGGCTGAAGGCGTGTACAGTATGTGACTGAACAAAAAAAGAGAGAGCCGGTAGCCTAAGTGGAAAAGAGGATATCTGAGGGGAGAAAAAATAAAAAAAAAAAAAGTGGGAGAAAAACAAAAGCAGAGAGGAGAACAGAAAGTGAGAGACTAGTGGCAAAAGGAAAACAGTGTGAAAGAGAGAGTGAGAGAAGGAAAAAGTGGGAGAGAAAAGAGAGAGAGAGAGACAGGGAGGGAGTATGATTGATAACGGTGCTGACAGAACCCCTCTGGCCATGCTCTCTGTGGCAGTTTGGGGAGACAGGGCCTCCCCGCGTGAGACCGAGCTGCCCCTCGCCACTGTCCCAGCACACACTCCACATCTGGTGGGATCGCCCACGCTAGGTCAGGGGTCGCGGCACCATGGGGCTACTTTTCGGACTCACATCCCCAGAATGCTCGGAGAAAAACACAAGGCCTGTCGGGTCGGGCGCAATAATCAGCATTTTGAAAGTACAAGCATGAGCCTAATCACTCGTCGGGAATGCGTTGGCTCTGCGTTGACCTGGGGAAAAAAAGGTAAAGGGAAGAGAGAGGGAGAAAAAAAAAAAAAACGGGAGAAAAACAATTGTATTTTTCAGCTAAACTGATATGACGCGGAGTATCACAAAAACAAAACCTCTGCAGAAGGTAAGCAGAGATTAATGTGCTGATGTTGTGCCCCGTGTGTGTGTGTGCGTGTGTGTGTGTGTTCACATTCAGTATATCTGTGTGCATTACTGCCCGTGTGCGAGGAGACAACACTGATGAATTAGAGATAAATAATGAAGTAGCTCGGGGACTGATTTGTGATAGCAAGAGGGCCCATCAACAGAGAACACTAATACTTTTGAATGCTATGCCGTTTGATGTTGATCAAGTTCAACTCGGCTGACAGGGCTGAGAAGACTGTGGGGAACGCAGGGACCGTACTAGAGAACCTACTCAGACAGGTGAAAGAGGAGAGGGACAATACCACTCAGACACACTCACGTACGCGGCCACTCACACATGCAAACACACACACATGCACATACACACACAGTTCAGAGAGTTATTTAAACATTTTAGCTTTAAACAAGAAAAGGTCGTAACTTTGTGCGCTTTTTTTTTTTGTTGTTGCGTTTCCGAACCCCGCTTTTTTTGACAATTAGCCGGGTGAAATTCTTAAGAAGCGCACATTTTAAAAAGGCTTAGTGCCCTGCCAATTTGTGTCTATAGACATTCATGACATGCCACTGTTCCTCCATTGCTCGGGGCATGGGTCATTTTGAAAGTGTCACCATTTAACCGGGGGGAGGGTTGGGTCTCCATACCTCCAGCATGTGTGCAGAGTTCGGGTGTGTGGAGAGCGTGGCCTCATTATGAAGGAGATAAAGACCGTTAAGGCTGTTTGGTCTTGGGCCGGCTCCAGCCCCTATGGTGAAACACACCTGCTCCCCTCTTTAAAAAGCCCTGCTCCAGTTTAGCTCTTGGCCACGGACGAGTAATGACCTATCCAGGGGGCCGTAACGCCCGCTTCGTTTAGCCTGTCGTTAAGACCCAGAGTCAGCAGCATACTGCGGCACAGTACCGTGCCAAAACTCAGTACAGGGTGTCCTTGCCAAAGATCTAACATCAAGCCTACTCTGTTAGAATATGGATAACTAACTAGCTAACCACATTAATGAAATGGCAGAATATAATTTGGCAGCATTACTCTCCACTTGAAGGATTTCTTTTAGACATATTGTCAGTCGGGTTTGCTACTTTGATAATTCGACTGAATCATCAACATGAATTTAAATCAAAAAATAAGCCCTTGTATCTCAGCCAATAGGAGCACACTCAAGAATACAGTATCCACTTAGTAATTAGAGAACATAAAGTTGCAGCTTGACACTGCTTGGTTTCCCATTGTTGTCCCGTCTTTGTTGTCACACACACACACAGGCGCTCGCAGACGCGCACGAACACACTCGGCGAGAGGGCGCGCACGCACCACGCGTGAGCAACACGCACGCGCGTCCACGCACACAGACGCACTCACACACATGTAAAGATTTCCCAGTTTCCCAGTTATGTTTTCATCAAAGCTTTTCTTTGGCACTACAGAGCAGCGTCAGTATGGTAATGTGTTGTGCTGCCTGGAAAGCTGTCAAAAAGCTCCCACCTTGGATGAGAGACCACGGTAATTCAACTGGGCTCCTGTCTTCTGTGTGTTCAGGTCTCCTCATTATTCCGCTTTGCAGGGTAATGGCGTCTTGCACTGTTTTATCTGTCAGCTCACAGCAAACTATAGTTTTTTAGCCCTGTATATTAGATGCTAACATCAAAGGCAGCTGTCTTGACACAGGAGGGAAAGGAAAAAAATTGTTGCGTAAAAAAAATGGAAACACTCCCGGTAGGCGAAAATTGAATCTCTTTACGTCTGGGGTGATGTGTGTATTGAGAATAGATTTGCTGGTTGGCATCTATGTGTTTGTTCTCGAGTAAACAGCGAGGCTTGTTTGGGTGTAACTGTCAGGTATATGCGTGCGCCCCGTGTGAAAATGGGTTTGTTCGCAAAGTGGGAGTTAGGAAAAAAAAAGCCGCAACACAAATTCACTCGCGCTGTCTGATCAATGGGGATTTAAGTTACCGGTGACAACTGCATAGCAGATGTCAGGAGACATAGACCCCTCGCATACCGTAGCAATGCTAGCCCGCATATTCCATCAGCAGGTTCCCTGACTTGTCTCTTTTTACCCAGCTGAACGCCTCTGAGAGGTGATTTGTACATGCACCAGTTAGATCATTTGAGCACACAGTCTTGTTTGGAGTTTTATTCAAGTTTCAAGAAAAAGTGTGCTTCCCAAACTAAAAGTCTGGCACCATCCTGTTTCCCCACCTGCGCTCACCTCTATTTGGGCATGCAGGGCTTTTGCCCCCTTGGGTGGTGGCAGATTTGTATACAGTACGTGTGTGTTTATTGCGAGTGTGTGTACGTTGAGGCACGATCTGTGTTTATAGGAGGAGATGAATGTGTTTGTCTGAGCGTGTGTGTGTGTGCGTGTGTGTGTGTGTGTGTGTGTTGGGGGGGTAGAGTTCTTCAGAAGACGCGGGTAGAGCAAATTAAAACTCACCGCAGGAAATGAGCGCCCTTGGCACTCCTCTTCCCAAGCAGCTGCACACACCCCAACCATCATCTGCCATTTTGACACATCCACGGGGCGTAGCAGGCAGCGACAAGGGGGGAGCGAGGGGTGCCAACGCGACACCCACGGCTGCGAGCATCGCCGGGCCGCAGCCTCCAGCCAAACAGGTGTGTGACATCATGCCGCTGGTTCCTCTTCGGGGGCCCGGGGAGCAGGCTGGGGGACCGGAGCAGAGAGGGGGGTGGAGGAGGAAACAAAGGGAGGTTAGGTCTCTACCTGACAAGCTCATTGATAACGTTTGGGACACGAGCCCTGAAGTCGATGGCAAATTGCCTCTAATGTCTCCCGGAGATCACGGGCCAAAGTCAGGTGCTGGGCGCTAAATGGGCTCATTAGTTATGATTTTTTTCCTTCTTTTTTTGGACTTTGCAAGGAGTTTTCCACACACACACACACACAAACACACACACACACACACACACACATGCACACGCACACCGTGTCAGAGATAGTTGAAGCCAGAGGGCTTTTGCAAACTTGGGACGTCATCATAACTCAAGACAGGGTTATAGTTGAGTCCAAGTGTTGAGACCTTTTCCTCTCGGCTCTTGTAGCACATACAAAACAGGACATTTTCAGTTCGGAGTTTGACTGTTTCAACAACTGAGACATGCTGAGTCGTCTGGGGAATTCACGAGTCAAATTCGAATGATCTGAAATCAATCCCACGCAGACGACGAGCACTGTAATTTTTAATTTTTTTTCTTTTTTTTCTCATCAAATCTGCAACCAGAACAAAACTTAACAGAGACACAACAAATGAAATCAGCACGTACATATTTAGAATTCTCGGCACGTCTCCCACATACACCCCTCTTCACACTTCAGTCGAATCCCCCAGCGACAGATCCTGTAACAGAGGAGAGGGAGGCTGTGAGTAGCCTGGGGGGTTCCTAAAGGCACCCGTCTGGGACCTGCTTCATAATCAGTGGACAGAGAGGATAGTGGTGGTGCGGCTTCCCAGAGCCACTCTTTCCCCCTGGCTGCCCGAACTCTGGTAAGCACCCCAGGGCTACCTGTTAAGGTGTTCCCCCTGGTCCAGTCTCTCTTCCTGGGCAAAAAACTCACATGCAGTCTGCTGTCTGCACTCTGAAGTGAACAAGATCTGGCTGCTGATTGGACGAAGGTGACAAGGAGTGTGTTTCTGTGTTGTTTATGTGCGGTTGTACACAAATGAATGTTGACGCACACACGCTTATGCATGTATGGCCACATTATGCATGTACGTGTGTGTGTGTGTGTGTGTTGCTAATGCATGCACATGTTGCTGCGCATGTACAAACGCTGTGCATGACTTCTTGTGTGAGCAAGAGGAGGTATATTATTGTCAGTTGTCAAGGAGACTTTGCAAGGGAGTTGGATTTACTCACCCACATGGACATCACCGTGTGCCAAGTAACAGCCTGGACAATACAAGTCTCTCTGCAGACCTCTCTGGCCCTTATCAACCATAATGCTTGTTAATAATGTGAAATGCCTCTAATTAGTCTGCAGTGAAATTAACTGCTGTAGCCCAATAAGAAATGATCTTCCTGATAATCATTTTTTTTTTAAAAGACAGCAGCTCAGAGATAACGGACACTATAAAGTTGAAGTGTGGCTGCTGATGTGTGTGTCGTTGGCTTTTTCGCCTTTGAAGGAAACTACATATGACTTCTCGTCTTGGATCTTCTTTATCTGTCTGAGTTTTTATTGTAGTTACTGTAGGTATATGTAACACTGGCTGTGTTTCTGTTTCTATAGTCAAGAACAATATTCCCTTGACTGCGCCTCGGGGTATATCTCCTCCTTTCCGCTGTTCTACAGCAGACCTCAACATCACCGCTGCTGCTGTAGATGCAGAAAACACGGCCGAGGTAAGAAACTATGGAGGCAGGTCTGGGGCTGCAGCCGTGGACTTTCTAATTCAGGCCTTGGCCAAGGGATCTGGGAGACAGAGTAGATTTTAACAAACACACTGTCCATTTCCAAATCTGCCGTGTGTGCTCAGCCGTCCATGGTTCTCCAAGATATCTGGAGGAGAGGGAGGGTGGGCGGGAGGCTTCGGGGAGGTGGGGTGTACAAGGCGGAGAGAGCCAGGACTGTGCCGTCTCTCCAGTTTGGTTTGGTCCGAGCACAGAGCCAGCTGGCCTCATTAGGACTTGATGGGAGGCGGGCTGGCATGAGACGTGCACATGCATGCACACATCAACAAATGTAGTGTGAAGCGTGGCCTGATGCCCGTGAAAGACCCACACGAAAGTTTTTTTTTTTTTTCCCTTTCTTTTTTCTTTTTTTGAGTGCACTGTGGCTTATGGGCAGAGGGAGTGTATGATGTGGGAAAACATGATCATTAGTTTATGTCTCTCTTTAAGGTGCTGTCTTTACCTGGCCCACCTGAGCTACCTCAGTGCGCTTGAGTGCCTGCGTGAGGGAAGAGCAAACCATGAACAGGGGCAACGAGGGTTGGGGTTGGATGGAGTGGAGTGGGTATAAAGAGACGAGAGGATATGATTCATGGTAGGGTGGGTTCATCACGAGAGACGGCCGCTGACCTACAGTCTGAGGGCCATTGGACCGGAACCAAGGCCTTGTTCCGACAGAGCGAGTGTAGCGTGAGCTGTGACGGATGGCGCCGGTCTGTTTGAGAGCCCCTGAGCAGGTGTGTGTCTCGCTCACATCTGCAGGCAAGCACAGTGAACCGAGACCAAATGGCAGACGCACGGGGCCCATCGGGTACCTGTGCACTGAGACACACTAATGATTATGGATGCAGGCCTATTAACGGTCACATCTGTAAGGGAGAACAACAACCAGCGCACTGGGAGTGAGTCAGCAGTTTTAACTCCCCTCTGGAACGCAGACATGCTGGTGTCAATGTTGGGATAAAAACTCAAGTCAAAAAAACGCCGCCTTTCGCTCAGTCCCGGTCCGGGCACGGACCTCCGGCTCCGCTCAAACGAGGAGGCGGCCCGGCCTCCTCGAGAGGAGACTTTAGGAAGTTTACTTGTTGAACCTGACAGCTGACTTGTTCTGGATTTTCAGGACGCAATCTGAAGGACATTTGTGGTAGAAGAAGAAGAAGAAGAAAAAAAAAAAAAAAGAAATTGCTGTTACAGCTCACCGCTAAATTATCTAATGAATTCATCAGCTTAAAAACAGCGTTAAATATTCATTCTAAGAGTATAGGTAATAAATTAAATATTACTCATTGACTCATTATTTAAAAATGCATAATATGATTTGCATAGTTTTATCCTGATAGGAAATAATAATGGGTAGTTGTCTTGTAGCGTCTTTCATGACGGATGAAGCCTGCGTCTTTTTGTTCCCTCATCATCCCTCTCTCCTACTTGCTTCTCATTAAAGTTTTAACGGAGGCTGTTTTAATTGTCAATCCTTTGACAGGTTGATAAAAGCAACTTGACAATTAAGTTCATTGGCTCCGCTATGCATATTAATTAGGTCTTATTTGGGTTTCTATTGTTATTGGAAGGAGCACTCATGGTGTAGCAAAATGTCATCCATTAACTTCCCTCTTCTCAGAACTTAATGTAATTAAGCTTGCTATTGTATGGCTACGAGAGGAGACTCAGGAGAGGGGAACTTTTAGTATTCATTGTATAAATGAGTAATGCCGCTCCCTGTGACACCGCAACAACGCTATTTCTCCAAAATCAGCCATTCACAACTTTATTATCTGTAACAAGTGCTGCCAGCTCTTGTTTGGTTAACAGACAAAGGGAGCGTGCTTTCATGTCAGCGTGCATGTACTGTACGTGTGTGTGTGTGAGTGTGTGTGTGTGTGGGTTTGTTTATGTATGTGTGAAGCGGAGATGGAGCGAGAGAGAGAGGGAGTGCGTGTCAGAGGGGAAAATGAAGCAGGACATAAAGGGTGCACGGAGGATCAGCGTCGGGAGGGAGGGGAAAGGAAAACGAAGGAGTGGTGGTGGTGGTGGTGGTGTTGGAGGTGGTGTGTGTGTGTGTGTGTGTGAGGGGGTGTTTGAGCAGATTACCCACTGCACCTTGCTCAACTCTGCAGGCCCACACACTCACATCAAAGTGGTACCCCCTATCTGCCCGAGGCTTAGTCGGCCCCTGTCCACCCCCCATGTCACTCCATACATCCTCCTGTTCATGTTGAATAATTGACAGTTCTGTTTTACATGCTCAGCATTTGCCAGGACATGGAAGTGTGACTCCAAACAGGGCATGACTCGGAGAGGTGCTGCGCGTTGGGTTGACTTCATTATTGTGCCCTGCTAATGCTCCTCACGCACCCTGAGCTGAATACCATCAAGCACAATCCGTGGAGAGATCGTCTGTCGGAGCAGAGAGGCGGCTGTGGTAATAAAGATGCATTTTCTTTTTTCTTTTCCTTTTTTTTTGCTGCGGTTTTATCCGGACTTAATTGTCCACATAGCTTAAAGAGTTCCCCCTTCCCACATGTGAGTTGACAGCAGGTTTCATTTCCTAGCCAGCTTTATGAAGGGAGCAACAGCTCCCTTCATTACGATGCGACTGTTTCAGCTCCTTCTTTGAAGATACGATCTACTGTCTGGTGTGCACTTACATTCAGAATCTGCTGAACTTGTTGGATGTCACTCAAGACTGCCAGAATGGCCGTGCATAGCAAAGGACAATGGCTGCCAGGGGTGTGTGAAGGGGGCTAGAGTGTTTGTGCCAGGGCGATCTCTGAAGTCAAATAAGCCATTATCAGTCTGGCATGCCAGGTCTCATTTGAGGTCTCTTAATAACAGTTAGGCAGTTTGGTGAAGTCTCTATCAATGCCCCGGTAATAGCTTTTTACAACTACTGTAGAGAAATTAGACAAAGAACTAAAGTGATAAAGTCAGGCTGCAACAGGGTGGTGAGTTTCTCCGGTTATAATCCCCCGTGTACATGAAGTAAGAAAAATATTAAACTACGCCTTTGCATCACACTGGCTCTACTGTAGCGGTGTAGTACAGTATGCTATAGTCCTTAAAAACAGGGGAGGGAAAAGGCCTGGCTGTTCATTTGATAGTTTACCTTGACCCCTGAAGTGTGTCGCTCGCACCCTGAGGGCTTGGGCTGGCAAAACCTTTCTCAGTCCCCCCTGGGAATGATAATCTCGACGTGGGCGTTTACTACGGACACCAGACACAACACCATTAGCCACAGCTCCGCTGCTGCTCATTAGGACCCCCGATCGATATAGGCGGCCACAGAAATCGCCAGTGCTGCGGAACCAGCTATCACTCTTCAGAGTTATTATCGTAAACAGCACTGGCCAAGATTTAGGGCAGTACCCCACTTTTGCTGCTTCTATTGGAAACAGAGGGTTGGGAGGGCGATAAGTGACTGACTGAGGCCCTTCCAAGGACATTATATTGTATCACTTGTTCTGAAACTTTGCGCTGTGTGGAGTCACCGCCTTGCAATAAAATTAGAAGCAGTCAGGAAGCATTACTGTGTACGCTGCTCGGCTCTCTCTGGGGCTTGGTGTTATGACATGGTCGGAGCAGAAAAACACTGACACGGAGGAAGTTCACTCATTACCGTGAAGATATCTGAGCGCTGATGTCTCCCTTATTGGATGTCAGAAACAAATGAGTAGGTTTAAGGCACAAGTAGAAATTTTTGCTGACTTTGCGAGGCAACTCTGTAGACAACAGAGGAAATAAACAAATGCATGATGGGTAAAAAATGTATAAATCTATAGGGTTATAAATGCAGACTAAATGCAGGATGACCACACAGTTTTTTCTGCGCACCGTGGGACCCCCCGTTTGATATCAGCATGACGAGATAATTTCATTATTTTCCAATTCTTCCCCTCCAAAAACACGATGTGTGGAAACATTAGTCACAGGAAATTGTAGATGAAAAGACAAAAAAAAAAAAAAAGGATGGTCGGTCATTGGTTTCTGGCAGAGGAGAGAATAATATTGAGGCAAAATTGTGAAAATAAGAAAAAGGGGAGATGTATTGATTTTTGGTGGAGCCAGGGAAAGAAAAGAGAGGGAATAAAGAAGTGCTCTTTGGCCGATGTGTCCAAATGATGTCTCAGGGGAGGTTCTTAATGGTAGGGGGAGGGGTGGAGGGGGGTTAAGGGGGTGAGGTGGGGGTGACGGGGGCAGGTGCCTACCCTGACTAAGGCATGGAACTGCCCTTAGGCTAGGGCTAATGGTATTGGCTGAGCTTACTTTAAGCAGCTCTTTCCTAATGGCCAACTATGAGTGTGCCACAGGATAGACAGGTATTGATTGGTTCAAATGCTCTTGAGTTGACAAGAACTGAAAGTCCCTCAAGCATATACAATCTTGCAGCAAATTATGTCACATGGAAAGGTGATTAAAAACAGGAGCTCGGGGCAGGCACACTCATTAAAAGTGTATATGATATTTTCTCTTGTTGTCCTTGCATCGCTCTCCCTCTCCTCTTCGTGTTTACTCCTTTTCTTTCTTTCTTTTTTTTTTTTTTCTCGCCGAAGCCTTTGTCTCTCTGGCGTCTGTTTGTTTTGTCTTGAGTGAGAAATGTCTGTTTATACATCGTGAAACTCCACCAGCAACACAGTCTTCAAACCTAGTTTTTTTTTTTTTTTTTCCATAATAGAGATCCAGCGCGTCGACGGTTGAACCTCCGTTGCATCAGTCAAAGTGGTGCACGCGCCGTAGTTATGCGCTTCATCAGGGGTGCCCGATTGTCATTTGAATAGAGTCAAATGGTCTGACTTTAGGTTTTTTTTTAAATGAATACAGGTGTGATGGTTGGAATCTCTTAAAAAAAAAAAAAGGTGCAGCATGCGAGTATAGTATACAGAGAACAATGCCATATATTTGCTTTGTTGTCATGCCCCCCTTCCTCGTACACACATACAAAAAATGCTGTGTACAAGATTTTCTCTTATTCACAAGGGGCGCTTTCTAGACTGCTTGAGGCATCTGCTTTGATTGCATAATTCCCAAGAGACGAACAACACAAAACAAAAATACTGACTGAATTCAGACTTATAATATACCGAACAAATAACATACCAGCTCCACTCTTCAAAACCATAGTTCTCTAAAGAAAAGGAATTGGAGAGTAAATTCAAAGTTGAAAGCTTAGCTCTTTTTCGCAGCGAACGCAGGGATGAGGGTGAGAGATGAAACAAACTTTTTTTTTTTTGTTGCCTGGGCTGAAAATGCACAGCATTACTAAAACAAATAGGCCATAGCGTGCACATTTACGTACACTTTAACTTTAAGTGGCACATATCAGCGATGCTATAAGCCATTTTTTTGAGATATTTAAGAAGTGACTGGCGGGGAAACGTTTTATTATACAGCGGTAATACAACAGGTCCCCCCCCCACGTCACCTGGTGCTTTGCCAAGTGTCGCATGACAGTTTCAAGCAAAGTTAACAGTGTTGAACAAATGAAAGTTAAATGGAATGACGAGTCCTTTTTCCTCAGGAAAACAGAAAAAAAAGAAAAGGGAGAGAGCGCGAGAGAGAAAGATTTTCTGCATCCAAATGATACGGCTGCACTCAAAGCTCACAGTTTTCTTCTCTTTCGATTAAATGCTCTTTCTCTGGCTGTTTGTGTTTTACAGTGGAGTGTGCTACATCGCTACTTTCTTCTCTACAGGGGCCCCTGGGCTCCCCAAGCAATAGGAGTAAATTAGAGTGCACCTGTTCCAGCTCCAAGATAAGCCATCTCCAGAGGATTTCCTCTGAGTAAAATGAAGTGAGTGAAGAATAAACAGAATATCACAGCATTACTCCGCCAAGGTGAAGTTGCTGCTGCTCTGGGGACACGGTTCGTTTTGCACAACACCCAGCAAAATATCCTCTATAAACCTCTGGATGTAAGACTGTAGGAATGGTCTCTGCTCACAGCGGAGAGAATAGGCGCTGCACTTTTGTGTTCCAACCAAGGCGGCGGAGTCTGCTTCTCGACTGTATCTACTCACAACCTTGACTTGAAATGTTCTTATTTGTGGTCTGGGTTTTGTGGTTTGTTTCCAGCATGTTTTGACTCTGTGTCAACACATCTGCGATAGTCAAACATCAAACCACATACTTTCCCCTTTTTTTTCCATTCCTGTACCGCTGCCAAATATTTTTTTCTGAAAGTATCTAATTAAGTCAACTAAGAAAATTGTCAGTGCATCTCTCCCTTCTTCCCATCAGCTTAGCCACATGAGTAACTCCTTGTATGTTTCTTAGAGGAAATAAAAGATGTAACCCCAGTGTGATGCCCAAAGACCACTGACCGGAGATGTCTAGAATGCAAAATTCACTCAGTTGGTCCACACATAAAAGGCATGGATAATTAGAGGAAAAATGTAATTCATCATACGTTTGATAATCAGTCTGATTTGGTCTCCTATCTGCACCAGGGTATTCAAATAACCCCCCTACTATTAGCACCCCACTCTCCCTCACACCAGTAGTCTGTTTTACCCTCTCTTTGTTCCCCTACAACACATTATCATTATTGTAGCTAATTGCATGGTTCGCCTTGAAGTTGTGCTGGAGACTCGTGATCTGGGGTTGAAACGTGGACAGGGATCCAGTCTTCTCCACAGCTTGCTTTACACTGCTAATTGCCGTTACCACAGGATAAGGCATGCTCCTCGCTGTGGCCAGCCGGACGAGGCTGGAACAGTCATGGGGCGGGTTGGGGTGGGGGGGTACTATCACACAAGGGTGGTAAGACGTGGGAGGGAGAGCCAAGGGTGGCATAACTGAAGTGGGATGGGTAGACCAGATTGGGGAGGGAGAGGATAGCGGTTGGGGGTAAGCGGGGGGGATGGAACCGGCGTTAGATGTGGGTCAGCGGGAGTGGAGTACCCTAAAGATTACAGTTGGTTAATGCGACCCCTCTCTGACAGGATCTGAGCCCTTACTCCCAGCAGAGGTGGACCCTGGCATTTGGGGAACCCAGCTATTAGTGAGGCTAATAAAGCCCGGGCAGAAAGTTTTGAACCTCCGGTAGTCCAGAGACATTGTCCTGCCACGGGTCCAAAGGCTGGATCTTAGTTAATATAGTCCTAAATGACTGAAGAGAGTCTTTAAAGGCTTATTAATGAGGCAGCGGAGCTGTGATGAGGTGCGAAAGACATCTATAGGCACCAATTTCCTTTTTACAGTCTCGCCTAATAATAATTGTGTTTTTACGAGCCCCTCTTTTTATTATCTTTGTTTATTAAAGAAGTGTAATGTGAGGGATGAGTTCATCTAACTCCGAAAAATCTGAGATCCGCGCGAGCTCTGATAGTTTCTTAATTCAGAGGGGAACGTTAGTTTTACACCAGCAGTATCAACTTCCAACTTCAAAATGAGTCACGGTTCCCGATGGAGGTTTTTTTTTTTTTTTTTTCGAAAAAAGGAAGCGGAATCACAGACATAACTAGTGACAAAGCCTCCATCACCTCATATAAGATCTCATTCCATCTGTGAGAACTTTGGGTCTACCCTAGAAAAATAATAAATACCCTCCTCTCATGGCTGCCGCTCGTTTTGTTCAAAAGGTGGTTTCAAGACCAAACAAAGGAAATGGTGTCATTAATGATATATATTATGAACTAAGGCCTCTTAGAGCGGTTTCCGACAAATGCATGGATGAGGAGTTGATCTCTTTCCTAACAAAGGATCTCTAAAATATGAAGTGAAAAGCTACCCAAGATGAAGCCGGTGAAGAAACAGGCGAGGAAGAGCCTATTTCCACAACACAAACAGATTTCCTGGCCTTTAGCGCTCTCTTACTGGGATACTTTGAGACATATCCATCAAAACACAGCTGTATTCATTCATATTTCATACCTCCTCCTTCTCCCAGTGCTTTAACACTGTTCTTTGATCAAAGGAGAGAAGTCGGATCACAACAGGAAGGTTCCCTGCCAGCCAAGAAGGAGAAGGAAGGCCAATCCGCTCGTACTGTACATGCTACCATATACGTTGATGTACTTCAACTTCAGTCACCCCTCAAAAAAAAGGGGGGAGAAAAATTAGAATAAAATAAATTAATGCAAAACTAAGTAGACTTGAGTAATTCATGACTTTTTTTTCTCTCCCCTTCTTCCACAGATGAAATGCTCCAACATGAATTTCCACACCGAGCCTGGTTTCAGGCCGTGAGCGTCCTCGCCTGCAAAACTGTACAAAATACTTTTTTGTTATAAACTCCATCAGTCAGCGCGCGGGAAAATTAACAATTTCTGCGGAGTTAGAGATGATTGATTGAAGTCTTTGTTAGATTTAGAGGAATAACAGTTTCTGCAACTTAAGTGATGGAATTGCTGAGAGACCGACAGCAGCCAGGAGCACGTTCAGGACGCACAGCTCAAGAGTGGCACCATGTGGAGGCGCGCGGACACGACACGAGGGTGACTGGGAGCAGATGCGTTTTTACCTGAGAACGCGATGAGAGCGGTCACATTTCCAATTCTACTCTGACCCCTTCCTTCGTTTCTTTTTTTTCTTTTTTAAATACTCCCCCCTGCCCCCCCTACACAATTAAATCTCACGTCAACTGCTTTACATTAAGTCTTTACCTCACCTCCACTGTATCCATTCCAAGACGCAGCACTTCCAAAAGACCCTTTTCACTAAGGCTCTAGAAAAAAAAAAAAAAAAAAAAAAAAGTGTTTGAAGACCTCCCTGACATTTAGACTCTCTCTGAAGATGACTTTGCCTTCTACTATAGCCTGCGGGAACATAATAAGACCCACACTAAACTTCAATTGATATGCAGTGCCGGATTCCTCCAGGGGAAATTATCATTCTGTTCATAATAAGAGCCACAACAAGCACCTGGAAAATGACTTTATTATACACTGCGCTTCAATAAAACTTTCCTGTGACCCATCGGAAGAAAACACACACACACACACACACGCACACACGCGCGCATGGAGCATAATTGTGATGAAATGAAAACTATATTATGCGTATGATCGAGTGCTTATTCGACGGCGGGGCCCGTGCGAGGGAGGATGCGCAGCTGCTTGATTGGCAGGTGCGTTCGCGCGGCGGCCGCAGCCTTGGATGGCGGGAGCTCTGAGACCCCCTCTTCCTGAAGTCATTATCCAAATATGTTCTGTTTTTCAGACAAATGAATGGCACAAAAATCAAAGTATCAAAAATGTATTGCCCTTCATAATGGAATTCCCTCTGAGCAAGGACACGTAACAATGGGCCATTCTCGGCTTCCTGTGCTTTCCCTCTCTATATGCCAGTGGACGTGACCTCCGCAGCTTTAACAATGGGGCATCCAGCAGCATAAGCACTTGGCTCCGCGCCACCAGCCACTACGTGCGCTCCGGCTGCCTTCATCTTTGTTGTTATATTTAAGGATGACATCCTAGCCTGTCGGCCTCTGCTATTGTCTTCGCCGTGATTATTTTCTACCGTTGTTTAGCCCCAGTTGTGGCTTCTTTGATGAAAAGGTCGCCACTCAATTGGAAAACAGTCATTAAAATGCGGTGGGTACTATTCACCAGTGTGCATGGGGGAACCAACTCAACTGAGCTGGTTAATCAAAAGTTAATTATATAATTTTCATGCAGATGAGGGAAACATTCAAATGAATCCCAACTCTACAATCATTACAAAAAATAAATAAATAAATAATTCTAAAATGCTATAAAATGTTCAGGGACCGGGAGGCTGTAAACAATATGAAGTTTAATTTGAGGTAAACAAAGTGAATATCCACCAGGGGGTCTGGGAAGGAGAAAGTGAGGTTAAATCAAATTTGGAAACATAGATACCAGCAGGTTTTGTTGTCCTGATATACGTGCAATTAGGCAGGTCCTTGATGAGGACACAGGGAGGGAGAAAGTTAGGCTTCCACTGCAAACGCTTTGGGATTATTTAAAGGGAATTTATGGGGTTTTCACGCTTCATCTGTAAACATTAATTATTCTCACGCACAAAGTATACCAAATTGAATTAAAACCATATTTTAGGAAAACGTTATAAAAGCGTAATTATCTTTTTTTTTTTACGAGGATGTTACACAACTTATTGGATAACTCCGTAAAGAAAATCAATCCGAGGGAGTCTCACAGTGACTTTTAGGAGACAACATTTTCGCTCTCTAACTTACAGCACTTTTAAAAGAAAAAAAAAAACCCTCAAGTCTTCATCCTCATCAAAGGAAATGATTGTGTTATGCAAATCACAACCATGAATATTAAACCAACGATGTGAAGTATCACAAATGAGCGCGCATTGTTCTGGAAGTGCAATGGAATGTGGTTTAATTTCTCCTTAATTCTATGTGCTTTTATAATGTTCACCTTTTCCCAGTTGTGCCAGCGGGTTTGGGTTCATTGGTGTGCATTACAACCGCGCTCTAACAATGCGGGGCCTCCACGGTGTCAGCACAGTTCATGAATCCTGGCCCCTTATGCACCAGGCGATTAGTATGGTGCTCTGTCTGTGGGGCTTTGCCAGAAAATGAGTTCTCTTTAAAACATATGCCCCCTGCTGATTCTTTTCCTTTCCTGATATGAAATTCCAATTTTTATAATGAACACCAATTTGCTGTACGTAGAGAGAGAGAGAAAGAGAGGGAAAGAGAGAGAGAGAGAGAAAGAGAGAGAGAGAGAGAGAGGAGGGGGAAAAAAGTTTTACAGTTTTTCTGTTTTGGATGACTGCGGTTATCCTAAATTAGCGTAAAGCTGCTGTGGACAACCGCGAGCAGGAGATCGAGCGTCTCTCCGTGTTGTCGGGGGGGGCTAATCAACATTCAGGTGCGAACACACAAAATCAGCTGGTGTAATTTTCCACATCACATATGCACATGACTGGTGTGGCAGAAAATGGAATTACCAAAACTGTAACAAATTCAATTAAGTCATTGATTTCTAATAAATTGGCTTAATCACCAGCTGTTGTCATGCTAAGATTGTTGTGTCACAAGTTTGTCATGCTTGTCGGTCGTGGCTGCTTTACAAAGACAATCTAATCTGTTTAAAGGCTTTTAAAAAAAAAACAGCATTTTACACTCAAATGGCGACATTTCATTTAATGACCAGATGAGAGACGAGATAATTCCATCAAATCTTCCAAAAAAAAAACTTTATTACAGTTTGAAGTGAATTTAAATGTTACAGACAGACATGAATCCGACACTTGTGCGATAAATGTGATGATCTCGAAGATGTTGACGGTGACAAATACAGTCAGTGTTGCTCTTCTCTTTGGTTTTTTGCAGCTCTTCATTTATTCGGGAACCTTTTCTTCCGGTCATAACGACTGGAGTCGTCTTTGATCTGAGGGGATTCAAATTAAAAAATCTCAGTCGGTCTGCCGTTTCAATATTTAATCCGAGCAATATCTTTATATATACGACACCAAACGCGTCCGGGCGAATTAGCATCGCGTCTGCCGACATTCAAGAAGATAAAAATTAGGCATTCGCACTCTCAATCATGCAAAAAGGGGAAAATAAAAACAGTCATTGAGCAGTTTGTATATTGTCATTGCTGCTTTGGAGCGCAGTGGCACACAGTGGTGTCGTGTACATTAATATTGTACAATTGAAGTAGACATTGGTGATAAATTATGTATAATAAGCACTTACTACATTGTATGGTCTAAGTCTCTCTTGGGTTTGGGCACTCGCCTCTTCAGGAAGAGACACCACTCCTCCCGTACCCATCATCTTAGCGCAGTAAAAAAGAGATTTTTAGAAGATGAGAGCTGAGGAACATTTACAGCATTGTAAAAATAGAAGAAATAAGCAAGTCATGCTGTCCTGAACAGTTTTACAGATGTATTTCTGCACTAAAAAGACATTTTAATCAGAAGAGAGATGATTTGTTTGTGTTTAAACAAACTAAATAGACAAACTCTCTTTGTTTTCATGACTGAATAAACTGAATAAGCAAACTGACCTTAAAGGACAAAACAGTTTCATACTCTTTTACTTTGTTTATATGTGGCGGACCCTGCCACCTTTCTAGCTTCAAACAGTGTTCTGGAGAGCTTATTTTCGTTTATTCAGTTACGGGAAAAAAAATGTATATTTCTGAGTTTGCATTGTTGTAAATAATACAATTCTCCCAAACTACATAGTGCCCCTTTAAATTTCATGACAATGCCACACTACAGCAAAATAAACAGATCACTCACTCTGATGGTTGCCTCCAGCTCTCCCACACTTCTCTTCCCACCTGGTAGCCATCCGTAGGACCAGTGCTGGGACAGGGTGACCTGCACCACCAACGCCAACAACAACACCTGCACCGTCACTCTGCTGCTCGCCTCCATTAGAGCTGCGGAGGAAGCCAAATTTGTAACAAAAACACAAACAGTCACAGTCTCTTCTCTCACATCTCCACGGCTCGCAGACCAGGGGACACAAAACATTGCCCAAACATTAGCAAAGAGCATTTTCAGACAGTAATTAACACGAGAAGCAATTCTGACTTAATGAACATGGAGCAAACTTCATCGAGGACCGACTCACCTCTGTATTTGCCTTGTTAGCATGCGGTACATTAGCCAGAGGGGGGCTTTATAGGTGTTGTCGCAGGAAGGCTGCTGTCAGGATTATAATCCCCTCTCTGCAGGTGTGACACATTTACTGACTAATGGGACACAAAATAATACTAATGGAGCCGGCTAAGTGCTCACATGTGCTGACATCACCGCGTGGGTTCACACGGCATTAAATATATATCGATGTGTACGTCTCTGTGTTTGTGTTGGGTGCATCTGTGTGGACGCGGACACAAAAGACAACAGTAAGATGAATCCGGACATTTTTTTTCTCCATCTATAATTTATTGGAATCAGCTTTTAGCAAACAAATAGGAGTTCAAATCCGTACAGACTCGGGAGGCAGAAACATCATCGAAAACAAGATGCTTGTGCGTTTATGTTACATCAGCTGCGAGGCCGCGCCGTCGTTACCCTCTCGTCTTGTTCTTTCAGCATGGCAACACACCGGAGCGAAGTCGACGATGCAGTAAACCTTAGTGATGATTAATGACCACAACTTATGTACATTAAATAAACACAATGATCTGTGCGCCATGTACAAACCCGTCCTACGACTTTATAACAAAGGAAGTACAAACACAGTAGAAAGTTTCTTTACCCAAACATGAGACTTCCGAGCTTACTGTTCTAAAAGAAGTAAGCAGAAGCCTTGCAAAAATATACGCTTTTGAGGTTGCAGCAATGTCGGGGTTTCCTTGTTTAAATATGAAACTAAGACGAGCTATCATAGTCAAAATATGTCAGGATGCCTGTGCATGCATATTTCATATTTTGGCTGGAACACTGTTCGGATCCATGATTTCTCTCTCCCAGACATTTTTTTCTTCAAGCTCCAACTCTTTCCGTCAAAAACATTTCTGCAGTGTTTTCCTTCTCGACTCCTTACGCGCTCATCTGAACTAAGACTACGGTACATTTGCTCTACTTATAATATTCTGACAAGTGTTTGTGCAAACAGTGAATCGGCGATCCACCGTTCAAAAACAAAACACTTTTAAAAATGTGTCTATTCTCTTAAATTAAACATAAACATCTGGCTTATCTGTATTAAAATTGTGTCACTCGGTGACAAGTTCTTCATGATTAGAAGTGTCTTTCTAATCAGTATGGCACTGCTTTATGCACATGAGCATGTGGAAAGTTGGCTTGTTAAACGTGTAGAAAAAAGTTGTCGTTTTTTTTTCAAAGCAGGATGTGTTGCTTGGCTGCGGACCATTTTGCGCGAATGATACTTTTGGATTCATGTAATACTACGTTATTTTTCCTGCCTGTTCCAAAGTGGGCTAATTGCATTTCGCAGCGTCAGGCGCCAATCCACTAAGTAATATTGCCACAGGCAACAAAGGAAAGTTGGTGAAGTTGACTAAAATTGCAACAGGCAGCAGCTGTTAAGTTATTCACAGACAGGAGTGAGGTAATCTGCAGCGTCTCACACGATGAAATGTATCTTGAGTTTTTTATGTTTTTTTTCGGTTTGAGCTAAAAGTAGACCATAAATATTATTTACACGTGTCGGACAGGACATCGTTTTAGAAAAAGCATTAATCATTTTAACCCTAATAATCAGACACACAATTTATACTCCTCGTAGCGATCAGACATGTCGAGCGGGCGGCTGTAAAATACACGACTACTGTAACCCAAAGGCATTGTGGTCAGTAACAAAATCAAGCAGAAGTAAAAGAGAAAGCATGAACTCTACAACACATGAGTGATGCATTTCAGGGAGTGAGCTTACACACTACAGGATATATATATACATTATTTACTATATATACGGTTGTAATACAGTTGTCCTCTTAAACACTTTATTGGTTCTTACAATGTTGCACTTAAGCAACATAAAACTTTAATTTCTATTTCATTTTTACATATTCAAGAATCAAACCAACCCATTCAGCAAACCGCTGGAGTTGCTGTATTCTGAGTCGGGAAACTTGAAAAATCAAACATTCCTGACGGAGACGGACTCTCCTGGAGCGCAGATGTTCTCGATTATATTACAGTATGTTACAACGCTGAGATCTGTAATCAAGTGCAAAATGTAAAAAGAGCTCGCTTTTAGAAAACAACATTCAGGAAAAAGAAAAATGCATAAGTTGATGTGCCAGAAGCGTTCAGGGCCGCGTCTGACAGGTTTTTATTTAAAATTGGCGTAGTCTGAGAAGATGTCAACAAAATCCTGAACCACTCGGTAGCAGAAGTCGTATTGCTCCTGAAAGGAAAAACAAAAAAACGTTTTAAAAAAAATGTCTCCAAACAACACAGACGTGAATAAGCTGACAGTTTCTGCACAGCGGGTTTCATATTATCTGGGTTTTTTCCACCTACCACAGTCTGAACCATGTGTGGTCTCTGCATGCGTAAACTCTTGACTGTCTGAAAAACGTCCAGGAGGCCTTCAGCTTTCACCCTCTCCAGAATGTTACTGAGGGCGATGAAGGTGCCGGTCCGACCCGCGCCGGCGCTGAAACGTGACGGACAAAAACCATCAGCAACCGGATCACATTTATTTACTCTGCAATGCACCGTTGAGGAAATGTTCTGCATGTAGAGTGGAATTTGGAACGCGAGGATCGGGAGGTGCAGGTGCATGCTTTCTAAGATTATTCATTTTATTTGTGTTGTTATTCAATTATTTTGCTTATTAATAATTTGTAATAATAATTCCCTGATGTGCCTACATGTGATGGTTCTGACAGAGGTTACTTAAAAGAAACAGCAACAGAGTGAAAAAAATAAATGTCTCTGTAAAGGGATTAATAAAGTAAGTCTTCTTCTCGATGTATACAGAAAATAAATTTAAAAATGTTCACAAAAAATCACATCACCCGATGCAAACACTGGACCGCCTTCACACACGGTGAGATCTGTTGCAGAACCGCAGTTGTGGCTCGGAGGACATTTTTAAATTCTCACCGCTTCTCCATTTCCTGCCAGTAATGCTGCAACCAAACCCTCGTAATCTCGGCAGCACTTCCCCCTTTTTCCCACTCAAATAAAAAAAAAAAGTTTGCAAGAGGAAAAGGTGACCTTTGTGTAATAGTGCTAATAATCATCCTCACTTAAAGAGAGGCTAATCCAAACGCTAACACTAATCAGTTCGGAAGCTCGGTGTTTGACTGAGTCAATGTTTACAATGGTGGTGGGATGGGGAGAGAGAGGGAGACGTGGAGGGGGGGGAGACGGCGAGCGAGTGAGCGAGCGAGCGGGAGAGTGATGTGCGATTCGGAAGAGGAGTGTAGAGAGAGACGTTGGGGATTGCAACGGGTTAGCCCCATCTCCCAGGGGCTGCGAAAAAGCTTTAAAAAGCCCTTCTTAGACAAGTGGTGATGAAGGAATAGAAGAGAGTGATGACACCATTTCCTGTCGTTAGCTCATCTTATCAGATTAATCATAGTGGGAGTCAGAGGAGATTTCACTTTGAGAGGTTTTAATTGACTGTGAATCAGTGGATTGGATCAATCCCACAGGGGCATGCTGCTTTAGAATCACTTCACCTGAAGCTAGGTTCTGATCAAAGCTTCCACTGCTAAGTCTTTATAAGGGATCACATAAGTGGTTTAGGCGTAGAACACCGGGCCTACTGAGGCAAAATGTAGAATTTATTGTAACAGACGTAAGAAAAATGAATCTGTAAAATTCCCTCAAATATCACTCGGAGAGATTCAGGTGACCAGGTAATAGCGGTGAGAATGAGGAGTGGATGAAGGCGTCGGGTGTAATACGGGGTGTAATTTCCCCCATCGTGCTGCAGGAGCTGATATTCCTCACCTGCAGTGAACAATTATGGGACGGTTCCCAGACTGCTGCTGCTGCCTCTGCACAGCAGCAATAATGTCAATCATTCCTCGTCCCTCGGCCGGTATTCCGATCTCGGGCCATCCGTGGAAGTGGAAGTGTCGGACGTGTTGTGACTGCTTCTCCTGGTGAGACGGAGAGCAGATTGTTATTTTCACGAGGCTAAAAATGACAGATTCACTGACATTTCTTGAACTTCTAAACTGCTCATCTTTAAAGACATTTAAGGCAAATTTGTTCATTTTAAAACTTCCGTTCCGCCGCTTTAAAACGTGGTGATAAAACAATCACGCACCGGTCTGTAGGTGAGCACCATGTCTTTGAGCGTGAAGGTTTCACACAGCGTGTCTCCAGTCAGCTCCACGGTGTAATCTCCAAATGTTACACTGCCCTCTGATGGCCAATACTGGAAACACTTCTCCTGTTCGAGGAAAAAGGTCAGATGGAAATACAATCAAGCTTCATTTGACTGATTTATATCCTATCTTTGTATTTTTAATATTTGCAGCGTGCGCCACAAAAACAATATAAAACCATTAGACACACACACGGACCGTCGGGGGAAGGATAAGACAGTGACATAACGGAACAAAAAAGACGTTTTTTAAAAATGTGCAACTCCACTTCTCAGCCTGTACTTTTTCAAGAGCGCCGTACTGTACCTGCTCCCTCTCTTTGAGTTCGGTGAGCATAACGATTGAATGACACCTCCACTCCCACACCATCCTCCAGAAGTCCTCCACTGTGTGAGACAGGGGGCCCTGGGTTGCGATAAAATAGTCCTTCTGCCTGTAGCCCTGGAGGGCAGATCATCCGGTAAACAACACTTGAGAGTGCAGCAAACATAATATTTTGCATTGTTTGTAACGGAAACAATGAGCTTTATTTATACTTCTATGGGAAATCTATACAGGAGGTCATGAGGGAGTGCTTACATCAATAAAGGAGGCATTGATGTAGTCGGTGAACTCCTGTCCTCTCTTCACTGACAGTATTACTCGGTTGAAATCATCTGCGGAAGAAAAAAAAAGAAGGGAAATGAAACTTTCCACAAGCGATTCCTAATAAAATAAAAGTTTGAAGAGGCTGGTGGAAAAAAGAAACAAAAAAAACAGCTAAGTAAAACTTTAGCTGTGTTATTAAGGCCAAACACGCCAGAGCCTGTATCAGCTTCCACCGGAAAAAAAGTTGTACCCAGGCTTTTCCCTTGCCCGGTCTGCTTCCAACTTTGAGTTAAGATACAAGCCCGATTTAAATGTCATTGATCGCACAGACACGCTGATTATCCAGATATCTGTGTACGGCTATCTATGAAATCACCAGCAGCGTGATACTTTGATGTTACTCGGGGCGTGATGCATTATGGAGGTGTTCCGAGTCTCGGCGTAGTCCTTACACGGAATGATCTGAAGCACGCGGTTCTTCTTCATGTTGGCGGGGAGGTTCCCGGTCCTCATGTTCTCCTTCATTATGCGAACGTTGGTCAGCTTCTGATGGGAGAGAGAAACACGGGGCGGATTGACGTGATCAAAAAAAAAGTTTGTTTTCATCAAAGATTTTTTTTTTTTTAAATCTGGTGATGCTAAGACAGACAAAAGTTTTTTTTTGTTGTTTTCTTTAAATGCAACAAGAAAAACATGTCTTATTAGTGCAGGAGAAGACGGGAAGAGGACGAGGCAACGGGGAATAATTCCACTCAGTGTGCAGGGGGGGAAAAAAATGAGAATTTTTCAGCGAGCTACAGTAAATTCTGCGTGGCAGATGGTGGTGCCTTATAAAGTTTTAGTCGGTTCAAAGCATTGTTATTTATGTTACTACTGCCAGGAGTGGCACCCAGGGCAAGTTTTCCATGAAAATGTACCGATGCAGGGCACAGGGTGACGGGGACGATTCATTACTGACTGATGTGCTTAAGAGCGAGCTCCTTTCTTCCTACCCTGAACTCCTCCTCCAGGCCCAGCCTGTCGTGGGGAGCCCTGGTGTTGTGAAGCCTCTGCAGATGGCCCTCCAGAGAGCACACATCTAGCTCCGTGTCTCCATACAGATAGTACTCCAACAGAGCCTGGTAGATGAAGGAGTACTGCATCTGAGGAGGAAAGACAGAGCGAGTGAAGGAGAGGTAGTTGCTTTAGTTTTCTACCAAACTCTTCCCCGCTATTTCTCGCATCATCACCGGTCGGTTGTTTTTTTTCTCCGCGTCCTCGGCTTGTTTGGAGCGAGTGAGTTGAGCTGTCAGCTCGAGGTACAACAGGTCGGGAAGGGTCAACACTTACATCTGTCTGGATGAGTTGACAGCGCTGCTCTCGTATTCTGCTCACAAAGCCGAAGACATCCAGCCTCTGTTCCATGTGCATCATGTCGATCATGCTGTCAATGACAATGAACGTCCCAGTCCTCCCCACCCCGGCGCTGCGGAAAAGGAACAAGGCACAAGGTCTCGTCTTTGACAAACAGCCCGAGTGTAGCTACGAAACAAGACGCGCGTGACACCGAGTCTGTACTAAAATAAAAGTTTGTTCTCTCGCTCACATAATATAATGATTTATCTGTCGCCATGCTACCCCTGTGTTCTGAACACAGACGTCGACTGTGGACAGCCCCAAGCATGTGTAAAAGTGCTTCACCTCTGAAGCCCAAACACACTCCTAATAGATTTACAGGGGTCATTTCAGCAGACGGCACCTCTGGGAGCCGCGAGCAGGGATTCCACAGCGGGGTGTTGAAGCCTCTTCAATGGGCCCCATTCAAGAACAACAGTCGGGCTCCCCGAGCACCTGTTGCAGCAGTTGCCACAATCGGCTGCAGATTTCTTTGGTGAGGCTTCACACTGATCGTCCAGACAGACGCGTGCACATACCAACGCTGGCCTTCTTAAGCCTAACAATGAAGCCTGTTTAACATCACGCTGTTGAATTAACAAATAATCTTTTAACTCTTGAAAACCAGGAAACAGACAGCAGCAATGCTTAAAATGTTAAGACCAATAGATTATTTTACAAACCTTATTTGAGTTTTGCTCATATATGGATTGCAAAATATTCTTCTCTTTAATAATCCCATTAATGATGAATGTCTGAAGTTTAAGTAGATTTTTTTTCTGTTAGAGGTGGAACATAAAATCTGCTGCAGAAACTGTCAATCTGATCTTAATCAAGTCTAAAGTGGTAAATAAGGTTGATTTCATTTTTTTGTTTTTAAACCACAAAAAGGTGGTTTAACATCCGATTGAAAAAAATGTATTCAAATTCAATCTGAAAAAGAATTCAGTGGATTTGTTCTTGGTTCAGCTTGTACTTTAGGTACTGTCAAGGCAGAAGTGGGAAGTACAAATACTTTGTTACGGCACTTAAGCCGATTTTTCAGGTATCTGTATCTCAGGTATCTTTACTTGAGTATTTATTTTTCTGACAACTTTTTACTTTTTCTCCCTACATTTCAACACAAATATCTGTATTTTCTACTCTCCCAAAATCACAAGAGCGATCACTGCATGTCACGCACGGCGCGACGAAACAACGTTAAACAAGACAGATAGAGGGAAAACTGAATGGGGAGAAAAGGAGTGTAGTGAAAAGAGCCAGTGACATGAATGAAACTGAAGAGAAACGAAACATTCCTTCTTTGAATTACATTAATACGACTGGAGGTTCGGTTAGCTTCACACAGAAATGGCTGGCAGAGAGAGGGATACTTTACTTGAGTAAAGAAGTTGAATCAGTGCTTCTACTTGAGCAAATAATATGTGTCAAGGAAACTGACAGTCCTGTGGGTTAATAATGAACTGAATCAACCCTGACTCCGGCCTCCTTCACGCGAGACACCTTACCTGCAGTGCACAACAACGGGTCCAGCATATGACGGATTGACAGCCTTGACCTTCTTGAGGAATTTCAGCATGCCGATGGGCGAGAACGGCACCCCGAAGTCCGGCCAGCTGGTGAAGTGGAGCTGGGTGACCAGCCGGGGCGCTCGGGGACCGTCGGTGCCCTGCTGCGAGGCACAGACGCACAAAGGTTAAACCTGAGCGTGAATAACGATCCCTGCGCAGACACACATCCGTCTGCATCAGGCTGAAGGTAAGGACTGTTTTCATTATCTGTATCTGGACAAAAGTTTCCCAGAGTTCAAAGTGGTGTCTTCAAATAGCTTCTTTAGTCCAAACAACAGTCCAAACTCTTAACTTAACATAAAAAATGACAAAGAAAAGCAGCAAATCTTAACATTTAAGAGGCTGGAACCACAAAAATGTTCACATTTTTCTTTTTAAGTGACTTAAACTAAACTGTTTATCAAACTAGTTAGGAATTAATATTCTTTCGATCCACTAATCCACTAATCTTTTGACCTGCTGATCATCGTTGAAGTTATTTAAAATCTGTAACCTTCAGAAAAAGTAACCTCAAATTAACTGAACATTTTGCAAATTTCTTTGCCGCTTAAATTTACGACAGAATCTAATTATTAAACATGTGTACAGCGTTCCCTTTCTCTTCTCTCGTTACGTCTCGTGAACGCTCTCCCAGGAGGAACGCGACGCTCGTTCTCTTGAACACTCGGTTGCTCTGTGTTCAGAGAGCCGCGCGTAAAAAAAGCATCCGGCTTGTTGTAGCGCCGAGCGAGAGCGCAGTGGCGGTTTCAGACAGTCCCGGAGTCAGAGGGAGGATATCTGCACGTCTCTGGCTTCAAATGGAGAGGGAACAAAGTGAATTTTTTTTTTGCAATCTGAAGGCTTCGCGGCGCGCTGAGAAGGAACTCGGCAGTCAAAAAAAAAAAAGGGAAAGGACTACAGATACTGTATGTGTGTGAACTTTTAAAGACGGGCACATTTGTACAGTACGTCCTGTGTGTTAAACACACCCGCATGGTGATTATCTGACTCTGTGTTTATTCCATGTATACTTTTATATTCTTTAATGTGTTTTCTTTTCTTTATTATATTTTGTTTCCTCTTACAGTTTACTAAAACGTTCCAGTTTCCCCGTGGGGAGCGTTACGTTTTTACACCATCTCCACACAGCTCTGTCTCCTGTTTAATTTTTAATAAGAACCTCGCTGTTATGATTATAGATTTTTATAGCAATTAAGAACTATATTAAGAGCCGTGTTGAAAAAGCACACTATTATTTTTCGGAGCTACGTAAAAGCAGCATTTATCTTAATCTCAGGTCATGTTTTGGATGAATGTTCTCGGCTCCTGCTGCGCAATATCATTTTAATTTAATCATAATGAATGTGCTGTGAGCTCGGACGCTGCTGTGTGTTTTAAAATGCTCCCATAATTAACTTAAAGAAGGCATCCCTCGTTAATATTCCGCTATGTTTACTCACATATTGAACGCAAAACTTTCGGATGGTGTAGTCCACCAGGACGGTGAAGTCCTCCATCGCCACCCGGACGTTCCCGTACATCCAGCAGCCTTTTTCCGGCCAGTACTGGAAACACTTGTCCTGGAGAGAGAACGCAGAGGTTATTCTCCTCCAGACACACAACGTTATGACTTCCAGTATCAAACCGTCGTAGAGCGGCATCTGTTGTGTATATCAGATGTGTGTTTGACGCGTGTGTGTGTCTGTATTTCACAATCCAATCCGAAAAGGCAATCACGGGGACTTTGCGCGACTCAGTCAGTCAATAAGATCTTCACCGTGACGTTTCAACTCATTAACTAGATTCTCAGACTAATTATCATGGAGCCTCTTAGGATCTTATCAACAATTATTCCGTCATTGATCCCCAATGCCTCTCTTCTGCCCTATCAAACCTGCTGTTGAGCTCTCAATTGATCATCCCTTTGAGGCTAAATTTAATGCGATGCTAAGTAATCTGCTGGGTGACACTTTGTATGGATTCTTAGCCGGTGGAAGGGGTCAAACGAATTATGCCCATGACTTTGGGTCATGAGAATACAAAAGGGTTTCGCTAATGCCGCACTGGAGGCATATAGATTACTATTTGGTTGCATCAGAGGAGCGTGGTGCGGTGGGAGAACACTTTCAGACAGACCTCCTTCCTTTCTTTCAGATTCGTCAGCATCACTATGGTCGTCGTTTTCTGCTCCCACACCATCCGCCAGAAGTCGGCCACTGTCTCAAGCTTCGGACCTGAGAGCAGAAACGAGAAATTAAAATTAAAAATACAGCACAGGTGGTCGTAAACTCAACTACTTCCATTTGCTGAAGTGATTAAAAAGTCCAGCGTGGAGGATTTAGTGGCATCTAGTGGTGAGGTTGCAGGAACACATCTGAACACATCTGAACACACCTCGTCCTCTGATTCTGTGGAGTCCATTAGTTCTTTCTTTCTTTTCTTTCTTTCTTTCTTTCTTTCTTTCATTATACACTATTGAAAACATTACTGCCAATAGATCCTCCTAAATCCTTCACACTGGACCTTAACAACACAAATGTACATTTACCTTGAGCTGCAATGAATTTGTTCTTCTCCTTAAAACCCTGCGTGAAAGAAACAGTATTGATGATTATTATCTGCCGAGAGCCGAACAATCTGCGTTCCAAGCTGATTTGCAATAAAGACTCACGTCTATGTACGATGCGTTAATGTAGTCTGAACACAGGTGTCCGTCAAGATGACTTAACAGCACTCTGGAATGATCATCTGTGGACAGAGAGAGGGGGGAAAACCAGCCTGCATCACCTTTCCCTTATGATTTAGTGATCAATAAAACTCCAAGTCTAAAGGTTACATTAATACTGCCCGCTGCACACTGCAGGTCCTCACTCACATGGTAAAATGTTGGGGTATCTGTTTTTCTCTCTGTTGTGCTCTCTGCTCGCCTCCTCAAAGGACCCGTGGTGGTAGTAACACGGCAGCGACTGTAAAGAAAGAAACCCAATCCTCGTGAGGTCAAAATAAAGCCGAGGGTACCACAAACATAACATTTTATTGCTATCTTCTGTGCTTGCAGGACAAAGATCTCAGTCGGACACAGGCCGCGCCGCTCGCGTCCACAACCACACACACACTCACGTTGAACTCTTCTCTGAAGAGCTTGCCGTCGTCCGCCGAGCGTATCCGGTACTCCTCCTCCAGCGAGTCCAGAGGGATGGGGAAATACCTCTTGGATGGCGAGGGAGATCTGGGGAGGAGGACCACTGTCTGCTCTCCTGCGGTTAAAGGGATATATGGCGGTCAGGCTGCTAATGTTTCCCAACAGAGAACATTACAAGCTCTCATAGCACCTGCAAAAACAAGCCTGATGGCCATTAAGATTTCTTACTTTTGCGGGTACATGACAGAAATGATTTCTCGAGCCATAAACATGCGGCTGCCGCTGCTGCGCGAAACTGTCCTAACTCAGAATTTGGCCTTTCCCTTTATTTATTTATTTTTTGCTTGAAGTGAAAGTTTATATGGCTCCCTACGTGCCGGGGAAGCTAAGAGCCTTCTAAAGCCTTCCCAGCTATACCTCGGACTTCAGATCATGAAAACTTTCCCAGTCCATAAAGAACATAAATCTGCAATTAAAATGAAAAAAAAAAAAAAAAAAAAGGCATAAAAGGTAAAAGGCTGAATTATATCTTCATGCACTGGCAGTTATATTGAGTGCAGCACAACGGTACCTTGTTCCTCCATGAAGCCATTTGGAATCTTTTTATCCACCGAGGTAACGAGAGCTTTCCTGTGGTTTTTGAACCTGCGGTAATGGCAGAGGAAGCGAAAAAAACGTCAGAGATGATAGAAGGGCAGATATCTGTATTAAAGAAGGTGACCCAGATCTCAGCGCAGGGCCGTTAAACACACAAGGCGGGCAAACAACAAACACCAAAACCAATATCAACCATCTCAGAGAGGCCAAGCTGTTCCTCCTCATGCTGCCGTCGGGCCGGTCGGTGAGTGAGCGTCTGTGGCCTGACCTGACCGAGCTGCTTTTGTGTGCTGTCCTGCTTGAGGTGCAGCTGTTTACCCAGAAGGCACCCTTTACCGCCTGTTTCCAAACCACCCCCACCCCGATGCCCTGACCTGACACGCTCACTCTCACGCACACACACATGCTAAAAGGGAGCGAGGGAGAAAAGAGAAGACAGGAATAGAGAAGGCAGTGAATGTGTGCGCAGGTTTATCCACCTCAGACAGTAGATCGTCAGCAGGACGACGATGATGAGGAGCAGGGAGATGATCAGCGTCGAGGGCAGCACATGAGCACCCTCATGGGTGGGGTTTCCTGCAGAAATGGTAGATAAAACATTCAATGGCCGAGGCGTGACAGTAAAGACATTTTCACAGTTTAAAAGAGAGTGTCTTGGAGTTTTCTGGTGATTTTTAGGTCTTGTGTCCAAAGAGGACCTCTAACAAACTGAATGTGCGTCCAGGAAGTTAGAACTTTTTTCCTACGTCTTTTGATTTAAAAGGAGTTGTTTGACAATTTTGGGAAATATTCACAGTCATTTTCTTGCCATCTGTCGATGAAATATGAAACTCGGGAGCTGGTTAGCTGAGTTTGGCACAAAGACTGGAAACAGGAGGAAGCAGTAAGTCTGGCTTTGTCCAAAGGAAGAAAAGCAGCCTAGCAGCACCTTCAAGGCTCATTAATAAACACATTACATCTTGTTTCTCTTCCATCGTTACAAAATATATCTTGTTATTGTATCGGGTGAGCTTGTCGGCAGATTTTTTACCTTTGGACGGAGCCAGGCTAGCTGATTCCCCTGTGTCCGATCCTTGGGATAATAAGCTTACCATCTGTGAAAGAATGTAACTAAGTACATTAACTCAAGTCCTGTACTTAATTACAATTTTGAGGTACTTTTTTTATTAGTATTGTTGGAAGTGGTATGGATTATTTCCATTTTCTGCTATTTTATACCTCCACTCCACTACATATTGTACTTTTTACTCCACTCCACATCTATTTGATAACTTTAGTTACAAGTTACTTTGCAGATTACATGTTGCATCAGAGCCAAAGTTGCAATTTTTTCAATTAATTAATTTTTATTGGCAATTAGACTTAAAAAAGCAAAGATTCTGATAATTAGAAAAATGCTGAAAATCAGATCCGACAATCATCTGACCTAAACTACACAGTGTGCTTATGTAAATATATGTATATTTTACTTTTACTTGTAGCTTTGATACTTAAGTTAATGTGCCAGGAAATTACTTCTGATACAACAGCACATCTCATATGAGACACTTTAAAACTTTTAATCAAAAACTTTTCATATGAGTGACTTTTACTTTTACCAAACTAACATTTAACATGATATTATTTCTTCTACTCAAATATGACTTTTGTCTGACAAACTGCGAAACTTGATATGAACTTGAAGTCTATATATTTTTACCGACCAAACCGTACCAGTGCCACCTTTCGAGCACAAGTAAAGAAGTCATAAAATCAGCGATCAGTCTCAATATCATCAGCTGCTCATCAATATCTGTATAAAGCTTGCAAACATTAGCTGCTGCTGCACCATAAGGGACAGGCCATAGCAGCACAATCTGAAGTGGATAATGGTGTGATTCCATGCTACTTTTCATCTGTATACAGAAAAAATATGTCATTTCATCTTTCCTCATCATCTCACAGTCTGCAGTATGACTGCTGCTCTTCAGCCGTAGCAACAGTTACCTGCGGTTTGGTTCTCATGAGATGAATTATTCACGGCGATGGAGATCCCGATCAGAAACAACACCATTGTCACTGTGAACAGAGCAAAACAAAAAATACAACAATCAGAAACAGAAGGAACCCTGTAATCCCTCACAAGCTCCACTAGAAGGCGCCAGATCAATAGGAACCACATCTGCGGCCCGGCGAGGCTCACACCGGGGCAGAGAGGAGAGCTCAGCTTTGATGAGCGTGATGTCTGTCCGTCTCTCTGCTGAGCAGTTAAAGTCCTTATGGGAAATCTGCTCGCAGTCCTGTCCTGTCAAGGCGGACTTGAAAGAGCGGCGGCATATCAAATAACCTGATATTCAGACATCAAACGAGCGCGGAGGCTTTAACCCACAGGTGACAGTAACCGTATCCCCCGTGGGCCCTGTGGATTTGACAGTGGAGTCGGGCTCAGCGCAGTATTTGTCAGGAGCCATCTCATTTTGCTGTATTGTCTCTGATGTGAGGCAGCCTGGCAGATCATCCTGCACGGTGACAATAAGACCGTGTAGCATCTCTGGTTAAACACAGTTATAAGTAAAATGGGCGTAACTGGGAGCCGTAACATTGATAAACAGGCTCGGACTGTTTTATGAAAATTAGCATATGTATATAGGTTATACAGTTGGCTTTTCAGAGGAGGCCAGATGGTGTTGTTTTCCTTTTACTGCATTTTTTCTTTCCCTCCCTCCGTCTCTCTCCGCCTCTCCCTTCCCCTCCCTCCACACTGAACCATCATTTCATCCTCACTGTTCCCTCTCCCTTTATCGCCGGAAGCCATCAGTGATTTATTTGGGGGCCGAGCTCCGTGAGTGTCGTCTCCAAAGAGGGAGAAAAGGACACGTTCCCTCACAACTTACACCGGGAATTAAATCGATTCTGACAGATTATCCTCGTGTCTCATTATCTCCGAAAACGTAGCAGCCAATTTCTCTCCGAAACTCACGTCCTCTTTTTTTCTCCCCACGTCCTCAAAATAAGAGGGTAAGAAATCACAGAATAAATTGGGCAAAAGGGGCAAATCTGCCTAAATGTCTTTGATCGAATAAATGAGAGGAGCGAGGAATGAGTGTCCTAATTTATCCTCTGTTCCAAGTCCCCCTCTCGTTATAGAGGCCACAAGACTGAATGGAATAATTCATCGTGTCAATTTAGTTCTGCTCAAAATGGGTCATCTAGGGGCCTAATTTGTGATCTTTGAGAGATTTCTTTTTTTTGTGCACATAACACTAGGGGGTTTCCTATAACTATATCTCCCAAAGCTTCTGTAGAGAAAAGCAGCAACATAATAAAGCTCTAACAATGTGCTCAGAGCTAAATTTATGTCAAAAGGCATGAAATACGATCGGACAACAAATTAGGGGGCTCTGTGTTTTTTGCAAATTATACAGTGTGTTTCTGCAGTAAAACACACTACGGCACACAGAGTGCTGATACACGCACATACACTTAAAGGATTTAATCAGGCCGGCTGAACAAAACACATTTTATTTCGTTTATTTAGTTCACAGTCCGGCCTGGTGTCTATTTTAGACCCAGTCTCACATCAGAAAGTGTAACAGCGACACTGGTCCACAGGGCAAGAGGGAGTAGTTTCACAATAATGGCTCGAAACTTGTGGAATATACTTTTAATCCTTAATCCGCTATCCAAAATTGACCAAGAAACCCTTTATTAGAATTGAAGCATTAATAATTAAAACTGACGGTCATTAGCAATTTTGTCATGTTGAGTTAGCAAGCATACTCATTAATTCATCAATTGATTTACTCCGTTGAGAATTGTTGAGGGTATCATCAAAAGAAAACTTTGACATGATAGCAATGTGCTCGTCTGTTGGAAATCACTGACAGAGTCCAGGAAGAACGCCGGACTTTGAAGCCAATCTAAACTGTAAAATCTTAGTTTTTTATTAAAAGAAGATATAATATAACTGCTCAGATAACTACACAACACAATGACAATGATTCAAAGCTGCCAGCTTATGTTTCAGTAATAGAGAGTCCATAGCAACCAGCATAGCGACAATAGAAAATGTTGCACTGTGATGATTGTCTGGTGAAACCTGGATAAATCTTTGTGATTAATAACAAACTGATTGATCGCACACATTGACTGAACGAAGGTTGGGAAAATAAAAGATAATACAGCAACAATATGATCAAAATGTATTTTCCTGCAGAAACTGAAGTATTATAATTAACTATTGTATCGTCCACTCAGCCATGTTGCTTTAGTTTCACACTCAGGAGTGAGATTCAGTTGCTATTTTTCACACCAATAATCAAAAACAACACAACCTCCAGAATCTCAGCTGTGTGTGCAAAACACACAACAGGCTACCACACAGGCTGCCTTTTCTCACATCACACGTGTGCATGCCTGCACATACGTCCCGCAGCCAAAGGCTATGTGTTGCATATGTGCCACACTCCGTTGGAGGAGCCGGTCCTCTCCCCAGTGTTAACAAGCTGACAGTGTCGGCACCTGTTCTCCACTCTACCCCACTGGGCAAGTCACATTCACTCACAGAGCCGCATCCTACAGCTCTATGCTGCGAGGCATACTGTGCGTACGGGTCACCGCACAGGCCACCGCATATCTGTCATCTCCTGGCAGCTACAGTATATACAGCGCACAGCCAGGAAATGAGAGAGCAGAAGGGAGATGTAGAAAAAAAAAAAAAAAATGTCAAATGCGCTGTCACTTTAAGTGACTCGCTTACATGATGAGACGATAACTCAGATCTAGATTGAATGTTTTCCTGTGCAGCTGAGGAGAAAAAGAGGAACTGCTGGAAATAAAAATAATAAAACCGAGAGCTATCTGTGGGTACAGCGGAGCGTGTGCTGCAGTGTGGCTGTGTGACCAACAGAGGGAATCCACAACACAACTTCAAGCAGGGGAAGCCACAGCAGATGTGTGTTTGCATGGGAGGGCAGCAAAGTGCTCTGCAACCATGGAATGTAATGCACAATGAGCACAATATCATTTTTTCAGTGTTTATTTTTTACACCACAGGGATCGAGAGAAGCTGTGTTGCTGTCCAAAGCATTAATAAAAATGAAAATATCTTCAGTGTCCTACATACAAGAATAAAAAGCCAACAGACCTCGATTATTAAACAAATAAAAATAGGCCAAGTCACGGTGACTCTGACAGGACATGAGTTGAACGACTGTCTCTTATCTGAGGGCTGTTATCTGTGAAAACATGGTTTCGTGAATGCCAATCTGCATCATTGTGTGTGTGAGTGTGTGAACAGGAAGTTTAGAGTGTACTTGGTGTGAAGATTCAGTTTAGGTTTGATGGATTGTAACTAGGCCAGTTACCTGCAAACATGACTTGAGTAGTCAGGATATTTATGTCATGGATGAACTGGCCTTTCTTTAAAGGATAAGTTCACCCAAAAAAGAAAATTCAGTCACTTCTACCCACCTCGATGCTGACTGTAAGCCGGATGAAGATTCATCGTCCACAGAAGATTTCTGGAGCTTCACGACAAAACAGCATTTAAGCATTCTCCTAACTGTATGTTTTCTTTTAGTTGTTTTTTACGTTTCAAAACTAGTAGAATGCTGCAACGCCGTTTTGCTGTAAAGCTCAAGAAATGTTTTGTGGAATACAAAACTTCTTTAGACTTTCCATCAACATAGAGGTAGATAATGACTTCATTTTAATTTCTTGTTTAACTGTTTTTCTAACGGTACAGGCCTTACTTAGTGCCACTGAACCTGGCTATTCTATTTTATATTTTTTAGGACATAAATAATGGATCAATTAATTTCCCAGCCATTGTCATCTAAAGGAATTCAGTGAATATGATGTTTTAGTTTTTTTTAGCTTCTCCGCCTGATTTCTTTTCTTTTGCATTGTTTGCTTGTTTGTTTTTGCTTTGTTTTTTAAAGTATAGAAGTACACAAACAAGAAGCCTGTCACGACTCATCATGGCACAATATTCATTAAGAATCATGCCACCTACCATACACTATTAATATATCATAATTAGCACATGACATCATCGAGCCATCATGTGAAGGGATTTGCTTGTGCTTCGTTATAATTGGCATCTCCATCCCCACCAGCTATTGCATCATTCATTCCAGATCCCTGATTTTTTTCTGTCTGTTTAATGAAAATACGAAAACAACAACGTGATGACTTCAACCTCCAGCACCTGCTCGACGTTAATGTTCCCAGGGAATTAAATTATACTGCATCACTTGCGTCTGGAGTGCAGAAGCAGATCATCCCACCCATGCATGATGCAATGCTAACATTCAGAATGCATCACATGCCGCCTGAACCTCGAGGGTGATGTTACTATGTCGTGCACGAATATGCATTATTCAACATCGATCTTTTGTGCTCGTGAACAGAGACGAGATGAAGTCCGAGCGCGTGTGCATTAAATGTGCGGCAGCTATAGAAACGTGAAAAGAAAAAGCTGTGATATATGCTGCACGACTCGAGACTCACAGCACCCGAAAATGAATCTGTTCTGCTTCACTTCAACGTCTCTCTCTCACCCCGGCTCCCAAATGAAAACCAGAAAATGAGACTCAAAGAAAATCAGACATCAGAGAGAGAAACACCAAGCAGAGAAATCTCTCTTTTCCTCGTGCCAGACCTGCAGCCTGCTCACTCGTCCTTATCATTAATTTAAACAAAACCGTGCAGGAAGAGGTGATGTATAATTTCTGACCAGAGACATAAAAAGGTGACTAACCAAGGTGAGAGATGACTTTTCTTACAGATTTAATCTTGCAGATGTAACCAGAAGACAGATTTTAGTTCACTATAAGTCAAAAATCAGATGTCGAATAACGCATAGAGTGCTGAGAAAATTAATTTATTAATTAAACTTATTAAAATCTGCAAACTCTGAGGACCTAAAACATAATCAAACGACACCATGCTGAGCTCCTGAACTGAGTTAAATATCTCCTCTCAATAATGGATTATATGCACACGTGTAGTATGGTGCAAGATTCTCATTTTACTAAATGCATACTATAAATGTAAAATGTCTAATAATGTTAAGTATTCATCAGCTTTAAATCAATTTTAGAGCTTTTAAATATCTCATTAGATGCTAATAGATCCACTGGTGGTTGGACCTGGTTGTGATTTTATCTCTGTTGACCTGCTCAGTCTTGTAAGGTGTATTATTCATAAGAGAGATATTAAATCTGTTAGGTTTGTTGAGTGTGTTCTGTTGGGAAATCATGGGGATAATTAACTGTGATCGGTGATAAATACATTCAACCATTATATTTCCTTACTGAGTTTGGAAGAAGGATACCGAGTCACACGGTGCACATTAAAATCGATGACTGTCAGTCTTCTTCCTTCTGCAGCCATGGTTCCACTTTCTGCTCTTTTAATATATCTGCCGTCATGGCAGACTGGTTTTACACAACACAATAAATTGCAGCCGTGTATTTTTCGGCAATGTATTTCAGTTTCACATCCAGGAACCTCAATGACTGGCTTGTTCAGCAGTCCTGAATTCTGTTAATCATGCATGTTTTACATTCGTACATGTATGTGCGTCATTTCATTTAAATATTAAACTCAACTCTAAATCCTCACCTGCTTTAATCCGCTTATATGTTCACAATCTATCCATTATCTATATCTACTTATCCCGCTTTGGGTTATGGCTGCACGTAGCCTATCGAAGGGTCTATATATATAAAACCACATGTCAGCCACGAGAACAGCCAGCAGCTGAATGCCTCGACATCAAATCACTATTACAGAACAGCCCAGTGTGTGACATGAATGTGGCTCAAATGATCTTCTGTAATCTTACTGCACGGTTTAACATGAAGCACATGGTGCAGTCAAGCAAAACTAAGGCTCAATCCCATTTCAAATTTTACCCCTGCCCCAATCATTTACAAGTGCCCCCTGCCCTTCAGAACAAGTGGTAAGAGGGGTGGGGGTTGAGATCTCCCCCCATGAAATGTTATTACCACAGTGCTATTTGCCATTTATCTTGTGGAGATAGAAGAGCAGGGTCCATTCACAACTTCACACTATCAATCAGGTGATCAAATAAAAACAACCACTGCTTCATTACCCGGCCAATAGCAGGGCTTTATAGGCTCACATTAGAAACCTGTGCTCCTACCCTACCAGTCTGTACTCATATTAGAGAAGTATCAAGTGCAACAACTTCACTCCGGGACTTGAGTTAAATTTCAGGCGCCATATGCCAACAAAGACAGGTGATTCAATATTGAAAAATGTCAGAATGTGGTGCTGTCATGCACAAATCAGTACTCAGCAACAATGTGAAGTTAGCTAGCTAGCTACAGAGACGTAGCAGCCCAACACTTGACCCTACCCCTCTATGCTATCAGCATGATAGTGTGCTTACAGTCAGTGTTCACATGCTGTTGTTTACCATGTTCCGCTTTTCATTTAGTATCTTTGCATGCTAGCATTTGCTAATTAGAAAAAAAGGGTACCGCTGAGGTTTGAGGTCCCAATGATGGAGGCTAAATGCACCAAGTTTCATGGCAATCCGTCCAATAGTTCACTCCAAACAGAAATGTCAACCTCATGGTGGTGCCAGAGGGATAGTCAGTAGGAATGGCCCTCTGGGAGCCATTAACATACAACATTTTATGGAAATCCATCCTACAGTTGTGGAGATTTTTCAGTCTGGTGGATCAATTGACTGACAGACCATCATAGCCATCCCTCACACGTCCATCAGTGACAGAGTGCAGAGGAGATTCATTGATATTTGCCAGATATGATAATATATCTAAGCTGGAACAATAGGAGCAACGTCGCCAAACACGCATGAATAACACATTCCCAAACATCAGCGAGGCATAAAGAATACTGCTGAAACTATGGAAAGCATTTATATTCCTGGAAAGCGATTTGCTTTACAACAAAGGTGAAGGATGGTCTGTTTATAGGGGTATCTCAAACAATAACAGATATCAAACAGATAGCTGTATCCAATCATGTCTCGGTTTCTTCACAGATCAATACAGCCTCAAAGACAGATCCACATTTTGTACTTGGCACAGAAAGGATGGCATGTCTTGTACACGGAAAAAAGATAAAAGTTGTGTTCTTTTTGGTTTCCAGGGAGAGGAAGAACAAAGGCAGTGCCAACAAAAAAAAAAAAAAAAAAAAAGAAAAAGACAAACCAGAAACAGCCACCACTTCCATCGTCAAGTGCCAAGGAGAAGGATGGAACGAGAGCACAAACACATGTCAGTGAAGTGTGGCAGCGGAGAGAGGAGAGGCAAGATGAGAGAGGAGACGAGATGAGAAGAGAGGGGAGAGAGGAGAGAGGAGTGGAGCTGCAGGAGATGAATGTCGAGATTCCTGGGTTCACAGATAACAGTCGTAATGGCCGATATCCTGAGTACACAGAGGCAGTGGAAAAGGATGGAGCTCTGCAGTCTGGTAAATCACTTCTATACCTTCAAATCGCTGGATTTCACATGTGAGGGAGGAACAGCTGTCTTAAACATCATACTGCAACACCTCCCATCAGAAAGACATGATGCATAACGCTGTGTATCTTTACCCTGTTTACACATCTCCAATCAATCCATGACTCCTGCTTGGTTAAGGTCAAAAGGATCGATGTGGAGAGATGATTTGAAATCCAATTAGTCTCTTCTGGAAAGGAGACACTGTAATTATTGGATTATTTCCCATTAATGGATTAAATTCCAATTGATTCCCTGTAACGGAATTGAGCTGGTTTGTGGTCAGAGGGATTATTAAAAGACTTACACTTCCAATCAAAGCCAGCGTGATCTGGTTTCGGGTTGACCCTTCAGTCCATAGCAGCCACGCGGTCCTCACTTCCTGTCTTGGTTATCCGGGTGTCCTACCCCTCAGTCCTTCTCCTACTCACATCCTCTCTGAGATATCGATAACAGGACTGGAAGACAGGGATGAGGTCGCCTGAGGTCGTCTGAGGTGTGTCAGATTGGGATCAAGGCACAAGGGATCATGGGAACCTGGAAAAATGAGCAGAAGGCAGTAATGAGAAACGTATAAAAGTTCAGCCGAACCCCGGAGCTACATATTTATCATATTATATTGTTAAGCAGCAACAGAGGCAGATTTATCCGTGACTCACAGTTTGAGGCTGACTCAAAGAAAGACAACACAACAAGAAATGCATGAACACACAACCAGAGAGCAGAGGAACGAGTGGGAGTCGGCATCGAACGGGGCGAGTGTGTGTGCGGACGTGCGACCATTTGCGCCGCACATGCCCGATGTTTGTGCGCGGCTCAGCGCTCTCCCTCGGCAACGACCTCGGCTGCAACTTGCAGAAGCCGCTGTTGCACAGCAAAAACATTAACAAGCTACTTATCTCCAACCATGCAAAACTAATCATCCCCCAATAAGTCTTCCGAAACAGTGTTTGTGGCACACATGAGTAAACACTCAACGCTTGGTGAATGGTGTTTGTAATCAGTGTTGCCCAATTAAAGCTACCACCGCAACACGGCCCAGAAATCTGTCTATAAATGTGGCTGTACAAGGAAAACCCTCGCATAAAGCATGTTGGAATTGATTCTTCGCTATTTACACAAAGGCGTCCCTGTGATGAGACAGAAAGCGTGCCCCCCTCTGCCCCTCACTCCCACTCTCCCAGAGTCCCGCTGCCCACAGGTGTGAGACACAAAGCCATATTGTTAACATTTGGCCGCCGCGACGCAGCCGAGTAGAAAAGCGGCAGAGGAGAGGTGAATTAGTCACTCGGCGCAGCTGGACGAGCCCACTCAAGTCTGAGGGAGAATGAATGGACAAGGTATGGAAAACACCTCCCTTCCCCTGTACCGTAGGAGCTGCGCTCAACTTTTCCGAATGTTGCAAAGTCTGTGGCATGTGAGCATAAACATGTTTGCCATTAAAAGCAGCCCATCAAAAGCCTTCCTTCATAAATGAGGCTTTAAAAAGGTGCTCCGCTCACATAAAAAGTGGAGGGACCGGAGAGAAACAGGTTCCAGTTTGTCTACATTGTTAGAAACAAAGATCTGCTTTAGAGAAGAGACACGAACATCAGAACAGTCCATGGACCAGACATGATTGTTGTTACCACTTACAGTGCCAAAATCTAGCAAACAGTTTGGAAGAGTATCTGTCTATAATAGCTGCTACTAATGATTCTCATTGTCAGTTAATCTGTTGGTTATTTTGCTGATTAGTCGTCAATACTACCAAAATGTCAATCAGTGTTTCCCATGGCCCCAAATGATTTCCTCAAATGTCCTGTTTTGTTCACAAGACAAAGATGCTCAGGTTACTTTCATAAAAGAGTATAAAATAGCAGAAAAATTCACATTTAAGAAGCTGAAATCAGAGAATTAGGACTAAACGATACTCAATAATAGTTTGATATGATTACTTTAGTTTACAAACCCACCACAATAAATCAAATGTTTGACACTGTTGAATATCCTGCGTTAGGTTTGATTTGTGGACCTTTATTATTGTTTAAAAAACTATGTTTGGGATAATTTTTCATCGGGATATTCTAGTTGTGAGTCTGACTGACACATAACAGAGCTGAGTTGAGCTTTTCAAGACTCAATGGCATCCATTTTTTTTCATCATCTGAATTGTGAGAACTGTGACAATCACAGGCACAAAATTAAAAAAATCTGGATAATCACTAGACTGTAAGGATTCAAGAAACGTCTCATTTAGCCATACTATCAAATTCTGTGGGGTGATTCTGGTCCTTACATCAGACAAATTAAGAGAAATGTGTTCAAAACTACGAGATAACAAAGTATGTGGCGGTCTGGTTGCTGCTCCACAACTTGCCTGTCATTTACATCAGATTATGGATTTTCATTCACGTCACACCCACTGTAGTACGCACAACAGAAAAGCCCAAATCAATGCAACAGAGGCCCAGTTATCCTGACTTATTATTCTCTAGCATGAGCCACGGTTAGGGCTGGACTATATGGCAGAAACTAAAACCATATTGTGATTATTTTTGACAGATATTATGATTATGATATGATGCATGATGTGTGGCAATGATCCTTATTGCACGATGCCTTTTGTCACACATTTTTGAAGCTTTTAAACATTCCTTCACTACATTAACGTCCCTTAAAGACAAACTCATGGCCGTGTGGACATGTGGGAATGCTTTTGCTGATATGGTTTCATCTACAAAGCAGCCTCCCTTTTTCTACTTTGCCAGTTTATGGATTTATCTTGTTTTAATTTCTATGCCTTCTCTGTTCCTTTCTCTCTGTTGTATAACTGCATATCCACACGTCTTCACAAAATTAATTAGCAGAAAAAGAAATGTTTTTACTCTTCAGCCCGAGTCGAGGTCCAACAACACTGGCTCTTTCAACTACCATGATGTAACTCCTTTATAGAGGCCCGGCCTGGTTCACACCCACGTCTTTTAAACTCCACACCCAAGCAAAGATTGCTCAACTGATGCCATTTTCTCAGACTTGAGAGCTCCTCCTGAGCCACAGAAAAACATTATACAACCGGCTGTGTTGCGCTCCCTGCGACTATTCAGACGACACTGACGTGTAAGATTGATGAAGTGCTCCTTTTAACGTAACACGTCTCCAACATGCTGACGCGTAGCTTCGATTTCAGCTTCTCAGTTGGTGCACTCACTCTATGAATGTACTCAACGGCAACGTATACGGAGAAAGAACTGTATGTATGTCACTACACGGCTCACGCGACCTTTGACCTCGCCATCAAACGTTAATCTCATTACTGAATCTGTCACTCACAGATGAGTCGCAGAGCAACCACGGCTCTTTTCTTTGGATCCGAGCACATTTTCAGCTGCAAGGGTCGACTCAAGGCCAGTTTTTACACGGCAGGTTTAAGAAAAGATAGCAACCAAACAGTCATGAAGTTATTCATAATAGATAAAATAGTTAACATGCTACACTGAAGTAACAACACACTAGGTTAGGCTTTTTTTGAATGGTAATGTATTATGATTAATGTTAAAAAGCCTGAGCTAAATCATAATAATGGATAAAATATGCTATAAGTTATTCATACTGTATTTCACTTGCTTCTAAGTCTTTTGGGAGACTTTTGTGAAACCATCTCGGTCTTTTCACACGGAGTATTGTTCTCCCTTCGGTCCACAGTCACAGAAGAAGGAGACACGCTCGCGGCATACGATTACTGCAGGCACAAGCACTTCCTTTCTGTGCCACTCAGCCCATTGAGTAAGAGGGGAAACATGCAGGCCATTAAAGTTTTATGGGAGTGCAGTCATCACCCAGCACTCTGTGGTTCGATCATTAATTCATACCCAAACAGACAACACTGAGCACTGTAGCTCAGCGCGGCGACGAAGTAAACGTATCTCTTTTGGGCGCACAGTAAAGAATTAAATATCCCCGATGTTGTCTTTCTTCATTACTCATTAAAATATTCACACACAAAAAAGAAGAATCTGATGGATGCTACTCAAACACCCCGCATATTCAATGAGTTCATTCATGCTATTCACTCGCTGCCTTCCTGACACATAAAATCCAATATTGATGGCTTCTACCCGGCGGAGTCGCACGTGGTTTCCTGTGACGATGAATCAACGGTTTCTTATATAATGGGCTGAACTACTGCAGGTCCTCAGAGAGCGCAGATGCACGCAGTACGCTTCATTCATGATGCTCAGTGTGCAGAGCAAGCTGAGACTGTGTTATTCTGTGAGTCAGGTGGGAAAATGAGATTTCACACTTATGTTTGCTAATTCAGTTCAATCTGCGAGGTTGTCTGCTGCGAGCAAAAAGACAAAACGCTGCTTTTTAAAGGAGACATATTTTGCTCATTTTCAGGTTATACTAGGTCACTGCTAGAACAGGTTTTCATGCTTTGGTGCATCAGTTTTCTTACCCTGCAACTCTGTGTTTACTCTCTGTCTCTGTTTAAGCTCCTGTCTCTTTAAGGCCCGCCCCTGCCCTGATTGGTCAGCTCACACACGCCTGACCCAGCTCTGCTGTCTCCGGTCGCCTCTGTCAGTGTATTTAGCTCCCAGTTAGCGCCACTGTGACTGTAAACGTCACCACAGGAACCATCTTCACAACCAAAAACTTCACCACCGCACATGTTACAGAAGGAATATGATCCGTATTAGCCTCGGCATCTGATGTTACAGCTTTATAACAGTTTTTATATATTAGCAAGCTAACTGCTGGATGCTAATCAGAGTAACACACAGAGCAACTGTGCTTGACTCTTCTTTCAACATAATGCTGGGGACAGACATCTGCCTCTTAATTCTTACATGCCAAACTAGCCGCAACGCATACATTATGCAAATGTCTGACGTGGCGACATGGTGTGATGTCAAGATTTCAAGGAGAGCCTACTGACGAGGCGTTTCAGACACTTCAGATGCAGATGTGTTTTCTGTATGACGTTCAAGCCCTCTTACATGCACTATATCACACACTGAAGAGAAGGGAAACACTGAAAGAGGAAAATAAGTCTCCTCTCCAAAATGAGATAAAGACATACCAATGCTGAAACAATTGTGATTTCTCAGCGTTCATTTAAAGATCTGCCACTTTGAGACCTCATGCAGCCTCATACTCACCCGAGTCCTAAACCTTAACTGCGACTGGTCTACCGAACATGTCAGAGCCTGAGCCTCAAACACCCATGATTTGAAATAAATTGCTGTCGCCGAGGGAAAATAGCCTGGGAAACATTATTTTCATGACCTCATGTGAGGGGATGAGTGGAGTAATCTCCGGCCTCGAGTTTGAGGACTCTGAAAATGACACTTCTGGGGCACAGTGTAGGTGAAACCAGGGACAAGAGATAGTAATCAGTGCAATTACAGATCCGCCACTGCAGCTCAACCGAGGGTAACAAGTTCTCCTTTCAGCAGAGTCCACTGTAAGTGAGTTAAAACTGTACGAACTGTGAATCAAATAAAGAGTGCTGCGGCAGCCCGATCCGAACTGTCTTTCTAATTAATACGGCCGTGTTCGGGTTTCTTTGTCTCCTTCACTGTGAGTGTTTCCTGAAACAGCTCTTTGTGCTGAAGTGAAGAAGCTCTCATTGAAAAGAACAGTCGCTCGCTTTCCTCTTTATCGGACAGATTGACAACACAAGCGCTTCTTCTTCTTCTCGCAGCACGCCGCACCACAAGTACAGATGAAACGGCGAATTAGAGCGGCGAGCGGGTGCGCTTATGAAATATGATAAACAAGAGACGATCATGAGTCGGAGGTTAATGCGAGCGAGAAAACTTTTTAAATTGGGTTGTGACGGTGCGGTGGATTATAAAATGTGGTGCCTAAAGATTATGACGGAGGATGTATGCGGGACACGGCCATTTTCACGCAGCACACTGCCTCATAATCAAGCCTGCGGAGGCCTTCAGAGGGCAGTCCAATCAGAAACAGCTGCAGTGTTTCAAGAAGTTACTCAGGGTTCTCTTATCTACTTGTTCCACCAAAGAACTCATACTGCTCACTACAGACGGACTTGTTTCAGTGGCAATCAGGAGAAAATGTGGCAGAAAACAGACAAATAAAGGCAACACTGGACAGTTAAAGTCAGCCAATTAAGAAGGGTGATTACCCGGGAACCTAATGAAATTTTATATGGCTAAATTAACCTCTGATTGGCCCACGAGGCTTAATGTACCGACCGCGATCGAGATAATTAAATGTTAAAACTATAAATCAGTTTGGATAAATGACTTGCTTTCTCGCGTTGTACAAATAATCCTCTCCGGCTGAAACGTCTCTGCATGAAAACAAAGCTATTAAACAAATCCGTAAACCCTCAGGAACACACAGAGCGGAGGGTGAACAAGCAGAGGTGTCACACATCTGTTTAGAAACAAAACTCCAGGATGGAACGAGCCGGTCGCCAGGATAAAATGTTCAAAGTTAATGGTCGATGGGATGGTGGTGGAGTTACAGGTGAGAAGGTTTCCAAGCCAGTGACGGCAGAGACCTCGGGACATCTCTGGCCGTGTTTGTGGCGGCCAAAACAGGTGTGTTAGGCCCAAACATGATCTCTACTGAACCCTAACCAAGTTGTTATTGTGCCTAAACCGAACCACAGCATATTACATTGTAGTTTCAACGCGTCCATGGTTTGCAAAACCGCACCACACTGAGATACTGTATCAGAAAGGACATTTGAACTACACAGCAAACGTACAAAGCAGTCACACAGACTCTGATATTAGTCATCGGTTATCTTCCACCTCCATCTCCACTCCCTCATCCTCCCCCCTGTGCTCTTTATCCATTCTTCTTTCAGCCCAGGTGTTCAACACCAATCTCATCCCTGACAGAGAGGGAGGTTTATGGCTGTCATCTGATAGAGCTTCTGTGGCATCCTCCGAACGATCCCTCAAGCGGATGGGCGTCATTTGAAAGCAGGAGAAGTGGATCACGTTGACTCAACGGTGACTCATGTCTTCGAGGCTGTTGTCATATCGGTGTCCCGCGTTCATGTGTCAAAGTTTACAGAAACTGCCCACACTCACAGATATGCTTTTAAAAACAGGCCGGCGTGGATTGTATTTCACAGAACCAGCATCCTTCTCACCTAAGGATACTGAGAAGTCATCATCGGGAAATTAATTTCTGTATTAACATGTGTCTAACTATAGAGCATGTACTCCCCAGGTGGAGGAGATGTGGGCTACGTAGCCCGATGTTCAGACCACACAGACGAGGAGTCTGAGGTAATTCTAAAATTAACATCAGCTGTTAGTAGGCCATTTATTCAGGGAGGGAAAGTGAAGGTTACGTTAACGTGAATGAGGTTATGGTGAATGAGGAACATTTATAATTCATGTATGAACACATGGCGTTTCAATCGACGATTACATATCATCTCACTGTTATTAAAGGAGCTCTGTGGGACTTCTGTCGTTACACGCCATTTCTGAAGTAACGCTAGCTGCTGTTGCTCTCTGCTAGCAGAGCGTGGAGAGGAGGCACTTGACCGTGCTTAAAGTCACATCCTCTGGACTGTCACGGAAAATCCGACCCACGTCCTTCACAAAGAAGCCCACAGTCAACAACTTAAACACATCGTCCGCAGGAAGGTCTGATGATTTCTCAGGCCACATTACAACCCGCTCACATGTGGCCAATAAAAAAAAAGTGGTGTAAATTGTTACATAGAGCTCCTTTAAAATCAGACTAACCCATTACAGCTTCTTGTGTTCACTTGTTCCAGATGCATGGCTCGGTATTTCACATTAGCACCACCATGACAGCGACAAATATGAGAAACAGGGAAAATGTAGGTGATTATTTTGTGTTTTTAAGATGTGTCTTTTATTTTGAAATGCCCTTGCATCAAAATAACAATAAACTGACACACAGATGATACAAAAACAACCCACATTCAGTAAACTACAGCATCCAGTGTGCCTGAGTGTGCAGCAGGCCTGTCTACTATATGTGTAGCCTACTACGTGTACTCGCCCCCTTGCGTTTTTCTGTCTAGACCGGTTGTGCTGCATATCCAATGCGCCCTTTCTCCTAAAAAAAAAATCCAGCCGGAAATCTGAAATGAAATCAACAATTTATCGGATGACTGTCCAGTTAATGTAAAAACAATCATCGGTCAGAGGGAGAATAATCACATGGAGCAGGGCGTGTGTATCTGCTCCACTAACCCATATTTGCTGAAGCCCCTGTTGTTTCCGTCTAAACATAAATATCATGTCCAGTCCCCGTGGCCTGCATCCGCTTTTCTCTCCCCTGGAGATTTTTCTGTTGATGTACAAGCATTTCGGCGAAACGCAGCGAGGTGTAATTATAAGGGGGAGATGCGCGGAGCCTGAATGCATCACAACTCCCCTGAGAAAGCCGGCGACATGTCTGAAAAATGACGCCGCGCCGACAGAAAAGAGTCGGTGTTGACGCGTAAACACGCAGATGGAAAGGTAGCCCGGCTGCTTTCCCACTGCTGTCTTTATTTTTTTCCACCCTCTCTCCCGCATCTTACCGTGGTAATCTGCGGTGACCTCGCCTCACACGGCGCAGCGGCTGATGATGATGATGGTGATGATGTCGGCTCGGGTCTTTCCTGCCTCGTCTCCTCGTACGTCCTTTGGAGAGTAACGCAAAACACAGCAGGTTCGTCGATTCATCTGATCGGAGCGGAGCCGGAGAATGCGTCTATATCCCCCTGGTGATGGTCATGTTTCCAGCAGGTCTCTCTGAGGATGCGCCGCCACCCCCCCTCCTCCTGCCTTCCTGCCTTCCTGGCTGAGCTGCGCGCTGTTATGGCAGCCGGAGTGGAGACTGGAGACCCTCCCCCGGGCGCAGAGCGGTGGATCAGGTGGACGCTCAGCATCCCTCACATTCCTGCATCACTGGGCGATAAAGGGCAGGCCCGTGCGTGAAAGGGCTCACTTTGTTTTTGTCTTCTCCCCTATGATAATGTGATTTTTTTTATTTTTTCACGGTTGACATTTTGGCATATGACGTTTCTTCAATGCATTACGAGGCTTTAAGCGGTAACATTCCTGCAGTGTTCCTCTGGGGGATTACACTGACCTTATTAAACTGCATCCTGTTTTTCACGTCATATGATGCTTCAGACCTGCTTACTCAGGAGGCATATTTAAAAAAACAAACATTTTATTATTATTATTACATTTTTCTGTTAGACTAAGCTAAACAAGGAGTTCCATAATGGTTGGATGGTTTCATTTTGATTTATATTTTCTTTTAAAAACCTGCGATTTAGAGTTTTTCTTTTCTTTCCTTTTCTTTTTTTTTTTTTTTTTTAGGTCAGTGTATCAGATAACTAAAAGGCAGACCTTTACAGTAAAATAAATAGACCTGGTCAAAGGTTTTACTACTCAGACCATAAATGTTAGTAGTAGAGCCATCTGCTGGCAATGATGAACCCGTCATGCTGCCTTCATGTGCTCGCAGAAAGTTGTAAATACGAGAGCAAACAGTAAAATAAGATCCACCCATCTGAAACCGTTTATCCTTCTCAGGGTCACCGAGGGGCTGGAGCCGGTCCCAGATGGCACTGGGGCCACGGCGGGGTACAAACTGGACTTCATCGCATGGCTGACATATAGGAACAGTAAAATAAGATGATCACTTTATATATTAAAAGGTTCTATAATGTAGAAAGTGAGATTTCATGTTTTTTTAATATAACACAGGCCTAAATGTGATATAAATAATGTGAATGTATCAAAAAGCTCAAACAGCTTGTATTCAGAAACTGTGCCGCCTTCAAACGAGCCGTCAAAGCTTTCATATGGTTCTGGTGTCACAAGATGCAGAAACACGGTGGGTGGTGCCTGCTCAGGCCTGTGAGAGCTGACCAATCAGAGCCGACTTGGCTTCTCTAGAGGCGGGGTCTTAAAGAGACAGGCACTGAAATGGAGCGTTCAGACAGAGGGTGAATAAAAGTGCTGCAGAATTTATACAGTATGAGAAAAATAATGTGTTTTTTGAACATGACAGCGGCTGTAAGTGACACGTTCTGATTAAAATAAGTGTTAAATAGCGCTATATTCCAGCAGTAATCACTGTGATAGAGTGTTTGGTCAGTAGTGTGTCTTCTTCCCCTCCTCATGCAGTTAAAGAGAAAATACATTTTCTGGTATCCCTGACCACTTTATCCAATCAGGACAGAGAACTCCAGAAGGAGGCGGTCCTGGGCAGGATCCTCTGGTCTGCTGGTGATTACTCCTTTGTGTTCATGTGGTGACATAAAGTGGAGGGAGGGGATTGGTAACGAGACGACAATGCTTACAGCAGCTTTAAAACATGTAAAACATTTCCAGTAGACAATGAAGTAAGAGGAATTCAACCAGGCGCTCAGGCAGAGGTACAGTCCGTGGGTGCTCTTGGGGTAGGGAAAAAATCAAATTTAGAAACAGCGGGTCCCAGGCACTCAAAAAAGTATCAGAGAAGGAATAGATAAAAAGCCTTTATTTAGGTATGGCTTAAATCATTAAAATAAGAGCCAACATGTTTCAACCACAAGTGATCTTCTTCAGGGCATTGAAATGCAATGAAAGAGAATGTCCAACTCATATAGGTTAAGTCCCACCCATAGTGCAGGTGCACTCAACTAACCTGATGAGGCGTCATCTAATCAATTGGCCAAGTAAGGCCAGCAGGTGTACAAGATTGGTACAGACTGTCCCAATCTTGTACACCTTTATCTATTCCTTCTCCTTTTTTGAGTGCCTGGGACCCGCTGTTTCTAAATTTCCAGTAGACATTCAAAATAAAAGTGTGAACCTGAAAATGAGCATAATATGGGACGTTTAAAGGGTAAAAAAATGTAAAATGTAATAGGCCTTGGTGTAAGATTGGCAATGTTAAAAAAAACTAAATTGCCAATTAAGATCTATCGACATCAGTCATGCAGAAATGTTCATGGCTGAGGTAATGTGTTAAAGTTTCATTCACATTATATTTAGTCACCTTCACCGACTTCCTCACTCTCCCGACTCTCATAGAGTTAATGACGGAATGAATTCAAAAAGTCTCTCTTCTTTTTTTACACTTTATAACATTTTTAAATGGTAGTACATTTTATGGAGCGTGTCTTTATTCTGCTGCTGCGCCACAGCTAATGTACAGAATCACATTTTGCTACCATTAAATACTTGTACACAGTAAGTGACATTTGCAAGTGTGACTCATGAGTCAGAAATATGAGCTCCCAGGGAAAACTGGAGGGCAGTTTTGTTAAAGGGCAGCCGTGTAAAAGGTCCTCTGTTCCCCGAATGTGCAGCCATACAGGGAAATTTCAAGTACGCAGAGGCCTTCGAGAATCACAAGGAAAACGTCTCTGTGCTCGCTTTATCACTGTTAGAAAATGTGATGTCTTACACAGTATGTGGGTTAATCCTCTGTGGATTTTATCGACTTCACAGAGACATGAAAACAAATCATTTAGTTTAACTGGGCTGCTTTTGATGACCTCTTGTGGAAGCAGCATCAGAGCTGGTGGAGTGATTCTGATTGGATCTGCAGACAGGGGGAACAGACTGCTGTGGGATGAATGTATTCAGGAGGTGGGACAAATAATTTACAAATGTTATGTAGCGTCTCTAAAAATCTGAGTTGAGGGATTCAGTCAGCAGATTTATTCACAAGCTGCGAAGTCAGGAGACGAGTCACGGAATCAGTCATTTTTCTTTTTGTGGTTTTGTTAAGTACATTTGACTCAAAGTGTCAAGGATTTACTGACTGCGCTTTAGTCCCAAAAGGAACTCTGAATACTCTCACTGAAGAGGAAAGAAGAAAAATATGTTGCGATCACTCGACGACAGAAAATGAAATTATGAGTCATTAATCAGTGATAACAGCGGCCCGACCAACCCATTTTATTTAAAAGCATTTATACCACAAAACATCTCTCCAAAGTTGAAAAAATCTCAGACACACAGACTTGGATCGAGGCTATTGACAGTAACAGAGTTAGAACTTTCTTTTAACGCGGCCCACTGGCTCATGGGTGGATGACTGTGGAAAAAGAGAGAAAGAGGAGTGTGTAGGATAGCTGGCAGAGTCAAAAAGGCTCGATGTAAAATTGAAAAGAAAGCAGAGCCTCTCGGATAAAATATTCAGTAAAGTCAGGACCACAATGAAACTTGCTTGGTGAACTAAGAATATCTGAGACAAAAGTGTGTGTTACACAGAGTTAGTGGGAGAACAACAAGTCTATCAATAATCCAGGTTACCTTGGCGGCAGGGTCATCTGGTCTTATGTTCAGGTGACTTTGTGTTTTGTAAGCATCAGTCAGTTTTTTGTAGTCACATAAAGGGGCTTCAATCTTCCATTCACATTGTAAAGTTTGTTTTAATTTTATTACTTATTTGATCATCAGGAGTTTTCTGCATCCACGCAGTGACAGAGCATAATCGTGAGTCTGCAGCCAATGCTGATTGTTGATTGTCCGGCCTTGGCGGGACAATAATGTTGTCGGGTAACTTTTTAACAATGCTCTATTGCAGTGTTTTTCAGTCTAAAGGCAGCTTTACACTTCTGCAACTGCGTATGCGCTATCCAACTGCGTAACCACGGAGACCCCTCGAGCCCTCATAGTTCTCTGTCATGGTGCCGGATACGCAATGCAATTTCAAGAAATTCCAGAAATGGTGTTTTTAGAGGACCAATCGTAGCCCTTGCCGTCTCCGTTGTCGCTTGACGGAGTGACGGACACTTAAAAAATATTTCGTGACGACGGAGAGGCTCTCCGACAGGCTCTCCGACTACGTAGAGGGCTCTCCGCGACCTACGTACAGCACTTTAGTAGTAAAAATTAGGCTTTACCCTCCTCTGCATGTTCAGATGTTTAACTGCTCCAACACACCTGGTTCAGATGAATGGCTCGTTATCAGGCTTCAGCAGAGCCTGATGAGGGGCTGATCGTTTGAATCAGGTGTGCTGGAGCAGGGCAATCTACAACACGCAGGGCAGGGGTCCCCCATGAACAGGACTGAAAAACATTGCTCTATTGCATTGGATTGGGAGTGAACATTAGGCTACGCAGTGATGCAGGGAGGCAGTGATCCGCAGCGAGTGATAAATATCACGGCCAGTATTAAAAGGACATTGTGGGCACATTTACGATTCTGTGAACTTGCTGGGAGGCTTGAACTGGCATGGAGCATGCTGTGTGTACAGTCTGCCTCACTACAATTACCAACCAACTTTAGCCGTTTCGACCTGAAGCTAACGTCTGCAACCATAAATAAAAAAGGGAGCCCAGCTCATCGGCCGAGAGGTGCCGTCCACTTTACTGTCCAACTCTGAGAGAGGTTCATGCAGCAGGAGGTCTGTCCGAGAGCTGCTGTGTGAAAGCGAGGGTCATGTAATGTTTATGTACAGAGCTGGTATTAAAAGGATGTATGCTGTTGTAAAAAATGCCTCTTCAAAAGTTTGCAAACATGATATGTGTCATCTCTTTATCAGCCTACAGTGTTTAAAGCAGAATCTGTGGTTCATTAACTGTATGACTGATCATTGGAGTTATCAGCTGAGTCCAGTCATCTGCAGGGTGCTTCTGAAATCATTTAAAGGGAGCATTTCTACAACCATATTTAGTGTGTTAGGGTCTGTTCCATATGACCAGTTTCCTTTCACTTCTCTTTACAGCGTGCACTCCGGTAGCGCACACCAGATTTCAGCTGGGGGCAGTGTTGCTCTATAAATTCTCAACAAACGTCCTCTACTGCTGTACACTGCTTTGTGATTCATAGGGTTTCCTGTATGTATGTGTGTGTGTGTGTGAGTTTCACTTACCTAATTTACCTCATCATATAATTTAATTATTTTAGTTTCACTCCGCATTGAAGTCAAAAGAGATCCGAGCGTCATGCACGGCTCCAATTATCCAAAACGCATTGTGAGTGAATCGTGTGGATTGCTCGCCCAGCTGAAGTTAATTGCCATTAAAGACACACTTAAGCCCGCTGTAAAAGAAAACAAGAAAAGAAAAGAAAGGAAAAAATAAATTATCTTTTAAATGTAGCATCTTGAAAGAGCGTGTTTGTCTTTGTCAGCGGGGCAACAATAATTACATTCTTCCTGTTTGAGATTTAAATCGGCAGCGCTTTGTGCAATATGCAAACATCAATTCCAAATTGACAAGTGGCCTCGGTGTGTCAATACTGCAGCTGATTACTTGTGTCCTCAGACTCATAACTTCTTTATTTATTAATTTGTTCTTCTTTTTTTTTGCAGATGATATTAAAACTTGCTGACTTCACAGTGAAACAGCACTGAGGTTTTAACAAAAGGGGGTTTTCTTGGATGGACAATGTGGCACTGTGCTGCAGGTACATTCATTTCCTCGAGGCTGCGGAGGCTTTAAGGGAGGCAGGTTTTCCACCTGCACGTCAAAGAGACTTCTGTCCTAAAAGAACAACCCGGTCCGACCTTCATCACTTCATGTTATCACATCTGAAGGAGGGGGTCCTTCAAGTGGGTTCCAGCATTTAATAAGACAGTTTCCATGTTCCTTTTCTTCACATCTACTACAATGCAGTGACTGATGACGCTGACTTGATGTATTATTTCTCACCGCGGAGCAGAAGTATTCTGTCTGCAGCCAATGACAAACCCACACTACACATCTTAAGCTGTGCCCTTGTACTTGAAGCATCCACAGCTTGGCACTAGCGGGTATTTTGTTCTGAAATAGGCCATGATGACAAGTTGTTCACTAGTGACCGCTGGCGATGATATAAATTTTTCCTTTCTGTCCTGCCTGTTGGCTCTAATGCCAGACCAAGAGAAAAGGTACTGCCGTGAGCTTTATGACAAAATGTTTTATCCCCCATTAACCTTCACAGAGTGGGTATCAGGAGGGGATTTCAGGTGGAATAAAGCACTGGTGTCAATAGGCAGGTGTGTCTGTCACTGAGCTCAATGGAGACGACCGGCTAGCATGTGGCGCCCTCCGTCCTTCATTTCTCCTCTTTCTTTTGGGGTCATTCCTTAGCTGGGCTCTGACAGCAACCGCTGATAAGAAAATGATTAAGTATCACGGACTCCACCACAATCCAATTCATGTTCCTGGATGCCCTGCAGACTACAGAAAAAAGCTGCGTCAGAAGCTTTTTTTTCTAATCAGGAAGTCCTAACAGCTTTTTGATTACTCTTCGTATAAGCCGCATGTGCGTAAGGCTGCCTGACTTACAGCCTGAAATCCATTTACAGTACATTGTGTGCCTGAATGTAACACATGTTAGAGATTAGCGACGTGGAGGAGTGTGAATGGTGACTCGGTGGGGAGAATCGGGCTGAACTCTCTGTTGTATCTGAAATGGATCGGTCTGAGTTGGCATACTGTAAAACACAATAAGCTGTGGAAGTATATACACAAAGGAGCCCGTTATCACCTGGAAAAAAGGTCGCCTGCGCATCCATATAGCAATATAACGACACGTTTCATGTTTATTGTGAGGCGGCGACATCCAGTGGTCATAAGTTAAATAAGTAAATAATAGGTGGAAACAAGTTAGCATTTCTGCACTCCCGGTTACCTCAGTCAACGGGTTTCTTGAATCGGTCGAATGCCTAAAATAAGGCCTGTGGTTCACACAACCTTTAGAGATTTTTTTTAGGTAAAACACGTCTGTAAACACCCCACGTTTGAATTAAAAGGTGTGTACATTGGGTGGCTAAATGATATCTTCTGCAATAATCCAGCATCCAACTGAAAAATCCCACAGCATCACCCTGGTTCCCCTTGAAATAAAGTCTAAATTCCAGGTTAGCCTACAAAAATATTAACCTGACTCTCGCCAGATGAATTTCGCTCCGCCTAGCTCCACTCATCCATCTGGGATCGCTCCATTGGAGATGTGTTTCAGAAGGCTGGGCCTTATCAAAAATCCTTGCATATGATTGGATAAACCACTTGTCTGTCATCTTTATTGACGTACTACTTCAACCACTCACAGCGGAGCCATTTGGTAGATCAAGCTCTTGCCAAATCCGGTCGGGAGAAGGGCAAAAACATTGTTTCCTGCAAACAAAAGCCTTCAGAGCCGTTCTCTGATGTTCTTTTAACGAAAAAATATTGGGTAGATTGGACAACACGGATGAATTAGCAGCATCAATGTTGACGCTTGCTTCCTCGATGCGCGAGTCGCTTCTCCGCGACGTCACATCTATGAAACTCCCGCCTGGCGAAATCCCTCCCAACGGGAGCGATCCCAGATGTATGTGAGTGGAGCTAGGCGGAACGAAATGCATCTGGCGAGAGTCAGGTTACAAAAATATATCTTCCCTGCAGAACTACACTGATATGGGAGAAAAGGAGAAAGTCATGTGACATAGTACAAACACACATGTATATACTGTATGTGTAAAGGCAGATTTGACTCACAGGGATCAGCAACCAGCCGTGAAATTCCTCCCATGATGCATCTAGGCACCCATGAAAAATGGAAATGGCAGCAGCTGATCTGTCGATGGGGACCAATCTGTCTCCTCATCAGGGCTCTTCATTAAAGTCAAGCACTGTCCATTAGAGCCCGTAATCCTCCCTCGCCCGGTGCCACGCACGACCTTGAGGTGTAACAGTACACACTGTTTTAACAGCCCGGGAGTTCTCACAGAGGTACACTAAATGTCAGAGGCACTTTGGCTGCTGGCTTTTGTGGGTGAAAAAGTTGTTTTGGAGCAGGATTTAAAGAGTTCTCTTGACGCCACAATCCCTCGCAGAGTTGTTAGTCACTTTACAGCCAATCATAACCAATAATTTAACTTCTCCTCGCGATGCTGTCGTCGCGCAGTGTGACTTTTTTCACTGTCTACTACCGAATGTGATCATTCCGTGCTTACCATAGTCGCTGCTTAATTGAGCTGGATGCGCGTCAATGATTTCACTTAGAGGGGATCATCAAGATTCAGACAAGCACCTGGTCTTTTATGTGCCTGTAGAAGGCTGGCAGGAAAAACGATTACCGGCCTCATTTGTTCTCTATAGACAGTTGTGACCTTTCCAATTGGCACATCCTCTTACGAATATGACAGCTTTTCTTTTCCAAAACCAGGAGTGATTTTGCATTAAATATGCACATAAATTGCATTTTTGCCTATTGGGGAGCTCGGAGTGGGAACATACTGTACAATCAGTATGGCGGCGCCTTTTTGACGTTGGATGTGTCAGTTATCAGTGGAGGTTTACGGTGGTCCCATTGTGCTCGCCTTTCAGCAACATGGAAAAAAGGATGTCTATGGATTGCCTTTGTACATGTGGCTGAATGCAATGTCCAGTGTCATGCATAAATAATGGTAGTAGTCACGTAATATTAACACTAGAGTATGTTTTTTTTTAACCTCAGTTTGATTAGAGATACATAAGAATAAATAAACTGTGGCTATTCACAATAACTAATAACTATATATTATATAGTTTTGAATATATATATGTATACATATATTTAGTGTTTCCTTAGCATATTTGTGAAACTGTACAAATTGGTGTATATTTGATTAGATAGCCTAATCATTTCTGAAAACTTGCAGTACGAAAAATAATTGCTTTAATGTAATTAACCAACTAGGGAAGTTTCATTGTGATATCAACTTAAACCTTTATATTCTGGGGAATTTTACAATACATATCTTTAAAGGCCATTTTCTTAAAATGAGTTTATTCTCATATTCTGAGCCAGAGAAAATAAATTGCCTTAAATAGCACTTACATAAACCAAACCTTCCAGTCGTACTCCCATCTACATTCTGAAGGTCTTGGGTTTTTTTCCATCAGAAACCTCATCATTCACAGCCTGATTTATGAAACATTTTATTCCAAAAAACATGGCAAATTTCGATTTTTAGACAGTATTTTAGGATTTATAGAGTGATAAAAAAAGAGGTGTCTAAAACTCCCTCAGAAAAAACCTTTGACTCCTAATATATCAACGGAATCCAACAAGAATTTTGAACCTGGCTGCATTTAATGTTCAGACTTCTATTCTGGAAATGTAAGCAAATTAGTGCATATATAATTGGATAATGCATCCTTTGCGTATTTCCACTTGCCGTAATATGAAATACAACCAAGCCAACAAGACGCAGAAAGACAAAAGCATCCCTCGAGAGCAACCTTAACACTCTGAAACTCAATGAGAACTATTGGCCCGTAAGATATGAGTTGCTGAACCGTAAAGAAATATGGTAAGAAATACAAGACACAATACACACATGGAAGATGCAGAGCAGAACACAGCGTTCACAGTACATACCAATAAACTCCCCAGTCTCCGTTTGTACAATGCGGATAGATTGTATCATAAAATGCATTTCTGCGGCGGGGTTGGGGATGGAGGCACAGGGAGTGATTGCCAAAATCACTGTTTACTTGAATGGATTACCTTTCAGCGGAACTGTTAGGATGTGCAATCACCGGGAAATATCGGAGCAGAATGAACTGGCAGGACTATCAAAACAAAAGGCTCGAGTGGATGTTTGATTTGGAACTTGTATGCTCAGCAGGAGCCACAGGATATACAGTATTTGATAAGTGTTGCTTTAGAGTGCAAGTCCACGTCTAACATGCCTCTCGAACAACTCGCAGCATCCCTGCTTTTAAGTTGAGTGTTTTCCTCAACGTCGTCGTCTCAGAACGCCCATAAATTACACTTTATTTCCATTTGATGGAGCTCAGACTCGAACAGGAAGTGCATGGGTCAGGAATATTTTTGGACAGGGCATTCATAGGGAACCTGGAAATGAGACAGTGAAAGGAAAAAGTCAAATATTGATTTGCGGCTTTCATCAAAATTTTCATTTTTCCCATCCCTGACATTTTTCTTAAAGAAAAAAAAAACTATGAATGGAAGTGCTGCAGCCGGGAAAATGCCGTGAGACGTTGACCTACTGAGCACAGCTGACAAGTTGAATTACAAGCGTGATGCAAAGGCAAAGACTTGATGAAATGTTTTCCCATTTTTGCATGACACAAAAGGCAAGAATTCAATTTGAGTGCGTTATGGAGAGGGATTCATCTCTCGACTGTGAAAAGACAGAGAGAGAGAGAGAGAGAGAGAGAAAAAAAAAGGCAGCGAGGAATACATTTCAGGCACTTCTCTCTCTCTATGGGAGTGTTAATGCGTTTTGTTGTTGCCTCTGTTTGTTGTGCGGCGCCCGGGTCGATCAGTGTCTGCTGCCTCACCGTCTGTGGAGGCCGTCTCTGGTGATGAGATCGTACAGACTGTGTCTCAAATGCCCACACTTACTGTCATACACAAATACAGGAATGCCCACACACACACACACACACACACACACACATACAGTACAAACAGAGAAATCAGTTCAAGGACGCCCACAAAAACAAACTCACAAACTGTGTTTACATCCCTCTCTCTCTCTCTCTCTCGCTTCCATCTCTCACACTTTTGCATCATTGCTTCTGTTTCAAGGTTTAAGGCCTTTTAACTCATTTTCTATCCCGAGGCTCTTTTGACCATCGGTGCCTTCGTATCTCGCACAGGATCGGAGCACACGGTCTAAACCTGGGTCTTCGTAATGATGACCACAGGCACAACAACCATCTGTAATGTGTCCACTCCTCCCTTCAGGGAGCTGGAGAAGGATCTGCTGTCACTCTTGCAGGGGAAACATCTGTTCCCATTAAATTACTGTGGCCCTGCCATGCAAGTTATCTCCACTACACTCCATTTTAGTGCCTGAGTCTTGCGCCTGTCGACAAGGGGATAAAACAAGATTAGTTAAATGACTGGGAACTGGGGATGTGGTAAGGGATGGACGCAGGGGAGGAGGGGAGACGGAGAGGGAGACGTCTTTTCCCTTGTCGTCTGCTCTCTTACCAATTAGGAACTGGGGACTGTCCTCGAGTGAAGCAAAAGAGGGATATAATCACCTCATCCATCAGCTAACTTGTCACCGCATGGCTTAAACCCATTACATGAGTAACACTGTGAGTGGCCTGTGAGAAGAGGCATGTCCATGCTGAAGTTCACTCTGAGCACAGCCGCCGCTCTGGCATTTAGATTTCAGATGCCACAGCGCTGCTCAGGGTCAGAACTTTTACTGCGATTTACTTTTCCCAACTCTAATCCATTTTGAGTATCATCTTAAATCCAGCTGCTGCGCTATTGTAGTTGGATTAATGCAGAATAAATGCATCCTGGACTCCCACTCTGCATTAAGGTAGATAAGATCAAAACTTTCAGCCGGCATATGGCACACAACCACGACCCGCAACATCTGGTGTAATCTGATTGTAGATGAAAGAGCTGTAACTGTGTCACATCCGGTTTTGTTCTTTTTTCTTTCAAAAGGACACATAAATAAACAAAGTGCATCATCATTTGGACAGTTTGTTCCGTCAGCATGAATTAAATATAGCAGGGAGAGGTCTGTGGATGTGTGTGGTTCATGTGTGGTTAAGTGCTTTGACTCTAACCTTTGTAGCTCATTTCATAGTATTTTTGACATTTTTCCACTGACAGCTGGAAGAAAAAAAAAAGGCAGAACAATTTTGATATTTATGCATGTGTAAAAGATGCTGCTCGAAGTGAAGCACAGCGGAATATTTTTATTTTTTGGGATATGCTTCTTTTGTTATGCAAACCTGATTCTTCACACAGGATGCATTCATTTCATATTCAACAAATACAGATGTGAGCTAAACTAAAGGCTGCTGTAGGCTTTTTAATGTAACAGCAGCGCAAAAGCCTCAACAAACATTTACACCGTCATAAAAGATCTCTTTTTCCTCTGCAGGAAAAGTGCCACTGTGTTTTTAACACATGCTTAGCAGCATGAAGTACGACCATGTGTGCAGAGACTCCTTGCTGAACCACCACCAGTCACGGCGAGAACTATCACTCAGGATTACTTGATTTTTAAAAGATGCTTGACACACAGCTTTTTTTTCCTTATGCGACTGGAAACTACATCAACTCCATTTTTCCTGTTCCATTAATGACACCTGCCAATCCCAGCCCAACCTATTATTCAACATATTATATAAAAAGCGAATTTAAAATGAGAGTCGGTAACTTGCGGCTTGTCTGGGGTTTAAGCTGTCAGCGACTGCATGCTCAGTCATTCCGCCGTAGCTCGAAGGAGTGCAGGTGAGAGCGGCGCGAGGAAAGAGGAGGTGTTGAGGAACACGAGGCGAGCCAGGTAAGATGAAGAAGAGATATCTGGAGGGTGAAAGCAGCAGGGGGGGATGTGAAGTAATGAAGAATATTGGCTGAGTGAAAAAACCCTGCTGAGTGCCGTGACAAAGTGAGGCGGCACTGACTAAAAATAGATGCTCAAATGAAGGGGTATAAACAAAATGAATGCAATTGGGTGACTTTGGCATCACACACACACATTTCAAATGACATGCCCTTGAACAAAAGAAAGGCAAACTAGGAACACTGCAAATTAGAGCTTTGCAGATAAAAATGTCGTAAACTGAGATAAAGAAAGTAAAATTAAAGGCTGGAAAGTTAATCGTTTTTTTAATATTTGGGTGAACGGGGTAAAAGGGCAATAGTCTCATTAAAAATTTCTATGTTTTTGAAAATATGCTTATCTGCTTTCTGGTGGGGAGGCTGACAAATCTTTATCGCTCGTTGAATATGAAGTTACAGTCAGGAGCCAGTTAGCCTAGCTTAGCATAAAGACTCAAGACAAAGGAAAACATGCACAAAAACTGCCTTCTGTCTGTAAAGCTGACAAATTATTATATGTGAAGGCTAGCTGTTTCCCCCTGCTTCCAGTCTTTATGCTAAGCTAAGTGGCTGCTCGTTGCTTCATATTTGATGGACAGACACTAGAGTGGAAATCAATTTACTTTTTCCAACTCTCCGCCAGAAAGCGAATGAGCCAAATGTACACCACCAGTGATGTCACCCATTGGTTTGAAGCCTCAAGTTTGGCGTTACAGTTGTTGCCATCTTGGTTTTATTCTTGGTAGATCTCTGGAGGATATCCTGGACAAACACGTGGGATCATAATTTACAAAAATGAAAATGATGTTGCATCGAAGAAGACTTGAAATTAAAGATTGAGACCATAACAAAACGGTTTACTCATTCTTTAAACAGGCTCTTACAACAATTAACTGCAAATCATTAAGCTTTCTTTGCCGAGGAATCTTTACCTCATGACCTTGAATTACATCACAGGTGAAATCTTTCCCATACAGCTGATGTGTTGTGTGTTTCAGAGTAATTAATAAACCTTTTAATTATTCAGTGCGGCTCAGCGGGTGTCGTGAAGCTAATAGTAAAAAGCAGCAGTGGCTATCATCTTTCACTCGGATAGTTTAATTCTTAGCACTGCATAAGTCTGATTAAAGCTTCGCAGCTCATTGCTATGCTTTTCAATACAATGACTGGGAGCTGTGATAAACAACTTTTTAATTGCAAGTGCCTGAAGTGTGACCAGTGTCAGAAGTTTGCATTTTACATCAGTGTAAGGTTGCAGCACGCCTTACCTCGCCTTGAAGACAGTGAAATGTATACCCAGGCTATTCAAAACACTAAATGCTGTGTCATTCATTTATATTTAGTTTCTGTTTTAGTTTTTATTTACTGCTGTAAAAATTCTGATCGTTCATTCACATGATTTGATTGACCAGTGACTACTTTATTTACATGTTTAAGTCAAAGTAAGACTCCATGGTTAAGAAATGTTGAGACATTTTCTATTCTATGTCATGACAACGTTGTGTTTATGCTCTAATAGGCACAATAACTTGGTTAAGGTTAGGAAAAGATCAAGTTTTGGCTTAACATACCTGTTCTGGTGCCTGAAAACATAGCTCTCCTGATGACTTGAAATGTCACCACTGGACATTTGTCAAGTATATCCAGCGGTGTCAACACAAATGTTAAAATGCAGTCTTGAACTGCGGTCACTGGCTTGGCCACTTCTCCCCTGTAACTTCAACCTCAATGCCAGAATAAATGTGCTTCTGCAAACCGACAATTTAAAGCTTTAAGTTTCTTTAGGTGTAATCTTCTATTCATCTCTTGTAACAACGCTGTGCTTATGCTCTGGTTAGGTTTAGGCACAAAAACCACTTGGTTATGGTTAGGAAAACATCATGGTTTGGATTAAAATACCTGTTTTAGTTGCCAGTAACACGGCTGGAGATGTCCAGAGATCTCCTTATTGAACTACCCTTGTTAAGAATATCCAGTGTTTTCATGCTTGACTTGAAACGGATTGTTGAACCGCGGTCACTGACTTGGCAACCTGTAACTTCCCCATCATCCCCTCCACCTCCTCATAAAGTCAGGTCAATTACATGTAATGTGAATGTGATATGACATGTTCTGTAGAAAAGTCACTACGGTACGTATTACATGTACAGATGTGGACGTATGACCAAACAGTGGTTTGCAGAAACATTGACTGCCGCCATTATTTCCTGGTGACCGGGCTGCTCCGCTGAATGTAAACTTAAGAATTAATCACTACTAAATATTCATTAAGGAATCTTTATTACAATCTTCAAACATGTAATGCATCACAAACCATCTTTCTTCTGATAAGGACATAATTGTCTTTTCGTGGTCTGCGGACACTGGCGGGCTTCAAGAGGTTCTCACCAAGTAACGATTGGACCTCGGTGTCGGACGTGGATAATCAATGTGTAATTATTCTTTCAATGTGAAAGCGGATGAATATGCAAAAGAAGAAGACACAGGAGCTCAATCCTTCGCTAGAGCTTTAATCACTCTGATGAAATACTGTTTTGTCCCCATTTCCATGTGTGAATAAATCAATGACATGAGAAGAGATAAGAGGATCTCTCTCTCTCTCTTCTCCCACCCTGTCTCGCTCTCTCTTATAAATCTACTGGCCCCGCGACTCCCTCCATCATTTAGATTCGTTTTACAGTAAACCTTTCCAAGCAAGATATCTTGGCTTGTTATGAGACAAATATAGATTTTACAGGTTAGTGAGTGTCTATCTGGCAGCGCTTCCTCCCCTGCTGTGATAAACAACGTTTCGCAATCTGCATTTCACCTTGAAAGATGTTTTGCTGCGTCATCACCGTGATAAACAACGATTACCCAGTCTGAAAGCAGTCTTATCATTCCACCTCATAACAAATGAGAAAAAGTGAAAATAAAACAGTGGGTATCTGGATAACAAAAGCAGCGCCCGGCTTTCAGCTTTCATCAATATTCATTCAGACACAAAACACCATATCGCAGTTGTATGATGCAGGCACTTTGTGGAATTGCCTTCACAGCAAACAGCAGTAATGCCTCCGTGCCCTTGGTGCCCCGTGGTACAGTTGACGACATTTGTCTTTCATGCAGGCATATGTAAGCATATCATTTAAAGCATGTGCACACAATATAACATGAGCACTCATGCGCAGCCCCCTGTCTCGGCCTCCCTCTCGCCCTCACATCGGAGGGATGCCACAAATAGAGAGCATCATAACCTCTGCCGCGGCGAGTCTTTGTAAATTGTGTCCATTCAATTATTCATCACTCGCATATTTGTCAGCCAGATCCCGTCGTGTTGTAGAGGGGTTTTAAATATTGAATGGATCTCACATCTAATAACACCTGAGTATGCGCTGAAACTCCGCAAAGTAACTATCAGGGAAAAGCATGACTCATATACGGGATGTGTCAGCGAGGCTTCGAACAGCAGAGGAGAATCCCGCTGCATTTGTCAGCATCGCTCCCGGTTTGCCTCTGCGCTGTATGAAAAATGGTAAACAGTGTGAGAGCATCTCCATTGAATGTGCCACCCACTCGGAGCATGCTGGTGGGAAACGGGGGGGTGGAGGTCAGAATCAACGCTGCCCTGGTACTCAAGAGACCCCGGAGTTCAGGACTAGCTCTAATTGTGGTTCTGGAGTGGAGGAGGTTTTGACCTTTACGGATTTATTTACACACAAACATCTCTATCATCACAGACATGGCTGGTCATCTTCCCTCTGAGAAATTCTCGGATCCAGCTCCAAAATACCTCTTACGAAATAAAGGCCTCTTATAACACACGCACAGCGAGACAGACACACACACACACACGCTGGCATTTGCATGCCCTGGCATACACTCAAGCTCACAAACACACACTCGGTGAAGCAGAAACTGAGCAAAGTCTTTTGATATTTGTGCGGGGCAGAGTTAAGATGAATTAATTGAACTAACCAGTCTGGGGTTGGATTTTAAATTTAAATCTCCCTCGAAGGGACAGCTTCCTCACAACCTCAGTCATGTTTGCATTTAATTCAGGGATAAAGATAACAATGTTCCGCATATAAACCCCGATGAATATTCAAGTTTGAACAGCCGTCATTAAGTAACATTCAGTGTCTCTTGGTCTGATGTTATTCCCCAAATCAGAAACTTTTTTGGTTTCACTTTAGCTCACTTTTGTTTGTTTGTGTGGTTTTTTTTTTCTCACCCAGCTGAAATGACTGGACTGGAACCTTTCATCATGTTACCTTTGCATTAATTCCACTGCAGCTTTTTTTATGGGGGAAATTATACAATAAGCCCAACACCCTTAATGATGGCACATAGGAATTAAGCACAAAAGAAAAAAATAATAAAAAACCAAGACAACTCAGCACTTTTGCCAGCAGCAGTATTGCTAACGTTACAGCAGCACAGCCTGTTTTAGATATATACTCCATGTGTCATTAAAAGTGAAGCAGCCTTTGTTTATTCCTCTCCTTTTCCAGTGCATTGCAATAATTTTGTATTTTTCCTTGCTTGCTGAGGTCAACATTTTCAACCAGAAACACATCACAGGATGGATTGGTGGCTGCCATTGACTTGAACACAAGAGTAATCAATACAAACTCGCTACCACATCACCAACCAGCTCAAAGACCCATGTAAATGTGCAGCTTATGAGTGCTGCAGATATGTTAAAAAAATCTTCAGCAATGCAAAACACAACAGAAGTCAAACATTGCATCACGTTACGAATGGCACGTCCTTTTGCTTTTTTATTTTCACACCCGGTGCTTGCTAAGAGCTGCCAAAAAGTTACTCACATTAGCGAGTAAAGCTTTGATTTTATTGCTGGATAAGAGATTTAAATGCTATGTGTCCAGCTACAGTGTATCTTCAATTACGAAGGTGAGTAACAACAACATAACTAAGCTAACCGCTAAACATTCACCAACATTGTTTTAGCAATGTTAGCTACTACGGTCTGAGTAGCCTACACATGAACACTGACAAATTACTCGGTGGTCAGTTGATGGCTTTCAGTTCAAATAATTCATGATCGTTATATTCAGGTTATTTTGTATCTATCTACTTTACTTAAGGTAGCGCTGTTTCAGTAATGAAATAAAAAATGTTTGACAGAATTTTCCACATAAATCTTCCCGAGTGTTAAATACCTAACGTTAGCATGTAGCTAGCTAACATTTATCTATCTACAGGATCGAAAATGTTAAAAACACGTTATACAAAATCAGACAATATATACAAATCAAAGCATGAAAAGTGAAGAATTTTTAGCTAAGTTAGGGATGATGAAGCACTGAGAAATAAATAGCAATTTCTGTCGAGTTGGTACCAAGAAAGCGGACATGCAGTTCAAAAAGCAGATAAACGTCACACTACATTATGTAACTGGAGGATAAAGTGTTGCATCAGGGCAAAAACCTTTCATGAATCACAATCTCATGGGCCTGTTTGTGCTTCTCTAAAAACTTTTTAGAAAGCGCAGAAGTTTACCACTAAAACACTGTGAACTCTAAAGGAAAGGCCACTTACGGACACGTACTCTGCCAACCACGTTTACATTAATAGCATGTTTACTTTTAATAATCCGCAACGAAGGTGGTAGCGACTACCTGACAAATCTGATTAATACTATAAAGGTGTTATAATTGTTCTCTATTTAGCAGCTAAATCGCCATTAAAGATTGTGCGCCTAATTTCAAAGTTGAGTAAGAGGTATGCCAGGATGAGAAATTGAACAGCGGTCATGCAAAGAACAATGTAATTGGATCGGGCAGATATGTTGCAACAATGATTAATTCATGAAATTACAGCATATAATGAGATACAAAGAAACACCATCTCACGCTGATAAATGCCTGCAAAAGTCTAATTACACCAAACACAACAATCAGGCTCCGCACATTAACTGTGTGTCTGTCACCCCAAACTATTTGCTGTCACTGAAATGAATATTTAATCTTTGAGGATCTGACTTGCAAAAATATTAAATTGGGATCCAAGAAATGAGTCGGCTCACCAATTAAAGACGGACACGCATTGTCATAGATGCGAAGGCCCAACACAGTTTAGCAGCAGAAATGGAGACGAGAATCATTTATTGATGTGTCAGTGTGTCACCTGGAGCAACGCCGTTTTCCAGAAATTACTTTTAAATGACCTTGCTTGCCCTGTGTGTGGTAAAAATTGCTTCAATTTGTAAACCTAAAATTAATTTCCAATTACGTTGGAGGCATAATAATAAAGTTACCTGAATCACAGGCATCGTTTTTTCAAGTCGTAGGAATGATGGTGCAGAACTTCTTTCTGGCATGTTGCTGTTATTGGAAGAGGGATAGTACAGTACCATGCCATTGTTGCGATGGCCCATTATTGTGAAACCCCAATAGTCTGAAAATTGTCCCATTGGAAAGAAAGTCCATTTGTCCAACAGCCCATTATCCAGAAAACAAACGTCCATTGCTCTGCAGGCCCATTACTCTGAAAATACACACTCTCCCTACGATATTTTTTCTCTCACCTGTTCTCCGCAAAGACCTGTCCCTCCTGTGCCTCCGATCCACTCTGACCCTGACTTTGTTTTCTCACTCTAACATCGAACCAAGCAACAAACAGAGGCGGCTCATCCCACCAGAGCACTTCAACAAATGCAAGTTTAACACAACGTTACGTAACGTAGTGTAGTAATTTGTGTTTTGTGCAATTAGGTGCCCCCCGCTGTTTCTGTGTGCCACGCAGCTGTTGTAAGTACAAATCCCAGGTGTCTGTGACTATTTGTCAGGTATAATATAATGATGGCTGTTAACTACAAAACAAACAAAACTCTGTACGTCATAACAACGCCACGTCTTGAAAACGCCAAGATAACGCAACGTGAACCAGAGACAGTCACACTTGCTGCCAGCTAAACCTCTGTTTAAATGAGCTGACATGGCTTATGATCAGAAACTACTGACGGCTTTGCTAACACAACCAAACATCAAACAAGTGCAGCAACACAAGACATATAACTTAGAAAGCCAGCTAACCTTCCTTACGTTTCAACAGCAACAGGTCCGTCTCTGCATCTGTCTGCAGCCTTTTATTCAGCGAGGCTGTTGCCTGTGACACAAAAAGCCGGTCTGAGATTCTGACCCCATGCTCGGTCACTGTCTCTTTTTCACTTCTTAGTTTTCTTTTGTCAGTGTTCTCTTTGGTCTGTTCACATCTATCATGCCTGTAAAGCCTGCAGAGCCTGGCTGTATTGCCCGCTTGCCCAGCTCCCAGTTCTGGTGCCCATTCTGGGCCCAGGACCTAGAAAACCCCCTTCCCAGCGGTCCAAAGCTGCTGCGAGCAGTGTAAATACCAACGCTCCCTGGCAGCGTGCCATAGAAAATCAGCTAACAGAGCAAACTTGCGCTTTACGCAGCAGTCACAGGTAGCTTTCATGATGTCGAAAAATGTCAGTCTAATGTTTGATTAACCTCACCTGCCTCGGTAATCCCGTGCATTAACGTGATTACCTCCCATTCCAGGCCTGTCAGAAGTCGGTCTGCAGCCGCACCAAATCGCTTTAAACTGTTGTGAAGCTCATGTCAGTGCAACAAAGTGATTGGCTGATTGGTTTCTCAGATCAGCTGTGATAAAGCAGACGATTGACTTTTGGGGAGAAGGGGTGAGAAATGTGTTTCACAATGGCCACTGGCATTCCAGACTTTTCTATCCAAAATGCTTCATGTGGTTCGTCTCCTCTCTTATAACGTCTCTGGTTGGACTTACATTTCATTACTTGCCAGAAATATCAATTAACGTTTTCTGCGGATGTTGACGAAAAGAGAAACAGGCAACATAAGAAGTTATTTAAAACAGATCTGGTGTCGCAAATTAGTATTACTGTGTATAAATGTGATTTTCTGTCGTACCCTCCAATTGTCCCCAAGGTGTTAATGATTCAACCATGAATGTCTTTGACTGCCTCTACAATATCAATCGGGGGACTTCTTTACGTGTCAAGTTTGTCGGTTATTAATGAACCTGAATTCAAAGGCATCGCTCAAACATGTGGCTGTCTATCCCGGCGAGACACAACCTGAGCAGATCAAATTAACAGGCGGTACACCGAGGATTTCTCCAGCGTTGCTCACCCACCATGTGTGGAGCGGCCACAGGGGACAAAGTGAACAGCAATAAAAGAAGATGAGTGAGGGATTTGGATAAGTCACCCAGGATCACCCCATTATATGAGCTATTCCTTTTAAAACCCTCATCAGCATAGCAGGGATTTTCCAGTGCAGCTTTACCACAGCTCAGGCAAGACTACAGTCTCCCAAGAGAAAAAAAAAAATTCTCTTTTATACTGCCGCACGATGCAGCCGTCACTTATCAGCGCATGAAAATAAAGGCCGACTCATTCATGAGATTTAACAAATTCCTGAGGCAACAGCCAACATTAAGGCGGCGTCTACAAAAACTTCCGATGGGAGAGAGAATACTCGGTTCTTGTAAATGTGCCGTCCTCGCTGTGGTGGGGTTATTTAAATAAACTCCGAGCGACTGTTTTGCTGCAAAAGAGATTCAATAGGTCATCCCTGAACAGTGTCGGGTAGCTTTTCTCTGACAGCTTATCTGAGGCAGGAAAACGAGAGGGTAAGGGTCAAGTGTTTTTGTCAGACAGTTTTAAGCGTGCGAGCTCTGAGGTCGGAAAGGTGACACGGTGGAAACGGTGGACATGGGGGGACTCGGCAAACAACATAATGCCGCTTGAGTTCTGATTCTGTTTTCCGATTCGGTGAAATCTGCAGAGATTCGAGCGAAAATGCCATTGTGTTTTTCAAAAAAACATGTCCATTAAAGTGAAACACTCGCACATACGCCTCACCCCTCTCCCCCTCAGCTGCTATATGTGCTTTATTGATCACAAGGCTGTTACTTGGATTGCTGTTGTAGTTAGATGTCATTGCTTTTTTTCAGACGGAGCAGCCTCACAAACAACACAGGAGACTCACAATGCTGCCTGAAAGTTGCTTTTTTAGCAATTATTTTACAGATTTAAATTGTCCTTGATTAGTACACAGTACTCTCTGTATCCAATTATTATTCATTCATCCATTTGTGTTGTAAAATGATGTAAAAAAAATATTAACCTTGCAACACAGGATATCCTGTAGAAGATAGTTTGCATCAGTTGACTGACTGCTCCACCTTTAATATTTTAGGTCCCTCACTTCAGAGAGAGGAAAGGCTTATTGCCAGGCAAAAGTCCTTGCCATGTACTTGAGGGTGAACTTAAGACATCTCACACAAAAGAGAAGGGCAATTAAATATTGATTGGTCTTATTCGAGAGGAAATTAATGTGGTCGGCTGCAGTCAGCAGAACAAAACCCACAGATAAATGTTGCATGTTTCCTTTAATGAAGTCTGAAACACTAAAATAACGCTGATCATCGGTTGAAACGGAGTCTTCAGATTTAATTGACTATAAATAAAGTATGAACTGGTCCATTGCCAAGTCTGTTAGGTACAAATGCCTCTCTGCTGCTTTCACCTAACAGTCCATGATAAGTGATGATACTGAACAATGCATGTTTTGGCACCAGTCGATGATTCATGCAGAAAAGATTATTGTTCTGCAGTGTGGAAGTCGTTAAAATGGACCCGAACCACCAAACCGGGACCTGCACGTTCGTGTGCTTGCTTATGTACACACTGGAGGCTTTTGCAATCGGCTGGGGAACAATTACTTTAGCGCGCAGCACACCTAGCGAGCTTAAATCTCCACATCGGGGATGCCATGAAAGCAGCATGTATGTCTGCCGGGTACGTTAACGAAGGCTTTGCCTCCTGAAGCTCTTTAGAAAAAAACAGACTTTCTCCTCAGTATTATAGCTAACCAGCATACTGACAGGTTCTGTTCGACTGAGCCACAAGCGTTGTTGCTTATGACACTTACCTAAACTTCATAGGCTAACAACAGTTACAGTTACAAGGCTTGACTGATTGATTGATTGAGTGAGTGGGACAGAACATAATACTTGATGCGATTGTGTTTAAAACTGGAACAATTTGGAAATAAACGTTGAAAACAGGACATTCTAGTGTTCTACAGATATATGTCGGATCTGGGACACCCGGTTTCAAACTGTGGACAAACTAATACGTCTGGTAAGTTAGTAAGTGCTGAAAGATTTTGCTATTTCAAACTATTATTTCACTGCTAAGGTTAAAAGAAAATGTTTTATAGTGTGTTTGGCAAACGTAATGCTTCCTCAGGTGGCGTTAACTGGGACCGGTGGAGTGTAATATAATAAAGAGCAGGACAGAGGCGCTAACATTAGCCTTCACTCAGACTTAGTGATATCCACCGGGGGAATACTACATGTGGTACCTGTGAACAGGGCTTCTTATAATGTAATCTATAACCCTATAAACTATTATAGCACTAAATGATGTGTGGTCGTGTGCACTGGAAGTAACACTCGATTAGCGCTGTATGTGGGGAACCTGGTTAGGCGGACATGCTAACAATTGCAGATTTCATTAGAGCAGAACGAGATGTTTAATTCATTCCCTAACCTTTTTGGTTTCTCTGAGAGAATAAAAAATGTACACCACCTTCCACGGGCTTTAAATAACAGAGTAACTCTCTTACTTCAGCTGGCGTCTTGACAGTCCTGCCGCGCCTACAGTTGTTAAGCAATGATTGGACAATTGCTCTTCAGGGGAAGAATTTTAGCGAACGTTTAATTGCTCACTACAATAATCTAATTTTTTTCTCCTGCTGGCAGGTTTAAGTTTCAACCGGTGCTCCGTGATGCGCTTTATGATACCGTTTCATCTGCTTGAATTGTGTGTGTATAAATTAGACTCAGATTTATTTCTCTCTCGGCCATTTAATCGCTCCACTGTAAATCTATTACATGGGGGGGAAACACACGAGGGGTAATTCAAGCACAGCGGGCTCAACCGCAGACTTTCCGAGCAGGTGTTAAGATACAGTAGAGAGGCTTTATTAAGTTGGTGTCAGGTAAACAGACCGCAGTCGAGAGAACAAGTAGCAGGGGTAGGAGTCGTTCTGACAGGCAGCGCGGCGAGGAACAGGGGTAGCAGTGCTGGGATCAGGCAACACCTGCTGCTCCCTCAAGAGCTCCTCAGCAGCATGGAAATGCCGAGGAAAAGAAAACAATCAACACTTTGCTATGCAGCGAACGGATAATTCTGGCTCGGCGTCTTGAGAAAGAGAGCCTAATAATGGCATGAGATGTGTTTCCAATTCCGTCTCTGCTGAGACCGTAATCACATTATGCAGAACATTTTCGCGTGTGAATACAACTGGCCCCGTTTACCTGCACAGTGGGACGCCACGACGTGTGGGGCTCGGTTTTGCAAATACCATCCTCGCTCTTCTCTCTCAACCGAGGGTGACACCGACAAACACACGCATCAAAACATTAGACACTTATGTATATTCATGTTCACTGAAGAAAATGGCAAGGCCGTGTGAGACTGCGGAGTGAGACTTCTTTGATACACACCTACATGACAGACACTTCAAAATGTCACAGCAACGCAGTTGTTTGAATCGTCCGCCCCCTCAAGTGGTTGCCTTAACGTCGCTAACGCTAGCTAGCAGACGCTTGGGTAGTACAGTATGCTGGGTGCATGCAAGGACATTATAATTATACCTGGACACAACCATGGGGGCTTAGTCCCATTCATTTCTATGAAAGCTGCTCAATGGCGCATGACAGTGATACGAGTTATTTAGTGGGGGTCGTAATGCTCAAAACATTTTATCCACCGTTTTACAAACACTTCTTTCACAATGTTAGCTTATGGAGAAAAAAAGTCTTCGTCCTGGGGGCCTGGGTGCATGCTGTAGAACATTTTTATGTTTTTTTTTCACACAAACATGCAACCATCAAGACTCTGGATGCAGACGAAACAGTGACACCACCATCACTCTGGAGCCAGTATTTGTTATGTCCATTTAAGCTACCGTAGAAAAATGGCAGTGCAACATGACCAACTCTGTGGAACGGACCCGCTCCCTCCGTAGCTCATTCTGAGGTGAAAACTCAATTGTGAATATTCGATTAAATTTCTGCCTCTAGATCCTCCCTAACTCCTACACACTGGAGCTTTAAGTAAAGGATCTGAAGACTGATTTCAGCCTTGCATTAACTAAGAAACCACACGGCGGTGATACACCACTGCAAAGCTGAGCGAGCTCGCACTTGAACAGAGGTCAGCACTTAAATGATGACCGACAGAGGCAATCAGGGCTCTTTCTCACAATTGTGTAACTTTCCCACAGCAGTGTACGTGTTCATTACGAACCCTGGGCACATCACTATAGTGGGATAATTCCTAACGATTCCTCAGCCCCACCGCCCGCAACCACTTCTTCTTAAACTCGGCCGGCACCATTGCCCATGCATCACAGCTACTGCACAAATCAAAGTGGAATGACTACAGGACTCATGTGGAATCCCTAAATGTTACATTAGCACTTCTATCAACTCTGCCTCTCTAAAGAGAGAAAGGAGCCAATGTAAGAAGCAAAAAAAATACGGATTAAAAACCAGAAAGAAAGAGAAAAGTGTTGTACTTTTTTAAGTGTCTTAGTGGTTTTGTAAAGTAGTGATACTTTTAACAAAGCATTTCTGCACTTTTCAGATTGCATAAACGCATTTAAATTAAAGAATTTTAGCTATTTAATGTCTTAACAGTGAGAAAATTGTCTGTAAACAACTCCTGTAAACGATTCATGCCACTGGAGAGAGGATCCTCGTTAGCAAAATTACCAAAATGCATCCCACTTGTTAAGCTGCCATCAGAGATGTTGCTGCTGTTTAGTTGAATATGTTAATCTAGTCTGCCCGACTCAGTGATCCTTTATCTGAGCGAGGTTTGTGTTAGAAGTTAGAATCTCTGGCCCCGGCCGTGGTTCTGAAATAACCTTGTGCGGTGTATTGATAAATCCATGGCACTGCCCGTGGCGCTGAAGACGCAGGCGGGTTGGAAACAACAAATCTGTCTCTCAGTCCCGACCTTCTCTCAGTTTCATGTTGGATTGGTGATATTCTCTAAACTATATACTATAAAACACAGTGTTTAATTAAGAAAATTACTGACACTTGACATTTGATGGATCAACATGTTTATACATGATCTGCTACTTTCTACTGTTCTCTGTTTTTCCGGCACTTTCATGATTATGAATGTGACGTTCACACCAGGGGGAATAAAAGGAAGGCAAACTCGTCCACTGGCAATGTGAATGGAGTTAATTGCAGGTTATTACATGCTAAATTGGATGTAATTGTTTTTTTCTATTGGTACAGGGTGTCACGTATGTGTGTTTTCCCCAGGACACTTGGGGGAGACGTGAAGAGGTAGAAATTTAAGTTGCACCAATGCAGCAATTCCAACAAGTTAAAGATATACAGTTCTAACAACACATAGGTGTACAGCACACGTATACAAATCTGCACACACAGCCATATGTGTATTAAAATATATTACTCCATGAAAGAATGCTATTCAATCATAATAATCTTAGAGCTGAATAATCAATCTTTTCTCAACAAGGCTCTACATCAACAAATCGGTTCAATGCATCACGTAGCTCCATGATGAAAGGGACGTATTGCAGATGGAAATCAGTAACTAGGTAACACAACCACCTCCAGTGTCGCTTATCTACTTGTGTAATCTCATCACAGCCTCGGTACAATACATGGTGAAACAACCCAACAGCTCAAGAGATCTCTCACTCATATCCTTGAGGAAAGATTGTTTTTTAATTTGTGCAACAAATCATGACAATCCTTCAGTTCCACAACACATTACTGCAGAGATCCTGTTCAGTATCATGCTTAAAAATCAATAAAGTGGACTGCGCGGGATATATTCCTCTGACAGCGCTTTTACGCCCACTGATTTTATATTCCAGGGCGTTTTGATGCATTTCCAATATACATCAAACAATATGGCCAATTTCGTGGCATATTGTATCAAAGGACAAGATGCATATATCATTGATGGGGCAACATTCTCCGCTGCGAGAATAACTGGAATAATTCATCATTAGTAGTCGACTCTCTCTTTCTCTGACCCTCTCGCTGTACTTTGTGGAATATGATGTGCGCCAACAGCAGGAGAGCCCCGTTATGTGAACAAAGCACACGCGAGCTCGAATAACGTTCGTTAGTAATGAAATGAACTTAATCGTATCTTCGTACACCGTTTCATTTCGCTGTTTCGGAGCTGCGGCATTAATAAGTTAAAGAAAATGCAGAGTGTGAAAACATCGTCGTACAAATGAAACAAGGTTTAAGTCTAACTAGATCTAGTGTGCAAGAGGGAGAAGAAGTGGAGGGGAGTGGAAATGTACTGTAAAATAACACGAGCACCCGTCCTTGTTATTAGCGCGAGTTCAGGCGAACACATGTGAGGAGGAACCATGAGACGGAATAAGGGTCTGAAATGCACCACGAAACCTCCCGTTAATAGACTCTTACACTCCATGAGTGATTGTCAGCGATAGTGGAGAGCACCATTACACATGTCCTCTGTTTCCATACCTCATCATGAAGAGGTTAGAAGAGAGAAGTGTTATTGACTTCGATACTATTCGTTTTAAAGCTTTTAAGATGGACTAAACGCTCCGTGTGCAATTTTACATATTTATAAAGAAAAAAATCAAGTATTTCCACAGGCAGGTACTGTTTTCCACTGTGTGTAATTTGCACTGTTAGTCCGTAAAAGAGAATAAGTGATGATTTTTCTTCCTCGAGGGCTGCGGCAGAACCACAAAACAGTGATTTCAAAGAGCATCCAACATATACAATATTCAACAAATAAACAACCAATTCCCCGCCCTTCCTCCGATCTGTATTCACACCGTGCCATCCTCATCCAGCATGGATCATTTTGAATCAGCGGACAGTAATGCACCCACAATGCCCCTGTCAGACTCACCTCCCCCTACAAAGGCAACAGTTGAGAGGCGAGACTGAAGATGGCTGATCACCCCCCTGTACACACGGATGATTCGTTCAACTTAATGCATCTGAATCTGAGGCCTGATTACTGCACGTGAATTAGCCGCGTAGAAACAGAAATGGACGCTGGCAGGGCTACTCGCCAGGCTGCAGCATAAACATCTGGGGCTCGAGGTTACCTGGCTGTTTGGGAAGATGCTACAGGCTTCATGCAAACAAACAATGAAGATGATTTGGCTAACAGAGAGAAAGGAGGAGGAACATTGCAGACAGAGTGTACTTATACACCAACACACACACTGCAGCCGGAGAATGAAGGTTGAAAAAAATTGGAAGAGATTATGATGCTCCCCGTCATTTCACTTCTGAGCTCTGAAGACATTTTTCATTCTCAAGTGGGTCGACTGAGTTATTAATATAAGGACATGTCCTGGGTGATGGAAAAAAGAAATCCCCCCGTATTTTGATTTACAGACGAATCGGAAAGTTGTGAGGGGATTATTCTCCATTAGCGAGTCCTGGCAGGTATTGAGACTTCAAATAAACATCTTTCAACCTCCGCTCCACTGACAGGGCTTAACAGTGCGAGTGTTTGCATTCACTGTATCCAAGACAGTAATAAATTCCATTTTAAAGGCCTTATTGAGAAAATGCTGCTTACATGCACATTTAGTTTAGTCATATTAAAATAGGATTTTGTCGGAGAATGGCTCCGGAACAGCAGCATTATTGTGTTTACCGTAGATGCCCTGTGATCCCGGCTGAAGATGGCACATCACTGCAATTGTTTTTCTGCTGCTCAAAGCTGTGATTTATTGACTTTGTTTTTAGAGTAACAACAGTCAGAACATCCATATAGTATGAGGGGCCGTACAAGACATAATTCATTCTGGCCCTCTCACACACATATATTCTCCTTTTACATGCATATATTTTCACTCTCTCACACACATACATTCTACCTTTTACATACATATATTCTCCTTTCACGTACATATATATTCACTCTCACACACATACATTCTCCTTTCACATACTTATATTTTCACTCTCTCACACACACATACATTCTCCTCTCACACACATATATTCTCCTCTCACACACATACATTCTCCTCTCACACACATACATTCTCCTCTCACACACATACATTCTCCTTTCACACACATATATTCTCCTTTCACACACATATATTCTCCTCTCACACACATATATTCTCCTCTCACACACATACATTCTCCTCTCACACACATATATTCTCCTCTCACACACACATTCTCCTCTCACACACACATATTCTCCTCTCACACACACATATTCTCCTCTCACACACATATATTCTCCTCTCACACACATATATTCTCCTCTCACACACATATATTCTCCTCTCACACACATATATTCTCCTCTCACACACATATATTCTCCTCTCACACACATATATTCTCCTCTCACACCCATATATCCTTCTTTCACATTCATATATTTTCTTCAGACATACATATATTTTCTTTTTACATGAAAAATTAAAAATAAATGTGTGTGAAAGGAAAATGTTTGTGTGTGAAAGGAGAATATGTGTGTGTAAAAGGAAAATATATGTGTAATGATCAACGATCCGATAGCATTGAAGTGAGAACATATCAGATTCATATCGCAACCAATGTTATGATAGATAAACCTTTATTTTGAAATTCCCATGGCATGTCCATGTCACCGTTTCCGTCCATGCACAACTCCTTTATAAACAGTGCTTTCTTTTTATTAAAAGAATAGATTGTTTTCCATGTAAATGTCTTTTTGTGAGTTGATATAAATGTAACTGATTGTGTTTAATGAGCAGATGTTATCATCTCATATTGATCGCAGGCCCCTGTATCGGATCGAATTGAAATCGTATCATGGCAGACTGAAAAAATGGTACTGTTGTCCAAAGAATCGATATAATGTGTCTCAGTGTTTCCTCTACGTTCAATACAACAGCACTTTTGGCTGCACCTTTGTGTCCCCCTCTTAAGTAGTATTTGTTTATTTCCCCTTCCCAACAGGGAAATTAAATCCACCCTTAACATCCTGAAAAGTGAAAACCCTTCTTAACCCAGGGGATCACTGGGCATCACAATGAATGCAGCTCCATACTGTTTCATGTAATAGATACAGTTTAATATTATCACTTAAGTTGTTTGACTTTAAAAACAAAACAAACAGTGAAAAGTTTTTAAAAGTCATGGATTTTCTCATGATGCACATAAAAACTGAACGTTTGGACTTTGGGGATGTTCAGCCCAGATATCGTCAATTCATAATTGATGTGAATAAACATAATCTCCATATCAATGACATTCAAATGACATTCGCGTTAGCGTCACTTTAATTAATTAATTCAAAGCTTTCACCAAAGGCTTGTGGGGAGTTTGTCATATGTGGCAGCTCTCCAAATGGGCCCTTTGCAACAATGCCATGAGGGAGCCGCTGCACTGCTGCTTATAATGAAATGAGTGCTCTGATGGCAGTTTAAAGATGTCACTGACACGGGCGAACCAATGGTTTTCGAGTAGCGTTTTAGTAGGCTGAAAGCACTGAGACACTTTAACACTACTCACATGTCATATGAATCAAGCTGGCGACAGTTTATTCCACGGTGTGATGCCTGGCTGGTTAATGAGAAGCCTGCTGTGAGCTGAGCCAAGAGCTGAATGTACAGTATGTGTGGATGTATATATATATAGTTATTCCTATAGGTAATATAGTAACTAAAGCTTCATATAAAAGAAGCAAACAGACTTAAAACAAGCAGCAAATTACATCAAGTCAATGAATGCACCAGTTTTCAATGACATAAGCATTCAGTGGTCAAAAAGTTCCTAATCCTAATTTCATAATCTTCGAAACCTGTCAGTTAACGATGCTTAAAGGAGCTGTGCTGGTGGAATGTCAGAGTCAGAGTCATAGCATTGAAAAACAAATAATAAAAGACATAAAAATGGCTCCATACAGCTTTATCCAGCGTAATCCAAGTCTCCCGAAGCCCCTAGATCCCATCTTGACCATATTGAAGACATTATTTATACTCTCAAGGCCAGCCGAGCATGTGCACCAACATCAGACCTTTAGCTTGTTGAGAGTTGGTCTGTGCTGGATAAAGCTGTATGGAGCCATTTTATATATTAATGATAGTATTAATGGTTTGATAAATGATGTACATGATTTGTCCACATGACCAGAGTTTGTAGATGCTGACAGTTTGAGGAGTCAGTAGATAACACAAGTAAGGAGCAAAGACATTCCATGCAGTGTGGCCTTATAAAGAAAAATGTACTGATGTTCCCTTAATGAAGTAAATCATATTGATGTTTGAGGTATATTTTAAACCAGATCACGAAGAGCTCGCGACTGCATAAAATTTTAATTATTCTGGGTGTCGGTTTCAGTTAAACAGAATACAGCCACAGGTTACGTTTGCAAATGAATGAATTGATGATGTAACTAATTTCAGCTGGAATGTTGATGGGTTACAAGTACTTCAACAAGCCATCAGCCTGCAGCTCACAACGTCCCCGTTGTACGTTGCACAAATGTTCGACATTTTAAAAACTGCTTATTCATGTACGTCTGTGTTTGTATGAAGTGATATCACGGCCGATTGTTTGTGCAGGGAATCTACTCGTCCTCCGCACAAGAAGAGACCCGGATCACTTCAAAACACAGGTGGCGTCTGAATATGAATGTTTAGCTTTTCACTCTGCAGCTCTCAGCGTGAGCTGCATTTCTGAAACAAATGAAACGGCTCCTAATGTGAGGAGTCAGCAGTGCTGTGGTTCATACCGATAAGCTTTCTTGGAATAAACGAATCAAATAACTTGTTGAAATTAGACACCAAATAACTGCAGCCTGGCTTAAAAGTGGAAGAATGCTCAGACAGCAGACTAAAAGAGAAAGGGTTATGATATTCAGCAGAGACTTGCCTGGTCCTTGCTTTTTAATAAGGGCTGACTGTGAGCAGCTCAGATCTGTAGCTCTGTGCATTTCCACCGGGACTGTGCTGTGTATCAACCCTGTGCTCCGGCTCTGAGCACAACCCTGACAGAGTCTCGCCTGCTTATGTCCTCCTCACCGAACATGAAACGCGCCATGCTTGGTCGCATCCACATTTACAGGATGTAGCAAATTATTTATTGAAATTAGAAAATGAAAACAGACCTCTTCATCTAATATCCTTCAACATGTTTTCCGCTGACCCGTGCGTTATTCGCCTCATAAACAGGATTCACATGTGGTGTTTGTGATAGTAATGCCCTCGAGTTATCCCTAAAGACCACAAGTTGTTTTTTTTTACCTTTTATTTAGATCAAGGTTCCTCGGATTCTTTGTTCTGCACAGGAAATACGACTTATTCAACATTATTCTGCTGAAGTCATAAGTGATTTCAGTGATTATGCAGAGCAGCGGAAGTATTTAATTTATGCACCCGGAGTTGCAGTAAGTGGGTTGTGCAGTCTCGCCTGAAATCCCATTGTTGGCTTTGGTTGTCAGATGTTTATTTCAACCCGCTTGTTAATCTATATTGACATTCGGGGGTTTTACTTCATCACTTGATAACTGCGAGAGGCTTACCTCACCTCGGGGACCGACTCCTCTCGGTGCTCGCGTTGCATCACGTCAAACACGTTCTGTCTATTTTTTGATGACGACGCGCCTGTGATGAGATATAACACATCCTGTTGAGTCTCATATCTCAATTGATGTATGTCTGAAAATTTCCTCAACTCAGATGAACCTGATTCTAAAATAACTCATGTAATTCAATGTGACGTGTATTTGTGTCACAAGATTTCAAAGCCTCACTTTGATACGAGGAGCTACTCTTGGGGCATCCCATTACACAAATGTTCAGGAAAGTGTTTCTTCTCATTTCCCAAACCTGACTACAAAAGTGATAGTTTGGGACTTTCGAGGTGGCGTTGTATGGGGTACTTATCCTTTTTACCTGCAGTAGTTGACCGTCAGAAGCAGTGCATTGCTCTGCTAAACGGCTAAAGAGCTACCTGTGATAGAATGAGAAAGAAAGTGCTCTTAGTTTTATCATGAATTCACTCTGGTGTTTCTCTGATGCTTCCACTATCCTGTTACTACTTTGTGCTTTAAGGGATTGAGGCAGATGTTCTGTGTATGTGTGTCCGGGTGACTCACATGTACGGGAAGTGCCTGAACAAACTATGGTTCCAGTACAATTGGATGAACAGGTTCTTTGTCTCCACACTACTATAAAAAGATAACCAGCGTTCTCTTCCGTGAGACGCTTCCCTCTGACTTCTGTTGGGAGGTTTGTTATCCATTCAACCATCAGTGTTTGGAAACCCATCAGAGTGCTTTCCAGGCAATCTTCCACAACAGAGCAGAAGTGTTACAGAGCGAAGCATCTTTGATCACGAAGGATCTAAGACCAAATACACGTGCTGGCTCACAGAGATCACAGGTTCCTCTTTGGCATGCTGACGACTTTAAATAAATTAGTTTGTCATAATTCACCATAATTCAAACACACTAAATAAGTCTCCAATTGCACCTGACTCAGACTCAGATCCCCTAGAAGCAGTAGACCTTTTATCGTTTCTTTATGACTGGTGCCCATGCTCTTGTCCTTTGACCCGGCACCCCCAGCTAAAAGTCTTTGACTCTCTGCAGTATCGACATAATGTGCGATGAGAGCTCTACTTTTTAAAACACACATGAGGCAGAGGCCTGCTGAGAGAGCTGTAGACAGAGGAAGTGTCCGTCTAAATGGAGAGTAATTGATTTGCAATGGGAAGAAGCACAGAAGACTTTTTATTTAACTCCAGGCGCCGACTTCAGCGGCCTCCGCTCTCTCCCGGCTGGTCCACCTTTGGTCCGACTGACCCGAGCCCCAGACAGACGGCTCTTTACCATTCATTATCTCTGCCACTCACTTTCTGTCTCACTGTCAGCTTCCAACTGCCCTCGCTCTTAACATCCCTCTTACCCTCTAAAGTCTCTTTTGTTTCAAGAACAATTCTCACTATTTAACTTTTAAAATGTACTATGCGGTAAGAAGACAAAGGAAAAGATAGAGCTCAGGCGGAGAAAATGAAGGGCACGTATGATGGATGAGTGAAGCCCAAATTAATTTCAAACATATTTAAACAAGAAGATTACCGAATCACATTATTCACTAATTATGGCATTAATCCTATTGTCTTTGCTCAAATAAGTGTGTGCAGGATTTGTCGAGTACTTCAGGTAGTGTTACATTACAAGTATTATGTCAAGGGGTTTCAGATTGGCCCTGCAAACATTTTTCACAATTCTCATTGTTCTTTTAATTTTTACCTCCTCACAGTGTTACACATCAGGTCCAAGCAGTGTCTCCAGCTACTTTAATGGAGAGTGCAAGCGCAAGATATGGCTCATACTTCATCTGACAACCGCTGAATTTCAGCCCAGTCGCAAGGATATAATGTTCGCAGTTAACGTTTCTGCAAACTCCTGATACGTCTAAGGTTGGCAAACATGGCATATCACATTCACATTATATGTTGGTCGGTGAAGGGGATGGTGGTGGTGTTAATATTGCCTACAAGGCTGCCAAACAGCAAACCATAGTTAAAGACACACCACTGGATATTTTTAAGGACACCTGAGGATATTTCCAGCTGTTTTTGGTGGGGACAAAACCAGTGTTTCTTTGAGAGACTTGGGGATATTTCGAGCCGTTTGTGTGGTGTGAAAAGCTGGTGTTTTTCTGGAGAAGTCGGACCATCTCCATCCATGATCGTGGTGACCAGAACAGTTATTTTAAGACAGACCATGATTTATTTATTTTTTTTAAACCTAACCAAGTGGTTTTTGTACTTAAACCTAAGGAGACCATAAGCACAGCGAGAAATAGAAAAATCAAACATAACGATGCAAAATGAAGAAATGTCACATCGGCCTGCGTCAGTTTTTCCACTTCATTCGTGATAAAGTACGATAAAACAACACACTGTATTTCAAGGTGAAAGGAGGATGATTTCATAACTCTATTGATGAAACAATACATTTCCAGGACTACAGATGTTGGCAGATTAGCAGTACTTTACAGCGAAGCAACACACTTCGTCTGCGTCAACCAGCGCCTGCAGCTATGCCTGTCTGACTCTTTTCAAAAACGCCTCGTGCACGTACACGGGAACACATTGTATAATTCATCAGCTGTTTCCTTGATGGGGAAACCCTTGAAGTTACAATGAGTGATTTATGAATTGTAATACAATCTGTGGGTCTTGTCGAAAAGCTTTAATGTATTACTTGAGTCGGTTCACTGAGCAACTGTTTACATATAACAAGAGCTCTTCCTCTGATTCCCTTTGGTGTGTCAACAGAAGAGAAATTGATCTGCGGCATGAAAATCATTAAATGGTATGAACTGATTTGAATATTCGGGGAAAGGGCATGCACGTGTTAGAATAAGTCTCACAGAACGGATGATAAATTGTCAGTTCCTAGAAATTTTATTGGACGACTTTGTCCCCCGGCTTGTGCACCGGTAAGAAGTAAATAAGATTTCGTTTATGTATTTCACAGAGTATTGAAAAGGCAAAGATGGTCACCTTGTGTACGAGCTGAGAGGGAGGTTTTAACACAAACAGTATGAAATGACTCACTGTCTGTACAACATATTAATATGGAAGAGCATCACAAAATGAAACCGCTTTCCCACGGACGCACTTCAGTGACGATGTTAATCAGGCAGCTTTATAACCATCACCATCTCTCTTCAGGGGAAACACTTGCCAATTAGCACAGAACACAACCTAATGTTGTTCCAAAATTGAAGTATTGCTCAAATTAAAAATTTTGACCTGACGATAGCGCTGGAATAATTGTTAAGGGATCACAGAAGTTACTGGAATTAGGAGTCTAATTGAAGTCTAGGCCAATTTCATTATTTAATCACTGGAATCCATTAAACAATATAATTTGACTTTTACTCCTAGCATTTTTTACCTTGTAAAAAAAAAAACATGGTGCCTTACCCATGATGCAACTTGATTGTGATCTCTGCAGTGAACAGTCACAAACCAAATACTGTATGTGAGTAAAGTACTCTGTCCCTGTTGTGATGGAGAAGGCAGCGAAGTACTGAAGTTCTTCTTCTTACTTGGGTGGACTCTTTCAGCCTTCACCTTTTGTCACATCAGCACAGCAAAAGAAGACACAGACTTTTCTCTGATGACTAACCACTTGGAGTATTCAGTATTCAGTGTCTGGGTGTGCGTGCGAGCGCCTGTACTGTATATGACTGACTGAACAGTGAGGCACATCGCAGCCAAGAAAGAGGAGCCGCAGTGTTGCTTTCTGGTAAGCTCTGCTTTTGTTCGACTCAGAGAGAGCGTGCCTGGCTTAGGAGAGGGATCAGACTGTTGTGCAATTGATCTCTTTGACTGGATATCCAAAGCTGCAACATCAACAGTAAAAAAAAAAAAAAAAGTCAGAAAAGAACGGAGCGGTGCATTCTTTGACAGAAAACAAAAATCGTATCACTAAAACGTAAGGAAAGTTAGTCAGCTAGTTGAACCTTGGAGCAGCAGAAGATGAATGTGATTGTGAGTCAAGGTGAAGAAAGAAAACACTGCGCTGTGTAAGGAGATTTTGTTTTCCAGCGAGAAGCTGCCCTGGACGTAGCGGACGAGTAAAACTGAGGTCGTACATTTGTTTTGAAAATGCACGTTGAAAACCATTCTTTCAAAAAGTCGGTGGATGGGCGGATTTGGAGGCGAAGCTCTCGGAGGGTGAACAAATATTCTGTTGGACATCTCAAAAGACATTATCACAGCGGCAGGGTTGTGTAGTGTGAAATTGCTGAGTGGCGTAGTGTGGACGATTCGGCGACTGAAAAGACCCTCGCCATAAAATCAGTCGCCTTCGTCTCTCGTCCAGTGTGTGAAAAATAAAATGTCTGTAGTTGCTTTGGATGATAAAAGTGTTGAAGTTCTGACAGATAGCAAACGGCGCTGATGTGCAACAGTAAACACAAATTTTAAAAACTCGGGCCAACGTCTGTTCGCTCGGCTACAGCCGCTGCCTTTTATCCCCGTGGAAGGTCACGCACAGGGCTCACAGCAGAAAGAATCCCAAAAAGCAGATTTTGAAAAGAAATGTCTCGATCCGTCGCCGCCGTCTCCGGGGAGTGTCATTTTAACATCAGAACAGGATCCCAGGCACGCTCGGCTACGGAGAACTGAAAATGTAATAGTTCAAAAACTCAATCAGAACTTTCACGCTACATTGGGCGTTTTCTTCTGCATGACAATGTGAGAACGCCGAGTCATCTTTGCTAAATGATTTCTCTTTCTTGATTATTCACTCAAAGAAAAAATTCAGAAAAAAAAAGATGAGCTTGATGAAATGTAACAACCGAGCGCATAAAACAAAATGTTCCAGCGAGGCCGACGTTTAAGTGAAGACGACTGGAACCTGTCCAACAACGCTACCGCGCACAACACAGCAGCTTCGCTTTTGTTTTGGGAATTTTCAAAATACGTTTGCATCCATAAAAAAGTGATCTCAGTGCACCTGACATAGTGCAGGAGTAAGCTTAACTTGCCTAGTTTCCATACTGCCATGTCCCACTGTCTTCCTTCTCTTCTTCCTTCCTTCTAGACTTTGAGTTGTTCAATTTACTGCCTGTCTGCGTTTGACAAAAAGCCGCCTTGAACTGCAAAGATAAAGGGACAAATCTGATCTCCCATTGTTATGCCAGCGGTGTATGTAAAACATCGGTCCACCTGAAGTGAAACACTCGAGGGCTGCCACAGTCTCTGAAGCCTTTTGAGTAAAGTGTCAGTGGTTCAAAAGAACACAAACGCACACGTACCTCAGTGTTTCTGGGGCGTCCGTATCCCAAACTAACAGCCCATCCATGGGTTAAGTGATGAAGTCACAGTCAGCACTCATCTTTGTAAATAAAATAAGTGATCCCTGAGTAAGGCCAAAGATAAACTACATCAAAATCCATCCCAACATGACGACCGGTGCAGCTCCCTGCATAGTCGACAAAAAGAAATCCTGTTCAAATGAACTGCGGATTCCACCATGACATTTGACAGCATGCGACACGCTGAGCTATCTCAGCGAACAGCAGCACCTCAAAGACAAAGGTCACTATGCTCAAATTAATTCACATTGCTACCTTCCAATCCACGATTGAAGTGCAGAAGCCCTCACCTCGCTCAGATAACCTTTATCTACTGTTACTGATTCAATGTCATACTAGATATTGTGTGTTTTTTTTCTTGAGATTGTGTCTTTGGCTTCGGGCCAGCTAAGAAGCTATAAACCACCACCAACCTGCGCGGCAGAGGCAGCGTCAGTGGGCTGTCAGAGTGCGAAACACAGTCTGCTTTGCAGCAAGAACATCTTTCAATTTGAAAGAGACTTTTTTATTCACAGTGGTCCGTAGCCATAAGCTTCCACTGAAATGTAATGCAAATTTAAACAGAGTGAGAAAGAGAAAATGTCATTTATTGCATGTTTCCATCCACTAATGATTTCCTTCAGGGGTGTAACGGTGCATGCATCTGTCCCAAACGGTCACGGAACGGACGTCAGGGTTTGGTGCATGCAGTCATGCGAGGAATACGTCTGATTCACTGAGGGCACAACCGTTCTGTCTCAGATTACAATCCTGAAGGTGGAAGCCACTCACCGAAAAGCTAACTGGCTTCAAACAGCAAAATACACAAGAAGAAGGCGCCATGGATGACTATGCACATTTGGCAGGTTTGAACTGAGGCACAGGAGCTGGGAGACCTGTCCCGCTTCTTTGAAATCTGCTGTGTGGGAAAAGTTCAGCTTTCCAGTGAACTACGCCAGCAATGGAGGAGAGCGAGAGGCGGATTGGACGAGGACGATTGGATGTGTTGGCGTCGTTCCACAGTTGTCGAACATGCTAACACATGTTACAAGACTTATTTCTGGTCTTTTTGCAGCAGCCTTTGAATTTTGTTTTCAAATTCAAAGGCTGAAGGCTGACATTGAACCTAGATTGTCTCTTATTTTTGTTTTTGATCATCCCTGCACCACAGGCTGTACCACCTACTTCTACGGGAACTTAATGACACAGTGTGGTAACCTGAAACTCGCACCATGGCCTGTTGAAAAGTAAATAAAAATCAACCTAGCTTTATTTTTTTGGGATATTTTGATGCTTTTTCCCGCTGAGTCGAACCTGTGAAACCATGACCCTAAACTGATCCGTGACAGCTGCGTACCGTAACACCACTAATAAGCTAACATTAGGATGCGAGCGCATCAAGATCGACAGTTTGTTGCTACTATTTCTCCTCTCCAGTGCCGTCAAAGCCATCGCGGAGGATTAGGGCACAATGAGATGAAGAAATTAAGCGCACCAGTTCACCGTCAAATAGAAAAATATGGAAAACATGAAAGAAAGCTAATAGCGTTTCTTTCTCTCTGTGTTATTCCGACATTTTGTCTCTGTCTTGAGTGTTTTCAAGTCACGTACATCATGATTGTAAAGCTGAGTCTGTCTCCATTGCAGTTTTTCCCCGTTTTGTTTTTAACTACGTGCCAACTTTTCCACTCCAGCCAAGCGTAAAAACTTTGTTACCACACAGCGGTCAGGGGGTTAGGAGTCGTTTGTTTGGACAGGAAATTATTTTGTCTTGGTTTTTTTTTTCTAGTCTTTACTCTGTGGTTGTTTTTTTCCCACGAAAGAATGCTGCTCATAAAAATATGCAACAGGCCTCTCTTGAATTGATCTCTGGGCTCAGGGCAGGTGAGCACACACACAACAACACTCTCACAATCGCTTCATTTGATCACAAACTAAACATGAAGCGCCCGGCTCGGCTTCGTTTTTTGTCCTTCCTGCCAGTAGTTGTGTGTGCCTGCGCCTGCCGTTCCCGGCCAAGAGAAAGCTCATTTATCAGGCGGCTATTTATCAGGCTGCTAATCAACCTGATAACCTGCAGCTGTGCCTGCTGCCTGGCTGAGCCACCCTTCACTCTTCACCCAGCGCCGGTGTTAAACCACAGCCCTCTGCGCCGCGCTCATATTTCTCACTCTCACAATTATGTAGTAAATCCTTGAACAACCTCAAAGACATCTAATATACTACCTAACCGTGTGAGACGGATTAAAACCTGACTTTTTGCAGATTACAGTCACAGAAAGGGGCCATATTTTCAGATCTCTGTCATTAGTGATGTCAAACCACAGGATAATGTTCAGATTTGTTGTACAAGATCAAAAAACTAGCTCCCACTTGACTGCAGGAAGAGATTTGAGTGCAAATCCTAAATGACTACGCTTGCATCAGTGTGAACCACCAATTTTTCACAGAATCCCTGCGATTCTGAAAAACCACCCATAATTGCATAAGGTGCATATTTAAATGTTCTGTGCTGTTGTTTTGAACGTGTCAAAATGTGCAGATTACAGCTTTAAAACATGAACTGTGTTCAGGCTCAACAGGCTCTACAAACCCACACAGGTGTTCCCACTTACTCTGGTTGATTAGGCTGCAGTTCAGATTGTAACACGGACAAAGGTTTGCTGGGAAGTTGCCTTTTTCACAGCAGACATTAGCCATGTTTCCCTAAAGCATTTTCATTTTGTGCACATTTTAAAGAATACTGCATTAGACATTTAATGGAAATAGCAAAATTAAAAAAAGAAAAAGTTTGTATGCTTGCTCGATGTGTTTTTTTCCTTGTGTGAACCTTTAATGATTCTGCTGAAGCCTGTTAAACCATTATTGAGAGAGCGAGTGTGACAGCGAGCCAGCATGTATAATTGAAGCACCTTGAAACTGAATCAGCTGAAAGGAACTCAGCCATCATTCGTTTGTGTAACTCTGTTTTTCCCTACTGTGATCCGTCGAAATGTGTTACGGGGAGTTACTTAACTTGATGCATCAACGGGGAAAAATAAAGCGAACAGTTCAACAGGTGGAACAACAGTGAGGGAGGGGTCACTAAAAGGAGCGCCGTGTCGTTCTCTTGTAAACAAACAAAAGTAGTCATTTCAGTATTAGACACCAAAACACCTGGAACACACCACCCCCAACGCCCTCTCCCTACCCACCTATACGCCTGGCAATATTTACTTCTGCTCAACCCAGGGCATGCTTCGCACTGTAATTGCAAACGCAGAAAAAATAAAGGAATTAGGAAGGAGAACGCAGCAAGGAATAATAGACTTGAATTTCATTAGCTGCTTCAACAATGCACGGAACAATTTAATCGACACAAACACAATTAACCCTGTGCTATCCATACCGTTCTCTTCATTACAGAGTAATTGAGAATCAGACCAAGAGAGCTTTTTTCCCCCCGCACGCTGTTTAATTAATCTCTGTAGTTGAAGACTGGAAGCAAAAGTCATCAAATTAAGTCAGACAAAAAAAATCCTCATTGAGCAATTTATTGAGTTTTATTGCATGTGAGTATAGCATGATGTGTCTGGTACTGAGTGCAGACAGTGACACGCTATTTAATATTCATACCCACTGTTGCATTGTTTGGTAAATGGCTTGTTTCACTGTGTCGCGTGTTGAAGGTTGCATGTGTCGCCTTTTTTATTGTGCTCTTTTTGACGTTTCCGGGAGTAGGGGAACGTTTCCACGCGGCACTTGTTATCGATTAATATTCAAGGGTTCCCGTTTCGCACACACATCCGTCATTGTCCACATGCGGGCATTTTCGCTGAAGCCCCTATAGATTCATTGTCCTTGTAAATACCCTTGGGCGCAGCCACAGACAATATGGCAATCATCAATTCCGTATTTGCGTTGTTCGCGCCAAGAAACGTATTTGAGTGGCTGCATTCAGGCCAGTGCACAGCAGCTGGTGCTCTACGTATACGAAGCGTCAAACAATCAGTCCATCAACAGACTCACTGACCAGCGTAATGGCATTATACAGAACATGAGGCGCACGAACCGACTGGGAGTCGTTAAAAGCATGATTTTGTCACATATCCAAGACTTGGAAAACCAGCTTGCATGTCTCCGATATCTCAGCTCTGTGGCTCATCTGAAGGAAATGATTCCGTGACATTGTGCCGTAATAGAATTCACCACACATAAATGATAAATCCAGCCCTGTCTTAGTGTATATGATAATGGAATAACAAATGGGACGCCCTAAAAGAAACATTTTTGCCATTCTGCAACATGGAAGACAAAGATTTATGATTAATGCCTGTCAGAATAAAGTCAGAAATTTGCAAAAAAGGACTGTTTAATACATCAGCGTTGCAGTACAACCTTCCTTGTGTTTGTTGTGGAGGACAGAAGGAGATTATAATTTGTTTATTTTGTATTGAATTGGATAAAAAAAACTTTAATAAAAAAAATAATGACAAAAACACCGTAAGAGGTCAAAGCTAGTTTCACACAAACAGAGTCGGACTAGCATTATTACAGTGGTACAACTTGGTTCTGTATGTAATAAGTGTAAACATTGATTTTTCTGCCTGTGAATAATGAAAAGTCAGGCCTACATTTATCATGGTTTACTACATTGTCGAACAGGATTAAACAGGTTATTATAATATGGAATATCTGTCAAATCTTAGTTCATGCACATTCCATTACATCGGCGCCATTATGTACGATGTAATCATGGTATGGGCCGTATTGACTTTTGAGAATGTGGGGCAAATGTAATTAATTAGCTTTAATAGCTAACTAAGTCGCTTTTTCCCTGTTTTGATTTTCATTTCAAAGAAATGTGTCTTTGTTCTGTCTTCTAAGAAAAGTGTCTCGGGGCCTTTGTAAGACTGTGAGAAATGCTATTAGTGTTAATCCATTACAAAAAATTATGTAAATGCCTCTCAGAGTCGGTTATGAAAGGAGTCTGATATTGCCTCCATTGCTCTTGAGAGACCCTTGAGCTCCAGAGTTAATGCCACTTCTCGACACCTTGTTCTTATTTCTTTAAATGAAAAGTAAATTAAGTTATGCATAATATTTCAGAAGATCAGATGCGTCCAATTTTGAGACATGCACCGCCGAAACAGAAAACAAATCTAACAATAAGCGTGATTTAGATGTATTATTCACACACTTCAGTCGAGGCTGTTTTCCTTTAACTTTACAGTTAAGTGATGAGTTTCAGCCCAGCGGCTAAAACGCCAACCCACCGCAACAACATCAGCACAGGCATCCAATAGCTTTCTCCACAATTGGCTCAAATAGACTCGAAATGGAGTCATTTAGCTCTCTTTGGCTGTCCGAGCGCATGCCTGTCTCCAGGAGATGGCTTGAGGGGATTTCTAAGTCCGTCTTCCATTTGGCATGTAACGATAAAAAGTAGGCTCAATCCTGCCACAACTGTAAAGGAAAAAAAAAAAAAGCACATTAAAAAGGGAAGCTGTAATGAAAGGACTGGCAGATAGGGTAATCCATCCCGGTTGTCCAAACAAAAAAAGGTTAATAGCTTAAGTGTTTGGGGCTCTTAACAGGAGGAAAAAACTGACCTGCCACAAACTGTCTGGGGCAGCCCACAGCCTAACTTAATTTCCTGGCTACTGATCAGGATGGGATTGGATCAACTTAACTTGATGCAGGTCAAGAGAATAGCAATCCGGAGCCAGCGGTGGGTCGTGACATCATTATACCCCACCTCTACTGTAGGTGCGAGTCTGTGCGGTTCAACCAAGTTCAGCCATTTAGATTATCACATCACATCCAATTATTGTTTTAAATTAGATCCGAATCATGGGATCATATGTGCTATTCCTTTTTCTTCGTAATGCATAGAGGCTGGCTGGCTGGCTGGTGGTCAAAACGACTTTTCATGTAGACAGCCAGAGAGATTAAGAGTAGAAATGATGATGTCCTGCTGGACTTAAGCCCTCATTTGGACCGAGAAGATGTAGGCGCAATCTGTAAAAGAGATATTTGAGTATTAACCCTTTGACGCACGAGCTTTGCAAACCGCCTCTAATGCACGACACGGGACAAAAATGATCCGTATTCATTTCCTGTGTTACGTCATGCATGGCTGAGGGTTTCTTTGTTCTTTGTGTGGAATACCTGGAATACTGAATTACGACTTTAATTTATCGAAAAGATATAGGCCTGTTGACCCTTGTTGTTGTTCATGATGAAACTTCCACTTTATTAAAACTTTCTAAAGTAGCTGTTGACTGAACCGTCTTCAGCAAAAATGGAACGCCATGTCTGAAATTGTGCCCCTATGAATACAACACAATATGGTACCAGAGAGACACAGCAGACCAACAAAGCAGAGAACGGATAAAAGCTCAGGAACACATTTTACAATCATCATACCCACTAAAGAATAACCTTTATGTTTACTGTTGTATTCAGTGTATATGGAAACTGTTTGGATGCTTTGCTTATTGTGAACTTGAACATTCACTGCAGTTTGGCAGAAATGTTTTTGGCATAATGACCACTTAGGCATATTTTTATTTTTATTTTAAGAAAATAAAATAAAAAGTTCCAGCCCCTGTAAGCAATATTACTCCCATCCATTTGATAGCATTGCGCCTAATAGGATTATGCAAGAGGAGGCTGTGTGTGATGGAGAGGAGGGGAGACTTTCATGATTTACAAGCCTGACAGGAACAATTAGGAGGGCACGCTCAGTGGGCTATTACTCAACACAGGCTAAATGAAAAGCACGCCTTTCATTTACATCAGTGTAGCCATGAGGGGAGTAACTGGAAGTGTAGCTGGAAAGAGACAACTCTTTGTGTCTGAGTCGGGAGCCTTTGGAAAACTGAAATGACCCCTGCAAATTTTATCTTGCACGACATAGTCGAGCATTTCTGATGCCGTCATCATCAGGACCACCGCTGTGTTTCCCTTGCGTGCTGAAGACACTTACAGAACACATTTTACTGCTACAAATAATGAAAGCTGTATGTTCTCTCAGTTGCTCATTATCTAAATGTGCGTAATGTTCACTACGACTGGTGGAATGATGCATAACATGATACTTTGGAGGACTGCCATTTTCTTTTATTCGCAGAGTCTGTAATTGAGGGGTGGCTAAGGCTTTTTCTGTGAGTCTAAATCAATGGGATGAAGAGGCTGATCATTAAAGTAAAAGGCTCAAAACAAGATGAGAAGAAACTACAGCTACAGAATGATTATTAGTTTACGACGATCCTGTATCCACATCTATTATCATCCTTCTTCTGGACAGCATATTCTGGCAGTATTTGCTTCCCTATGAGCGAGTGCAGGTAGATGAAAGTCTACAAAGAGGACAGCACAGCAAGAGGCAATTAGAGCAGCTGCAGTATTTCTAGGCTGGCCTAATGGGTCACGTGTGAATGCAGCAACGAGGGACTTCCAGCAGCTCCCCGTCCCCACATCTGCTGAATAAATGAAGAGATCTCTCCAAAACGCACAATGTTCGTTGACAGCTGATCAGAGTAGCGGGGAAGGATGCGTGCGTACGGGTGTGTGTCGGTGCATGTGTGTGCGCGTCTGCTTGTTGAATGGTTCGGAAGAAAGGTGGCATACTGATCGCAGATGATCAGGATTCTGCGCACACATTCATTTTTATGTCAAACAGTAAGAGGAGATGGAGGTTTAAGCAGGACTGTTTTTGTTTAATCCCACTCCCACCTGCTCCTGCAGGCTTTTGCACTATTACCACCTGCTGCAAAAGGACAATCTTATGCGCTTATATTCATGATGAGATTCTGATCACTGTCGCCCTCAAAAGAGGGAAATCGGAAAATCTGTCTCCAACATCCCACAAGGACGATAAGACAGATGTAGCCTTTATGGATTTTTCTAATCTAAAGGAGTGAGACAGTTGTTCAGTTACTCTGATGTTTAAGATGTTTAGAAGATGTCAATAGAAAGTAAGCCTCAGTGCTGGTGTTGTAAAGTAGATTTAAAAAAAACACTGCAGAACATGCATCAAGATTCATACCGAGTCTTCAAAACAGGGTCTTGCATTTTATTCTAACTAAAAAAAGATGATGATGTGATCTCTGCTGGGGTCTGTACCAAATAAACATGTTCCCTTACATCAGGAGAAAATGATTTGACAGCTTGGCCATCTTTTTACCACCATCAAGCTTTATTTGTAACAGCCCAGTCAGCGTGTAATTGACCAGCCGATTCACTAGAGGTCAGCTTGCGAAAGTGAGAGTTTGGCTCAGCTAGGCAAAAAAAGTACGTGGGTTTAAGGGGCGATCAAGACAAGAACACTGAAGCAAGTTCAACAGCAAGGAAGTCCATGTCAGGAGGTGGTTGGGGATGGTTTATTCACTATCACCCTGGCAACAGATGTTCGAGTCGTGTGTGAGGCAAACAGCCAGTGGTGGTGACTGTTCAGAGGAAGTAGTTATTTAAGCAAAACCATGATCTTTCCCTAAACCTAACCAATTAGTATGTGCGTCTTTTATTTTGAAAATGCAAGCAGAAAAAATAAACTTGTTGTTTTTAAACTTCATTATTTGATCAGATAAAACTAAAAGCATATTACTTGTAAATGAGTAACTACTGGATGGATTGCCATCAAATCTTGACATTCATGGTGCCCTGAGGCTGTATCCTGCGAAATGGCTGCAACATAATCTTTTAGGGAAACTCCAGCCATCATAGCTGTGTTCACTAGATGTCCTTGTTTTTGCCACTGAGAGGCTGAGAAAGTTATTCGATGTGCCTGACAACATTACTACCAACCCAAAGAGTTAGTATCTGACATTTTTCTCCAGAAAGCTATATTTTTGGTTTAAGGCTGAGCTTTGTACGAAGGGTGAAAATTTCAAATGATACAATTCACAGCATGAACACCAAAGTTTAGTATTAATAATGTTTTATGTGTTTTTGTTTGCACTGAGTTGTATGTCTCAATATATGTGTGCTATTATTTTCATGTCCTCGGGCAAGCAGGGTTGTCTGATGCTAAAACACTAATTTGTAAGAGAAAACTATCAGATAGAAATTATGCACAATGATCATCTTCAGAGATTGGAGTCATATTTTTGACGACAGCCCTGTTTTTAAAAGAGATTGCCCTTGGGTGCCATGTATACAGAAAGTAAAGCCGTTCCTGATCATTCTGTTTGCAACAGAGCGGCATAAATGTTTAATTTGCGATGTTCAAAGCCTCAAAATTACCATCATTATACTTATGTTATTGTTATTCACTTGAAGGATCATCCACACAGTATGCTTTTTAATCTGCAGCACATTATAAACTCTGCCAAATGAATTAATTCTACCAGCTTGTATGTTGTTCACTAAACTATGTGTGTCTTTTCTGTATCACTGTTACACACTTTAAGCTTCTTGAGAGAAAAAGAGCACCACTTGCAATCACTTTCACGACACACAGTCTGCTTGCTGTTTGGATAAATAACTTTCTGTATACAGTTCTATCATTGCTAAAGTACAGCAGCCTCTCTCTAACACTCAGGTGACATTAGTATGCAGGCTGAAGCTCTCATCTCCCAGGTTTATATCTCTGTTGGACCACCTGAAGCACCTTTTAGCAAGCCTCTGATCTATGATGTTAGTGCTTTTCCAAATTGATTACTCACCACTCAGGAAAACCTTAAACCTCTGAACAGTGTTTACTGTATCCTGTCTGATCTGTATTCAGTGACACACAATGTTGAATGTTATGTATAATGATAAATACACCATCCCCTGTATGTAGGGGCAGAGGACAGAGGCAAAGGCTGGCGAAAAACACTGCTTTTATGGATAGATAATTGGGGAACCTCCTGCGTCTCATGCCAGAATAACCAATTTGCCTGCGACCTATGTCACATAGCTATAATTACCTCCATCCAATTAGAGACAGATCTTTAGCTCAGCCTACAGCCGGTACCTTGAATTTCCTTTGCCAGGAATATTCCCTTTTGATTTCGGATCCCTTTTCATCAGGATTGTGCCTTCCATCCAAATCGTGGTCCCTGCCCCCCAAAAAATTAAATTGGTGAGTTTTCTGCTGAGTCACAGCTGCTGGAGGAAAAATGTGAAAGCTTGTGTACATCTGTCTGGCTCGCAAAGAGGAGAGAAGCGAAATAATGACTGATTGAATATTTGTCTGCTCCTGCCAGATGCACAGTAAGAGCAAGCTGCCTGTCCTCTGTGCAAACACATCACATACAGTAAGACATCCTGAACTACTGCACAGTACAATGAGTGTACATACTGTTGTTTGCCAAAGGAAGTCTATGGGCTTCATACAACACATCCTCATAACTTATGTAGGTCAGTGACTCCCAAAACAACATAATCCTCCCAGCGGACCAGCAAAAGGCATACCGGACCTTCATTGTACAGTACGCTCGCAGTTTGGTTACATTTAAGGCTCATTTACGCTCCCTTTGCATACAAAAACAGATGTGTTAGTTTCAAACAATATAATGGCACTGCCAAAACTTTCATGCATCCCACATTGATTTTAAGCAATACAACCCCCAGAGGGCGCCGCTCAGAGTCAAATCAATCTTGCATGGACCTCCACTTTTCTTTCCTCACAATTGAATTCCCATCCAGTCTCCTCCCAGGAATTCAGTAGTAATAACTTCTCCTCAAAAAACTACCACCATCCCCGACCCTCTCCCTATGCGCACTTTTCACTCGTTAAATTACTTTGGCTGACTTCCTCCTTTGCCACCGTAATAATTGCTCCAGCCACTAGAGGTCACCATCCGACAAGATTAAATAATGAGTCATAATGAGCGGCTTTCACAGTCTATCGCTTTGGTCATTTTTCAGATGAGGCTTGCCTGGCCAATTGATACTGCACGGTAACATTCAATAAGCAGCATATATCCGCTCTGTAGAGAGATTAGCAATGGGTGTTTGAAAGTGCAGTGTGTAAACTCAGTGATGAGTAAGCACCGCCACTATTGCTCTCGACAGATCTGACAGCCTCTCTCCAGTAACACCGAGCTGTGGCTTCATCTCGAGGGTCTATGAATTGAGACAGATTGTTTAGGTAGTGATTCAGAACTGTCATTATTAGGTCCTCAATGCAATCTGTGGCTATTTGATGGCGCCGCCTTGAACAATCGTCCTGCGAGGCAAAGTCTGAAAACTATTCCGGGTAATGTATCGGTGCAAGCTCTGAGGAGAACCAACACTCAGCTGCATGTAGTACTTGACAGCGTTTTGTGACTGAGCACACAGAAAGCGAAGAGAAAAAGTGGCAAGTGAGTTAGAGAGGTTGTGAGGGAAGCGGTTTCAACCCTAGAGCAGCTGATATATTCATGCATCGCCGTGATTAGAATTTATATTCTGCTACTGCAGTCCTTACAGCAAGGTCCTCTGTTCCAGGTAGTGTGTGTTTGCAGCATGTGAATCATCAACTGCATATAAAATGACATTTAATACAGCCTGTGACATGAATGTGGATCTGTTTGTGTGATGTGTGTGTGCGTGCCTAATGCGCACCATGTCTTAATGGCTGGCTGGCTACAGGTCATCACACATCATATTAAGTGTCTAGTTGAAACAGACTGCCATATGGTGAGCTGAATATCATTATTATTTGTGTGTAGACATCATATGATTTTTTAATTTTATTTTATCCACAGTGTTTATATTCATTTGCACATAATCATTTTTGAGCACCAGCTGCATAAAAGAACGGGGCGCCATCCTCCACACACTCCATCGACAAGGGACAAAGAAGAAGCTGAAGAAAACTTCCCTAACAGTGTAATTTGGCCCCAGAATAATTGCCGCTCGATGGCGATGAGAAGCAGAACAGTACAGGCGAGTTGTAACAAAAGCTTGAGAGGCTTACCATACATCATATTTTATGGACAGGCAGCTGTAGATGATACAGTATGGTTCAGCAGCCTGCAGGCCCATGATAACATTAAAAGTCATCTTAAAAAGTATTCCTATGCTAGCAGTTCCCAAGGGTAGGATTATAGTCGAAACCAAGTGGCAATATCTTAAACAGTACTGATAAATAATATATGAAGAAAAAAAGCAAATCTTTAAAGTGTAGGCAGATATTTGTTCATTTAAAGATGTCAAAAAGAAAAACTGCATTAAAGCTAGTGTTGGTAAGATATTCTAGAAGCATTTTTTGTTTTGTTGTGTTTGAAGAAAATATCTTAACATCCTAACAGCAATCAATAAATCAAATGCTCTGACAAATTGAAGGGAAAACAATCAAGTATCTGTAGGTGTTGCCGGCCTCTAATAAGCCCATCCAAATGTTTTAGGCCCATATGAAAAGATTGGACAGGCAGTCTTCCACAAGGCTAGGCACATATATTGCTAAAGCTATTAGCGGGCTAGTGACACAAGAATCAATGAGAAAAATTTCCCAGTTCTAGCTTGACAGTGGTGAGTAAAAAAGTGAGTGAGACAGTAGTTGGTCATTGGATATGGTTAGCAATAACAACTATCCAGTATACATACAGTAAACAGCCCTTAACAGCTAACATTAGCACATTCACACAGCCCCTGAGAGAATAGAGTCTCTGTGGCAGCAATAGACTTGTTCTGAAGCTAAAGTTAGCACACAGCACACAGCCCCCTGAGTCAAAGAGTAGAGCCTCTTTGCCAGAAACAGACTTGTTTAGCAGCTAACGTTAGCACAAAGCACACATCCCCTGAACCAAAGAGTAGAGCCTCTGTGGGGTAAATAGACTCGTTCTGAAGCTAAAGTTAGCACAAAGCAAACAGCCCCTGAGTCAAAGGGTAGAGCCTCTTTGCCAGAAACAGACTTGTTTAGCAGCTAACGTTAGCACAAAGCACACATCCCCTGAGCCAAAGAGTAGAGCCTCTGTGGGGCAAATAGACTCGTTCTGAAGCTAAAGTTAGCACGAAGCAAACAGCCCCTGAGTCAAAGAGTAGAGCCTCTCTGCCAGCAACAAACTCGTTTAGCAGCTAACATTAGCACAAAGCACACAGCCCCTGAGTCAAAAAACACATCTACAGCGTAAGGATTAACTGTAGCTTTTTCAGACTGTGGTATATTCATGATTTCTATTTTGCTTGAATTTATATGATTGTGACATTTAACAAACTTGTTTATTTAACTAATTATGAGACACATGTCCCAGCTGGCTAGCGAGATCTACCTGGCTACGGGGTTTCAAAACTCAGTGTCTGAAACCTATACATTACATATGCAATACAGTGCTCAGAGCATTGCATAGAAAGTGCCTACATGCCTGCATGATCTTGAGTGATGCAGTAAATCTAATTTAAATACTTGCCCATGCTGATGTGACCTACAAGGTTAAATACACTACGAGTTATTTGGGGATCATGGAATATTGCATTCCTTGGTAATAAAGTATCATAAATCATGGTTCAAAGATGATGTGTCAAGGGTTAATCCCCTGATATTCCAGCAGCATACAGCAGAGTCTGTATGTCTGGTTCACTAAATGGCCAGTGGAGTTAGTTACCACTGAGATAGCATATTAGCTCAAATGGAAAATCTGATGACTAACAGTGATTTAATTTGGATGAGCAGAGATGACATCTTCATGCATGAGGAAACTTCAAAGCCATATTTGGTGAGTCGCAAATGATGCCCCCCTGAGAGTCCTGGAGTTCTTATATTAGCCAAGAAACATCAAAGTCTCACATGTGTGATTAATATTTTTTTTAATCTACCACTGAATATTGTTAGAAGCTCATCTCTGTTAAATAGCAGCACACAGTGAATATCTTTTTACTAATTCCTCGTGTTATTTTGGCCTATGCTATTCAAAGATGCTAAATTGTTTTGATGAGATAAAACAATCACACACACACACACAAATAAATATCATAAAGTATCCGATTAGTTACAACAATATGGGCTGCCATGGAAACAAACATCTTCCAGTCTGAAGTACTGCATGAGAAGAGAGATGGGAACCAAGCACATCCAGCATCACTAAAGCTCAGAGATCATTTCTCACTTTGAAGTGCGTTGTCGACCGGAGACTGCAGTTGGTGTTGACACAGACTGGGAGCAAACAAAATCTGGGCCGTTATGTATTTAATGATGGAAGAGGAGGTACACCCACCCCCAAACCAGGCCCCATCCCCAAAGTGTTACACTCTCGACTCTGTGGGCAGCATGTCAGTGCTGCTGCAGAGCCTTCAAAATAACTGACGATATCGAGATCATTATGTGCATAATGTGCAAATATTGAAGTGGCTGCTTTGCAGTATGATTGAAACTAGAGTGGATGATGACCGGGTGCTTGGGCAGCAACACTAAGCATTTCTTTGTTTTTGTTTTTTTTTTGCCAATGTTGTGATTGGGAGCAAGTACTTTTCAATTGTTTGCTTGTGTTTTCAAATTGTTTGTCCTGCTGAGATAATTTTTGGGTAATATTCTCGGGGTATCATGCTCACAGAAACTCAAACCACTTGCGAAAAAGAAAATAAACTGTCAGATCCCTCATCAATTGAAAATGCTAGTACAATGTGTTTACAAAAAAAGTAAATATTAGGAAATAAAATCTTTAGGGTGACTCAGGGAAGGAGTAAACATGTAAATCTCTGTTAGTCAGTCTCAGGATGGCAGTCTGTCAAGTAGCTGGTCAGTGCAACAGCTATAAGACAGTTGATATGACATTTTGTACCAATATTCATTGTCCCCAGAGTGGAACCCCCATTGACTCTGACTGAAATCTCTCGACAACTATGAAAGGGATTGCCGCAGAATTTGCAACAGATATTCAGGGTCCCTTGAGGATGATACCTCAAGACTTTGGAGATCTTTAATTTGTCCTCTCGTGTCATCATCAAGTCAATGTTTTTGCTCTTATTGGCACAAAATTTGGTAGAAGTGTTCAGGCTTCCTCCACAATGAATCTCACTGACTTTGGAGAGCCCCTGGCTTTTCCTTTTGTGCCACCATGATGTTGAGATTTTATTTTTTTATTGAAATACCTCAGTGACAATTGGACGGATTGCTGTGCAAAAAGGTGCAGAAACATTAATGGCCCCCAGAAGATGAATTGTGAAAACCTTGATCCCCCAATATTGCATTTAACACCAACAACAGTTCAACATTTTGATTTGCCAAACATTTCATTGTTTTGCTCATTATTTGGTTGCTGTTTGACGCATTTCAGGATTCACTGTTTAAAAGCTGTGTTTATATGCCTTCATGCTGGTACAAAATTCCACTTGAACTCAAAGATGAAATGATTACACTTTGGTGGTCAAGGTCTTTGACCTCTCGGCACCCCATTCTCATGAACACAATATTTCAGAAACACACTGAGGATATTTCTACAAATTTGATTCAAATGTTTACTGCGACTCAAGGATGAATTTGGTGGTCAAAGGTCAAGCTCACTGTGATCTCACAAAACATCCTTTTGGCCATAACTCAAGATTTCATTTAATAGTTCAGATAAAATTTGACACAAATGTTTAATAGAAAAAAATGATGACGTTATGACAATTTATATCCAAAAGGTTGGTTACATGCACTGTGACATCATAATATTCTGCTAAAAATGTTCTACATATTATTCATAGCTCAGGAAAAGCAACTTGACTGGTGCACAGAGGCATACAACCACAAGGCGGTAATTCTAGTTATGCTGTTGTACCCTGCCATGACAAAATCCAATAAATGACAACTGCGATTTGTGGGTTGTCAAGTCCTGAGCGTCACTAAAATATATTGCGGTCATTATTCCTCTTGAAAATTCCCAAAACTATCCTAAAGTGAGGAACAATCTTGTTATCTGATATTTAAATCCATTTTAGTACTGTGTAAACTCTCTGTGTCAAACTCTCCAAGAGGCTCACTGTTACAATAATGTCCTAACTAAAAAATAACATTGTAAAAAAAAAAAAAAATGGTTCCTCATTCCCTGCCTGTCGTTTGTTGATCCAACGAAATCATGCTGCTCCGAGTCCCCAACGCCGGATAAGCTGTGTTTGAATGTGGTCTCAGGAGGGCTGGGCACACAGTGCATATGCAAATAGATTTACAGACAACCAATTACACTGAAAACTCTTCAAACAGAAACCACAAAGGAGAAACCTGCCAGTTCTGGACGTAGAGGGCGTAGGGACCAGAAAGTCGAACCGTGACTGCGAGTTAGAGACACAGTGAGAGGAAGTTTTGATCATAATGTTTTGGATTATATTATAAACTGGATTATGTTCTTACTGAGTGGTGACACTGAGACTACACTTAAAAACACATCTCTATTATGACTGATATGTCATTATGTTTATACACTATAAATAGTTACCCGGTAATCATCTACATCCAACAGGGAAATTATGTGTTATGTAACAATTCTATATTACATTATTTTTTTGTGTTTATGTGCCCCTGTTGTATAATGGAAAATGAGTTAAAGAGCATTAGCGTTGGCTTCTCTGTGGGAGTTTTTTACAGATAGTTAAGCCAATTTTCCAGAGACATTAATAGTGATTAATGGTGCTGTGTTTTTAATGCTATTTGTTGGGATAAAACTGGAGAGGCAGTTTGGTGACAAGACTCCGAAAATAGAGCAGAAGTCAATACCCGCTATCTCCACAACAAGGACAGTATCATTTACCATCATGGCAGTTTGGAGAATGACCACCATCTGTGGTCAACAAACCATGCAGTTCTTGTGTATCTGTATGTGTGTGTGTTTCGGGCGTGGGAGGTGGATGATGGGATTTTTGTGTTGTCCATGACTGTGTTTTAAATTCTCAAATAATATGATTACTCTGGACTGTATTCAGTGCTCAGGGGAGATGGATTATCTGGAAGCAAGTCTGGTGTCTATTGGCTCTGTGAGGCTGCTCCATGGATACAGAGTCGGAGGCGGAGGCCAAGTTCATTCCTATTAAAAGCTGCTCCATTGCGCATAAAGCCAAAAAAGTTCATCTTGCTGGGTGTAAAATTACTTGCATTGTGCCATCCCATAGAGCATGTACACCAGAGACTTCCACCAGCCAAGCGGCTAACTTCCGTTTTTTTCCGTGCGCCAACTTGAATGGGAATAAAACAATTTACTGGTGTGGCTCTTGTAGTCTTTCCAAATGTTATCGGACCAAATCGCTGAAATTCTGAGAGTTAAATGTTTCATTTAGCAGGAGGAGTGACGCTCATGAAACAGTATCCAGCGTTTAACAGCCACTTCCTTCACAATGTAGGCCTATGGGAAAAAACCTTTTTGAGCCAGCACGAGTCACATGAGGTTGTAACTTCACCGTATTGCCACTACATGACTTCAGATCCTTTATAGTCGGCTCTTTGGGGCTTTGACTGTAATTATACAAAGTAGTGCTTGAGATAAACACAAACATCATCAAGCTAACATACCCAGAATGAGAATGCTATTACAGCATACAGTAAGCTAAGCATGTTAGCATCCTAACATTTGCTAATACAAGCACAGGTCAGGTTGATAAGAATGGCGTTAGTTTTCCAAACTGTCTGTTTACTTCCTGTCAGCTGTTTCACCTCAAAACTTAATGATCAATAACAGTGGTTATTTCACTTTTAACATTTAGCTTTGTTCACATTGATGACGTTGTTTTTTGTAGTGTTTTTGAGTATTTTTCATCAATTTGATCATCACCTCAACAGGAGGTTAGCCAGTTAGCTAACCTAACTGACTACCAAAAGCACTGTCAAGTTTAGGACAATAATGTTGGAGCTGCATTTCTTGCTTTTGCAACTTCACTTTTTGGCAGCTAGCTCTTCCAAGCACCAAGTCCAAAAAGCCATAAAGACCTAACGTTGGCTAAGTGCTTTAAATCAGGCGCCACACCACGTGCTACACTACTTAGCTAACATCACAAACCGTTATCCCAGACACTAGGGTCATAAACAGTAACTAGTGTCTTGATGATGATGATGGGTTGCTTGATGAAAAGTTATAGGAGGTCATGGCAATCCATCCAAGGTTGTCAAGATATTTCACTCAAGGGCAAAACTGTCAACCTCATGGTGACACTGGAAATAAAATTAATTTAAAATATATGAGGATTCTGGCAACCATTTTGCCATTTTGATTCTGCCAATTCATCCAGCAGCCTAAATGTTGAGATATTTCACAAGATAAACAGAAACTTTGACCGCCCTGGTGGTGCAGAGGAAAGACAATGGGTTAATCACAGGGGGATTGATGATGGTTGTGGGACCGTGGGTGGTTATCCGATGTGATCATTGGGCTCATCACTTCTGAAGCGTTATAGCACACTGTAAGTGTTCAGTGCTATTCAACTTGTCCCGTGGGCTCCAAACAACATTCAGCTTCTCTCAGCAGCTGCAGTCAGGATGTGTGAAGTAACCTCTCATAGTGGGAAAGTCCTTGTTTATTCATTGCTATATCCAGTGGTCTGAGTCGTTCCAGTCCCCATGTGTTTGCTGCATACAGTGGGGAAAATACTCATGAATAATTTAGATGAAAGATAAAAATGTATGTTTATTGCTTTGGTTGTTTCATATGCTAATGAAAACATTTCTCTTTCACCTAGGGATGTGCTGTGGATCTGAGAGAAGCAATTGACAGTGCACATGTCTCTCACCTTAGAGACTTTGGAGAACTCCGGTGAGATTGGGAAATCAACCAGAAGAAGTTGAGCAGGGTTTGCGTCAGAACATCATCATCATCTTTCAGTCTTTAATGCAACAGCTGCTGTTTTCCCATTTACACTTTTACACTTCCCTAAACCTGCATTCAAATACACAGCATGAGCACTTTAAAGTCTCTGCATGTACAATGGCCCAGAGGCTCAAGCTGTCCTCAGGGATCCAACCATAATGAATGGTTAAGCTGACAGTCATAGGCGAGCAGTGAGGGCTTTTTTTGCATAAATCTGGACACTCCCATCACAGCCTTCGGCAGGTCAATAAACGCTGTAGTAGAGAAGGGATTGAGGAAAGTGGTAGTGGGGGCGATTTTCCCTACTTGTCAACTCCGTGTTGTTCCACTCATTAAGCACAGTGAGATTAAGCTGGTGTTGAGACTGAGGGGGGGCTGTTGTTCGCGGTGGGTTGGATCGGCATGCATGCAGAGGGAGCAGTCAGAAGCCCGTCATAGGCCTATGAGCAGGCAGGGCCGGGGGGAAACAGACAATTAAATCAATAAGACAGCAGTCAGCAGATCACTGCGCCGGCTTCAGCTCCCCCTCCTCAGCGCGTTGGAAGAAAAAACTCATTTGAAAATGCTCTTCTCCTATTCAGCTTTAGTTTGCTTGCATAAGCAAAGAATAGCAAAACTTTGGTCCTGCGGTGGAGTTATCTGATGACTTGTCTTTCCGAACTTGAACCTGTAACTCAGAGTTAATTAGAGTTAAGTAGACAGACATAACAAGCTGTGCTTTAAAACAAGGACTTGACCTCTCAAGGTTCCAGGACTCCATAATCTTCTTTCTGCGGTAAATGATTAAACTGGAATTTACACTTGAATCAACCATTACTGTGAAAGGTACATTGGCAAGATTTAAGTCTATAAGAGTCACCCAATCTCTGGGGCAGTCTTATGAGTGCCAAACTCGGTGCGACTCCCAAAGAAATTATAAGTATTAGTTCACTTTATTCACTGCCAGTTATCTTATACTTCTTACTCTTTTCCAACTTGGGAAACTTAGAAACTTAGGGTTAAGAGTGTGAGGACTCAAATATATACATACCTAAACCCACGCATGCATAAATACAAACTGTTAAAAGAAGAGGCTTGGCAACTTTAGGGCAACTTTGTAGAATTTAGGTTCTTTAGTCGGCCAACTCCAGAGGACTCTTTGGTCCGCTCAATGCTCGACTTTCTTCACCAGCCAAAAGGGCTACAGGTCTTTTAGGATCTTATCCATACTGATGCAGCGTTTCAGTATGTGTCTCTGTGTTATCATGGCAAAATGTCTTCCTGGAGACACCTATTGCAGCAGGAACTATCACAGGAGCAATTTTGAGTCTTTTGCCAAGTGTTTTTATGTCTGTCTGTGGACATATTTCTGTCAGCACCATAGTGTCACACCCGTGCAAGATACAGCCAGGAGACTTTACAGGTGTGTAGTTGAGATCAAAATGGGCCAAGTAGGGCACCCATGAGTACAGAGTAGTCATGGGGTCGTAACGTGAACATGTTATTCTCAAGATGGTTCCTAGTGCAATGGGAGAATTATTGTGGGAAAACAATGTGCAGTTGTTTTATATTTTTCTTTGAAGATGTTTGTAGCTTAAAGCTTAATTATGTAATTTAAGAATCTCTTAAATTATCCTGATCTAGTTAGTCTTTTGAAGAATAATGCAGTCCCAACTAAAATCGGTCCAGTCTAGGTGCAGTTTTAAGATTTTTAACACCATCTGTGGGTTGGTGTCAGCATCCATTGCTGTCTGTCAGAGTACTGCCACGAAGAAGTGCAAAGTAATATAAAATTATAAATCCTACTGGAGCTTTGAACGCACAATATGATATTTCTGCTGCTAGGGAGCTCTCTATCAAAACAAAACAAAACATTTTCAGAGCCTTGTGTGGGGAGGGCTGGGTGGAGCTGTAAGGCATAGCTGCTACAGCTGCTCAGAGCCGAATGCCTCAGAAAGGGGAGCAGTCAGAGGCAAAACCAGACCTTTTGGAGGAAAATAACACCCACGTCACATTTGATTCTCTGATCATGAGATCAGTTTGAAGATCACAGATTAGTTTTCAACTTTTGGGATGGATTGAAAAGTGGATTTATCTTCACTCCTGTTTATCAACCTGACTGCAGCAGTGATCTGAGGACCTCTATGTGTTTATAATGTTGACTGCTGACTGCAGCTGGAGGGGAATTGTTACTTTACTTGGTGGACGTAATGTTACAGAGAGAAGGGGGGAAAGCAGAGAGGGACCCGGTATCTCTGGTGAGTGCTGAATTTAGTGAGAGTTGACCTGAATTTAAACACACAGCAGCTAAAGTACTGTAAAGTAATTTGGCCATTTTGGGTGAATAAATACTGCACCAGTAATTCAAATAAACACAAATGATCCTAAAATCTGTCTGACATGACTCAGGTACAAATATTCAGAGAGAAATTAATGTTTTGAAGTTTCGTTCATGTTAAGTTTAGTCTCATTCCTTAACATCCTCCAAGGAGTGACGGGCAACAAAAAAAAACACACTGTTACCTCTGTGGGTCTGAAAAAAGTGTTGTAATCGTTTTGGGTAACGTAAGTAGACAACTCAACAAAATATATGACAAAGTTGTAGAAGAGTTCATACATTATAATTCACTTTTTTTTAACTTTATTGACATCAGTGCATTTAAACAGGAACAATTCACAATTGTTATGTTATATATCTTTAATAAGCAAGCTGCAGAACAGAAAAACTTAAATAAATAAATGAGGGGAAAAACATACATTATTCATGGAGGAGCAAAGGTCTCATCCAAAAAAAGGTTGTAGCTAAAAAAAACTGTGGCCCCCCCCCAAAAAAGTTGTCAACTTATTCTCACGTCATAAAAAACTTGTTTACAACATGATATTTGTGTAAAATGTACAAGATAACAAAGTATTATCTAATTCCATTTTTTGCAGATTTGGCATTGGTGTTCATATTATTATGTCCATTCCCTGAAATAAGAAGACTCTCGATCATGAAGTCATGAACTTCCAAGAATTGCAGAGAAATCTAAGAAATTAAAGAAATCTCAAAATCAATATTCAACATTTCCCAGAGTCCTCTCTGTGCCTCTCTCTGTCCCGCCGTCTCTATTAATCCCTCTCGTCATTTCATTTTCTCTCTGGTCTCAGATTCTCATTAACACCGCTGCCCTGTTGGCTCTTCGTCTCCTCTGTTCCCCCCCTTTGTGCAGAGCCACTTCTCCTTCCCTTTGCTCCATCCAGCCCCCTTTTCACAACCCCTCATAAACAATGTGTAAGATGTATGAAAGTAACGGGGGGCCGGAGACGTCCAATTAAAAGCGCAATGCATTTATTATTTCACAGCTCCCCCTCTCTGCCGTCTCCCGAAGCCCTTCAGATTATATAACAGCTCAGTGTCAACAGAGCCAGCCTGTGGAGGACAAGTTGAGGGGGTCTTCGCCGATGATGCAGCTCAGCGGCTGTGGACTTTCCCCAGCAGCTTGCGTACTACCCCCTCACTCCTCCTCCTCCTCCTCCTCCTCCTCCTTCTTCCTCCCTTTGCCATATCCACCCACCCATCCACCCACCAGCCCACCCTCTCCCTGCCTTCCTTACACACACATACACACATACGCTCAATCACGAATGCACAGGGATTGCAGCAACAGCAGCAGCACCGCGAGATGGAGATCTCCGCTGCGTGTGTGAGTGCCTATTCCCGGTGAGTGCAGGGACAAGAGCGAGTGAGTGTCAGTGATGCTTGAATGAGGTGTAGAAGGGAAGAAGAGGGGGAGAGATCAGGGTAAAAGGCAGGAGGGGGATATCTGTGAGGACCTGATGAGGTTTTGAGGCAATGTCTGTCTGCTTTTTCCCCTCTCCCATCCCGATAACCTGAATCTTTGCCGGATGTGTCACAACTACTCCAGCTGTCACTGCACCGGCTGCCTCTCTCCGTGTCCTCCCGCAGCCTGTGAGAGCTGCTCCAGTGGCTGGACGGTGCCCTGGCACCCGCTGAATACATGGATGAACACTGGCTCTACAGGGGATCTGTGCTTTCTTGTCCTTTGCACCTCTGATCTGTTTCTTAAGGTAAGAGTTTCCTTTTTTTTCTGGGGGGGGGGGAGTTGCACACATATTCACAGGTAATGCAGAAAAGAGTGTGTGCATCATCTGCTTGCCTTTTTTAAAATCTTAACTGAATCAAAGTGGGTATCAGAGGCGTGCATGATTCATGGTAAAATGCTGTTAAAAGTCTCGGGTTAGTGATGCGTGCGTGTGTATGATCCCCTGCGTGCATTAGATATGGATAAATCAGGGAGGGGGCATTTCTGCATCCAAGCACTGAAAGGTTTAATGACTAATAAGGAGGACACGTCCAAGGTTTTCCTTCACCCCAGATGAAAAGGAGGATGAATGCTGATGTAATTCGACTTTGATTTATACACTTATCATAATGCGTGTCTGTGCAGCCTTTGACAGACGTGCAGTATTTATCTGATGAGGCAGGGGCTGATTATCAAGAATGCTGTACTTGTGAATTGCCCGAGCTTAAATAGTGAGGAATATTGATAGGCGCTCACTGATAGAAGACTATCGTATATTGCACTGTAATAGACTGTCGGAGTGATGATCATTTATTGGAAACAACTATCGCATTAAGTGGCGCAGACTGTATGACAAATTCATATGCGATGAGTGATGTGCCCCTCCAGGCTTAATTTGATGAGAGGTGGATCCAGACTTATCATGACTAATGACATGTGTGATCTAGGAAGCTCTAGGGTACTGCATCACATACAGAGCTGCACTTATGTTTGCTCTCAGTCGTTGCCCCCCCCTCCTCCCCCCGGTCTCTGTCCCTCTATTTTCTACACGTCATTCCTTGACTACCTGAATTTACAGGAAACACAGACGGGGTACAGCTGTAAGCTGCCAAACACACTGTAGCTTGTCTGTCTCAGCATCTTTCTCACTTATAAATCATCTTCTCCATTACGCCGTTAATCCCCAGTTTGACCTGAGTACACATGTTTGCCTGTACCCCGGTCCCTTATTAATCAATGAATTCATCAGGGTGAAGCACTGTGGATGTAAAGTGCCGAAGCCATAAACTGTCTTCTCCATTTGTATCATACAAAACGAGACCCACACTGGCAGGAGAGCGTGTGATCACCCAAAAAAAAAAAAAGAAAAATGCCCCTCTGCATATCAGCCTCTCCAAACGTACTCTTCCCAAGGATCCATTTCACAGCCAGTGCTCTCATCCGGGAGATAGAGGGATGGGAGCTCCAACTATTCCACGTAACAGAAAGTGCTGCTCAGTGATAAATCTTTTAAGCCAATGTCATAAAGCAAACTTTCACAGGTGTAGCCGGCAGCCCCCCGGTAGATACAGATAGCTCTGGACGACAGCTGGAATAAGACGGTGTGTGTGTGTGTATGTGTGTGTGTGTGTGTGACTGTGAGGCTCTCAAATCGGTGTTCAAAAATTGAACAAAAGACAACATAAGAAACCTTGGACCAAAAAGGGGCTTACACTGTAGGAGGAGGAGGAAGAGCTCGATGCTGTATCGAGAGGAAGATTGCTGCAAATGCATAGGGGCCGAACCTATACTTCACAACCGCACGGTGCTATAGGGAAGGGTAGTACGCACATAATGTTGAGGATCGGACGACGGCGGTGGAATTTCGTCCTTTACATCGTGCTTGTGAAAGCAACGCTGCTGCAGTGTCACTTACAAGTAACGAGGGGGGAAAAAAATCCTCATGCAAAATAGATACAATGCACGGTAATAATGCAGAACGCAAGGGGGGGGGGGGGTGATGAGCACAAGTGTCAACCTGTGCTGAATGACGAGTGAAGCTCCGCTGTCGCACATACTGCTCAGATGATGAGCTGTAGCATTAAAGAGACTCCCATGTTTATGATGCACTCAGCTTGTAATGATGGTGCAGAGGAGATTACTATGTTTGAGGAGTGGGAGGCCACCATAATTACATTACTTAACCATTAACGAGAGTGGCGAGACAGTGTTATCCTATGTAAATAACCTACAGATGCACTTGAGTAATTATTAAGTTGACGCGGGCTGACAGGGATGTAAGGCGATCCGAGCAAAGCCGTCTCTTCCCCTCTCTGCCTGGCGATGGGGCGTAAATCATGAGTCAGCAGTGTTGGTAGGCCCGCCGTAGCGCGGAAAATGGATCCAACCCCTCGATTAACATTCTTTACAAACAGCCACGTTTCCTTGCAACATTGTGGTCACAATAAATCAATCACGAGTACTGTAGCTAAAGGTACTTTGTTTTCTTCTTTCCTCGTACATGCGGCATTTTAGCGTGAGGAACTGAAGGGCAATTGGAACAGACAACGTGGTCTGCCAGGGTACATAAGGAGATTTCAGAGGATTACTTTTGCAATTTTAGAGTCAATGCATTATTCATAATCCGTTGGATAGCTGAGGCCAAATCAGGGAAGGACCTCAGGTCATTAGCAGAGATATCGCTTGCTTTGAGAGGAGGAGGAGGAGGAGAAATAAGACGCCGAAGCAAAGGAGATTCGCGCTCAGCCATCTGAATATATCCATGTGTCACATCAGCCCCTCTGTCGGCCTTGTCTTTCGTGGCGCTCTCACTCTCTGTGTATCCGACTTCCAACAATAATAAGTCAGTGAAGAGCTCTTCTTTATTCCTCTTTGTGTGAATTACCATTTAGCTGCTTAACATGCCTTACATGGCTGCATAGGAAATTGTATGGCGCTTAGAGGAGACTTCCTGCAGATGTGATTACCTTTTCAGTGGTGTGAGATTGGTATTCCTGACTGTGAAATAGTATGATCCCGTGTGAATCGGCCTCGAACAAATTCCTTTTTTTTTATCCGTGCAAGCGCTCCTGACAAACAACTTACGCTAAAATCAAAGTGCATACTAAGCTATGTTTCAGAACAAATATCACCCCCAATAACGTTCAGCTGCTCCGAATTCCAAAGCAACTGTGTGCGAATTCATGACACAGCACACCATATTGTTCTTGTATAATGAGATTGAGCTAGTTGCTTGTTTGTTTTTTTTTCTCATCTGGCACTGAATGCAATGCGGTGACTAAAGTGACACTAGAGGCATGGAGTTTGCTGGCATGGAGTTTTGTTTTTTTGTTTTTTAATAGGAAGCGAGATGAACACACAGTTAATGTATTCCATTTCATCAACAGTCTGAGCTGAGGGGTGAGGTTACAGTGGTCAGTCTGCAAGGTAAAAGACATGGCCGGACTCCCAAGAAATACAACCTCATGCTTTTTATTATCAGGCCTTGTGTGAGTGTGTTTGTGTGTGTGTGTGTACGATGCTGGCAAAGGCCTCTCTTTCAAAAGGTGACATCACGGCCCACACACACTGATACTGCTACTGACACTGATACTCACACGAAGTGCACAAGTGTTCATATGCACACAGCCATCATTCAAAAAGTGTGTATCAGTGCCACACTCGGCTGCTCGCTCAGTCATTACGTCACTGCACTGCAGATGCAGATCAACCTGCAGACCAGGGGTTAATGTAATCTAATCTATCATGCATTTCCTTTTACAAATTTCACGGGAGCAGTGAAACTGACAGTAAGGAAATGTCTGCTCAGTATAAATTTCCCCACCAGAACAACCACACTGATGGATTTACAATGTCTGCCAATGATAAAACATGATTACTTTCAGACAAGCGGTGGCACCGTGAATAGCCCGCGTTTTGTGTGGCAACAAATGATTCACTGGAGTTTATTTATCGCGTGGCGTCTTGTCATATGAAAATGATTAGCCAGCCCTTTGTGATGTTTCCTTTCAAACCTATCAGACATCATTTCATTTCCTCTGCGCTTGCTTGATATATTTTCATGCTCGAGCTGTGAGATGTGTTTCATTGCGGATCAGACGGAAAAATGCAATATGTCTCATTTGATCATATGGAGCTTCTTTTGAGACTGTGCACTGGGGAATGACTATAAACAAACATGGCAGTCATTTTTACCTCCTTTGTTTGATCAGCGCAGTTTGTGATTTATTACATAACCAGTGTAAATCAAGCTGTGCCATTGGATAAATGCAAAACTGAAGGAAAGGATTCAGAATAAAGACAATAAAAGTCTTACTGGCCTGACTAGAATCTAAATTCTCTGAGTAGGCCTTGCCCGAGAGTATATCTCTGCAACTCCATGGTCTATGTGAAAAATCTTGGTAAGTCAAGCAAAGTAATGGTAACACTTGTGAGATGTCCGCCCAGGTGTAAGCATCAGTACAGAACTTGCTGGGTCAGAGAAAAATGGAAGTTGGAACAAAGCATGAATAAAATATTTATCGTCCGCCTATTTTACATTTTTAGAGTGAAAATCCCCTCGGAATAATGCAGTTGCAGCCAAGAACCTGTAGAAAACCTGAAGGAAACCACAGCACAACATCTGAACATTCCCTCTGTCGGGATCGATGCTAATGAAGTGCAGCAGAGCAAAGTCAGAGAGATTGTAGTTGAGAAATATTTAGGCTCCAAATGGGCCATTTTAGCACATTTCTGCGCCGTCTTCTCACATCTTACTACAGGTATTAATTCCATCTAAATACAACTGTTTCTGGCCTTGATCTGTGTATTCAGATTTTAGATGGCATATTGTTTGTATTCCTAGCATGAAATGCTATGACAGCTAGCTCCAGCTTTGTGGGCATACTCTGTCTTTGCTGCTTCAGTTGCTTGGTTTTGTTCAGGTAGAAATGGTTATGACTTCCTTTTAGCTGAGATCTTCCCGTTGAGCGCTGCATGACCATGTTGCTACATGACTAGCTTTTATGGCCAAGGTTCTAGAGGTTAAACTAATTTGTTAATGATGAATTACACATAGAGAAATTGTTATTAATTACATGAGAAAAGTTTGTTAATGACTGGTGCATCATTAGCATGACTAGTTAATCGAGATGCATCTTATAAATGAAGCACATCAATCCCAGATCATCATCGTGCCAAGTTTAGAAACACGAGAGGTCGAGTTTTCTTGAGGATCTGTGAATGATTTTCTGATCATAAACAACTATGGTTTGAATGCGTTCCATTTCTGAGAAGCTTATTGTAAAATGCTTAAACACTTAAATAGCACCTCACACTTCTTGGAGACTGCAACACTCCCACTCTAAAGGGAAAAATGTTTCTCATATACAAATATGCTCAAGTGATCTCAAGCCATGCGACAACTTGTTAAATTTCCTATGGTTGAGCTGCGAATGTCTTCCTTGAGCTGTTTGTTTTTTGCAGCCGTTCATAAAGTTGCAACAAGCAGCAATCTGTAAACATTTAAAGTTTAAGGTCAGTTCAGTCAGCAGACACATGGATGAGATTCATGATGAGTTTGTGTTTGGTGTCAAGTCTCTGACCTCGTCACTGCGCCTCAGCATAGCTGAGACTCAGGAGTGATGATAATGAATTCCCCCCAAGGGACTCAGAGCCTACAGGTGGATACAGGTGGAGGAGCCTAACACCAGCTATTATGTCGAGTCCGGTGTGTTTGAGCCGCAGCTGCTGTATGGTCGGTTCCTCTGTTAGGGACCTCAAACCACAGGGGGAATATATTAAATAGTAAACACCTTCTACTTGCGGCCTCAGCCCTGCGGCGACTCCTGAATAAAACAACTCATTGTGGGGAGAAATACTGTCAAGAAATCTAAATGTACCATAATGTAACTGAGGAAATGTTATGCAGCATTGATAAGGAGATGACCATAAGCGGGTGGATATACAGCAAGCTTAAACTTGGCAATGAGTGTATCAGTGCAAAGCAGAGAGCAGGAGCTCAGCGGTTCAGATGTAATTATGATATGAAGAACAGTAAAGCGAGCTGTCACATAAACCCATTTGTTTGAGCTGAAATGTTTCTCTAATGTGTAGCCGAATAAGGACTGTGTAGACAAAATGTAAATGAGCATCACAAGAGACTTTCCAATCAAGCCGAGTGAGCGGCCTGTGTGCAGGACAGCAGCTGTGCTTAAACTTGTGAACCTAACGAGCACTGTTGGGCCGTAAGAGAGAGAGACTGTGGTTTGCAGCGATCCAATGGGAAACCCCAAAAATTACATAAGCCAAGGGGGAAATAAGCCGCAAAACCAATTTAGGCCTAAACACATAATTCTGAAACCTGAGTTTTTGCTTTTTCACCACACCATATAAATCAATAACATAAATGTGTCACAGTGTAAAACAAAAGCCAAAGGAACAATAAGGTCTGCTACTCAAACAAACACATCTACAACAGCCTCGTTCAATCCTATAGTTTAATGCTGGCGAACACAAACGCGTCTCCCGAGCAGAGCAACAACATTAACTCACATGTTAGCATCACTAGCAGACACTTAGCTTGGGAGTGTTTAATTGACAACTGATATAAGCAGCAGTCAATTGTGAAAGCAGCCGCGTGCAAGTGTTGGTAGAGTTAGCAATGAGCTGTGCAGTAGAGATACAGGCAGAACAAAACAGTGAGCAGGGTTGCAGAGTTGCAACATGTGGGGGGCTATTTCGGGGGCATCTGAAAAAGTGAGGTCAGAAAGTAAGGAAACTGTATTGAATTTACCCAACGGACAATGTTCGATGACTCACATTCGACGAACCTTTAAGCTAGAATAGACATGAAATTCACCAGGTTAAAACATCAGCACAAAAAAGTCCTTTAGCTCAGTTTCATTATACAAGAACCAACTGTGTTGACAAAAAGTCAAAAGCTTGTGTCCTGTTTGTGAGACTGTTGATTTCCAATTCTTCAGATACTGACTCTGTGGGATGCCGGCCGACCCAACCTACAATCCCAAAGCGTCAGCGTTTGACAAGTTGGAGAAAAAAATCAACTATCTTACAAATGGGAGCTTTATTTACCTCTGCCAAAGAGGCTTTTGATGTCCCCCGTGTCTGTGGGTTTCTTGGTTGGTTTGTCAGCAGGATTACAGAAAAACTACAGATCTTCTTTCCACGAAACTTGAAGGATGTTGGGTCTTGGCCCAGAATAGACCTATTTACTTTCAGTGTGGATAAAGAGACGGATCCAGAGATTTTCTTTCTGACTTTGTTTAACATTGCAAGATAAAGCGTTTCTTGGACATTTTCGTTAATCAGGCATATTTAGGTGACTGGTATCTATGAGTTTGATTATGGGGGTATGGGTTAGGGTTGAGTTTGATATCGGATTAGGCTTGATTGATTTAAAGAGGACTGTTGGGCCTTGTCGGAGGTATGCACTCTACTGAGTGCCATTCTAATTCTGTTGTGGGTATGGCTAATAGAGGGCAGGTTGAAGGTAAAGATCATGTTGTAAATTCAGTTTCAGGGTATATTTTAAATGAAGTCTGCAATTATGACACTTTGTTTTGTCTACAACTGCAACAACAAAGTGTTCTGAATTCACTGTTATTATGGGTATTGTGGTATTTCGAGCTGTTTGCCACGCTACACTGACTGAATAAACAGGATTTCTCAGAAAAATCAGTTTTCAGTAATAGAAAAGCAGTGGCCACAACATCAACCTGAAGGGTAGTTATATTATCCAGGAGAGTCTTGTGTTTGTAACACTGAGGATTTGATTAAAAGAGACTTTTTGAAATGGAAATACAGAATGGGCAAAACACCTCAATCACATCCACATCCCAATCAATAATTTGTGTGAATAGAAACAAGCGCTACACGTGTTCACTTAAATAATTGATTCTTTAATCATTTTTTATCTTTGTCCTGTAGTTTTAGATGTTTTAATTATGGCACATTTACTCCATGCTTTAAATTTTGGATTTTGGGTGACAGATCAATGACTTTATTACAGGCTTAGCATGTAATTGTAAAGTTCTAGTCCCAGAAGGAGAAAAGAATCAGGTTTCTTCGTGCTGGATCACATAGTAACACACAGACTTCTTTCTCTTTGTGATTTTTTACAGGAAATATGGTGAGCAAAGAGGACACCAAATGCGTTGTTCTCTCAAATTCAGATGAATCAGATTCAGAGACGGGCCCATCACACAGCCTTGATGCACAGTCCGGACCAGAATCAGGCAAGCAGCAAGTGAAGAAGAGAAACAAGGCCTTGCAGGTGCGTTTTAAGGATATATGTGACGCTCAGAATGAGCATCGGGGAAGACACTCCAGATCCATTTCCTGTAAAGTGACGCACAGAAAATACATGACCATGCCTGCCAGGCGCTCTATTCCAAACGTGACCAAGAGCACGGGCGTGCAGACCTCGCCGGACCTCACTAAGCGATACAAGACTTTTCCTTTTGAGAGGAAAAAGGGACATACATTCAAACATGCTGCTTTGGTGGAAGATTACAAAGGACAAAACAATGGGTTTTTGAGTGACATAAAGGCAGGAGGAGAGGACGGACAACCTATCGGGGATCCTTCTAAGTACAAGGGTAAGATTGTTGGGCAGACAAAAGCATTGCTTCACCACACTGATGACAGCAGTGATATAGAGGATTTGATTTCCAGTGCCAACTGCGTGGACGGACCCTCTTGTCCAGACTCTTCACATTTCTCGGAAGAGTGCCATCCACGCAGCTCTCCTTCCAAAAGAGAACCAGAATACCAGGTGTGTGGGACAAGGACCAAACACAAAGGATTACCCAAAGAAGATACGGACGCTGGCACTTCCTCAAAGCGCCAGCTGGCTAACTCAGAGTTTTCACGGGACAAAACAAAGGGCGCCGGCCCCGTTGTGTGGAACTCTTTGACACAGGTGGAGTCTTTAGGAAGCCCGTCTGTGAGCTGTAAACGGAAAAAGGGTACACAGCTTAACGAACAGCAGTCACAGACACTTCCCCATAGTGCCAAATGCTCTGCACAGTCACAAGGGCAGTGTCGGACAAGGCATGTGTCAGCCTCCTCTAAACTCCAGCAAACAGTCGGGGGGGACGAGGGCTTCCCTCCAAGAGACACACGAGCCCCAGGCATGGGGAGCAGCCAGCAGATAATGCCCTTATCTGAAGACAAGGATATCAAAGCACAGCTGCAGGCCATGGAGAGCCTCATCAGCTCGAGCCAGGAGACCATCAAGGTCCTACTCGGAGTTATTCAGGAGCTGGAGAAAGGTGAAGCACAGAGAGAGGGGTGAGTAGAATAAGCTTCGCTGTAGATGCAACCAAACATTCATTATGCACTCTGCATGCATCACGATTCACAGTGTGCTGCCTGGAAAAGGCTGTGCTAAAAGGTTATTCCAGTTTATTACGACTGGAGTGGTATTTTTTTGTAGCTTGGGCCGTCATTTCTATTGGTTATCATAACATTGTCACCAAGGTGGCTAAAATCTGGGGAGGCAACATCAGTACAACAGAAGAAGAAGAAGAAATAGAAGAAGAAGAAGAAATACAAGCAGACAGTCAAACTGGTTGTAAACAAGAAAACTACAACGATTTCTTAGAACTGCTTTATTTCAAATCAAAAATAAAAATATTGGTTATAATAATCCAGGAAGTCGTGCTGTAAACTGTGATTGATTTTTCCACTATCCCCTGTTTTGGGTAATAACTTTTACTGTTTACTGCCTCTGGTTTCTCTTTTGGGTTGACTTTAATGATTGCCTCTCTGCTGGTGTTTCTTGCCTCATCTCAGCAATATCATTTTAGGAATAGCAGTGTGTTCCCAGATTCCAATAATTAACTCGGTAAGTGAAATGCTATTATAACAACAAAGGTGGTCTAAACTAAATAAATAAATAAGTTTGTAAAAGTAATTATCCTCTCACAAGACTGTGTTCACACTGACTTTTTGCAAGTTTGACCATGGGTTCATTTGTGTTTATTCACATTACTAGTGCTAATTATTCACCCCACAGGACCCAAACTGAATACCTACCTCCGCATTAGGCTAGCGAGCTATGGCAGGCACTGAGGGTGTCTGTGAGTGTGTCTGAGTTCAGTTCAGCCTCTGACCGAACTCATCACTCACCAGAGATATTAATGAAGTGAAGTGTGTTTCCCCTCCGGTCAGCAGTCAACAAAGAGAGACTAATTACAGTTCACTACACCCAGCAGTGGACTTCAGCACCTCAGAGTCACACTGCTGCGGAGAGAGATAAGTGAAGTTAAATCCACTTTCGAATCCAAAAAGTTTTAAAAGCAAACTTTGAGCTTTGCCTCCATTCGGCTCCAGGTCAGAGAAGAATCGGGTGTTTATGCCTCCAGAACCTCCAGCTCTGCCCCAGGCTTTCTTCGCAGAGCTCCCCACACAACGTGGGTCAAAGCCTGTGATGAGACTGACATTTTTGCTAGTTTTTATGAGTTCTTATGGGTTAACCCATAAGAACCCATGGTGGGTTAAGTTGAATATTTTCTACTCGCGCGCATATGTGAATTTTGAGTATTAAGGCCATTCACAACATTAATTTCATTCACGTTTTGTGGCGCAAATTTATGCCCATTTGCACTGAAGCAGATGTTGAGATGTTTCAGTGAATAATTGAAAACGTCGACCTGTCAGAGGATCACTATTGTATTTGTGTCATATGAAATTCAACAATCAAGGTTTACCGGGTTATTTCTGAAACACAGCACAATACATGTGAGTACTTGCTCTCTCTGCAATTTTAAAGCGAGAGCAAATGTGCCTCCAGCAAGTCTTTATGTGTCAAATTTCATTAGAGACTTACCTGTAAAGGAGAGAAAGCCTTAAAGAGAGAGAAAGGTCCATAAATTCCTCGAGGCATGTCCACAGCCAGACTCTTGCCGCTGTGCAATTGTTGGAATCAATGTGCTCCATCTCTAAAACCCATAGCAACACAAAGCAAATTGTATTTAAGTCTTATCCATATCCAGTGGAGAACAAGGCACCCTAGTGAGGTTCTGTGGAACTTGGTTGTAAAGGCCCAATTAGTGCAGCCTCATAACACTTTGCCTTTCATCTCCACAAAACTGCGCCTGCCGTAGTGCCTCCACTGTGTTGTGTTCCATCAACGTTACGAGAGATTTGCAGTTACAGGATGCAAAGCCCGAATACGCTTCCCCTTTTTGCAAGGCTGGACGATGGTGGCCGACAATATAGCAAATGCACTATAACTTAAGAAAACACATTGAAATGGACAAAATTACACGCAAATCAAGAAAACGTGCTGGAAATATGCACATAACAACCATATACACGCGCTGCAACAGCCCAAAACACTTGAAAATATAAAAAAAGAGATGCAAAGTCACAAAAACAGTTGCAACAGAAAAACGCTGCATATCCAGTCGCCTCAATCCAAGTGCTACAGGTCCTCTAGGGGAGCGCTCTCCACCGACTGCTGCTGCTATTCAGTACATATTGTGTGACTGATGGTGATGTTTTCCAGTCAGAGAGACTAAGTACGTTTAAATCCAAATCTAAGGGTGCACTGATTGATCAGCCACCAAAAAATGTGTTTTAAAAATGGTCTAATCAGTGGTCTCGATCAAAGGTGCCCATCAGATAAAAGCAGGACCGTTTTCTCTCTGCTCTGCTGAAATGCAGTAGCATGCTGCAGGGCTCGAGACTAATGGCGTCCCATCATCCCTCAGTGGCAAATTGAATTGATAATTACTGTCTACTACTGAGGCCACGCTGACCACAACTGAGCTCATCTTCTAATGCTGTTACTATAGTTTTCTTTCCCTCTGCTGTGCTGTGTCGGCGCTTGTTACAATCACTGGCTGCTGGCTGGACCTGAGAAAAATATGAAGGTTCTGAAATATTCCAACGCAACGGTTAATCCATCGCCTCAGCCACAAACAGCTTGCTGACAGGACTCAAATATATGTTGCGCTGGTTAAGAGAGCAGTGAAATCTGTATTGATATCAGCAGGAGGAGAGCTAGTTAGCAGTTGGTGAGCAGCAGGGTGCCGTGGTCAAGCCTCCAGGAAGAGAGCCAGGCTTTGAGGCAAACTCTCACACTGGCCAAACTGTGGAGTTACAATGTTACGTGATGCACTGAGGCTTTTTTCCATAAGCTTACATTGTGAAAGACGGAGCTGTAAAATGATGGTTAAATCTTTTTGAACGCCATAACCCCCAGGAAATGATTTGTTGTACTGTCAGAATTTGAGCCATTCGGTCCAATAAAATTTGGACTGGAAGTCTGGAAGAGCCAAAAGATTAAATCACTTAATCTCTATCCGAGTTAGCCGGGCGCTAAACTGGAAATGACCCATCTTGGTCAGCAGAAGTCTCTTGTGCGTTCGCTCTCTGGGACCCACAACGCGGAAGATCCCGGTATGAAGTCGGGCTTCATGCACCTCCGAGCAGCCTTTACAGCCTCCAGTTTTTAATGTGACGTCCTTGGCTGTTGTGTGTTTGGCTAAGGATGCTAACAGCTAATAATAGGTTGGAGCACAGCTGAACACAGCCGGACGAAGAGATTCTGTTCAGAAGAACATAAAGTGTTTAACAGTAAATAAATGTACTGACGTATATTTACAAAACATCACCATCAGCCACACGACATGTATTCTGTTCACAACCCCGGCTGTTACAGTCGGTGGAGAGGGCTCCCCCCAGAGGCCTGGAGCACTTCTGTTGGCTGAGATGGAGCCTTTTTCTTTTGCATTTGTTTTTGGGTTTTGACTTTGCATTGTTTCTATATGTGCATGTTTTTAGTGCATGGAAGTATTTTGGGCAGTTGCGGCGCATTCAGGTGCTTGGCTGTGTGAATTTGCATTGCCTTTCTGCACGTGTTGTCAAAGTGATGAGGGTGTTTTCTTAATTTGCTTGTGCTCTATCTATTTTTCATGTGTTTTCCTAAGTTGCAGCGCATTTGCCCTTGTCGGCCAGTGTACTAGACTGTCAGATAGCCCTCTGAGAGGAAGCAAAAAGCAACTAAAAGCCTGCTGTTACCAGGAATAAATACAGGATGTCAAGTCATTTTTTAAGCAACTGCTTTTAGCGTACATGCAGTGACAAAAGGATAATCTATCGGTCCAGCAGGAGTACAGGCACACTGCTTGAAGGAAAGCATTCTCTTCTTGGCAGTTACCTCTGCTTCTCTGTTTACACTGGAAATAACATTATTACAAAATATAATACTTCTCATTTCTTTTCATGTGGCCAGTTACAAACATGACTAATATTTCCTGCAAAAGTCCAGCAGGAACAAATACTGCTCTTCTGTTTCACATCCTTTCCAGTTTGATGAAGTCACACTTAATGTTTGACATTCAACACAATGAACAATACATCTGCATGCTGTTCTAGTTCCTTATTTTTGCATTATAACTGTGTTAGTAAGTGACAGACACCTTTCAGTTACACACATTAGTTTTTTGCATGATCAAATATATAACAACAGTCCATAGTGTGATGCATGTCACGTGTATGTTATACTGTTTTGAGAAAAAAAATGCCATGCATTATGCATAGGCCGATACGATTATATGCAAATTTCAAGGTCTCTATCATGCAAGTCATCGTACTGCATCATATAGTCGGCTAATATGTATTGTCTGTACTGTATAACACATGCAAAACACCACATAGTATGCAGTGCTCAGGCAGGTGGAGCAGCAGGCACGTAGTCAGGGGGTGTGGACATGGAAACGGGAATGATGAGGGCAGGACAGATCCCAGGACAGCTGACGTGGGCAAACAACACAGCAGTGAATCTGTGCCAACAAGCAGTTAGCTCAGAGAACGACTTTCAGAGGTGTCAGTTTTTTTTCCCCCACATGACGCATCCATGAAGTCATTCTCTGTGTCACTCTGGGTAACATTTTACCCTGAATGGGATGACAGAAGTGTTTTTCTATTTTTTTTTTTTTTTGTGCTGAGTGCTCTCAGTGATTATGAATTAGGTTAATACGCTTTGATTATTAGAGCGAAGCTCTTTAAATGACAGACATGTACATGAAAAGCCAGGCAGCAGCGCAGCACTAGTGTAGACCTCGTCTGTGCAGTGAGTTACTGTCCTTGCGCACAGCTGCTCAAAGAGACTTCATTTGAGAACAAGGTGGGATGGATGAACTCGCTGACCTTGAGCTCCATTCAGCATTTTCGATCGGCACAGAGGCTGTCCTGTCGCCCCCCGATGAGGTCACCTCTCATGTCATGGCGAACAGTTGAGGTCTGACCCCTCCACATGTCATCCAACAGGACGGACAGCTACTGTGACAGCAATCAATTACATGTGCAGCCGCTAACACGGCCCCTCCAATCATCCCCACAGTGCTGCAGCCTGCCACTGCATGCAGCAACATATAGCACGAAAAAGAAAAATGCACGCCTGCATTCATATATAAACTCAAATAATCGAACAAACAACTGCAGATAAAGGAGACGGTCTGTTAAAGCTTCCGTATTTTTAATCAGTCCTATCCTCTTGTCGTTTTGAAAAAGTCCTTTGCGAAGGACTTTCAATACAAAACCTCTTATGCAGTAAAGACAGCGGTCCCTCTGGGCTGTGTGCATATACCACAAACACAGCAGATACAATCTGTCTTGTTGATTGTTTTGTTTTGTTTTTTTTAAATCTGTGATGCCCATTGTGTCTGCAGCAAATTGAGTTGGATAAGATATAAAGATGTACAGTATAGCGCAGAATGTAAAGGCATTGATTTTTCATTCCGCATGATTCATGCAGCATTTAGCTGCTGCTTACCTCCTCTTGCCTATAGAACAGAGACACAGAACATATTTTAAAACTATGCCATGGGAATGCGCGGTAATCCCATTATGTAAAATCAGCAGTGCTACACACTTTATTAGGCAGATCTGAAAGAACTGCAGGATGGGAGCGCGTGCTGCATTTGTGTCTGTTAGGAATAAACAACGCGGGGCTGGAAACCGAGCCGAACAAATCTGGTTGATAGCTGATGCCCCACAGGTGTTGAAATGTGAAGCTGAAGTCTGCCACCGGAGATCACATATATCTTTTCATCTCTCTGTTCACAGGCTCTCTTACCGAACGGGACAAGACACAGCAAATTGTGACACTTGTCGAAACAGCGCATGCATCATTTACAGGTGGGTCCCCTCTTCCCCTGCCGATGTGTCATTAATGCTGCATTAAATGCTGTTTTCTGCATGATAAATTTGGTTTTCGGCGTGAAAGGGGATGTTTACAGGAGGTGTTTGGTGCAGTGACACTTCTCTGTACAGAAAATGTAAAAGTATAGGGAGGGCACTGCAGAGACAGGCGGAGAGAGGGAAGCAAAATAACAATAAGCGTTTTGTAGGAATGAAAATAATGCTTTCACGGGAAATGGAATCCTCCACGAGAGAAAAATAAGGAATGTGGAAAGAATAAGTCAAAGAAGGAAATATGCAGCGAGTGGCAGCACTGTATACAGTACATTGCGTGTTCTGCACCAAAGCATGTTTCTCTACAATGGATGGTTAAAGAAGAAATACCTCGAATATCATTTGCAAGGGTTCCTGGGGAATGTTTGCTCTCACAGTAATGAATAAGTAATCATACACTGCAGAGGGAAGTGAATAAGTTGCAGTAGGATGGGAGACACAGTTGACCCGGTCACATTGTCCTGTCATGGGGACACAGAATTCTATCAAATCCCTGAAAGACATGACCAATGATTCAGATACAAACACCAGGATTAGAAGCCAGAATAAGCATTTCACTTTTTTTCATTTATGTGTCTTTTAAAATACACTGTAATGCAAAGTGGTTTTGTGTTCTGATGCGCCGTGAGCTGAAAAATGGCTCAGAAGCAGGTGGGAAATCCACTCAAGCCGTAACCTCGTGTCATTTGTCACTTTAATCCAAAAGCTACCGCCGGACCTCGTAACTGCCTCGTTCTCAGAAAAAAGGAAACAGGCAGCTGTTTGGAAAGTACTCTCCAGCTGAGATAATGCACGTTGTACAGTGGGACTTCTCAGTAGCTTTCGTGTGGGCCTGAGAGAAAGAACCTTTAAACCCACAAAATCACACAAATTATAGATGTAAAGCTTATATCCTCTCTGAATATGAGAGTTTGCTGCAGTGGAAAAGGATTTTCTCACATACTTCTGCTTCATGCTTCCCTTTTTAAACAACAGTGCAAAACAGTAGAGTTTGTTTTTTTTTCATCAGCAAGATAATAGGGCCAATCCTGTCTTAAGACACATACCTGTGGAGGATTTCAGGTGCATAGAAAAGGAAATCTATCAGGATTTTTTTGCTCTATACAGTTTCACAAGATGCCTGTTTTCTCTTCTCCCTCGACGAGCGCTTTGTGTCCAGCTGACCCAGATTCTGGTGTAAAACCATTGTGGAACTTGAAAGCAGGATCTCCATTTCATATCAGATGCAGTGGGGGCTTAGAAAACATTAGGCCTCTTACGCAAGATCCACTTGGACAAACATATTCGTTCTTGGAAGCGCCGCATTAGCCAAAAGTGGCCCTCACCTGCTGTACGAGTCACGGACAGGCGGCACGTCCTTGTCTCCTTGACCTTCATCGAAGTCACGGTCTGCTTTGCTCCAGGAAAAATGCATTTTTTGGCATCTAAATTCATGTCAAATGAAAATAAAATGAAATCAGTTTTATTTATATAGCCCAAAATCCTCGCCACCGTCGGTAATCGTAAACCATTCTTAATATCTGTCAGTGCAGCTCTGCTCAGATGACACGGCGGTGACGACTGTAATAATAATAATGTTTTCTCCTTTTTTTGGGCCCCCAATTACCTACCACCGCAAATTTGTTGTTGTTTTGTCCTCCGATGACTGACAGCAGGTCAGTGATCAAATGATGCACATATTCAGGTGGTATACTCGTGACATTTACACATTCACAGAAAGCTTAGGAAACAGAGAAAGATTTAGAATAAGTAGATGAAAATGCCCCTACATGACACCCATTGACTTCAAGTTCACAGCGTCACGTGCTGTGGATGGAATTGAAAAAGTGGAAGTGGAAAAATTCACGCTGGAAAATGTGATGACACATTCCCAGATCTGGGCAGCTCACTAATCAAGACCTAGACATGAGCCGCTGGCTTGTCTGAGGAGCAAGACAACGTCTGTTTTATATTCTACTCCCGGTGCATCAAAACAGATGTTGGTCTAGGTAGAAGTAAAAATAGGAACAAAAGACTTCCCTCCATCGATATACAAAAACACAACAAGACAACAGAGTGCTGCAGAGCGACAGCCGCTCTCACTCCTTCGCACCATTGCAGAACGGGGAGCAGCTGTGGAACGTAGTCAATAAAACTGGAAAACAGATTTAAGCCTCGGCAGAATGAGCCTGAGAAGCCATCAAAGAATAAGGTTCGACAACCATCAGCACTAAGGCAGAAGGCAGACCACCGGCCCTCAGCAAGAACTGAAAAACTGACTCGACACTCCTCGGTAAGGCAAAACAAACATACCAGATATCAGCAAAGCCAAATCACCAGACCTGATTCTGCTATCAGAGACACTGACGGGTGTCAGCAGTAAGAATTTCAAGGCTGTTGCATTCCTGATGACCTGGTGTCTAATTTAAGTAAAGAGATCCTTCAAATCCCGTCTGCCTAACAAGCTGTGAAGACTCTCACTGTGCCTGTAGGACTAAATTATGCTTATAAAACAGATGGACGGTTCACATTTAACCTACAATATTCCTACATCCAGCTGCTCGCTGCGGAAGATGTCGAAGTAAACAAGGTGAAGTTTTGTGATGAGACAAGAGTGGCACCGTCCTCCCTGACAAACTGTCGCCCTCTTCCCTTTTCTCCGCTCTAACGTGGCCAAATCTTGTTGAGCTGTCAGCATTGAAAACAGTAATAATCTGCGGGGTCATGATCTCCCCTGCACCAGCTTTCCAAACGCTTTATTTTCTACTTATTTTCTCTCTTAATTCCGAGGACTTCACTGAGCCGTACAATTGGAGAGGAGGACAAAACTGTGACAGCTTCAGTGCTAAGGTCAAAACAATACGAGACAACAGAAGAGATGTGGATACCTGGAGACGGTTCATTATGGTCTCATTGCTTCGTTTGTTACTGTTTAGTTACAGTTCTTGAGTCAGCACATCTACAAGACTTTGTTTCCATTGGGTAGATCAGTAAGAATACATATTTCTCGTGGTGTGCCTCAAGGTTCAGTCCTGGGCCCCATTCTTTTCTGCCATTACATGCCACTATCCACAAAATATTATATCTGTTGCTACAAAGATGACACACAGCTCTCTAGACAAACTAAGGTAATAGTTGATAATCATTTTGTATTGGAGTTTTAGAAATGAGCAATTGGATGACACAGAAACTTCCCCAGCTAAAAGCCGTTTCACTGTGGCACTGCAATTTACTGAAACATTAATAACTACACTTCAAAATCGGATGTGATCATTTATGCTCTGATTTCCACGATCATTTCCATCTTCACTGTATCCCAGCAGATCTCAAGCCTTATATTGTCCTTGACTCGGTCATTGAGGAACTCGTTGTGGTGTTTGTCATACAGTCTTAGTGAGACCAATATGATAAGGTTTTCTTCCATTTTGACCTGGGCATCAGCTGAAATGAAGGATATCATTGGTCAAACGTGTATTTCTGTGTGCATCCGAGTATTTTTTCCCCTGCATGAATGTTCTGCAGTGGTGTGCATATGTTAATAAGAAACACAAAATATTTTTTTCTACAGAAAAATTTGATATTTTAGACAAAAATCCATGCTTGGTGTGAAAAGGCTTTAAAGGAGGATCCGGTGGTGATCTTTGGTAGAAATCATCACTGAAGTGTCCATTTATTAAGTCCAGAATAATTCCAGTAGTTACTATTTCTCTCTCTATAATTTAATTTTTTTTTTTCACACATACATAAAGCACGGCTCAAAGGTCTTTCTAAAAAACATGGTTTAATTAATGTAATTTCCTGCCCTTAAAAAGCACACATGCAGAGATGAGGTCAAATTGTGAACAAAGTCGGGAACATCTCCTCAGCTTCCAGTTATTTCCATGGTAACCAAAGTTTCGACAGAGTAATAAACTTAACAAACCCGACCTGTTGCAGTGTATCACAGGCGACAGTCTTAAAAAAGGGAAATACGTCAGCGTTTTTCTGGCTTTGTGAAGCTTAAAATTAGAAAAATCTGACCTACATAAATACAATTTAAAACAATTTAGCGTGGCACAATTCTGATAGTTTCCAGTTGCGGAAAAAGTAAATGAGAACTCCTGCAGTGCGCGATTATAACTTCTACACGATCGCAATGCCCATAAATCAAGTAGTGAATTAATCATGGGTGAGACAATCTACTGTACTGGAGCAAAGAAGTCTTTTTTCACTTTAGCCTTTGGTTATTCTTCCACGTCTCATTTTTTATGTACCCCGCTGCAGGTGCTCTCTTGTGTAACAGCAAGAATGCTGCAGTGTGTCGCTGTTTGTGTCGATTTGTGTCCCTATTGATTAAACAGGCCTTTACATTGATTTGTTTTCATGGGTTTTGCCATTACTGTAAGTAACTGTGGAGTTCACTCTGGGGGGTTTAAGCAGAGTGGGTCTGTAAGAATATTTAGCACTATGCAAATAAACGCTCATATGAGCCTGTGAAGGGTATTTATCAACGTCATGTGACTCTGACTGGGCCTATTGTTTAATTGTCTTACTGCAGATAAATGGGGCGACGCAAGAAGCCCACAGCATAGCGCTGCAAAGAAAGGCCTATATCTGAGTTCCTCTTTTTTTTTTTCGTCTCGCTGATTTTATCTTGATAAGACAAAGTGTGCCAGCTCGGTATGTTTGGCGAAGCAAACTTGGCTTAATTAACAAAACGCTGAACAATTTCTGATGGCGAAAAAAAAGTGCCTTCGCTAAACCAAAGCATGTGGCACGGCAATAAAATTACAGTCAAGAGCCACTCTGCAGCGCGCTAATAAAGAGGCGGATTATCATTTCGTCTGTGATCTGTATCATTAGTTGTTTATTTCGGTTTCCCTCAACTGGTTTTTAACAGTCTTTGAATAGAGCTGAGCTGCAGTTGGCAGGCGGGGTAGTAATCTATCCCAGTCCTATCTATCTCTGCCAAAGCAATTGTCATAAATATCTTAAATTCTGCAAATAGCTGCTGTTTAATATTCTTCAGCAGAACCCAGCCGCACAAACCTTCAAAGACAGAATTATGTTTTTGAGGAAATAAAGGCATTTCTTTATTGTTTAGCTTTTATTTCGGATGCACTTTTTGCTGTCACGGATGGTAAAAGCGCAGCACAACTCAAACGGCTGTCTGATCTCATCACCGGCATCCCTTTTATTGTAGTAGTCTATCAATCCGGTGAGCGAACCGCAGCGGTAATGTAACGTGTGGAGGAGGCGGGAGTACGGTGAGGCAAAATAAAAACGAGTCCAAGAAAAAAGTTGAGACCGAAAGACCAGTTCCAGAGTTAGACGGCGACGGCGTGTTGTAACTGTAGCCAAGATTAGCCGCCCCTGAGATGTAGCCCTTAATTTCAGAGCAGTCCAGCATCTCCCGCTATATCCGATAAATTCTGGATTCTCGCAGCTGCTGAGCTCAGGTAGTCAATCTATGGGTCTTATCCAGACTTCAGCTCTCCCCTGACAGTCTCCACCCACCCTCGGTACACTGCAGCATCTCATACATCACTGCAACAAATAGGGCATACGTATGGCGAGTAAGAGAGGGAGAGAGAGCCTGGATGTACAGCACGGCACGGGCGATAATTTAGGGGGATGACTGTAATGATACTGTGCATCGTGCTAAGGAGAAAAAGGGTTTCTTTACGCATATTCAAAAAATGTCTCGCCTGCCTCTGGTGGTATTTGTCAGGGCAGATAGTTTTGGGTTTGTCTCTGCCATTTCTGTCGCTACATCCAATATATAAAGGTCAGAAGAGCTGCAAAGAGAGAGGATTTTTCCCCAGTCTGCATCTTAAATATTACTTGAAGGAAGATTTAACAACCCCCATAGGCTTTTGTTATCACTACCAGCTCTTCATTTCACAAGATATCATGTTTTGTCTGTAATTTTGGACAAATACTACAATACCCATGAGTCCAGGCCAACGTTAGCACGACAAGGAGTCCTGTCGTAGGCGTGAATCAGAGCGGTAGAGAATTAAAAACGCAGGGAAAACAGCTGAAAGAGTGGCTGAATTAACCCCCAATTGTCCCAGATTATAACAGTGACCTGATCAAAGCTGAGGATTTGTATACACAGGCTTGTAACTTTGACTTTTTGACAGGTATTTTCAGAGTTTTCACTCCGTAGACACAGGGCCTACTTCTACCGAAGCATGATGGCTACCTTCGCTGAACTGTTGGCTTTGATAATGATCGATAATGATGATGACATGATTTTCGTTTAAAAGAGCAGGCCAACAACATTGACCTGTTTTTTTTTACATGTTAGTGACATTTTTTACAGATGTAGACATTGAAGCTGCAGTGAAAAGTGTGACGCTGCTGGTTTGATGGCGGTGTGAGTATCAACAGATCATTTTCACTGTCTACTTTTGCTCGGAAACACGTGAAATCACTCAACGACACCACGCGCAAACGCTGCTTGGGCAGACAGCACTGGCAGTCTTTTACGGTACTTCGACTGTGAATGACCTAAACATCCTCTATAGTCAAAATTAATTGAACGTTTACCTCTGGAAAAAGAAGTAGATGAACTTCCATGTGAGGGACCGTTCCGTAACCGAAACCGACGACAAAAACAAATCAGAGACTCTGCATGGCAAGACACCACCAGGGGAATTCTTTTCAAATTATTACTCCTGCTATATTTACTAAGTGAAACAAACCCTTAACATTCAACTCAAAGACGAAGACGGCATGATGAGACCGTATCCGCCTCCCGCTCTTCATATTTCCTTATCTGCATGTGTTGTTCAAACACGATTTACAAGAGCATCCGCTGCAAATTATACGTGGTCCACCTCGAGTACAGCAGGCGGCCCGGCGCTCACATCAAAGCATTAAAGGATTTTTAGTCCTCTCATGCTGCGCCGAATCAAAACCAGCATTTGAATCAAAGTACACAATGTGGTATTTCCAATTTGGAAACTAACAATGACTTTGAAGAACGGTTAAGTTCAGGGGGGGAAGGCAACTGCTCTGCAATATGATGAGAGGCAAGGAGCTAATTAGCACTTGTGTCCCACGCTGCGATGGCGGAGCTGTGGTTGTTTTGGTGAACAATTGTCAAGATTGCCTTTCCTGTTTTGTTCTCATTAATGAGATCGGGTCGTTCTCTGTCAGTCTGTGAGGCAGAGAGCCATGTAATCGACAGCGGCGGTGGCTTTTATATCTCATACACATGTCGGGGGAGAGTTTCTGCATCTGATTTACATAACCTGTGGGGAGTTTTCTGCTTCAACTGTTGCCTGTCAGTGGAGGAAATAACTGTCACTCTCTGGTGATTTAATCTACTATGCCCCGTCATGTAGTTCTGAAGATGTTACACTATACCGGGCTCGAGCCACTCATCTTGTCAAGTGGAGAGTTTGAACTGTGGATGGCCAAAGGGGAAATCACGGGAGGAGAAATGACTTTTGCGCTGAAAGGTGCCAGTCGCAGATAGAACAGAGAGGGAAGCATCGAGCAGGTACACGCTGTGGCGAGAAACAGAGCTTACCGCGCTAAAAAGACGTCTCACAGCAGCCAAATCCCTCCCAGGAGCAACAATCATTGAACGGTGCTCAGCGCGCCACGACCACAGACAAACAAACGGCCCCGCCGCTGATCACAGCCACGGCGACTCACACTGCATAGCTAAAGAGATGATTAATCTGCTTTGCTGAATGCCCCGGAAAAGCCTCCCCGTCTCCAGCCGCTTCAATCTGTTTGTGCACAGAGATGATCTTAGATATAGGGCTTTTGTTTGCCCAGGCACCTGCTCCCCAGTGCCACCCGCATTGTACAGTGCCGCCCCTGGCTTCCCACGGAGGCGTTTGTCCACGCCGTACAGTAATTGCAGTGATCTGTCAAGTGATTAATTGCTTAATAATTGCTGAGGTTATTCCGCGTTGCACTGTGCTGCTGTGACTGTGCTCGGCTTTCTGTCCAGTCAACAATATTTACACAGCGACGTTGTAAAAAGGCGCATCGGTTTTTAAAGATAAAACAACATCAGAGGGATAAAATCAGGAGGAAATGAATAAGTGGTTGATGTGTTCCGCCACATATTAAGTTGAGTTTTTCCAGTGTCAGGCATTCAGAAGATGCTACGCTTCCATTTCGAGTATAAGTACGGACAGAATGCACATGAGGAAATGAAGGATGAACCGATCACTGTGCAACAAGAGGATTTGTTTTGACACAAGACAGAAAACTTGCTCACAAAAGCCCTTTTCATATGAATAATGAGCTCCAAGCAGCCACAAATTTAGACTCGTGTACATTTCTGACTGTATTTTATATTTAATCTAATGGATTCAAAATAGAAACACAAGCAGGAGAAAATCAAATAATGGACGATATACAGGGATGTGTTCTGACACAAGAAAACTTGCTCAAAAATTCCTTTTTATAGAAATAATGAGTTCAAAGCCGCCACAAAACCCGGCGCGTGGTTCACTTTATTTTCGTTTAATCGAACATAATGATTCAAAGAGATTAAAACAGAGATAAACGCAGGAGGAAATGAAATAATGGGCGATATGAACAGGAGATGCATCGGATACCGCAGGAAACAGCAGCTCTGCCCCAGATAAAGACTTCTGTCTGTCTGCAAAACAAAAAAAAAAAAGCTTGTTGTTTTTCTCAGGAAGATGCTAAATGAACTGTTAGTTTTCATTTGACTGAGAGCGAAGGCAAAATGCACATAAGAAAATGAAGAACGAGCACCAATTGTTTTAGTTTTTGACACATCAATACTTTAAAAAATGCCCTTTTTTATACGAACACTGAGTTTGGAGCAGCCACGCACTCGTACTCCTGTACATTTTTGAATTTCTTTTCATTTAATCTAACATAATGATTCATTGTAAGTCCCAGCCCGACAAAGTGCTATCCAGCCCTCCATCCGCTTTCTCCCCTGAAGGCTTTAATAGAGCTCTGTTCTTAACTGACACTTATCTTAAGGGTGAAGACAGTCCCGGGGATTCATTATGTCACTTCGAGTTGAGCGTATCCTTCAGCGAACTAATTACACTGCCCATCAAAGCGGCTGCCCAGTCGGGCCGGGCTTTGTACCTTTAACGTCTATTTGTGTGCCTGCAGACAAGAAGAGGGCTGCACGTTTGACCTTGACACGTCAGATGTCATCTCTTTTAGCGGCGCCAGCCCTCCCCTCCCACCTTTAATCCGACCAGACTGACAGGAAAGAGCTCTGTAAGTCGTAGTATTTAACTGCGCTCTTTAAACGCGGCGTGCTGAGTAGCGTTGGATGAGGATAAATCAAAAATAAAATTCCCTTCTCTGAACCAAAAAAATGCAACAGAACATTTCATTATCAGGTATCGGTTTGTTGAGGAGTGTCACTCCGGCAGGCAGACGGCGGATGATTGGTTCTCTTTTATCTCCTCTGTGATGCTTTCAAAATTTATTGCACACCCCAGGAATAAATACATTAACAGAGCACTACAAATCAATAGCAATAAAGTGAAAGGAGATGGTTTATAATAATGCATTTATCCCGAGCTTGAATACAGGCAGTTAATCAGGGTCTGCTTGGCCTCTCGATGGTTTCATTTGGATGGGATTAAGCCCCGCGTTTCTCTCAGGCCTGGGAGATTTAATCGGAGAGAGAGTTCAACAACGGTGCCGGAACAAAATCAGACGATGACCAGCCTGGGATTATACTGGCGGCATGTGGAAAGTCTGATGTCAGGAGCAGCCCACATTCTGGCGCCGTTTTTTTTTTTTTTTTCTGATACGCACGTATAATCTATGCAGGAAAAGCCCTTTGACTGCATGCATGAAAAAATACAGAGACGATGCAAAGGAACTCTATTACTCGGAGGGAGTCTCTGAAATGTGGATATGTGCCACGAGAGATATGTGCTGCCAGGGTGTCTGTCGGTGCATTTGAACCGTTTTTGCCTCCCTCCCAGCATCCATCTGGACGTCGGAGGATTACTGACTTAAAAAAAAAAAAAAAAAGTTTAAAAAAAATGAGTCATAAATGTTACAGCCACCCAAAAGACAACTTTTAGAAACCTCCCGATGCACCTGAATCTGATCTGTATTGTAAGAAAAATTCTACCTCTTCTTGTGTTGTTGTAGTGTCGAGCTGGACTTCAAGCAGCAGGAGGACAAGCTCCAGCCCCTGATGAAGAGACTCTGCCCCATGGACAGCCAACAATGCCCCGCTCTGCCTTACCCCAACGAGGTCTTCACATCCACGCCGAAGCGCAAGACCAAGACAGAGTCCAAAAAGCATGCTCGTTGGAAACTCTGGTTCCTCTGAATAAAACATGAAGCAGCCTTTTTTTTTTCCACTGGGCGCATTAATACCCCTGTTATTCGCTGAAATGGATGAGGGAGTATTCGGAGGGAGCAATCAACATATGAGGACGGATAACGACAGAGCCCGGCTCATTTTGGGGCTTCCGAGTTGAGACTGCACATTAAGTCAGCCGGGGGACAGCAGCAGAGACAAAAAAAAAAAAACATTTAGAATTCTGTCAAAACCTTTTTCTGGCATGTTTGCTGAAGAGGATCGACACGCGCCTGCGACAACCAGGTGAGCTTTGGGATACTTTTTTTGTTCGACATGTATTTTTCATACTGTGTAAAGATGGATGTTATTTATACACTGAGCGAATGCACCTCTCACTCTGTACTTTATGTGTGTGTGGTTTTTTTGTTATCGCATCCTCCAATGCAGTGCGCTTTTTGGTCTTTTTCTCCCCTTAGAGCATATTGTTTGGCATCAAGAGGAGGCGCCATGTGGAGGGCCCTTTTTATGAGCGAAGCTATAATCTTTGAATGGACATCAGCCCCCCCGACTCCGGCAAAGCACAAACATTTGACTGTTGAGAGGAACATGCGTAAAAAAAAGACTGAAACACAGTACAGTACATGGCGGTGTGTCAGCGCTGTCCTTATAACCCTGTCTCCTCTCCTCTTCCTCCTTATCTGTTGACGTCCCGCTCAGTTTGTCCGTCTGACTGAACGTCTGCCTGCCTTTGTTAATAACCCCTGTCTCCCTCTCTCTCCCTCTCTCTTTATGGCTCTCTCCCTTTATCTCCCTCTGTCGTTTTTTTCTTCTTCTTCTTCTGTCTCTCCATTTAGCTCTCGCACTGTGCAACCAACCGACTAGCCAGCCAACCCTGCCTCACTCATCCTGTCCCTTTTTCCTTTGTTGGCTACACTGACGCATAATGTTCGAAATCTATATTTTAGAATATCTGCTTCTTTTTAGCAGAGTACTGTGAAATGACATTTTAAAACATATATCTATATATCTACGTTTGGGCCCCTCCTCTTGCAGCAGGTACAATTGTTGATAAATGAAAAGTCTTCTGGGTAAGGTGAGATTTTTTAAAACAGCATATATATAATGTTTTGACTTCTTCTAAGGCAGAATATTTTCTATGATAACTTAAACTTACAGTTGTTTTTTTTTTCTTTTTTTCAACAAAAAGTAAAAGCTATTTTGACATTTCTCTTTGAGTCCGTGAAGAGTTTGCCTTGCCTCTCGGTCACTCATCGTGTCACAGCAGAAGCTCTTCAACCTGATATGTTTTTTTACTCATTTGTCTCATGTCGACTATTCCAGGAGTTGAATTATTGATTTATCTTGCCTCTGCAAGTTCCATCGTGTGCAACGAGACAACTGTTTTATTTTCATGGAAGATGATCACAGAACAAACACCTGTCCACCAACCCACACAAACAACTGTGCACTGAACTTGTACGAGATGAAGGGCTATATACAGTGCTAAAGGAGCATGGTAGCAACCTTACAGCAGAGAGGACTTGTAGCCACCAGCCTTGGTTAAGTACAACAAAACAAAAGACTGACGATGTAGCAAACGACACTGAACTTGCACGCTGTTATAAAGCAGGTATTTACTGAGTTCTTAAAGTCATTTTATAACAGCAGCTCTTCTGTAGATTACGGTACTGTTAGATGTCTGAGAAATGTCAGGGTGTGACATACTGGCCTCCCATCGTTAGACCGCGCAGCGTAGGTTACATTATTCAGGTTCACCGATATCCATGCAAAGATCTGTACCTTGAGAAAAGTGCAATTTTAGTGATTATGTGCAATATTATGCATTTTTCTACTGTTTCTACATCACAATTAAAACATTTTCAACTGAAGGTGATTCAGTGTGCTGCTATGTCTACTGAATGCTAGAGGCGATAGAGTTGCAAAGTGCGAGGAGCTATTTTGGGCGCCGCTGGAAAAGGCCCATTAATTTTTCTCATGGACAATGTTACTCGCGTTGGAGTACTTCTGCGGCTTCAATCTGCATGAAGCTCTCAGAGTTTTATCATCAGTACAAAAGAGCAACTAAAGGCTGCATTAAGACATTTTTCCTTTTGTAGGTACAAGCTTGTGTTCATAAAAGTTTCAGGGTAGCTACAAGGTAGCTCAAACTCTGGAGGTGTATTTTAGTCACATGGATAACATTTTTAAATAAAACATCTGCAGAGGTTGTAGAAAGGTGGAGAATAAAAGTATGTCTTTGTCCTTTAAAACATTATTATGATTGTGAATCAATAATTTTAAAATGTTTGTCGGGTCCAAAATGATTGTTTTGTTTATGTCCGTGTACGAATTCTGAAGTTGGCTCCAGATCTAACGAGGTTTGTCAGCCGATAGCATTAGCAACAGCAATAGCGTTGGTGTCATGTGATATATGTGTTTCCTCAGTTGTCAAGAGTCTTGGTAGTTGCCAGTTTGTGGGGGAAAAAAGGTAAAAATGGCTGCAGTGTGCACCCAGCAGGCTACTGTTCTGCCCTAATGTTAGCTAGCCAGTGTTAGCAAGGTTAATATTAGATAGCCAGCGTTAGCAATGTTAACTTTGACTAGCGTTAACAGCATTACCTTTGCTAGCTAGTGTTAGCAAGCATTGGCTAGTGCTAGTGCAAACAGACATCACTTGAGGAGGCAGATGATTCGAACATCAGCGGTGTTTTGAGGTTAATGGAATGGAAGGGAGAGATGGGATGTCACATTAACTGGCTGAATGTTGTCATTAACACCTGAACAGGGCCAGTGTGCAGGACTGAGGGAGATTTTGAGGCAGAAATGGAGAAAATTATCCATAATTATGTCTTCATTAGTGTACAATCCAAGACTTCAGGCTTTGAAGCCAACTTTCACAGTGGTAGAACCGTGTAATTGCATCACGTGATCTATTGCAGCCAAAAAATACTTTTCTTCTATGAGCTTACATTGTGAAAGAAGCTATTTCTCAAAATATAATTTAAGGATCAAAGGGCTCAAAGAATAATTTGAGCCCTTTGATCCAATTGTGAAAGTCTAGAAGAGCAAAATTTAATCATTTTGTATTTATTCAAGTTAGCCGACTCGGTCTCTCGTGTGCACCCTCTATGGGCCTCACAGCACGGAAGATCTGCGTCATTTTATAGCCGGGAAGTTAAGCCATTTGGCTCCATGTGCCAATGAGCAGCTGTCATAGGAATGAACAGTGTCCAGATGTCCTCGGTACAATCACCTCTAAGACTCATGTTTTTGCTACCTTGGAGTGAGTCTGGGCAGGGTTCCTCTTCAAGGAGTCTGTTTTGTTGCTGCTACAAGCCACTAAATCCTGCCAACCAGTCCTTTAAACTGTCACCTATGATACTGATGGCTGACAAAAACTTTAAATTATGCTGTTGAGAAAACTTATTCCAAAACCTGCAATCAAAAACAGTTCAGTTTTTGTTTAATCCCGAAACTACTGCAGGAACAACAAATTCTTTACCGCTCTGATTCGTGCCGGCGGCATTGCGGCAGCTGCAGGCTCGTGGGTATTGTGGTATATAAAGCCGTCCCTCATGCCAAAATAAGTGAGTACATTAAAGTGATTTCTCAGAAACTGGTGGCTGTAACATGAAACAGAATTACAGAAGGACCCAACGGCCCCTCCCGCCTCCCAACTCTCTGTGGAAGCAGACACCGACACCGGTACTGAGTGTAGCTACAGCCGGAGCCACATTCACCCAGACCACACTTGACATCTTTTGTGCTTTAGTGAAGCAGAGTTGGACCGTGACCAGGAGCTCAGCAGCAATGCAGTCCAGCCCCTTCTTCTCTTTTATAATGTGATTAGTGCGCAATATCAAGGAGAGACACAACCTTCAATTCAAGACCAGGAAGCGAGCAGAGGGGTTCGAGCCCATCAAACTGAGTGACCTGATCCAACACATCTGCCCTTCTGCCCTGATTACCCCCACAGTGTCTGTCTCTCTCAGCTGATTCTCTTTTTATATTTATACCAATGTCCTCATCATCATGTGATTCCTTCCTCCTTCCTTTCCTTCCTCCACTTTTGCCACAGCTCTTGGTTCTCCCACAGATTTCTTCCCTTTCTGCCATCTGCTTCTGACTCTCAGGCACGTAGCACTTTCCAGATTTTTTTCAGTTTCTGTTTACAAAAGCCAAATTAGTTTATTGATCGAATGCAGTTTAGAAGCAAAAAAAAAAAAGGCTTTTCTACCAATTTTGGCATTATTTGTTTTATTATTTGTTATCATGAATAAAACAGTTCAAAAGCAACACGATCAGGCATTGTAATAGCAGCTGATGAGAATTTTTCATAAATATCACTGATCACAAAATGTTCAAAGTGTAAATGGAGTCATTCATCTCAAAAGTAATATTAAGATTCAAGGGTGTAGAGAGACGTCTGAGCAACTTTTACATTATTCCATGGGTGCAAATACAATCAGAATAAATAAAATGCATATAAACAAACAGAGTCCTCTCTAGTATAGTGTACAAAGGTTTTGACAATCAAACATGTGATTATAGAAAGTATTATGTCAAAAGTAAAGTGCAGTTCATTTAATGATGTCAAGGTCTGTGATGTATGGAAGCCTATGTCTGCCAACAGAAATACATAAAAAAAAGTGTGACTTTAAGCCATTAAGTCAAAAAGTTTTGTGTGAGTATCTCATCATTTGGACTCACCATAACTGTCTTAATTTTTATCACGTATAACTTTCCATCTGTTTTCCCCCTGGCAGAAGTGGGCTTTAAAACTATGTCAGTACTTATTGTCCCAGAGAAAAAAATCACAAAAGTCCCCAAGACTTCCAGACGGATTCAACTCCAGGCTGAAAAGTTTCACTTCCCCTTCTTCGCCTCAAAGTTTGACCACACCTCCTCCCTTTGCATTTATCTAAGTGTGTGTTATTTCAGAGTGCTGCAAACATTTACCAAGATGTACAACACAGCAGATTACACTGCAGACTCAGTTAATTTGAAAGACTGAACAATGTGTGACCAAATATATTAACCTTTAAAGGTTAGATTTGCAGAACATCCTAAAACTTTAGTGCCTTCCTTTATTTCCAAGCTGTAATCGCTTTTCAGGAACTCACCTGACGATGCACCTGCTTTGTCACCAGCCTTCTCGACTTCTCTAGCCTGCTGCTGAGTTTCTTGTGTTCAAATGATTCATAATTTGAAAAAGATTCCTGGGATTTCAAGACAGAAATTCAATCATATTTTGATATATCCACCTTCTTTACATTTCCTGCTCCTTCTCACAACCTGACTGCTAGCCGATAGATGACAGAAACCCAGGACAGCTTACTAGTTAACTATAGCTAACATTGTGAACTAACATAAGGTGACATTATTATCGAAACGCTGGTGACGTTAGGTAGCTAGCAAGTGTTCATTTTAAATCAATGTGGCTACTGATTGGTTAGTTCACGCTCTGTGTTGCAAAAAGACCAAAAATACTTTTTTTTTTAATCGTGCCATGAACTACACAAACGATGTTTGTCGATTTAAAAGATGATTTAACATGTCAAGAAAGTCACAGCTTGTCAGAACGATTTGTTTTGTGTAAAACCGCTCGGTGAATTACATCTCGCTCAATGTACGACACCAACATGGCCGTCACCTTGGTCAAGAAAAAAGCGAAAATCACAACAAGTCTGGCCATATTGACAGTTGCAGTTATGCAAAAGGACAGTGAGGCCTGTGTTTTGTTCTGTGAGCGAGCTAATATACAGAACCGGCTCAACAAGGTTTCATTTGTGAGTGTCAAACGTGACAACATCACGAGGGCGACTGTTGGGTGTGTAGTCTTAAACTTGACTAGTTTTATCACAAACTGCATCTTTCTCAAGTTGAAAAACTATCTTTTAAATCGACAAACATCATATGTGTGATTCCTGACTCAGTTGAAACAGGATCAAAAAAATGGTTTGCCTCCCACCATTCACTACCGTACATATTCTCTTCTGAAGTAGGTTCCCATGTTGGTCCGCTGGAAGTCTGGAAAACCCTTCATAAATACAACCTCAAGAGTATAGTGCTTAAAAGGGTGTTGGATGTTATGCATGATATAATACATGCTCTCAATTACATCTCAGTTTCTCTTGACACAGATTGCCTCTCTAAAATCAGTGTTTTTTGTGTTGTGTTGCGAACACCCTTGAGGAAGACCATGAGGCTGGAGCCGCCGGTCCCTCTGCTGTTCAGCACAGTGCCCACACCTCTGAGTGGGCAGCCCATGGTGCTGGCTTGATTACCGGGCACAATGATGTACTTGGTCACGGTATTTAGGTGGTAGCTCCTCAAATCCACCAGCGCCGAGACACACGTGTTGAAGGCCTGGCAGAGATCAGAGCTGGAGTGGGACAGGATGAAGTCTCGCAGAGACGGAGAGACGGACAGGGTTTCTATCAGCTGACGGTGGGCAGGAGGCATGTAATCCCTCATGCGTGTCAGGAAGGCTCCTAGACGGGGCGAATCAATGGAGAGAACAGAAAAATAAAGACGTTGAAAGAAAGAAAATAACAACCTTTCCGGGAGACTTTTCCTGTCTGACTGCACAAACAGCGTGATTCATCCGCGAGAAGCAGCCGAGGGGCCAAAGGTCGAAGGAAATGCATCTTTACCTGTCTCGTCCTCGTGCTGGATGCACAGCAAAGCATCGAAACACTGAATGGCCGAGCTCTGGGCTGCACTTCCGCCCGATAACAAAATGGGCTCATTGCTCACTCCTTCGTAGACCAGCCCCCTTGGAAGCATGGGGTTGTCCTGCCACCTAGTTCAAACCACATACATGAACTACAAACTTTGTTTCATTCCTCCACGTGCGATCAGAAGCACAAGGTACCGTTTTATACATTAACACACAGTGCGGCAATAGAGAAAAGTACAAAAGAAAGGAAGGAAGATAACTCTGCACCTGATGAGATCAATATTAAAATAATGATTAACTCCAGTATGTATGGATGTGCGACAGCACAAGAACTCACCCTGAGACAAAAATTCTCAATGTTCCATGAAACACAGTTGGATCGACGTGATCTGAAGGGAGAACACAATTCAGTTAATCTAATTACCTCGAATTTCTCTGCCTTCATAAAAGGCTCAGCATGTAAATTGATTAAATTCAGATTGGGCGAGGTGTTAATTTAAACTTACTATGCATGAGCTTGAAAGTTTCCTTCATCTTCTTCAAAGACTGAGTTACTCTGACCAGACCTTTCTGTACGCCGATGAGGTCTGAGATTTTCATAGCGCGCATCACCTCCAAAGCCCCCTGGTTAGAGTTGAAAGTTTAAAATCCATCACTGAGGATGCTCACTCACGAGCGATAAAGACACAGCGTGTGGACAGGAAGCGAAAAAAAAGGGAAGTGGACAGATGGATGGACAGCATCAGACCGGAGTTCAGAAAGAGTTTGACACGGAAAAAAAAGGGAGAGCAGCAGCGGCCAGCTCTTACCCTTATGCCTGAACTGGCAGCCATCTCGACCAACAGCGACACGATGAAAAATCCCCTGCAGCTCTCGCCGCCAGGAAAGGAAAATATCAAGTCCATGTTCCTGTATTTGAAAGTGATGTTGTGAAAGTTGATGAGACATGACAAAATCATGTGAATGTGCAACTGAGGAAATAAACACAGGGTGAATCATTTTTTTTCCCTCCTACTCACTCAATGTCCATATCCCTGAAATGAAAATGAAAGAAAAGAGAAATGAATAAAAAAAGTTATTATTTTTCTACATGAGTGGCTGAAGTTTACACCTCATTGTATTGTTGCTGTTATAATAAATGTACGTTACATCTAGACATGAAACAAGGAACCTTACTCACCCTGTGGGATCCTTTAATTTCCAGTTTGCCAAAACTGTGTCTGCGTACGTCAGGATGGGTGGAAGGCCGAGCCTGCAAGACACCTGCCAGAAGGGCCAGGCCAGGGCTTTGGGGAGAATCTGCCAGACAACCACAATGTTTAAGCATCAATCTGAAGCATAGCTGCACAGAAGTGCAGCCTCACAGAGATGCTAACATACATTTATAGACGTCATCGTAGATCTTTACCGTCCTTCATTCCATCAGCGGTTGTGTCTTACCTGAGCAGGCGCGTGGTGTCCTTCCTGCCACACGTATCCCATGCTGATGAATCCCAGCGCGAGGTGAGCCAGCCTGAGCTCTCGGTGGTCACTCAGGAGGTGAGGACTCAAGACCGGCATCTAGATTGTGTTTCAACAAGTGACAACTGTATGTCCACATTTACACGCATTGGGGCTGTCAACGCTTGATTGCGCTCAGCATTTGCACGAGGAAGGCGTCGCTCATTCTCACCTTATGCACCAGATCCCGTAGTTTACGTGTTTCTATCAGATGTGTGAGATTATTCGCCAGGTCCAGCCACACCCGATAATAGTCTGGAAGGTTAGTCTGGGAGACAATAAGAACCAAATGACTTGATCATTGATTTTTTGATTGTTTTGTTTTTGTTGTGTTTTTTTTTGCATGGGGGATTTTCATGTAGAGTGTAATCAGTAACATCATCAGCTCGTGTTTGCCAAAGCGCCTGACCTGCATGTCAGGGAATGACTGCAGCTATCAATCAGGGAGAGAAAGCAATTTAAAAGAGGAGGCAGTAGAAAACTGAGAAATTTAGTCAAGCATAAAACAGGGGGATGCCCAGATGGAAAAATCATTGCATACAGCACGAAGGTGCACAGACAGTTTGGGGGGGTGCAGGGGTTCAAGAGAAAAACGGGGCCACCCACTCTATTTCCCTCCGATGCTGCCAAACCACCATTCGCAATGACAGAGTGCACCTTTACACCTTGAATAAACCACAACCACCTTGAATTTTTTTCAAATTCAGTCATTATTCAGTTAAGACCAGTTCAGTCACATTCAATCAGTGGCGTCTTCCAGGAAGAAAAATAAGGAATGATGCAATTTAACGGCATCCAAACAGATTTCCTGTAGTTTTTTGTTTGTTGGTTTGAGGCCAATATGATACGAATTTCAGAGGGGAACAATTAAACTATTCAGAGATATTAAGGTAGTTATAGAAAGATGTATGCTTTGCCACCATCATTACATCAGGGTTGTAGACAATGAAGCAGTTCCCACTGGAGAAAGGAAGAACTGACAAGTTTAACATTAGATCTCTAAAATATGAATGAAAAGCCAAGACTTGCCCCAAAGACCCACCAGTGACATCATATTATCCAAATTATCCATCCGTGTGTCTTTATACTGTAAAAATATGTGGCCGTTCCTTAAAAAATTGAATTCGTGATGGTAAAAGTTGGGTCACCATAGTTTCTGTGCAGAGTAACACTGGTAGTAATGACAATAGCAGTGCAGTTGCGTAGTCATCCCTGTTTCTATGGTTTCGTTGATAAATGTGGAGAATGACATTTAGAATAATAAAGACAAAACAAAAAAAAAACACTTTTCTGTCCGCTACAATCAGAATTAACCCAAAAGAAACTACAGCCATGTCTCCGCTGCATCACACCCTATTTATCACACATCCACACTAATTCCCTGTGGGCAGTAAAAACATCACGCTTCAGGAGCTGCTTTAAGGAGACCTGTTAGAAAGGAGAGTGATGACTGAAGATGTTTTTCAAGTTACAGACGACCAGCTCGTCGTGTACGAAACCAAAGAAGCCCGTGTGCTTATGAGAGAGTCTGGGGGCTGGTGGCGTACGCTGGCTAACCAGTGCTTAACCGCACATCGCTTTGGAGATAAGTACCACTTCTTCAAACCAAGAATGAATGAATGGAATGAATACACAAGCCAAACACACCCTGCTGTGTCACTTCACAAAAACTCCAGACCTGGGAAAGACCCCAAAATTTGAGAAAGTACAGTAAAATTGCGAGGCATAGCAGAGAGACCTGAGTTTGGATAATGTGTCCATTGTTTGGAACAAGCCAGTGAATATTCTCATTCATCCAGGTCATAGTTAGTTGAGAGGTGAAACGTCTTCAAGACAAAAACCAAATCCAGTTGCACTCGATTCAATTTCCTTGAGATGTCCATTGTTTGTTGATACTATAAATCTTCCTCATTATATTAGTTGGAAAAGCAATATTACAGTTAACACCAGACACAAGAGCATTCGTCCATTCTGAGAGCAAAAGGGCCTTTGGACTCTATCTGTGCACATGTTGCTGGTGTTAAAGCTGAAATGTCAGTGCTGATATGTGCGGTTTGCAATGTTTACAAATCGATCACTATCACAGCCTGCTGACTGACTTCCCATCATGTAAACTGTCACGTTTGAGCCGTTCTGTAAATGTATTGTTATGTTCCCACAAACTATTTCGTAAGAGGAAGACTTTGTGTAACAAGAATGTCTTGCTGGACAGTGGACAGGTCCAGTCATGTGAGTGGCTCAATAGGAACTTGAAGAGACTTTCACCTGATCAATAACCTTCTGTAATCTTACAAAAAAAACAGCTGACCAACTACTTAAACAAAAGGCAGAAGGCAAAGAGAAAATAGTCCTTAATGGTAAACAAAAGTGTGTGTTCACGTTGTGTATAATGGAGGTATGGAGTATCATGTAGGAGTGTCTGTTGTATTAGAAAAGATGACAGTGAAACTTACCAGTGGCTCTTCAAGGACAAACCCAAGCTCCTCAGAAACATCAAATGCATCAAAGTCTGCCTGCAGTGTGTCTCTGCCCTGAGTCTCCATAAGTTCTGTCCTGCTCTGTCCTGAGAAGAGAATCAGTCTGTCTGACACACACACTCAGATATCAATCTTTAAACGTCTTCTGAGCCTGCTTCCACCACCTTTGTCACATCCCATTATTTGAACACCCCTCAACAAAGAGCCAATCAGGTTCCTCGTATTTTAATGTCAGGGCACCACAGTGTGAAGCTGAAGTTCCCTATTTTGTACAGTATGCAGTAGAAAAAAGGATAGCTTCCTATTTTTTGGCAGTTGATGAAAGAAACTGGAAACAATGGCTGCTGCCAAGTGACAGAAATTGTTATGCACACATGCCGCCGAAGGAATCAGTGAAACACCATGATTATGTGACTCAACATTTGCAATATTGATGAATATGTTTGAGCAGGTTACTCGATACACACAGCTGCTGTTTGATCCAATCCATTGTGCAGTGGTGAATTATTGAAAAACTGCGTGCGTTAAAGGTGCGATGTGTAAGAGTTCTCGGTTGGCTGCTAGCTAGCTAGCCCCTATTTGTTTTAAGTATTACTTCAGGTAGCCAATTCTTACATAATGCACCTTTAATTTCTCACAACTGAAAAACATTTTGGCGTTCAGATGTGTTGTGTAACATCGGAAGAACAGATTGTTCCTATTATTCTGATCACACCCCTCACATGCCTTCTAGATTACTTATTAATTTATTTTATGAAAGACACAGAAGGCTACCACCATATTTTTTTATCACTTTACACCTGCGAGCACGACTTTCTGCCGTGTCTTCGACTTTTTTCACAGATTCTAATAGCTGATATATTCATACTTTGGACCTTGTTTCCACTCTTGGTTTGGTATTGACTCTATTAACTCGAAGGAGCTCCATTGTACATGAGTTTTGTTTAAACTGTCTTTTCATTTTAGTTTCTCTGTAAGTTGCTCTCACATCCTAAAAGATATCTCAGCTTCGGATTTTTCATCCCAAGTGCCGCGTGTTCGTGATAACCTGGCTCACTCCTTTAATGCACGTCGCTCTGCCATTTTGGATAAAGTGGCTGAGATTTGTTCCATCCATCTATTCATCCGCCTGGTTAAATGATACCATTTGGTGTTTCTGGAGTAAATGTAGGATGGCAGATGGACTGTGGATATCCACCTAACTCCAAAGTTTTACAAAGGCCTTACAACTGAATTCAAAGAAACTGTAAGTCCTTCCAGTAAGTCCTGTTTGACACAATTAGCAACCCGCACCTACCGATGGTCCTGTCTTTTCAAATAAGGACTGAAATAACTTTCTTTCTTTGTGGAGAAGATTAGAGATGTCAGGACATCATCCCCTCTTCTACTTTCATTTCCGTCTGTCTAACTCAGCCATCAGTTTTGGACAGATTCAACACATGCTGGCTCGACTTGACTCAATTTGACTCGGCATGTCAGCCCCGGTGCGGCAGGGATTTGCAATTCTGTTACAACAGAGATACCTTAAAATTACTGGGAGCTGAACACAAAGTTTTAAAAACAGACATAAGTTGTCGTCATGGGCTTCGGCAGGTTTTGTTGTGCTCATTTAAGCAGTAAAACCTATTCACATTGAGTTCAGACGACTGTTTGAGTCTACGGATCGCATGGTAAGGAGTCTGAACCCCTCTGGCCCAGGTGAAGATTTCTTTTCTACGCACTGAGCAGTCTAGTCTTAGAAACCTCAGCGTTATATTTGTCCAGTTTATCCATTTAAGCTGAAATCTTATCATCTTACAATATGTTTATTTGTCTCCTGTTCTCTTTGAAATGTAAAAAAATATATATTTCAATAAAACTGTGTGAGAAACATTTTATTATTTTGATCTGCAAAGATTTTATCCCGAGTTCACATGAAGAGAAGCACAAAATACAATGTTCTGCTGTGGTGGAAGAAGCAGCGCTGGAAAAATCCCTTCGTGTTGTAAGTGGATATGTGGAGTCGTTTCCAAGTAGTTCGGCAACATCTTCATCTCATTCCTTCGCTCTGCAAAACTAAAAACTGCCGTAACTAACTTTTTATACACTGTCACAAATGTACCACGGCATGAAATCAAAGAAATGAGCCTTTTTTTGATCTCCAGTAACAACTGTTTGGGATTTTTACAATCAACACAACAGCCTCATTCTCCGCTTCCTCCCTGGCACATTTCATGCATTTCTCTGTTTGAAATGCACGTATTATACGGACTCGAACGCATCTGCAGTAGCTCCACAATCAAGGCCCAGTGGGGTACGTCGAGATGCCAAGTGAAATACATAATGTTGACATAGGCTGTGCACCAAATGTGAGCCTTTCAGGAGGTTGTGCCAGTTTTCTTGCATTGCACATACAGTGCGAGCTCAGTTCAAACGCTGTGAAACATCTCATATAGAGAAAGAAATTCCTCGATGCATCGGTTTATTACAAAATATTTTGTTCAAGGCCAGAATGTGTATGTGTGGTTGGTTTTTTTTATTTTCACACCTTATTGTTTAGGTGAGTTTGAGTGTCTAATCCAGCCCAGATGGCTGAATAAGTGTGCAGATAACATAACTTGAGACTTCCACAATGCATGTAGTACATAACTCAAAGTCTACCTGTAGGTGGTATGCTAGTCCCTTCCATTAAAGCAACATTATTGAACTTTTTTACCTTAATATAACAGCTTTAGAATCATGTTGATGGTACAGTGTCTTGTAATAGGGTGAATGGTGTCTCCGCCCCCCCATCACTTGTTTATGCACTATGTAGCTTCAGCGAGAGGGTAGGATCACAGCATTACACACGTGTTTACTTCAACATATACGTTTTAAACACATAATATTGTTATGACGTAATGAGTTTCGTTTGTAGTCAGCGCCTACGTTACGTCTGACAAACTGAACAGACCTGGGATTTGTATTTACCACAGTGGTGTCGCACTCAGAAACTGTGGTGGGGCGCCACATCCCACAAAACAGTTTCTAGATAATGTGACTTCAAGTTTTGTGGGAAGCAGAAGCATCTAAATATCACACATCACAAAAAAAATATGTCAGGTGACATAGTCTCAAGCACAGGAAAGTCCAGAGAGGTTAAAGGAAAGGGTGGTGGATGGACCGAACGAACACGGGACTTTCCCCTTAGGATCAAGTGTTTGTTCTCCATGTGAAACTAAAAGTGTTGACATTATGAAGTAAACTAAGTTAGTTGCCCAATACAGTGGTTATAGAGTAACAACACCATTGGCCTTTGGATCGGTTCCCTATAAGCCTCACTTTCACAACGCTATTTTGTCAGGCAATCTCCCAGGAAAATGAAGTGGTCAGGCTGGCAGCCTAGCACCATTTCTATCTGCTTTCACGTCTCCATTCAAGGTCCTATTTGTAAGAAAATTTGGGTTTTTTTTTTTAGTCTCATTTCCAACTCATTTGACCCTTTGCATACATTTTTGACAAGCTGGGAAAAACCAAAGTGTCAGTATTTGACGAATTGGGAATGAGACTAAAAAATCAGCTTTTCTCACAATAAGGTCTGGTTAACGACTAGATGAATGAGCTAACTCACATTTTGTCCTGTTGGCTATTTGTAGTCGCTGCTCCGAGGAAAACACCAATAACATAATAGAACTCTGAATCCGTAGGGTCATTGTATTGTATTCCTAACTCCACGTTTATGGATGGACTGTAGATCCTTCTAAATTACATTATCATATACCATGCATTTTGCAAGAGTTGGAAACTATGTAATCGAGGGAAAATACTGCTGGATGTGTTTCCAAAAGATTTACCATTTTCATCCAGAGGCTGCTTTGTCCTTCTGAAGGTGTTGTGTTATTTCTCTAAGATTTGAACATGTCAGGAGTTTGGACCCATAACTCAGCGGCTCTGTCAAACGCCTGCCCCCACCCATCATGCGAGCCCTCATACCTTCCATTTTCAGCATGCTTTACGGCCGCTGCTAGCCATCTCTCAAACCATTTAACCCTCCGAAGCAGCAGGAGAAACAGACAGAAGTGGAGAGAGGAGCGGCGGGGATGAAAGCGTGTGGTGCTTAAATTAATTTCAAGACCACTTACCAAGTTATCAGACACAGGAGGCACAAAGGGACAGTGCATTCACTCTGCGAGCGGGGCAGCGGATGAATTGTTAAACGGGACTTGAGATCGTGACAGCGTCTGTGCAGTGTTCCACTTCAAGTTTGGAGAGGGGAGGCGAAGAGCAGCCGATAGTTCAAGTTGAGGTTTGTTTTGCAGATTGGCGCACCGTTTCAGTCACAAATCCCTCATTTCTTTTTTATTTCTCGCTCAGTGTCTTCTGCTCGCCGACTTGTTTTCTATCCTCTCCCACAGTCGTGCTGTCTGCAGGCAAAAGAGTGACATCCAACTGGCACGTCAACTGATGGAAAGAGAAAACGCTCAGAGAAACGCTCTCCTTCTTTGTGCTCCTTTGAGTGTTAGTCGTGTTACTATGTGTATAGGAATGAGATTAAAGGGAAGTATTTAATATTATATAACAGTTCACATTTTTATTGGTCTTTCATCACTATCTGAATGTACAATTATTGAGCATCTAATCCAGCCTGTCATGCTGTTAATGCAACATGTTTACATTTGCATTGAGTTCAATTCATGAAACATTGGGCCAAACAAAATCTTAACATCTCTCTGAAACAAGATAATCAGCGTTTTCTTCTGCTAAAAATGAATTTATCTTTGAAAAGGTGTCATACACAATTAATCATGACTTATTAAAACATAAGCCACCATTTTTAATTAACAATAAGAGGTCTGAAAGGTCTTTGGCTTTGTCACTGCACGTGGCGAGTTTTGCAAATTGCCTTATTTGTAATTCATTCAAAATAATTCCCCATGCACAGTCGGTCCTGGCTGCAGGCGAGCTAAGCAATGAAGCCGGGGTTAAGGACTCGTCGAAATGTTCTCCATAAAATGTGTCAAACGATGCACCATCCAAGTGTCAAACATAAGCCTGTTTAAGTCTGACAGTCCTATCCTCGGGGGAACAGTCTCAAATGTTGCCTAATTCCAGTTTTTATTTACCCACAGTTGGACTAATAACAGAGTCGATTTCACAGCAACTCACTCCTACACACTGCTTCACTTGGCTTTAACCATCTTGTGTGAAAGTGGGAAGTGCTGTACCAAAGGCCTACTTATTGCAATGGGGCTCATTAACAAAAACCTGGCCGATGCTTTTAGGACTTTAACAAGTTTTCTTGTGAGCCATCAAACTCCAAAGCTGTTGTAATAATTGGCGAAGATCTTTGTATTTTGAGAAACCCGGTGAGAACCTGAGATTTACCGCTCAACCTTTTCAGCATGCAGAGGAACTCTTAATTGGGGATAAACTGGGTCAATTAAGGCTTTGTGCAGATAAAGCATTATCGTTAAGGCATCAAAAACATCTCTCTGTACATCAAGAATACTGCAATAACTGTACTGTAACGTTTTTTTTTTTTTACAATTGATTTGCACATAAATATCAATAATGTGAATGTAGCATTCATACAGCCTCTGTGAACAGCTGTGAACTGCTATTGAACATAAGCCCCTTGTGACTACCATTGTGACGATTGTTTAACTGTTGTTCTCAAATAGTGGCCTACATTTTCTACAAAACCATTTTTTAAACCATTCAAAATCTGAATTTGAAAAAGTGGGTCCTGAGCTAGCTAGCTAATCAAGCTAACATTAACTCCATAAGCTGATAAAAAATGCTGTATCTGGCTTCCTTTTTTAATGATTCCAGCTCACTCATTTAATATATTATTATATTATTATAATATATATTTGAAAGGATTTTAAAATATGCACTTGAAAGCTACATGCATGATAGCATGATAAAAGGCCGAGGCTAATGCTGATAATCCTGGCTAAAAGTTAGCATTCTCACCAGCTTGTGATTCATGCAGAAGACATTGAAATAAGGACGTGCAAATGTTCATGTGTTGCATTGTGAAGCTGGTAAGTCCAAACTGTATGTGTCGCCATCTATGTTTTTGGAGGCCAGAACCGTCTTAGAAAGAGATTCTGGACTAGATGAGGATTGTATCTGATGGAGAACCAGAGGACATGCTGTGATAGCGACTTGTCTGTCACAAGTCAGTCATCGTCTATTTTATTCTCAGTAGGACTATGAATGAACATCAAGCTGTACTGAATAAGATTTGAAACCAGCCAACCACCAATTGAGACCATAAACTCATTAGGAAACCCCAATCGAGTGAGAAGTGGGATCATTTTCTCATTAGCTTACAAACCAGTGGAGTCGCCCCCTGCTGGCCATTAGAAATAATGAAGGTTAAAGGCACTTACACTTTGGCTTCACTTTTCAAAACGGGAAGTTGTATCGATAATATGCTGTTTTTAAAATACTTTATGTATTAAGCATGGAGAATGTTATTCAACCCATATCATTAGATGAACATTACTCCGTTGTAGGACTTTTAAAATGGTGTTATTTTGCATGTAGCATCACTCCATCACAGCAGAGAAAACTGTGACTGTTGACCGATGAGAGGTACAAAAAATGATGGCAGTCAATTCATCAGTCTCCGTCGTAATCCACGGCACCTTGTATATCTCCTGAAGATGTCACAAAAAACAAGCACAGGATCCATTCTGCTCCTGGTCATGTCTCTAACATATGGGACATGTCAGCGGAGAGAGAGAACAAAGACTAAACGTTTTGGATAAAGAACACGACCATCTGTAGTTCTTGTCATCCGTCTCTGTAGTTTCAGTTTACACATTTTGCCACACAAGACTGTGCACACACACGCAAGCAGACACAGAAAACCATCCTCCCCATTACTTTCCAATCCTGCTTCCTGCAGACATCCAAACGCACCGAGCGTTAGGGTGGGTCATTAGTCAAACCTAGAGGATGAGTCTGTAGCGACGTGTGGTATCCATTCAGTGCTGCGGCAGGATGCCCTTCTGTATTAGTACAGAACTGATGCTGGGGTGGACAGAGAAGGCTTCCCCTTTATGTCCTTCTAGAAGTACACCCATATTTCAACTGATCTGTCAGGGAGCCCAGAGCTGAGGGCACGACTGGAGGCAGCCACTCGGTTACAGTAGGAAGTCTGACACTGCCGCTGCTTCTCTAACAAGAAAAGAGCGGAGTCACCACTGAGTGAGCTCAGTGAAGATGGTGCCATTTCAATATTTGGAGAGAAGGAGCGCACAGTTATCATACCACTAGAAAATTAACACTGGTATTTGATGAGTGAGTGAATAATTGATGATTCAAGCAGGGCCCTAGATTAACTTTGATAACCATCGTTCCAGTCCTGAGAAATAATTTCAACTGCTCTGATGTGAATGTTAATTGTCAAAAAATGTTGTTTCCTTACTTTATTATCATGAATAGTTCTTAAAGTATTTGCATTGGGAAACTTTTTTTTTCTACCGCAACTGTAATCAACTGAAAATCGTCAGTATATTTTTTGTTGTTTTGTCACATTAGTCACTTGTCTCTCATTTGTCTATAGAAGTCTGTGGTAGATTTGTTTGTTTCTTTGTGAAGGATTCAGGTTGGATTTTCCGCAACAGTCCAAAGGATGTGGCGTCCTCGAGTGCCTCGTCTCAGCGCCAGCAACAGTAGCTAACGTTAGCTTAAAAATGGAATCATGTAAACTAACGAAATTGCAGTAAAGAAACAGAAACTATCCTGCTGTGGGTTTAGCTGTTAACTAGGTTAGCCCTTTTAGCTCCATTAGCGGTTAGTTCTGTAGGCCAAACACACCACAGGACTCTAACAGCTAATCGTAAAAATACGATGCACATCCCTTTGTTGAAGGTGAGTTTACATGTCTTTTTTTTGTTTTGTTCTCTTGTCAGTTGTCACTCAGTTGACGGTTGTTAGACGGTTTTGTTTGCCACAAAATCACTGGAAAAGTCTGCAGGTCTCCTTGAAAATATCCAGGTGTGACTCAAACTGCAGTCAGCCGTTTGGCAGCCTTGTTGGCTTGTGATAACGAATACATAAATTGGTGTTTTTAGCCTCAACGACAGACCCACCAACAAGGACCCACCGGATGATCATCAGGCTGCGATCAGGATCATTCAGGGTTAGAAGGTCAGCAACTGCACACCTTTAATAATTAATTCGTTAAGGCACAAGTTAACCACTAAACAAATGCTTAATCTAGGGTTATATACGACCCTGTTAGATCTTAGGTTATGAAGGTCAGGCCATTCCATCTAAAACCACGATGTCCTGAGCTGCCACACGTGTCTAAATGGATAATCAGCGCAAAAATGGCTGAGGGGAGCATTGAGGCAAGTGCCGGTGAAAAGGTTAAGTGTGTTTGTTTATATACTCCTCTTGACAGTGCCATTAGCGGGAAAAAAATGCTTATGCCGCGTAAAGCCTTGAGATGTTGACCTTTGCATTATGAGTGGGAAACCTTTCTCATAGTAACATTTGACTATGAAACCTCGACGCTGAGCCATTTTTATGTCGCAGCTTACTTATGAACGGAGAGGGTATGTTTTTAACCTGAATGTTCTCATTCAGCTCTCCAATGGAAGTGGAAAAGATTTGTCAAGTAGCTGCTTTGTTGGGTTAAAAAGTAAGCCTGCACTTTTTTAAAGTGCACTCCACTAAAATGCCCGTTTTCATGTTGATTAATGGATCAGAATGTGTGTAATAGAGATTTATGGCCGTGGTGGCTGCCACACCGTGTAATGCATGATATGCAGCGTACATACTGATTTAGAGGATCTTATAGATGACTGGGACAGAAAAAAAAACACTTCACACAATGAATTCATCTACTGTTGTGCATCACATGAACATCTTGCACCACACATCTTTAATCTCCATATCATTAATATTTATAGTCATTTACATGCCCCACATTGAAAACCTTAGTGCAAATTGGACAAATCCAAGTGAGTCCGGTGGAGAATTCAGCAGGAGAAGCTAGTCTGCCTTAATCAAAGAAGAATATAATCCCGTACCATATGCTGTGGACTTGTTATTGTTGCATATTTCTGTTTGAGTTCGACATGTTGTTGTTTGCATAAAGAATCCACCCAACCAACATATTGTAAATCACGTGTAAATAATGCATAGGAGAGCATAATAAAAGCAGAATGTTTCTTTAAAGTGCCGGACTTGTATATTACAAATGCATCGCAACATTTAGAGATGCTGTAACAGCTGATAAATGCAGACTTAATAGTCGCCCTTGAATAAACTCTCTGATGTGCGAACCGCATTTGATTAATGCGTCCAGAAGTCACAGTGTATAGCGCTGATTGTAATCCACTATGTGAAAAATACGTTTCTCTCTCTGTGTGCTTCAAAAGTATCCTATCTAATGGCTGCTGGCTGTGATAAAGCAAACATTACACAACAAGATTTTTGGCTGACTTTCAAAAATGCACATAGCTTCTGCAGCATAAACAGAACATAATAGAAAAGCACAGCAAAAGTTTCCATACAGAGAGCTATTAGAGGGAAGCAGCCCTGAGTGACCTTGAATGGAAATCTAACATCAGAACACATTTATGGGTATCATTAGTCTCACCTTGAGCATTATCTGTTCAACCAGATCACTTTTATCTTTTTTTTTTGCTAAAATTTGGAGATATACATCTCTCCAACAATGCTCTCAGTGCCATCTGCTCCGTGGATAGCAGAAGATTACATCTGACGACAGCAATGCGTCTTTTCCAAATATAGTGACACCGTCACACACGATAATCCCCCAGATTTGTTAACAGGTTTTGTTTTTTCTACTAAATAGTGCTGTTTGTCTGTGTCCGGGTCATATCAGGAAAAGATTACAACTACATTTTAGCATTCATTTGAGCTCTTTAGCTGAAATGTGCCACTGAGTTTTATGCACTTCTGCAGTTCTGAGTTATTCAGTAAGAGGAATTGAGATTAAATGCTGACAAACTGAATATTAATTTTTTACAAACCTAGACAATGATTGTGTCATCCTAACCTGTGGGTACCATTTAATGGGCAATCTGATCCTTAGTTTGTTTTTTTAGAAAACAACAGCCCTGAGCTGTTAGATGATGAGTGCTTGTCTGTTTGCCTATCATTGGTCGCTGGAAGCCAGTTTTGACGAGCACGAAGCCTCCAGGAGACGCCCCGGACCACACACTGTCGTCTGTCTTTTCAACTTCAGGCTCGCAGTGCAGCAAATGAATAACAACCGACAACAGCAGCGAAACTGATCAAGGTAAGCATAATCAAAGATTTTGAAACGAATATTTCCAGGTTGACACGTGATCAACGAAACGGATGATTGTCAGCTTGGACAAAACAAGAATGAGCAGAGTGAAATGAAAAAATAAAGACAGCCATAAACATTTTATAAAACGAGTTGTGTTTTCATTTGTAATTGGATCAGTGACAGATGAGAATGCCGACCAGTCCTCATCTGTGAATCAATAACTCAGATTCATGCATGGAAGACGTGCAAGTTGATTTTTGCACCTCACGCAGTCCAAAGCACTCACATGAATTTATTCATACGTTCTGTGCTGACAGCAGGCTGTAAATAATCATTTGGCTCATACAAGTGGTGGAAGCATATTGTCTGAGGAATAGATTGCTGTCTGAGATTCCTCAGCTGTCTTCCTGTTTTAATTCCCAGACAAATGAGACATACGCAAGTTTTGACAGATTGTCTGTCAGTCAGTGTGCGATGGCGCTCTATGTGCGTATGTTTGGGTGTGTGTGTGTTTGTTTCTGGATATTTTGGGACAGTGTTGTCATTTCGCAGTGTAATGTCGGGAGAACATTCCCACTAAAACAAATATGTAGTGTTTGAAAAATGTCAACCAACAAGTTGACGGCTCGCAAACCCCGCATAATCTCCTTGAACAAGACTTGAGTCCATTTCAACGTGGCGTGGGCGATGAAACATTTATTTCATTGGGTTGTTTTTCTGACTCAGTAAGTAAACACTTCTTGGAGTACTACGATTACAATAAGTATCTTTTGCCACTAGGGGGCTCTCCATCAAAACAAAAGAAAAGATGTTTGCTTTGATAAGAGCCTCTGGAGCATTAACACCTGGAGTCACTTTGGATTCTGCTCTGATTCGGAACCGTTTACAGATGGGAGGAGAGCTCAGAGATTTATCTTCACTCCTGTTTATCAACCGGACTGCAACAGCGATCTGCAGAGCTGAACACTGTGTGTGTGTGTGTGTGCCGCTGCTCGCTAATGTTAGCTTACGGCCAGTGTGCAGTTAAGTAAACTGGCTGTTTGTGGCAAGTAAACGCTGCACGACAAGGTAAATAAACACAAATGTTCCTGCCTTCAAATTCGCTTCACTGTCGATGTATTCACCGTTACACATTTTAATGCAGAAGTCCTACTTATTATATCTTTAAATGCAAATGCATTGTACACTTGTGTTGAGTCAACAGTGCTGCTACAGCAGTGCTTCTTCGTTTCTTTTTACATATTGACATTTGTCATTACCTCACATGAGTGATGTTAAATGGAAGCAAATGGTGCAGTGAGATGTATAAGAATGATGGCCCCCCTCAGGCCATGAATAACTCAGAGACCTTCACAGTCAGTGAGTCTCTAAAGGGGTTCTCTGTATACTGCAGAATGCATGGAGGATATGTAAATGGTAATGTGCTCACATACCCTGCATTTTTTGGGTGGGTGTGCGCACATGCACACAAATGTGTCCAGGACTGTTGCGTTAGTTCAGCTCTTGCAAATTGATTTCAGCAGGTTCAGATCCCGGCTCCTGCTCCTGCCCACCTTCCTCACCAATTATCTGCCACCGTGTTGGCCGCTGCTCTCTGACATGTGGGCTGCAGATGGCCATCCTGTGTTGCACTGCCAGCACAGGGGCAACTGTTCCCCGCGCAGAACAATTGTCACCATTTGCCACATGACACTTTCATTCTAATGAGTCTCATTCACCGGAATCACCATGTCAGAGGGACTGCATACACAAAAGGGTTTTTTCCGTACGCCTCCACAGACAAGGCTCAACTCTCAGAGCGCAGCGGCACACTCTTGAAGAATCAATGTGAGGCGTTGCAAAGAACACTTGATGGTAGATGAGAGCTCTAACTACACTGGATCATCCTATAAAAACATATTGACCACATGGGACGTTCACCTGTCTCGCACGGTGTATCTATTGCTCCCTCTGAAGTCAATCACCATTATAGAGCTGGCTGTAATGTAATTGCCCACCATATGGGCCGATGGTCCCTTTACTGCATGTTTATCATGTGACACTGCACATTCAGCTGTCTTTTAATTTGTGAAACCTCTGTCAGTGGGCCCTATATTATGGGGTTCAAGCGATAATGATTAGCTGAATCCCTTCATAGCCGCAATAGATAATGTGTGTTTCTTTATTTAATGCTGTAAGTAATAAAGGAGAGAGCAATTACCGTGGTGCTATTCAGAACATTACAAGGTTTTTGGCCCTTCTCCTAAAGTCCACCATTTATCTCACTAAGTTCAAGGCTCAGTGTTTTTCTCAGACTGTGTTTCGTGAATATAGATGGGAGAGAAATTGCTAATGACTTTGACTTTGGAAGAAGAATTATATAAACATTGTCACTCTTGAGTGACTCTCACAAGAAGGATGTTTAAAAGGGTAACATACACATTAAGGGAGGCCAATAATGTTTTTAGTTTCTTTTCCTATCCTTCATCATCTTATTTACAGTTGGCTCTTGTGCATGTAAATGATCTTGAAAGTTAAAAAGCCCAAAGTCTGCACCATCAGAAGCTCCCCTCTCCCACAGAAAACACTACACCTGAAACGCCTCGTCAGTAGTCCCGCCTTTAATTACGTGACTTTATGACATCTCACCACCTCATGGAATCATAGTTTATGTCTAGCGGCTAGTTTGGCACATAGCAATTGATTTAGCAAAGCTTCTCTGTTGTTGTTACTAGTGCTGGCTCAGGCGTGTTTCAGCTGACCAATCAGAGGAGACTGGGTATTCTGGAGTGGGGTCCTTAAAGACACAGGAGCTAAAACAGAGTGGGCAGTATGAAAAAACTGATGTTTTGTTTTTTTTGTGTTTTTTTTGCATTAAAACTTGTAAACCTATTCTTCTTCCTTTTGTAAAGGAAGAAGAATGGTTGATGCATGATGGATTTCTCTGGTTGTGCTGTATTGATCTGATCACTTGTTTTGAAATTGCCAATAATGAGTCCAACAGTATTTTGGGAATGCACACTTTAATGTGTAAAATTGGTGGAGTTACCCTTTAAATGTTGTGTGATTGTCCAGTGAATAACATTATTTAATACAAATGTACTTTTTGAATTAAGTTATTCTTAATTCAGAAAAGACGTAAAGAAGTAAGCTCATTGTCACCTTCTTAATTCCAGCCCTACCTGGCGCCAGTACCTGGATCATTAATCATTTGCTGTGTAATATCATCACTGACTAAACCGCCAGAATTATGACAGACAGGTAACCTCTGTGATCACCATAATAACACAGGGATAATGTACTGTATAATGTGATGGATTCACTTGCTTGGTGGTTTGTTTGGAGGTTCATCAGTCAAATCAGTTTCCAGTAGATTACTTCTTCTCAGTGGGAGAAAGGTCTTATTAAGGCTGACAAACTGATTATGAGCTCTCTCTCCTGCTTCCCCTCTTACCTTCAGTGTAATTACTTCTGCCACGGAGGTTATGCTTGCAGTCGCATTTGTTTGTCATTTTGCTAGTTAGCGGGGTGTATCAGCAATGTCGGGACAGCTTTCAATGAAATTTGGCGAAACGTTCAGCCGTGGCCAATGAAAACAAGGGATTAGACCGTGGTTGAGGAAGTTTTTTATTATTATTGTTGAGATTATAATACAAGACAGGCGTTTTTGCCCCCATATCTGATTTTTATTACGTTGCACTTCCTGCACATTTTCTGTTATTACAGCAACAAATCTAGAGAGCTGTGCAGCATTGCTGGCACGGGTATGCACTCGCTCGCTCACTGGTTTCTGGTGTTGAGACGGTTTTGGAAGAGCTGCTTGCCTGGCTGAACATAATATGAGAACATGACCAATGAGCAAAGCAACAATATTGTTCTTCCAACATTTGTTTTTTTGTATTTCACGTCTCATGACTGTTCCCAGTTTGTTAGAGTGAATATACATCAGGCAGCTTTCCATGTATGATACCAGCAATTACTGCTTTTTGGGGTGTTTTTGTGAGACAGCTGAGGTTTATGATGCAAATAATACATGCTGCTTAGAGAATAAAAACAGGCAAAGGAGAAGAACAGATGGTACATCTAAGAGTTTTTCTCATGAAAAATGCATCACAATGCAGTCCAACCTCACAAAACAACTATTGGCAAAAGTGGGGATTCACTGTTTGACTATAACGAACTGGAGAACCGACTGGATCGAGTGTGTTGTTTGAGCGGGAGTCTCCCGCCCTCGCGCTGCAGGCATGACTGTCACAGGTGAGGAGTGTAACAAGCAGCCTCCGTCTGGCCGATTCAAACGCGTGCACATGCCCTGTGATCTGAGCCGGCATGACAGCCAATCCTGTCAGCCGCTCGCAATGTCACGCTTCTTATCTGCGCTAACAACAGCCGCTCAATCTCGCGGCAGAGATGAGGAGGTGTAGCGTGTCTAATCTGCTGAGTTAAAGTAATTACTGCAGCACTAGTTAATGAGCAAATAAAATAGAATAGAATGAAATTACTGCATGCAATTATAAAGCGCGCTGTCTATACAAATAGCTGCTCCGCCATAATAGATGCAAGATTATGCAAACAATACAAGGTAGTTAGAGCCGTGATGGACCGGATAACAGACGACTGAGCAAAAAGTGACAATGCAGTTGATAACTTTGGCTCTACTTTGTTTTTACAAAGGTTCCTGCATGTATAATGAGTCAGTGATTTGAATCAATGAGCAGTCCAAAATATAGCTGTACTGTTTTTTTTCTCGGGGGCCAAAGTTGGTGAGCAGTCACATCAATATTGGCTTTCCTCTGACTAAGAAAGTACAAAACAACGAGTGTATTTTATAATTGCTGTGCATGTGTGTGTTTCCTCCATGTTCTGCAGGCGTTGTTGCCGTATCTCTGGTATCCACCGCGCCTGCCGTCAACAATGAACGACATTTACATGAATGTTCCCCCGCGCCAGGTTTCATATGAAAGCTGCAATATATAAAACCTGATAAGCATATCTCCCAGATAGCAGAGTATCCACAAGTAATAATCTTGCGAACCATCCTCAGACACCGTAGATTCACTGCAGGAGAAAAAAAAATCAGCTTTTTCTCTTCTCCTGCAGCCAGGGACAGTGCCGCCACTTATTTCAGAACGTCCTCCATCCTTAACATGATATACAGCTTGCCTGAAGACTCCTGTTCCATAGCAGCAGTCAACTTTCAGATATTCACTTTATTGAATGAAAATGATGGCACCTCTGTGATTTGGATAGATCTGAAGATCTACATAGGTCAATCGTAGCCTCAGTTCAATTTACTACTCTCACCCCTACCTCTTGTTTTCAAGTGCCCCCTCACCCCTCAGACCAGAGTTACAAGTAGTGGTTGAAATCTCTCGTACGTCATCAGTAGTTGTTGATGCCGTTTACGTAAACAGATGTAAAAATCAGTAATAAAATGAAAAGCGCAATAACACATTGAAAAGACAGAGAGTTCTCATCAGCCTCGGTTTGAAACCTTGAAAAACCTCGGCTCGGATGGCTACATAACCCGAACACTTCACCCCACCCCTCTATTCCAACTAGAATCAGGACACCCCACCCGGGACACGAAGCCACTAAACACAAAGTTAGGGCTAAGTGGTAGAGACAGGGGGGTGTAGTGGGTTTTGGCAATAGTCTCACCTGCCCTTGATGCAGAACCCAACCACATGATAGTGATGGAAAAAATTTTCAGGAGCTGTGTCTTGAATTTTTGTTGCATGTACACTGTACACTTAATATCAAGCATTTTTACTGCACCAATGTGGAGAAATTCAAGTATAAAAGTCCCATATTTATAACTTCAGATTCCATATTTTCTGGCTTGACGGCAGTCAGGCGAAAGCCATATTGGGGGACAAAAACATCGTCTCTGATACAGGACTGTTTCTTATGTTTAAGCTACTGTAAAAACACTTTGCTCAATAATTCCTGGCTATGGGTGGTATATTTGACTTCTGCACATCTAAGACTACAAGTATAATTGATATTGAGCATTTTTACTGCACCAATGTGGAGAAATTCAACAATAAAATTCCACATTTGTACCTTCAAGTGGCATATTTTCGTATGTTTAAGCTACTGTAAAAACACTTTGTTCAATAATTCCTGGCTATGGGTGGTATATTTGACTTCTGCACATCTAAGACTACAAGTATAATTGATATTGAGCATTTTTACTGCACCAATGTGAAGAAATTTAAGTATAAATGTCCCATTTTTATAACTTCAGATTCCATAATTTCTGGCTTGATGGCAGTCAGGCGAAAGCAAAGACGCCATATTGGGGGACAAAAACATCGTCTCTGATACGGGACTGTTTCTTATGTTTAAGCTACTGTAAAATCACTTTGCTCAATAATTCCTGGTTATGGGTGGTATATTTACCTTCTGCACATCTGAGACTACAACTGTACTTGATATTGAGCATTTTTACTGCACCAATGTGAAGAAATTCAACAATAAAATTCCACATTTGTACCTTCAAGTGTCATATTTTCACATTTTTGAGCTACTGTAAAAACACTTTGCTCAATAATTCCTGGCTATGGGTGGTATATTTGACTTCTGCACATCTAAGACTCCAAGTATACTTATTTTCAAGCATTTTTACTGCACCAATGTGGAGAAATTCAACAATAAAATTCCACATTTGTACCTTCAAGTGGCATATTTTCGTATGTTTAAGCTACTGTAAAAACACTTTGTTCAATAATTCCTGGCTATGATTGGTATATTTGACTTCTGCACATCTAAGACTACAACTGTACTTGATATTGAGCATTTTTACTGCACCAATGTGAAGAAATTTAAGTATAAATGTCCCATTTTTATAACTTCAGATTCCATAATTTCTGGCTTGACGGCAGTCAGGCGAAAGCAAAGACGCCATATTGGGGGACAAAAACATCGTCTCTGATACGGGACTGTTTCTTATGTTTAAGCTACTGTAAAAACACTTTGCTCAAAAATTCCTGGTTATGGGTGGTATATTTACCTTCTGCACATCTGAGACTACAACTGTACTTGATATTGAGCATTTTTACTGCACCAATGTGAAGAAATTCAACAATAAAATTCCACATTTGTACCTTCAAGTGGCATATTTTCACATATTTGAGCTACTGTAAAAACACTTTGCTCAATAATTCCTGGCTATGGGTGGTATATTTGACTTCTGCACATCTAAGACTACAAGTATACTTAATATCAAGCATTTTTACTGCACCAATGTGGAGAAATTCAAGTATAAAAGTCCCATTTTTATAACTTCAGATTCCATATTTTCTGGCTTGACGGCAGTCAGGCGAAAGCAAAGACGCCATATTGGGGGACAAAAACATCGTCTCTGATACGGGACTGTTTCTTATGTTTAAGCTACTGTAAAAACACTTTGCTCAATAATTCCTGGTTATGGGTGGTATATTTGACTTCTACACATCTAAGACTACAACTATACTTGATATTGAGCATTTTTACTGCACCAATGTGAAGAAATTCAACAATAAAATTCCGCATTTGTACCTCCAAGTGGCATATTTTCACATATTTGAGCTACTGTAAAAACACTTTGCTCAATAATTCCTGGCTATGGGTGGTATATTTGACTTCTGCACATCTAAGACTACAAGTATACTTAATATCAAGCATTTTTACTGCACCAATGTGGAGAAATTCAAGTATAAAAGTCCCATTTTTATAACTTCAGATTCCATAATTTCTGGCTTGACGGCAGTCAGGCGAAAGCAAAGACGCCATATTGGGGGACAAAAACATCGTCTCTGATACGGGACTGTTTCTTATGTTTAAGCTACTGTAAAAACACTTTGCTCAATAATTCCTGGTTATGGGTGGTATATTTACCTTCTGCACATCTAAGACTACAACTGTACTTGATATTGAGCATTTTTACTGCACCAATGTGAAGAAATTCAACAATAAAATTCCACATTTGTACCTTCAAGTGGCATATTTTCACATATTTGAGCTACTGTAAAAACACTTTGCTCAATAATTCCTGGCTATGGGTGGTATATTTGACTTCTGCACATCTAAGACTACAAGTATACTTAATATCAAGCATTTTTACTGCACCAATGTGGAGAAATTCAAGTATAAAAGTCCCATATTTATACCTGCAGATTCCATATTTTCTGGCTTGACGGCAGTCAGGCGAAAGCAAAGACGCCATATTGGGGGACAAAAACATCGTCTCTGATACAGGACTGTTTCTTATGTTTAAGCTACTGTAAAAACACTTTGCTCAATAATTCCTGGCTATTGGTGGTATATTTGACTTCTGCACATCTAAGACTACAAGTATACTTAATATCAAGCATTTTTACTGCACCAATGTGAAGAAATTCAACAATAAAATTCCACATTTGTACCTTCAAGTGGCATATTTTCACATATTTGAGCTACTGTAAAAACACTTTGCTCAATAATTCCTGGCTATGGGTGGTATATTTGACTTCTGCACATCTAAGACTACAAGTATACTTAATATCAAGCATTTTTACTGCACCAATGTGGAGAAATTCAAGTATAAAAGTCCCATTTTTATAACTTCAGATTCCATAATTTCTGGCTTGACGGCAGTCAGGCGAAAGCAAAGACGCCATATTGGGGGACAAAAACATCGTCTCTGATACGGGACTGTTTCTTATGTTTAAGCTACTGTAAAAACACTTTGCTCAATAATTCCTGGTTATGGGTGGTATATTTACCTTCTGCACATCTAAGACTACAACTGTACTTGATATTGAGCATTTTTACTGCACCAATGTGAAGAAATTCAACAATAAAATTCCACATTTGTACCTTCAAGTGGCATATTTTCACATATTTGAGCTACTGTAAAAACACTTTGCACAATAATTCCTGGCTATGGGTGGTATATTTGACTTCTGCACATCTAAGACTACAACTGTACTTGATATTGAGCATTTTTACTGCACCAATGTGAAGAAATTCAAGTATAAAAGTCCCATTTTTATAACTTCAGATTCCATAATTTCTGGCTTGACGGCAGTCAGGCGAAAGCAAAGACGCCATATTGGGGGACAAAAACATCGTCTCTGATACAGGACTGTTTCTTATGTTTAAGCTACTGTAAAAACACTTTGCTCAATAATTCCTGGCTATTGGTGGTATATTTGACTTCTGCACATCTAAGACTACAAGTATACTTAATATCAAGCATTTTTACTGCACCAATGTGGAGAAATTCAAGTATAAAAGTCCCATATTTATACCTGCAGATTCCATATTTTCTGGCTTGACGGCAGTCAGGCGAAAGCAAAGACGCCATATTGGGGGACAAAAACATTGTCTCTGATACAGGACTGTTTCTTATGTTTAAGCTACTGTAAAAACACTTTGCTCAATAATTCCTGGCTATTGGTGGTATATTTGACTTCTGCACATCTAAGACTACAAGTATACTTAATATCAAGCATTTTTACTGCACCAATGTGAAGAAATTCAACAATAAAATTCCGCATTTGTACCTCCAAGTGGCATATTTTCACATATTTGAGCTACTGTAAAAACACTTTGCTCAATAATTCCTGGCTATGGGGTGGTATATTTGACTTCTACACATCTAAGACTACAAGTATACTGAATATCAAGCATTTTTACTGCACCAATGTGAAGAAATTCAAGTATAAAAGTCCCATATTTATAACTTCAGATTCCATAATTTCTGGCTTGACGGCAGTCAGGCGAAAGCAAAGGCGGCATATTGGGGGACAAAAACATCGTCTCTGATACGGGACTGTTTCTTATGTTTAAGCTACTGTAAAAACACTTTGCTCAATAATTCCTGGCTATGGGTGGTATATTTGACTTCTGCACATCTAAGACTACAAGTATACTTATTTTCAAGCATTTTTACTGCACCAATGTGAAGAAATTCAACAATAAAATTTCCACATTTGTACCTTCAAGTGGCATATTTTCTCATATTTGAGCTACTGTAAAAACACTTTGCTCAATAATTCCTGGCTATGGGTGGTATATTTGACTTCTGCACATCCTAAGACTACAAGTATACTTAATATCAAGCATTTTTACTGCACCAATGTGGAGAAATTCAAGTATAAAAGTCCCATTTTTATAACTTCAGATTCCATAATTTCTGGCTTGACGGCAGTCAGGCGAAAGCAAAGACGCCATATTGGGGGACAAAAACATCGTCTCTGATACGGGACTGTTTCTTATGTTTAAGCTACTGTAAAAACACTTTGCTCAATAATTCCTGGTTATGGGTGGTATATTTACCTTCTGCACATCTAAGACTACAACTATACTTGATATTGAGCATTTTTACTGCACCAATGTGAAGAAATTCAACAATAAAATTCCGCATTTGTACCTCCAAGTGGCATATTTTCACATATTTGAGCTACTGTAAAAACACTTTGCTCAATAATTCCTGGCTATGGGTGGTATATTTGACTTCTGCACATCTAAGACTACAAGTATACTTAATATCAAGCATTTTTACTGCACCAATGTGGAGAAATTCAAGTATAAAAGTCCCATATTTATAACTTCAGATTCCATATTTTCTGGCTTGACGGCAGTCAGGCGAAAGCAAAGACGCCATATTGGGGGACAAAAACATCGTCTCTGATACAGGACTGTTTCTTATGTTTAAGCTACTGTAAAAACACTTTGCTCAATAATTCCTGGCTATTGGTGGTATATTTGACTTCTGCACATCTAAGACTACAAGTATACTTAATATCAAGCATTTTTACTGCACCAATGTGAAGAAATTCAACAATAAAATTTCCACATTTGTACCTTCAAGTGGCATATTTTCACATATTTGAGCTACTGTAAAAACACTTTGCTCAATAATTCCTGGCTATGGGTGGTATATTTGACTTCTGCACATCTAAGACTACAAGTATACTTAATATCAAGCATTTTTACTGCACCAATGTGGAGAAATTCAAGTATAAAAGTCCCATTTTTATAACTTCAGATTCCATAATTTCTGGCTTGACGGCAGTCAGGCGAAAGCAAAGACGCCATATTGGGGGACAAAAACATCGTCTCTGATACGGGACTGTTTCTTATGTTTAAGCTACTGTAAAAACACTTTGCTCAATAATTCCTGGTTATGGGTGGTATATTTGACCTTCTGCACATCTAAGACTACAACTGTACTTGATATTGAGCATTTTTACTGCACCAATGTGAAGAAATTCAACAATAAAATTACGCATTTTTACCTCCAAGTGGCATATTTTCACATATTTGAGCTACTGTAAAAACACTTTGCTCAATAATTCCTGGCTATGGGTGGTATATTTGACTTCTGCACATCTAAGACTACAAGTATACTTAATATCAAGCATTTTTACTGCACCAATGTGGAGAAATTCAAGTATAAAAGTCCCATATTTATACCTGCAGATTCCATATTTTCTGGCTTGACGGCAGTCAGGCGAAAGCAAAGACGCCATATTGGGGGACAAAAACATCGTCTCTGATACAGGACTGTTTCTTATGTTTAAGCTACTGTAAAAACACTTTGCTCAATAATTCCTGGCTATTGGTGGTATATTTGACTTCTGCACATCTAAGACTACAAGTATACTTAATATCAAGCATTTTTACTGCACCAATGTGAAGAAATTCAACCAAAAATTTCCACATTTGTACCTTCAAGTGGCATATTTTCTCATATTTGAGCTACTGTAAAAACACTTTACTCAATAATTCCTGGCTATGGGTGGTATATTTGACTTCTGCACATCTAAGACTACAAGTATACTTAATATCAAGCATTTTTACTGCACCAATGTGGAGAAATTCAAGTATAAAAGTCCCATTTTTATAACTTCAGATTCCATAATTTCTGGCTTGACCGCAGTCAGGCGAAAGCAAAGACGCCATATTGGGGGACAAAAACATCGTCTCTGATACGGGACTGTTTCTTATGTTTAAGCTACTGTAAAAACACTTTGCTCAATAATTCCTGGTTATGGGTGGTATATTTACCTTCTGCACATCTAAGACTACAACTGTACTTGATATTGAGCATTTTTACTGCACCAATGTGAAGAAATTCAACAATAAAATTCCACATTTGTACCGTCAAGTGGCATATTTTCACATATTTGAGCTACTGTAAAAACACTTTGCACAATAATTCCTGGCTATGGGTGGTATATTTGACTTCTGCACATCTAAGACTACAACTGTACTTGATATTGAGCATTTTTACTGCACCAATGTGGAGAAATTCAAGTATAAATGTCCCATTTTTATAACTTCAGATTCCATAATTTCTGGCTTGACGGCAGTCAGGCGAAAGCAAAGACGCCATATTGGGGGACAAAAACATCGTCTCTGATACAGGACTGTTTCTTATGTTTAAGCTACTGTAAAAACACTTTGCTCAATAATTCCTGGCTATGGGTGGTATATTTGACTTCTGCACATCTAAGACTACAAGTATACTTAATATCAAGCATTTTTACTGCACCAATGTGGAGAAATTCAAGTATAAAAGTCCCATTTTTATAACTTCAGATTCCATAATTTCTGGCTTGACGGCAGTCAGGCGAAAGCAAAGACGCCATATTGGGGGACAAAAACATCGTCTCTGATACGGGACTGTTTCTTATGTTTAAGCTACTGTAAAAACACTTTGCTCAATAATTCCTGGTTATGGGTGGTATATTTACCTTCTGCACATCTAAGACTACAACTGTACTTGATATTGAGCATTTTTACTGCACCAATGTGAAGAAATTCAACAATAAAATTCCACATTTGTACCTTCAAGTGGCATATTTTCACATATTTGAGCTACTGTAAAAACACTTTGCTCAATAATTCCTGGCTATGGGTGGTATATTTGACTTCTGCACATCTAAGACTACAACTGTACTTGATATTGAGCATTTTTACTGCACCAATGTGAAGAAATTCAAGTATAAAAGTCCCATTTTTATAACTTGCAGATTCCATATTTTCTGGCTTGACGGCAGTCAGGCGAAAGCAAAGACGCCATATTGGGGGACAAAAACATCGTCTCTGATACGGGACTGTTTCTTATGTTTAAGCTACTGTAAAAACACTTTGCTCAATAATTCCTGGTTATGGGTGGTATATTTGACTTCTGCACATCTAAGACTACAACTATACTTGATATTGAGCATTTTTACTGCACCAATGTGAAGAAATTCAACAATAAAATTCCACATTTGTACCTTCAAGTGGCATATTTTCACATATTTGAGCTACTGTAAAAACACTTTGCTCAATAATTCCTGGCTATGGGTGGTATATTTGACTTCTGCACATCTAAGACTACAAGTATACTTAATATCAAGCATTTTTACTGCACCAATGTGGAGAAATTCAAGTATAAAAGTCCCATATTTATACCTGCAGATTCCATATTTTCTGGCTTGACGGCAGTCAGGCGAAAGCAAAGACGCCATATTGGGGGACAAAAACATCGTCTCTGATACAGGACTGTTTCTTATGTTTAAGCTACTGTAAAAACACTTTGCTCAATAATTCCTGGCTATGGGTGGTATATTTGACTTCTGCACATCTAAGACTACAAGTATACTTAATATCAAGCATTTTTACTGCACCAATGTGGAGAAATTCAAGTATAAAAGTCCCATTTTTATAACTTCAGATTCCATATTTTCTGGCTTGACGGCAGTCAGGCGAAAGCAAAGACGCCATATTGGGGGACAAAAACATCGTCTCTGATACGGGACTGTTTCTTATGTTTAAGCTACTGTAAAAACACTTTGCTCAATAATTCCTGGTTATGGGTGGTATATTTGACTTCTACACATCTAAGACTACAACTATACTTGATATTGAGCATTTTTACTGCACCAATGTGAAGAAATTCAACAATAAAATTCCGCATTTGTACCTCCAAGTGGCATATTTTCACATATTTGAGCTACTGTAAAAACACTTTGCTCAATAATTCCTGGCTATGGGTGGTATATTTGACTTCTGCACATCTAAGACTACAAGTATACTTAATATCAAGCATTTTTACTGCACCAATGTGGAGAAATTCAAGTATAAAAGTCCCATTTTTATAACTTCAGATTCCATATTTTCTGGCTTGACGGCAGTCAGGCGAAAGCAAAGACGCCATATTGGGGGACAAAAACATCGTCTCTGATACGGGACTGTTTCTTATGTTTAAGCTACTGTAAAAACACTTTGCTCAATAATTCCTGGTTATGGGTGGTATATTTACCTTCTGCACATCTAAGACTACAACTGTACTTGATATTGAGCATTTTTACTGCACCAATGTGAAGAAATTCAACAATAAAATTCCACATTTGTACCTCCAAGTGGCATATTTTCACATATTTGAGCTACTGTAAAAACACTTTGCTCAATAATTCCTGGCTATGGGTGGTATATTTGACTTCTGCACATCTAAGACTACAAGTATACTTAATATCAAGCATTTTTACTGCACCAATGTGGAGAAATTCAAGTATAAAAGTCCCATATTTATACCTGCAGATTCCATATTTTCTGGCTTGACGGCAGTCAGGCGAAAGCAAAGACGCCATATTGGGGGACAAAAACATCGTCTCTGATACAGGACTGTTTCTTATGTTTAAGCTACTGTAAAAACACTTTGCTCAATAATTCCTGGCTATTGGTGGTATATTTGACTTCTGCACATCTAAGACTACAACTATACTTGATATCAAGCATTTTTACTGCACCAATGTGAAGAAATTCAACAATAAAATTCCACATTTGTACCTTCAAGTGGCATATTTTCACATATTTGAGCTACTGTAAAAACACTTTGCTCAATAATTCGTGGCTATGGGTGGTATATTTGACTTCTGCACATCTAAGACTACAAGTATAATTGATATTGAGCATTTTTACTGCACCAATGTGGAGAAATTCAACAATAAAATTCCACATTTGTACCTTCAAGTGGCATATTTTCGTATGTTTAAGCTACTGTAAAAACACTTTGTTCAATAATTCCTGGCTATGAATGGTATATTTGACTTCTGCACATCTAAGACTACAACTGTACTTGATATTGAGCATTTTTACTGCACCAATGTGAAGAAATTTAAGTATAAATGTCCCATTTTCATAACTTCAGATTCCATAATTTCTGGCTTGACGGCAGTCAGGCGAAAGCAAAGACGCCATATTGGGGGACAAAAACATCGTCTCTGATACGGGACTGTTTCTTATGTTTAAGCTACTGTAAAAACACTTTGCTCAAAAATTCCTGGTTATGGGTGGTACATTTACCTTCTGCACATCTAAGACTACAACTATACTTGATATCAAGCATTTTTACTGCACCAATGTGAAGAAATTCAACAATAAAATTACACATTTGTACCTTCAAGTGGCATATTTTCACATATTTGAGCTACTGTAAAAACACTTTGCTCAATAATTCCTGGCTATGGGTGGTATATTTGACTTCTGCACATCTAAGACTACAAGTATACTTAATATCAAGCATTTTTACTGCACCAATGTGGAGAAATTCAAGTATAAAAGTCCCATTTTTATAACTTCAGATTCCATATTTTCTGGCTTGACGGCAGTCAGGCGAAAGCAAAGACGCCATATTGGGGGACAAAAACATCGTCTCTGATACGGGACTGTTTCTTATGTTTAAGCTACTGTAAAAACACTTTGCTCAATAATTCCTGGTTATGGGTGGTATATTTGACTTCTACACATCTAAGACTACAACTATACTTGATATTGAGCATTTTTACTGCACCAATGTGAAGAAATTCAACAATAAAATTCCGCATTTGTACCTCCAAGTGGCATATTTTCACATATTTGAGCTACTGTAAAAACACTTTGCTCAATAATTCCTGGCTATGGGTGGTATATTTGACTTCTGCACATCTAAGACTACAAGTATACTTAATATCAAGCATTTTTACTGCACCAATGTGGAGAAATTCAAGTATAAAAGTCCCATTTTTATAACTTCAGATTCCATAATTTCTGGCTTGACGGCAGTCAGGCGAAAGCAAAGACGCCATATTGGGGGACAAAAACATCGTCTCTGATACGGGACTGTTTCTTATGTTTAAGCTACTGTAAAAACACTTTGCTCAATAATTCCTGGTTATGGGTGGTATATTTACCTTCTGCACATCTAAGACTACAACTATACTTGATATTGAGCATTTTTACTGCACCAATGTGAAGAAATTCAACAATAAAATTCCACATTTGTACCTTCAAGTGGCATATTTTCACATATTTGAGCTACTGTAAAAACACTTTGCTCAATAATTCCTGGCTATGGGTGGTATATTTGACTTCTGCACATCTAAGACTACAAGTATACTTAATATCAAGCATTTTTACTGCACCAATGTGGAGAAATTCAAGTATAAAAGTCCCATATTTATACCTGCAGATTCCATATTTTCTGGCTTGACGGCAGTCAGGCGAAAGCAAAGACGCCATATTGGGGGACAAAAACATCGTCTCTGATACAGGACTGTTTCTTATGTTTAAGCTACTGTAAAAACACTTTGCTCAATAATTCCTGGCTATTGGTGGTATATTTGACTTCTGCACATCTAAGACTACAAGTATACTTAATATCAAGCATTTTTACTGCACCAATGTGAAGAAATTCAACAATAAAATTCCACATTTGTACCTTCAAGTGGCATATTTTCACATATTTGAGCTACTGTAAAAACACTTTGCTCAATAATTCCTGGCTATGGGTGGTATATTTGACTTCTGCACATCTAAGACTACAAGTATACTTAATATCAAGCATTTTTACTGCACCAATGTGGAGAAATTCAAGTATAAAAGTCCCATTTTTATAACTTCAGATTCCATAATTTCTGGCTTGACGGCAGTCAGGCGAAAGCAAAGACGCCATATTGGGGGACAAAAACATCGTCTCTGATACGGGACTGTTTCTTATGTTTAAGCTACTGTAAAAACACTTTGCTCAATAATTCCTGGTTATGGGTGGTATATTTGACCTTCTGCACATCTAAGACTACAACTGTACTTGATATTGAGCATTTTTACTGCACCAATGTGAAGAAATTCAACAATAAAATTCCACATTTGTACCTTCAAGTGGCATATTTTCACATATTTGAGCTACTGTAAAAACACTTTGCACAATAATTCCTGGCTATGGGTGGTATATTTGACTTCTGCACATCTAAGACTACAACTGTACTTGATATTGAGCATTTTTACTGCACCAATGTGAAGAAATTCAAGTATAAAAGTCCCATTTTTATAACTTCAGATTCCATAATTTCTGGCTTGACGGCAGTCAGGCGAAAGCAAAGACGCCATATTGGGGGACAAAAACATCGTCTCTGATACAGGACTGTTTCTTATGTTTAAGCTACTGTAAAAACACTTTGCTCAATAATTCCTGGCTATTGGTGGTATATTTGACTTCTGCACATCTAAGACTACAAGTATACTTAATATCAAGCATTTTTACTGCACCAATGTGAAGAAATTCAACAATAAAATTCCACATTTGTACCTTCAAGTGGCATATTTTCACATATTTGAGCTACTGTAAAAACACTTTGCTCAATAATTCCTGGCTATGGGTGGTATATTTGACTTCTGCAGATCTAAGACTACAAGTATACTTAATATCAAGCATTTTTACTGCACCAATGTGAAGAAATTCAACAATAAAATTCCGCATTTGTACCTCCAAGTGGCATATTTTCACATATTTGAGCTACTGTAAAAACACTTTGCTCAATAATTCCTGGCTATGGGGTGGTATATTTGACTTCTACACATCTAAGACTACAACTGTACTTCATATTGAGCATTTTTACTGCACCAATGTGAAGAAATTCAAGTATAAATGTCCCATATTTATAACTTTAGATTCCATAATTTCTGGCTTGACGGCAGTCAGGCGAAAGCAAAGGCGGCATATTGGGGGACAAAAACATCGTCTCTGATACGGGACTGTTTCTTATGTTTAAGCTACTGTAAAAACACTTTGCTCAATAATTCCTGGCTATGGGTGGTATATTTGACTTCTGCACATCTAAGACTACAAGTATAATTGATATTGAGCATTTTTACTGCACCAATGTGGAGAAATTCAACAATAAAATTCCACATTTGTACCTTCAAGTGGCATATTTTCGTATGTTTAAGCTACTGTAAAAACACTTTGTTCAATAATTCCTGGCTATGAATGGTATATTTGACTTCTGCACATCCTAGACTACAACTGTACTTGATATTGAGCATTTTTACTGCACCAATGTGAAGAAATTCAAGTATAAAAGTCCCATATTTAAATCTGCAGATTCCATATTTTCTGGCTTGACGGCAGTCAGGCGAAAGCAAAGACGCCATATTGGGGGACAAAAACATCGTCTCTGATACGGGACTGTTTCTTATGTTTAAGCTACTGTAAAAACACTTTGCTCAATAATTCCTGGTTATGGGTGGTATATTTGACTTCTACACATCTAAGACTACAACTATACTTGATATTGAGCATTTTTACTGCACCAATGTGAAGAAATTCAACAATAAAATTCCGCATTTCTACCTCCAAGTGGCATATTTTCACATATTTGAGCTACTGTAAAAACACTTTGCTCAATAATTCCTGGCTATGGGTGGTATATTTGACTTCTGCACATCTAAGACTACAAGTATACTTAATATCAAGCATTTTTACTGCACCAATGTGGAGAAATTCAAGTATAAATGTCCCATTTTTATAACTTCAGATTCCATATTTTCTGGCTTGACGGCAGTCAGGCGAAAGCAAAGACGCCATATTGGGGGACAAAAACATCGTCTCTGATACAGGACTGTTTCTTATGTTTAAGCTACTGTAAAAACACTTTGCTCAATAATTCCTGGCTATTGGTGGTATATTTGACTTCTGCACATCTAAGACTACAAGTATACTTAATATCAAGCATTTTTACTGCACCAATGTGAAGAAATTCAACAATAAAATTCCACATTTGTACCTCCAAGTGGCATATTTTCACATATTTGAGCTACTGTAAAAACACTTTGCTCAATAATTCCTGGCTATGGGTGGTATATTTGACTTCTGCACATCTAAGACTACAACTGTACTTGATATTGAGCATTTTTACTGCACCAATGTGAAGAAATTCAAGTATAAAAGTCCCATATTTATAACTTCAGATTCCATAATTTCTGGCTTGACGGCAGTCAGGCGAAAGCAAAGACGCCATATTGGGGGACAAAAACATCGTCTCTGATACGGGACTGTTTCTTATGTTTAAGCTACTGTAAAAACACTTTGCTCAATAATTCCTGGCTATGGGTGGTATATTTGACTTCTGCACATCTAAGACTACAAGTATACTTGATATTGAGCATTTTTACTGCACCAATGTGGAGAAATTCAACAATAAAATTCCACATTTGTACCTTCAAGTGGCATATTTTCGCATGTTTGAGCTACTGTAAAAACACTTTGCTCAATAATTCCTGGCTATGAGTGGTATATTTGACTTCTGCACATCCTAAGACTACAACTGTACTTGATATTGAGCATTTTTACTGCACCAATGTGAAGAAATTCAAGGATAAATGTCCCATTTTTATAACTTGCAGATTCCATAATTTCTGGCTTGACGGCAGTCAGGCGAAAGCAAAGACGCCATATTGGGGGACAAAAACATCGTCTCTGATACGGGACTGTTTCTTATGTTTAAGCTACTGTAAAAACACTTTGCTCAATAATTCCTGGTTATGGGTGGTATATTTGACTTCTACACATCTAAGACTACAACTATACTTGATATTGAGCATTTTTACTGCACCAATGTGAAGAAATTCAACAATAAAATTCCGCATTTGTACCTCCAAGTGGCATATTTTCACATATTTGAGCTACTGTAAAAACACTTTGCTCAATAATTCCTGGCTATGGGTGGTATATTTGACTTCTGCACATCTAAGACTACAAGTATACTTAATATCAAGCATTTTTACTGCACCAATGTGGAGAAATTCAAGTATAAAAGTCCCATATTTATACCTGCAGATTCCATATTTTCTGGCTTGACGGCAGTCAGGCGAAAGCAAAGACGCCATATTGGGGGACAAAAACATCGTCTCTGATACAGGACTGTTTCTTATGTTTAAGCTACTGTAAAAACACTTTGCTCAATAATTCCTGGCTATGGGTGGTATATTTGACTTCTGCACATCTAAGACTACAAGTATACTTAATATCAAGCATTTTTACTGCACCAATGTGGAGAAATTCAAGTATAAAAGTCCCATTTTTATAACTTCAGATTCCATATTTTCTGGCTTGACGGCAGTCAGGCGAAAGCAAAGACGCCATATTGGGGGACAAAAACATCGTCTCTGATACAGGACTGTTTCTTATGTTTAAGCTACTGTAAAAACACTTTGCTCAATAATTCCTGGCTATGGGTGGTATATTTGACTTCTGCACATCTAAGACTACAAGTATACTTAATATCAAGCATTTTTACTGCACCAATGTGGAGAAATTCAAGTATAAAAGTCCCATTTTTATAACTTCAGATTCCATATTTTCTGGCTTGACGGCAGTCAGGCGAAAGCAAAGACGCCATATTGGGGGACAAAAACATCGTCTCTGATACGGGACTGTTTCTTATGTTTAAGCTACTGTAAAAACACTTTGCTCAATAATTCCTGGTTATGGGTGGTATATTTACCTTCTGCACATCTAAGACTACAACTGTACTTGATATTGAGCATTTTTACTGCACCAATGTGAAGAAATTCAACAATAAAATTCCACATTTGCACCTTCAAGTGGCATATTTTCACATATTTGAGCTACTGTAAAAACACTTTGCTCAATAATTCCTGGCTATGGGTGGTATATTTGACTTCTGCACATCTAAGACTACAACTGTACTTGATATCGAGCATTTTTACTGCACCAATGTGGAGAAATTCAAGTATAAAAGTCCCATTTTTATAACTTCAGATTCCATATTTTCTGGCTTGACGGCAGTCAGGCGAAAGCAAAGACGCCATATTGGGGGACAAAAACATCGTCTCTGATACGGGACTGTTTCTTATGTTTAAGCTACTGTAAAAACACTTTGCTCAATAATTCCTGGTTATGGGTGGTATATTTGACTTCTACACATCTAAGACTACAACTATACTTGATATTGAGCATTTTTACTGCACCAATGTGAAGAAATTCAACAATAAAATTCCGCATTTGTACCTCCAAGTGGCATATTTTCACATATTTGAGCTACTGTAAAAACACTTTGCTCAATAATTCCTGGCTATGGGTGGTATATTTGACTTCTGCACATCTAAGACTACAAGTATACTTAATATCAAGCATTTTTACTGCACCAATGTGGAGAAATTCAAGTATAAAAGTCCCATTTTTATAACTTCAGATTCCATATTTTCTGGCTTGACGGCAGTCAGGCGAAAGCAAAGACGCCATATTGGGGGACAAAAACATCGTCTCTGATACAGGACTGTTTCTTATGTTTAAGCTACTGTAAAAACACTTTGCTCAATAATTCCTGGCTATGGGTGGTATATTTGACTTCTGCACATCTAAGACTACAACTATACTTGATATTGAGCATTTTTACTGCACCAATGTGAAGAAATTCAACAATAAAATTCCACATTTGTACCTCCAAGTGGCATATTTTCACATATTTGAGCTACTGTAAAAACACTTTGCTCAATAATTCCTGGCTATGGGTGGTATATTTGACTTCTGCACATCCTAAGACTACAACTGTACTTGATATTGAGCATTTTTACTGCACCAATGTGAAGAAATTCAAGTATAAATGTCCCATTTTTATAACTTGCAGATTCCATATTTTCTGGCTTGACGGCAGTCAGGCGAAAGCAAAGACGCCATATTGGGGGACAAAAACATCGTCTCTGATACGGGACTGTTTCTTATGTTTAAGCTACTGTAAAAACACTTTGCTCAATAATTCCTGGTTATGGGTGGTATATTTGACTTCTACACATCTAAGACTACAACTATACTTGATATTGAGCATTTTTACTGCACCAATGTGAAGAAATTCAACAATAAAATTCCGCATTTGTACCTCCAAGTGGCATATTTTCACATATTTGAGCTACTGTAAAAACACTTTGCTCAATAATTCCTGGCTATGGGTGGTATATTTGACTTCTGCACATCTAAGACTACAAGTATACTTAATATCAAGCATTTTTACTGCACCAATGTGGAGAAATTCAAGTATAAAAGTCCCATATTTATACCTGCAGATTCCATATTTTCTGGCTTGACGGCAGTCAGGCGAAAGCAAAGACGCCATATTGGGGGACAAAAACATCGTCTCTGATACAGGACTGTTTCTTATGTTTAAGCTACTGTAAAAACACTTTGCTCAATAATTCCTGGCTATGGGTGGTATATTTGACTTCTGCACATCTAAGACTACAAGTATACTTAATATCAAGCATTTTTACTGCACCAATGTGGAGAAATTCAAGTATAAAAGTCCCATTTTTATAACTTCAGATTCCATATTTTCTGGCTTGACGGCAGTCAGGCGAAAGCAAAGACGCCATATTGGGGGACAAAAACATCGTCTCTGATACAGGACTGTTTCTTATGTTTAAGCTACTGTAAAAACACTTTGCTCAATAATTCCTGGCTATGGGTGGTATATTTGACTTCTGCACATCTAAGACTACAAGTATACTTAATATCAAGCATTTTTACTGCACCAATGTGGAGAAATTCAAGTATAAAAGTCCCATTTTTATAACTTCAGATTCCATATTTTCTGGCTTGACGGCAGTCAGGCGAAAGCAAAGACGCCATATTGGGGGACAAAAACATCGTCTCTGATACGGGACTGTTTCTTATGTTTAAGCTACTGTAAAAACACTTTGCTCAATAATTCCTGGTTATGGGTGGTATATTTACCTTCTGCACATCTAAGACTACAACTGTACTTGATATTGAGCATTTTTACTGCACCAATGTGAAGAAATTCAACAATAAAATTCCACATTTGTACCTTCAAGTGGCATATTTTCACATATTTGAGCTACTGTAAAAACACTTTGCTCAATAATTCCTGGCTATGGGTGGTATATTTGACTTCTGCACATCTAAGACTACAAGTATACTTAATATCAAGCATTTTTACTGCACCAATGTGGAGAAATTCAAGTATAAAAGTCCCATTTTTATAACTTCAGATTCCATATTTTCTGGCTTGACGGCAGTCAGGCGAAAGCAAAGACGCCATATTGGGGGACAAAAACATCGTCTCTGATACGGGACTGTTTCTTATGTTTAAGCTACTGTAAAAACACTTTGCTCAATAATTCCTGGTTATGGGTGGTATATTTGACTTCTACACATCTAAGACTACAACTATACTTGATATTGAGCATTTTTACTGCACCAATGTGAAGAAATTCAACAATAAAATTCCGCATTTGTACCTCCAAGTGGCATATTTTCACATATTTGAGCTACTGTAAAAACACTTTGCTCAATAATTCCTGGCTATGGGTGGTATATTTGACTTCTGCACATCTAAGACTACAAGTATACTTAATATCAAGCATTTTTACTGCACCAATGTGGAGAAATTCAAGTATAAAAGTCCCATTTTTATAACTTCAGATTCCATATTTTCTGGCTTGACGGCAGTCAGGCGAAAGCAAAGACGCCATATTGGGGGACAAAAACATCGTCTCTGATACGGGACTGTTTCTTATGTTTAAGCTACTGTAAAAACACTTTGCTCAATAATTCCTGGTTATGGGTGGTATATTTGACCTTCTGCACATCTAAGACTACAACTATACTTGATATTGAGCATTTTTACTGCACCAATGTGAAGAAATTCAACAATAAAATTCCACATTTGTACCTTCAAGTGGCATATTTTCACATATTTGAGCTACTGTAAAAACACTTTGCACAATAATTCCTGGCTATGGGTGGTATATTTGACTTCTGCACATCTAAGACTACAACTGTACTTGATATTGAGCATTTTTACTGCACCAATGTGAAGAAATTCAAGTATAAAGGTCCCATTTTTATAACTTCAGATTCCATAATTTCTGGCTTGACGGCAGTCAGGCGAAAGCAAAGACGCCATATTGGGGCACAAAAACATCGTCTCTGATACAGGACTGTTTCTTATGTTTAAGCTACTGTAAAAACACTTTGCTCAATAATTCCTGGCTATGGGTGGTATATTTGACTTCTGCACATCTAAGACTACAAGTATACTTAATATCAAGCATTTTTACTGCACCAATGTGGAGAAATTCAAGTATAAAAGTCCCATTTTTATAACTTCAGATTCCATATTTTCTGGCTTGACGGCAGTCAGGCGAAAGCAAAGACGCCATATTGGGGGACAAAAACATCGTCTCTGATACGGGACTGTTTCTTATGTTTAAGCTACTGTAAAAACACTTTGCTCAATAATTCCTGGCTATGGGTGGTATATTTGACTTCTGCACATCTAAGACTACAAGTATACTTAATATCAAGCATTTTTACTGCACCAATGTGAAGAAATTCAACAATAAAATTCCACATTTGTACCTTCAAGTGGCATATTTTCACATATTTGAGCTACTGTAAAAACACTTTGCTCAATAATTCCTGGCTATGGGTGGTATATTTGACTTCTGCACATCTAAGACTACAAGTATACTTAATATCAAGCATTTTTACTGCACCAATGTGGAGAAATTCAAGTATAAAAGTCCCATTTTTATAACTTCAGATTCCATATTTTCTGGCTTGACGGCAGTCAGGCGAAAGCAAAGACGCCATATTGGGGGACAAAAACATCGTCTCTGATACGGGACTGTTTCTTATGTTTAAGCTACTGTAAAAACACTTTGCTCAATAATTCCTGGTTATGGGTGGTATATTTGACTTCTACACATCTAAGACTACAACTATACTTGATATTGAGCATTTTTACTGCACCAATGTGAAGAAATTCAACAATAAAATTCCGCATTTGTACCTCCAAGTGGCATATTTTCACATATTTGAGCTACTGTAAAAACACTTTGCTCAATAATTCCTGGCTATGGGTGGTATATTTGACTTCTGCAGATCTAAGACTACAAGTATACTTAATATCAAGCATTTTTACTGCACCAATGTGGAGAAATTCAAGTATAAAAGTCCCATCTTTATAACTTCAGATTCCATATTTTCTGGCTTGACGGCAGTCAGGCGAAAGCAAAGACGCCATATTGGGGGACAAAAACATCGTCTCTGATACGGGACTGTTTCTTATGTTTAAGCTACTGTAAAAACACTTTGCTCAATAATTCCTGGTTATGGGTGGTATATTTGACTTCTACACATCTAAGACTACAACTATACTTGATATTGAGCATTTTTACTGCACCAATGTGAAGAAATTCAACAATAAAATTCCGCATTTGTACCTCCAAGTGGCATATTTTCACATATTTGAGCTACTGTAAAAACACTTTGCTCAATAATTCCTGGCTATGGGTGGTATATTTGACTTCTGCAGATCTAAGACTACAAGTATACTTAATATCAAGCATTTTTACTGCACCAATGTGGAGAAATTCAAGTATAAAAGTCCCATTTTTATAACTTCAGATTCCATATTTTCTGGCTTGACGGCAGTCAGGCGAAAGCAAAGACGCCATATTGGGGGACAAAAACATCGTCTCTGATACGGGACTGTTTCTTATGTTTAAGCTACTGTAAAACCACTTTGCTCAATAATTCCTGGTTATGGGTGGTATATTTGACTTCTACACATCTAAGACTACAACTATACTTGATATTGAGCATTTTTACTGCACCAATGTGAAGAAATTCAACAATAAAATTCCACATTTGTACCTCCAAGTGGCATATTTTCACATATTTGAGCTACTGTAAAAACACTTTGCTCAATAATTCCTGGCTATGGGTGGTATATTTGACTTCTGCACATCTAAGACTACAAGTATACTTAATATCAAGCATTTTTACTGCACCAATGTGGAGAAATTCAAGTATAAAAGTCCCATATTTATACCTGCAGATTCCATATTTTCTGGCTTGACGGCAGTCAGGCGAAAGCAAAGACGCCATATTGGGGGACAAAAACATCGTCTCTGATACAGGACTGTTTCTTATGTTTAAGCTACTGTAAAAACACTTTGCTCAATAATTCCTGGCTATTGGTGGTATATTTGACTTCTGCACATCTAAGACTACAAGTATACTTAATATCAAGCATTTTTACTGCACCAATGTGAAGAAATTCAACAATAAAATTCCGCATTTGTACCTCCAAGTGGCATATTTTCACATATTTGAGCTACTGTAAAAACACTTTGCTCAATAATTCCTGGCTATGGGTGGTATATTTGACTTCTACACATCTACTGTAAATGCAAGTTTATTACAGCAGATAATGTGTGATAATACAGTCTTGACACAAAGTCTTTTTGAGCAAGGGGCGTTTGCCCTGAGCAGCAGTGAGGTAAATCCACCCATCGAGTCCAAACACTGGTGTTGCTTGTGGCTGATGACTCTGCTGAGACAGATCGGCTGATGGAGTGATAAAGCTGGTGAGTCCGCGAAGCCTGTGTGGTTCGGGGGAGGTGTAGGGGGCGTGCAAAACACTGCATGAATGAACTAAAGTCAGAGAGAGAAGCTTATTTTAAAAAGACAGCAGCAAGAAGATTGTACACACAGAAGACTAAAGGTGCTAACTGGAACCAAAAATGGTTCTTCAGAGTGATGCCATAGAGGAACCATTTTTAGTTCCACAAAGAACCTTTTAGCAAGCAAACGGTTCTTTGAAGAACCTCCAAAGGTGCCTCAAAGAACCATCAAAAAATGAGAAATGAGAGGCGTCGGTAGTTATTTTAAACCAAACCAAACCACAACTAGTAGTCAACTATGTAATTTTCTTGCCTAAATCCAACCAACTGCGACCTGCATCCTTGCTTCTTGTGCAGCACTTATCGAGAAGTGAACAAATACAGACGAAGACACAAAAGGTTGTCTTTGTGCAATTTAATAAAGTAGTATAAAAGCGCTATTCACACCATGGCATTCTGGGTGAGTCTGATATCGGGCTACAATGGAGGTCAAAGTTTATAGAATAGTAGGAGGACAAGACAAAAAGGGAGCAAGGCATCAAAATGTCCGGCCTTGAATATACCTATGTAGGACTGATAAGCGTCGTGAAAACAGAATGTTATGTGCACACGCATATTATTACTATATAAGATTTAAAGGTAGTTCAATGTTACGTGAATAATGAATAGTAATAATACACAAAGTGAAAAGGTAACGTTTATATGTGAGGTTAATAACGTCATGTGAGGCTGTAGATGTTGATGCCTCCTTTGTTTCTGATTAATTGTCAGGTTTATTAAAAAAATAATAATAATGGAGAGAATAAATCTTCCATAATTTCCCAGAACACCAGTTACATGTTTTGTCAGTCAGTCTAAAAGCACAAGGATTTAATCGACAGTTACATAACAAAGAAAAAGCGCAGCAAAACATCCCATCTGAGAGGCGTCAAAATTGCTGGAGATCGTTTATGAGTTGTCACCGTTTACATCCCACTTGAGTTTGAAGGCCTGATTGTAATGCCTTCAAAACTGCGGTTGCATCCCGTCACATCGCAGCGTAACACATGCACAAGTTGATTCATCCTGTTGCAATGCGTTCAGCAGCTTCTCTACAGCGATGCGGTGAGCAGGAGATGAGCCTCTGCTACAGTACCTGCACTCGGGGGGGGGGTCAGGTGAGCGGAGTCACATGCCGGAACGTAATGCAATCGTTTTCGCTGGTGAGTGTCGACCACTTCCGCGCACGTGTGTGCACGTATACACACAAACCCCCGGGGGAAAGATGCTCTCTCTAATCAATATTTTTGCAACAAGGCGACAGAGAGCCAAACAAAATGTTGATTTCTGAAAGCAACTGTTTGACCATAGGGTTCCCTGTTTGCACTCATTATCTCTTGGGCTAAAATAATCAATCCACAGGCAGATGGAGCTACAGGATTCCAGCATTAAGTCATGCGGTAAGACCACCAAGGCTTATTATTGGTGAACATAAGGATAAATCTGTTTTTCAAGACAAGTATTATCAGGACCGAATTCCCAGGTGGTCAAGACTTTTATTACAAACATTTTAATTCTTTCGTTTGTTGCAACTAATTCAGCAGCAGGACACATTATGAGCCGTGGAACAATGTTTTTCTCAAATAATAGAAAGTTGTGATATAATTCAGAGTGGCTGTCTAATCCTCTCCACTCTCTTCATCCGAAATGAGTCAAGTCTGAATCCTGGTGCTGTTTTTTGAGGGACCAGGAGATTGAAGTAAGCTGTAACTCATCACTTAAATTCAAGTGTCAACAGTGCAACGAAGCTGTGTGACTGTCGCTTCATTATTGCCGAGGAGTGCCAGCAATGTTTTTAGACCTTTTCTTGTTTGTTTTTGTCTCCAAGTCAATTACATTTTATTGCTCATCTGGATCCAGATTTCCCCAACACACCTGTCGACTGATGTAACAGTGTGAACCTAGGTCTTCCGCATCATTACCTGTACTTTGTGTGCACTGGTCACATGCAGAATTTAAATAAATAGAAATGAAATAATCAAATGAATCATCGTTTTCTTTCTCTGTGATAAGCAACAAACACTTTTTCAAGCCTCCATTTGAACAGGACACTTGTGTGAACCTTGTTACGACCGTTAAATCTGTGACACGACTCGAGTGTTCGGTCGTGACCGCAACTTTTTATTGCAGTTTACAAGGAAAACGAGGGTTTGACCAAACTTTATAATGAACAATAGTTCACGTCCTCCTTCCGACTGTCAACAACTCTGCGTGCGATGAGTTCACACTTTTGACTGCGTGTTTGTTGCCTCATTTGTCACTGTTTCATCTCGTTTGTCACTTGTCCAATTTGCGCTGAAACCCGGAGGCACAATGCAAGATGGTTGTGAAAGATCAAAAGACGGCGTGGAGCACAGTGCATCTTCTCCAGCGTACGTTCTGTTAACGTCTGTAACAAAGTGTGAGGGCTTTTGTTCCGACTGATGATTCTTTGTCACTGCAGAATGTTTATGATATTTGTAGTTTTTAGTAGTCAGAGTCAATACCAGGGTCAGATAATTAACACCTTTGGACAGACTGTTTTTATGTATTTGAATTGTATTTGGTGGGATATTTATTAACCCATGAAGCAAAAAGTGAAAATCTCTCAAATTTGTGTCTAACCTTGCTGTATTTCGGGCATTTAACCGAAAACCCGTTCAAAAAACCCACTGACTTCAAGCCAAGGGAACCAGAAGTACAAACTCATGTCCAGGTCTGCGCTCTATGGGTTGTTGATCTTAGGATGACCTCGAGAGACTTTCTTCAAAGTATGCACAGATGTCCACTTGGACTCGAGGATGAATTGATTAGAATTTGCTGGTCAAAGTTCACTGTGACCTGAGGATAAATTGATGAATTGAGAATATTTTATATCCAAAAGGTCAAAGGTCAACTTCAATGTGACAACATAATGATCCGCAAAAGCACTTTTCTGGCCATTATTAAATGCCATAACTCAGGAAGTGACCATAATTCACATTTGATCGGATACTGAATTGGTGACGATTATGAGGGGCCGTACAAGACATAATTCATTCTGGCCCTCTCACACACATACATTCTCCTTTCACATACATACATTCTTCTTTCACATACATATATTTTCACTCTCTCACACACTTACATTCTCCTTTTACATACATATATTCTCCTTTCACATACATACATTCTCCTTTCACATACATATATTCTCCTTTCACATACATATATTCTCCTTTCACATACATACATTCTCCTTTCACATACATACATTCTCCTTTCACATACATATATTCTCCTTTCACATACATACATTCTCCTTTCACATACATATATTCTCCTGTCGCATACATACATTCTTCTTTCACATACATATATTTTCACTCTCTCACACACTTACATTCTCCTTTTACATACATATATTCTCCTTTCACATACATATATTTTCACTCTCTCACATACATACATTCTCCTTTCACATACATATATTCTCCTTTCACATACATATATTTTCACTCTCTCACATACATACATTCTCCTTTCACATACATATATATATGTGAAAGGAGAATGTATGTGTGCGTGAGAGTGAAAATATATGTACTTGAAAGGAGAATGTATGTGTGTGAAAGGAGAATATATGTATGTGAAAGGAGAATGTATATATGTGAAAGGAGAATATATGTGTGTGAAAGGAGAATATATGTATGTGAAAGGAGAATGTATATATGTGAAAGGAGAATATATGTATGTGAAAGGAGAATGTATATATGTGAAAGGAGAATGTATATATGTGAAAGGAGAATGTATATATGTGAAAGGAGAATGTATATATGTGAAAGGAGAATGTATATATGTGAAAGGAGAATGTATATATGTGAAAGGAGAATGTATATATGTGAAAGGAGAATGTATATATGTGAAAGGAGAATATATGTATGTGAAAGGAGAATGTATATATGTGAAAGGAGAATGTATATATGTGAAAGGAGAATGTATATATGTGAAAGGAGAATGTATGTGTGCGTGAGAGTGAAAATATATGTACTTGAAAGGAGAATGTATGTGTATGAAAGGAGAATATATGTGTGTGAAAGGAGAATATATGTATGTGAAAGGAGAATATATGTATGTGAAAGGAGAATATATGTGTGTGAAAGGAGAATATATGTATGTGAAAGGAGAATGTATATATGTGAAAGGAGAATATATGTATATAATATATGTGAATATATTGGGTGTCTATCTTCAAACTGTGGTGATTGATTAGATCTTCTGTGCTGTCGGGTTGAAGATGTGTGTGAAACGTTGACATTTTAGATAGAAGTCCAGAAGTCCAGCACAAGCTCCCTGGTGCTGATCAGACACGACATTAAAAACACTGAAAGGTGAAGTGAATAACACTGATCATCTTGTTACAATACAATGTTCTGGGAAACCTTGGCTCGTGGAATTCATGTGGATGCCACTTGGCACGCACCACCCACCCGAACACCATTGTACACCTCCTCACGGGAAAGGAAATACCAGATGGCAACGCGCCCCAACCCCCCCAGCAGGATAATACAAAAACAACTGCTGGGGAATGGCCTGAGGAACATGACGAAAAGCTCAAGGTTTGGACCTGGCCTCCATATCTGACCCATGCAGGCTCCACCTCACAGCCTACAAGACTCACAGGATCCATCTCCAACCCCCTGGTGTCAGACACCACACACACATACACACACCCCCAGAGTCTTTAATTACCGTGTGCTGTACTTCTCAACAAGACCTAATGATGATCTCTCACTGATCACACTTTATTTCCTGCTTGCATGAGGGACACTCGAACTAATTTGACAGCTAATTTAAACATTTGAGAATCCAGTTCCCTGCACTGACTCGTGTTTTTCAACACCTTTGGTCTCACTGTTTCTCACAGTCTGTCATTTTTTCTGGTCTGTAATCACTATCATCATTATTTTTTTTTCATACTGTTTCACTTGCTGTCCAATTCCAGCTCCTGTCTTCAACCTTGAGGGGACGTTTGTTTAGCTCGCCGCACAGCCATTCACCTACACCTGTGAAAATGTCCTAAATGTTTATGTGTGAGGACGATTTTAACATGTCCTGTGTATTAAACAGTGTGTTTGTGAGATGTTTCGATCAGCCAGTGTTTTGTCGGCGCGCAGAGAATCCGACGAACAGAACGCACAAACTCTTTCTCACGCGTGTGCAAACTCAAAAAAAAACACAAGCACCAAGTCATGTCCGCCGATCAGCGCTCGCGGGATGATGTTTGTACTCCTCGTCTACTCTGTCAAACACTCGCCGGAGTCGTCTGAGGGGATTCTCATTCAGTGATGACAGTGTAATTACCGAGCTCCTGGGATACGGCAGGTTTTCATAGCAGCGTGTGACAGCCATGAATTTAAGACCATTCAAATTCCCCTTGTTTGGCGATAAGTTGTTAAATCCTGACATCCTACTGTACTGTTCTAAAGAACAATCGAGCGGTGAAAGCGCCTGGCTGCGGCGCTAACGTTTCATGGAGGAATGAAGAAATGAAGGTGCTTCAGAACTTATAGGCTTAGTTCTTTCACTTTCTGGTCCTTGAAACCATAAAAAAGCAAAGGTGTAAATTAAACGAGGTATTAAGTTAAGACTTCAGTTGCTGTGTTTGATGATTCAAGCAACACCACTCTCATCTCTGAGCACATTTATCATTTATAAGACACATGTTTACTCCAGTACAGATGAGTCGGGTCGATTTGTACTAAAAACAACAAATTTCATAGCAAATTTAGCAAAACAAATAACTTTTTATCTAATCAAAACTGAGAGCTGCGGAGCGTTCAGTGTCGTTGTTGTTGGACACTTCATTAGAGCAGGTGCCTCCAGCATCGATCCAGGCCCTCCACATGACACACAGTCATGCCACTCCGCCGCCTCTTTGTTTACTCCAGCATAATTGTTAAATCAGGCAAATTATTGTGAAATCAACTTCATCAAAATCCAGCTGCTTCCTCTTCAGATTTCATCAGAAAATCAATGCAAAAGTGCTGATAGAGGCAGTCGACTTCCTCAGCTGTTATTCTGTTTTTTCCAGAAACCTAAGCGTAAACTTCTTGTAAGTCAATCTAACTACGACATTGTGGGTAACTGGAGTTTAAAACAGAAGTCAGAATCAGGAGATCTGGATTAAAAGACGATCTTGGAAAATATTTTTGTCCTTAACTCTCTAAATTTCAGCCTAAAGCTTTTGTAATGGAATAAAGAGTTAAATTTAGGTGAGGTTCAGATGTGACACGGAAATTGGAGGAACCCACTTCTCTGCCAAAGAACCAGTGAAGGAGAAAAACTAACCCTGCCATAATGATGATGGAACTGAATATAAAAAACAACTTCCACTCTACATTAATTTTAATATTAGCGGAAAGTGTCCACACCTTAACTTGAAAATATGATGATGACGTGCGAAGAACTGACACTAAAAACAACCCAACCCGAGCCTCAGTTTGGTTAAACAAGACAAATAGAGAACTTCAGCTGGAAACATTGTAGAATACAGAATAACGTCCTCTGTCTAGCCATCGGGTTACAGTTTTTAAGTGAATGACCTCCTCAGACTTCACAAAAACAAGTATGGGGTAATTCTGCTGTGAGTCAAATTTAACGGCAAAAATAGGTTCTTGAATTTTTGGACACACAAGCAGAAAACTGTTTCTGCAAGGACAAGTATTTTAAAGGACAAAATGTTGACGTTTCTGCAAACCACTGATATGTTCACGCTGACGTTTCTTCAATGCTTGTCATGACAAATACACATTACATGTTTGTTTTATATGAGGAGGCAGACGGGATGGTGGTGGAGTTAAGCGAGGCATCAAGGCTGCCGAGTTCAAAAATGCTTTTCAGCATTTATGGTCCCTTTTAGAAAACATCCAGAGGGTGCGACCACGGTGTTTCAACATCCATTAGCATGACACCTCTAGATGTTTTAGAGGAGATCTCACGACAATTTCCAGCTGTGTTTGTGGCGAGCAAAACAGGTATTATAATCCAAAAACATGAGCTTTTCCGAACCCTAAACAAGGTTTTTATGCTTACGACTAACTAGAGAATGAGCACAGGGTTTTTGGGGATTGTTTTTTTGTCTCCTCCTTCTAGGAATAAAACAAACACTACGGACTATTTATGACGCCATTGGCTGACATGTAGAGACTCTATAGCTTTGGTCCACCTTGAAGAGATTGACTTACTGTAAGACAAGAAAATAGGTCACATTCCAGTGATTAGAAGCCGACCTTCTGTGATCGGATCAATGATCAAGATTTGTATCATTTAAATTCTTCTAACTGAGCCGGTTATGAATGATAAATCCAACCTGACAAACATAAGGGAGTCCGTGAGAGCTTAAGTACATTAGACCCTTGGTGTTACTGATGTTGGCAAAGGGACCCTTTACAATAAGAGGGAAGAGAAATCGCTTAGATTTTGTCTAATGAACAAAGTTCGCTACAGAGCCAGCTATTGATCGCACTGATCCCCATGAAACCTGAAACAGTGGCAGTCAAATGGAAAGTGACATCGCTGGAAGAGGGCGGACATACTTTACAACATGAGAATTTTAATAGGATTAGCTCAGAATAAACTCCCCTACACATATCTTGAGGCATGGTAAGAAAATCCCCTTTTCACAGTTTTTCTCCAAGCTCTCAAAACAGGATATATGTGTGAAATGGCAACTTTTTGTGCTTATTTCAGGAGATCTTATCGGGTGTGTCCACCCATAGCAAAATTTCCAAAAAGAAATAAAGTTTAAAAGGCTGAGGTGGCAAGAGGTACGAGGATGGCTTGAAAAACACTTGGCTCAGCTCGACGCACTGAGGCTGGATACAACAGCCACAATTGCCGTGTAGTTTCTTCAAAGAACAAACTGGAGGATTATTAGAGGAACCCTTGAAGCAAGAACAGCTTTCAAGCAATTTCCGGGCGACAGTGAGTCAGTTTTCGCTGCAGAGAACTGCATCTAAATGGATCAACACTGACCTAATGTCACAGTGATGGTCCAATCACGCGTGATGCATCAACAACTCGTCAACTGATCGATGAGTCCAATGACAGACAGTTAAAACGGGTTGGAAAATCTATCAAAGTTAATCAATTAATCAATACATGTATCAGTGATTGCCAGGTGGGGAAACTATTGATAACCTTATTGAACCCCATCACTGGGTTCACGTTTACAGTAAGAATCAAATACCGAACGTAATCAATAAATGATGCATTAATTTACATTTTTCAACCCAATCGCTTATCGCCTATGAGATATAAGATAAGATCAGATAAGACAAGATTAGATCATACTTTATTAGTCTCACAACAGGCAAATTTTGATTGTTACATCAGCAAAGGGGACAGCAAAATAGAGATATGCATAAAAAATGTTTTTCTAAAAAGTAAAAATGATCCTGGAGGTTACTGGGAAGTTAGCAACGGCTAGCAAGCGAACAAAAAGCCTTTGGGATTTTGGGTTCATGTAGAAAATGAGCTCTGAGGCACAAACAAGGGGGATCAGATCATTTTCACAGGTGAGCACCACCTTGATGATTTTTGAAACATTAACGCAATCACCAGAAGTAAAAAGATTAACGTTTAAGGCTATGAGAGAACAAGATCACAGTTGCAGGATCCAACTGTAGACACAGAGTTCAAACAACAGAAAGTGATCTTTGAGTTGGACTTTGAGGAAGAATTAGGACTAAACAACCGTAAAAGAAATCTGCTTTTCATTACAGATAGAAAAAGATCTCATCTGCTCTGCACTGATACAGAGCGATGACTGTGTAAACTCGTATTTACAATTAGCGAGAAGTGTAACGGCACATGCTTTCCGATTAATAGCTGGAGATTCGAGTCATTGATCATCACCTTTCTTCATTCGGTATTCATGTCGGCACAACCGCAGGGTCATGAGCAGTGACAAGAGTGAAATATACCTCAATGTTTTTACTGTTTTAGTTGAGTAACTGGGTGATTCATCACCTCCAAAGTGTAAACCAACTCCACCTCGCTGTTTTTAATGCTGCCCTACTCTGCCTGCGTATCATGAAGGGGAGAAACAATGACTTGAATATTCAGCACTTTTTCCGTGCTGTGCCGTATCTAGACATTTATTTATAGTTTTGCCTTTAGTCTCTCTGTTCTTCTGTCCTCGTCCAGGTGTACATATTCCGAGAAGATGCATGTGTCTTTTTTCAAAGAGGCTGTGGGAAACCAAATATCTGGTTGGAGTAAGCGCTGGAAAGAGTAAACGCAGGAGCAAACAGCCTCATTTCTGTTTTATCTATCTGTATTTTTTTTTGTGTGTGTCTTTGCTGCGTCAGTAAAGGCAACTGCAGGATCTGTTGGGAGCCTCTGACTCCATTAATAACTTGTGCAGTGGGGACCTATTATGCAAGTCCTGAAACCTGAGAGCCAGTCACCTGTTCTGCTACCTGAGCCCGGGCTCTGGAGACGCTGGAGGAGAGGAGAAGGGTAGACGGGCCCAGTGAGCTGCCTGCCTGGAGGACTAAACTTATGTGGATAAGGCCTCGGGGTGCTGCTGGAAGCTCCCGAGATCCCTGGGTGGGTGTTTTTTTTAACCAGCATAACTAAACCAGAGGCATGTGTAGGGAACGATTTAACTGAGGAATATCCAAATCCACTGAGGTGTGACCACCCGAGCCGTCACCGCTAAAGTATCAAGGACACAGGCTGGCATATTCAGCTCTTGACTGTCAGGCAGCGAACAGAAGCTCACAGGGTCATTTGTACAAACATATTGGCTCAGCTGATGAGTTGTGCTTCGCCCCCTGTCAGCTGAGAGGAGTTTCCACCGGGGGGCTTAAGAAAGGACCACAAAGCGCTCTGGGCTACTCGGTGGCTGCAGGGATGTGTTACACTCCGGGCTGAGCGAGGAGGGTTCATGCTGCGGCCCTCTTGTTGAAAGAAGTGGATATATGTGTTTCAAGGAGAGGAGCAACAGCTGTGACACCCTGCGTGATCAGGTAAGAGCGCTCCACCGTTCTTTACCGTAACAGCAGAAGGTGGGAAGTAACGAAGTACAAATGAGTAGATCTCTCAGGTATCTGTACTTCTCTTGAGTATTATTTTTCTGACACCCTACATGTTAACACGGATATCTTCACTTCCTACTCCTTACATTTTCAAAACAAGCTCATCACTTTAGTTTTAATGCCTTTGAGGGGAATTATCGATTATCTTTAATTTGTTTAATTGTTTGCTTCCCAACAACACGAGAACGATTTCAACCTGTCAAGACGACTATAGTGAGACGAGAAGACATAACAAGACGGAAACAGACAGAGAGGGAGAGTTGAATGGGGAGAGAAATCTGTTAGTGTTTTGTATCTGCCTCTGCATTTTCTTATTTTCACACTTTTACGCTGCTCTGGACAGTTTACTGACCCAAAATATGACCGGATGGTTGACGTCCTGAGAATGAGACTCAACAATCAACTGATGTGTTTTTATGCCGAAAACTAAATAAACAAACTATCTTCATGTTCACAACTGAATAAACTGAATAAACAAACGGACCTTAAAGGAAAACAGATGCATACTGTTGTACTTTGTTTATATGTGGCGGACCCTGCCACCTTTCTAGCTTCAAACAGAGTTCTGGGGACCTTATTTTCCTCTGATAACAGCTTGTTTATTCACTTATGGCAAAGATAACTATTTCTGAGTTTGAATTAATATTGTAAATATTAAAACTCTGAGTTTGAATTTCTTCCCCAAAATTGCATAGTGCCCCTTTAAGTTTAATAGGGAATTGCATTAATATGATGTGAGGTTCATTTAGCTTTACACAGAAATGGTCAGTAGAAATGTCCTTCAGAGGGATATTTTTTACTTTATTACATTTACTTTATTACATTTCAGAGCCTGGACTTTATTACCTTTACTTGAGTAAGGAAGTACTTCTACTTTTATCACTTTTTTTTACTTCGACTTGAGTAAAGTATGTGTGTACTTCTGCCATCTCTGAGTAACAATATAAAACTGCAATTTCCCAATTACAAAATGATATATATAAAAATACATAGTCAAGACATGATTTATAAATGTAAGGATAACATGTTAGGACAATAATTTGGGGAATTTATGGCATAAAGTACATGAAAATACCAGATATTTTAGATATTATAGTTACTCATTTATAGTTTGTTCTTGCTGTCTCAGGTGGGGATAAATGTTGAGTATCTTAAGAATAACTCTCGGGGCCACTGGTGTTTTTTTCCTGCGGTGAATTCAAACAGATTACGGCCCATGTGACCACATTCCAGTCAGGTCCATTACACAATTACTTGAATACAGAAACTCAGGACTTAACTGCTGCAGATAATGACAGGAAGCTATGCATTATCTCTCTAATCAATGATTCAAAAACGACTTTAACCTTGCATCAATTGCACATTAAAAACTGAAATATAGAGGTAAATATTCCCTTCACAAAAGGTAATCTCACTCATTAGGTGGCTCTTATAGGTAGGCTTTCTTTTAGCAGGCACAGAGGACACTGCGGAGAGGCATGAAAGACACTGTGAGTGCAAAGTAAAAAGCCGGGATAATAAGACTAGTCCATGACAAAAATAACCTCAGCCAACACCAGCACATATGACACATCTGAATACCGGCGTTTTGTCCCCGGAGCTCCCTCAGCGAGCCTCATTTCAACACCGGCTGTGCTGATGGGTTTATCTCTCCCAACCCACGGCTCTGCACAGCCTGCCTGCTTCCTAACCAGCTGCAGGTCCCAGGGCCTCCTTTTCTGTTCCTGGCACTGTCAGGAGCACAAAGGTTTACTCAATCACCGGTTTCCATGCATGCAACAATAAGCATACGGTCACATCAGCCAAGTACCGACCCTGTTCGCTCGCCGCGCGCTGTCACTCTATCTGCCTCTCACAAACACACACTCTGTTTTTCTCTCCTGCTCGTCTTGCATATTTGCTCTGTCTCTCGCGGACCCGTCGGTTGGTGCAAACAGTTTATTTTTTTAAAGAATGAGTCTGGCTGTATTCTATATTTTTATGTCAACAAATGCGTCTGTCTCTCAATACAACCAGAGTTTCCCGGCTTTTCCCGGATCTCGGCGCTCCTACCGCTGACATACATCTTTAAAAGAAAGCAGAACTATTTATCTCTCCATTTATTTATTTATTTAAACTGACTATAGACGGGCTTTAACTTCTCATTATAAAGTAAATGTTGATTGCACAATGGCTTCAGAATATTGACCACTTTGCTGTTTAGATTAGTTCTCCATAAACCTCGCTCAATGCCATTATGTCCGCCACCGCGGATGAAATCTCCTGGGAGACTGAAGGCTGCCGCAGCCTGGCACCATTTCTCTCTGCCTTCGTGTCTCCACAACAGACGAAATGAATCAATAAATGAACTCGTGTTATGTCCTGTGTTGGTGGTAGTCGCGACTCTGAGGAAAACGGCCCGTGGGCCACCGCAGGGTTTGAATTGTCCCTCTGGATGTTTCTACAGAAAAAAAAAAAAGGAACTGAAAATGTTTTCAACTTGAGCTGCTATTTATGTTGTTTTGTTTTTGTGAGATAAAACGCTCTTTAAATAACAGCATCCCTAATAGTTATTAATCATTTTTCATAATCCGAGCTGACTCTTGCAGGGAGTCGGTCATCCAGGAGGACCTGGGCTCCACCACAGGAGCCCTGAGAGGCAGGTAAAAAGAATTTAGGGGACTTGGAAGGTTACAAGGTTAAAAGGTTTTTTTTTTCCTCTCACTTGCCTCTCAGGGCTTCCATGCAATACCATTTTGTATCCGAGCAATACATTACACTAGGAGTTTGCCCTTGGCCTGTGGTCCGCTATTAAGTTTCCGTTCTGGCCCTCTGAGGGAAAAAAGTTTGGGCACATGTGGCCTAAGCTGATTTGCAATGCACGTCTCAATGCTGCTCAACGCCCAGATGTATTCAGCTGGATTGATCTGGTGACTCTGAAGGCCGTACAGTAGCTTATGATTCACGTTACATACTTTAACAATACACCGAGTCCTTGCTCGCGATACGGGAGCAGCTGCATTTGTTATGTTTCCCTGCTCATTTACTCTGGTTTGTCCTTGAATTCCTCACCCCGTTTGTATGTCTGTATTCAATACATCAATATAGACGAACCTACGTGCATACACTATGCAGTGTTCCGTACAGTGTTCATTTGCATTTTCTTTTCTACACTGTACATACTACAGTATATACAGTACGCTGTTTGATCCCTTCACCCTCTGTCTCCATCGCTTCAGTCTTCTTCAGTGTGTACATTTTGTTTTCGTTCCCCACTTCGGGCCGTACGTCCTTTAAGGGTCCCTACTCATCGTTCCTTATCTCTCACACAAAAGAAAACTTCCTACCAACCCTCTTTTGTAGAGCACAACATTATATGTAAAAAAAAAAATGTTGTTGTTCCTCCAATTACACTTGCTGGCTGGGCAAAAAAAAAAAAGAAATATCAAAGGAAAAACCAGGCTGAAACTGTGAACGTATGAACTTCTATTTCAGTGTTGTTGTTCGAGCCTGCATTCCCGTCCCATGTGACTCACCTCAAAGTGGAGCACACGGGGTAAACATAATTACTCTCCGTGTATTGTATGCGCTGTGCCATTCATGCAAACATCTTAACAGGGCAACGACATGGCTTCAATTTGCAAGGTCTCGCTGTGACATTGTGAGACAAGGAATAAACGCCCTGCATGCCCCGACAAATTAATTTAAAGAGTAAATCGCGCCCCTGTTTGTTATTAGCTCGGTGTAAGTGACTGTAATAGCTACACGGGGCTTTATACTTGGCTGAATCGAGAGCAGTGCACTCGGTGTATCGTGATTAAAAAAACTGAATTCTACCGAGTGGCGAATAAAATGAGTCGATAAGCCCCTTCCTGCCAAAACATTTAAGCTATTGTTTGGTGTTGAGGAATTATCCAGAATGTGCCAGGCAAGCAGGGCAGATAACTGTGTTAGGAGAGTCATCGTCAGCTGAGCCGAGCAGCAGACAGGCAGGCGGAGAGATTTTTCTTTTGGCTGCTGATAGGTGGAAATGAACATGGCTCTGAGCATGGAATAAATGATGGAATGATAAAGTGACGTGAATAATGTGATATTGAAGTATTAGCAGGAAGACTATTTTCAGTGACAAGACAGACGCACTTTTGTGATGAGTAGGTAAGCCTGATAATTGCGTTTCAAGTAGAGGAGTGTGTCTTTGAAGTGCTCCTCGTCTTTTCATGTCATGCATGACGTGCGCAGCCTGGTTTAAAATCAGAACCTGCTAAGCTCTAATGCACAATGCGTTTTCTTTTTTTTTCCTGTTTCTGAACCGACGGATGAAAAATAGGAGACAGCGGGTCGATGTCAGTGGGTTTCCGCGGTTGGAGATTCCCAAGCATATCGACACCGAACATCAATGAGGTAAACAGCTCGAGGTGTACTTATCTGTTTACCCAAGGTCTTACGGCCTGGGAAGTTACTGAACACTGCAAACACTGGGTGGAAAACACCGCAGCTCTTTGTGATCAGCTACTGTGGCGGACTTCTTCAATCCAATTACAATCCTTCTAATTAGAGACTCCAACTCAAGGAAACATTATGTAAAAACTGGGCGTTTTGTGCAACACCGCTGTGGTAAATACAGATCCCAGGTCTGTAGCAGTTTGTCAGATGTAATGTAGGTGCTGACTGCAAACAAAACTCATGATGTCATAACAGTGTTACGTGAGGTGAAGGTGTGATCCAACCCTCTGACTGAAGTGAGACAGAGACACCATTCACCCTGTGACAAGATACTGAACCATCACAATGATTTGAAGCTCTAATTTTATAGTAAAAAAAAAAAACATAATGTTGCTTTAACTGTTTACATGGACGCTAAATAAAATCTTCAGATACAGTATGGGTTGACATGCCCCAAAGCATTTAATTTGAATATAAGTGGTTTCATTTATATTCTAATTAAGATGGTTTTTTCGAACTGTATTGAGAAAATTAAATTCATTCATTCATTCGTTCATTGGCTCCATCTCCAACCCTTCCGATTTTGGCCAAGTGGATTCCAGATTTGTTCATCTTTTCAACACTTGTTTGATCCACTCGTTCAGCCTTTCGACCATCGAGGCATTCAGCAATCCTTAAAGGTGACTCTGCCAATTTTACACATTGAAGTGTGGTTGAGTACTCCTGCATTATGTGGAAAAAGTAGTATAAAGGCTTTTTTGGCCCCAGAAAAAGCTGCATGTAGTCTGATAAAATCGCCTCCAGTGATGTCGCTCAGTGCCAAAGTTGCATTGTGGGTAATGTAGGCACCAGGTTTCGAAAAAAGGAATCAGAAAGTGTGAAATAAAAGAGGTGATATCTCTGGTTCTGCTGTATTGATTTGATCATTTGCTTTTAAAGCAATGTTAAACCAGTGGACTGCTTGGCGCCTACATTACCCACAATCCAACTTAGTGACATCACTGGATGCAATAAATCAGATTGCACGCAGCTTCCTCTGGAGCCACAAAAGGAATTTATACTTCTGTTTCACATATGCATAATTCAGCACTCATATGGTTTACACAACCCCACGCAATTTGATTGGAAATTCATTCAGGTTCGGCCGTATCGGACCAGTCTCGTTCGACTGAGGTGGTTACATGAGCCAATTTTATTCGGATGCTTAGTGGAAAATTAGGGTCCATGTATGCATAGCCTGCGCTCTGCTATTTATTACTAGGAGATATAAATGTTCTGCCTGGAGGACGAAGACATTCAGAAAAAACAAAATACACTTTGAAAGGATTCTTAAAATGGATATTTGAGCCAGAAATCTATCTTTGTCACCATTACTCTGCAAAAACTACAAATTCTGTAAAAACCCCACGTCTGAATATGTAACAAATGACAGTTTCGTCCATAATTATATTATGTTTGATCTCTGATCTAATTGGGCGACGTTCTCAGATTTTCATTACTCCGGCTTCGACATTCGAGCAAGAGACAAAATTACTCATTAAGCAAAATGAAATTTGTTTAAAACCCTCCTGATATTTGGGTGTTGGGTATGTGAGTTGACACAAGTGCTGTTTGAGGAAGAAGTTTAATTGTTTGCCCTTCAATCAAGGAGGATAGAAAGAGTGAAACAGCGAGGTATCCTGTGTACCGAAGCAGCACGTTTAATTAAAGTTTTTCAGTGTGTTCAAAGTATGTTTGATTTAATTTCCTCTCCCGAACTGATAAATAACGAAGACGCCGGTTTTTAAGGAGACCAGACTAGATTGTTCATTTTGAATGTCATGGATAATTTGTCCCCAAGTGCTGCCCATCAAGTTACACATTGTCATGGCAACAGCAACAGCTCACGAAACAAGTGGAGCAGGAGAGCAGATCATAAATCCCCCTCCGACCGCATCACGGTGGCTAACATCCTCGTATTTGCGGTCTTTTGTTGGTTTCATTTGAGTTACAGTCTCTCAGTTTGCAGAAGCATCAATTGTCACACTTTGAGCAGAACTCTTTTTTTTTCCTGTCTTTTCACAGGCCTCAAGTAAGGCTATCGCCGCTTCACTGCACAGGAATGTCCTGTCATGGGGTGTGTGGCGAGGGCAGGAGGAGAAGGAGAGTGTGTCCCTCAGAGCGATAGCACACTCTGCCTCCTCTCAGACTGCAGATTGTGGCGTTTCCAAGCTGCTCAGGACTGCGAGTGTCCCAGATGTGGTGGGAAGAGGTCCAAGAACAGCTTTTTCGTCCGTCACCTTCGCAACCCGGAAGGTTTTGCCGTCACGTTCCACCTCGCAGGACCTTGTGTATCCATCATCGACTCCAACGCAGCATGTGAAGTTATCAGCTGTGCGAAAAGTGCCAGAAACTTTTGGAGGAAGAGTCTCATCCGGCACCGCAGGCACAATGAGAGTGTCCAACTCCCAAACGGACGTGTGCAGACAGAATCCAGCCACTGTGACGCCAAATGGGTTCAGACAGGCCTACTCAGCAGCTGATGGATTGGCTGTGAGAGATCCAGGGAAGAAGAGAGCACAACGCGGCGACACAGAAGGTGGCGGAAAGCCGGACGTGATAGGTGGCTCATTAACGAAACTGTCCTCACAGCACTCCTACCGCTCTTGTATCCATTTCGAGGTGCCTCTGAGGTCCAAATGCTCTGTTGTGATTCTGGACAAGTCGCTCTCCATTTCCCTCACGGAACTAGGGGGAAGAAGAGCGGGTCAGCCCACTTTGTACAGGTCCACCTTGTCCATTCGCCTCGGTGTCGCAACCCGCCGCAGATCCTCTACAGAAAACAAACCATCCAAAACAAATGAGGGTTACGGGAGAGCCGCGGCGGCCACGTCAGGCCACAACAAACACAGCGGCCGAGGGAGCAGTTTGGGTCACCGCAGAGGCCCTCTATCAAAGCAGCGGGCCCGCAAGGTTGAGCAAATAGCACCAGCTCACGGTGTTAACAGCAAGGCTCATGATTCAGACACGCAGCGCCACAGTGATACTTTGGGATTATTGTCATTCAGAGGGCCAAGCCCCTCAAACACAAAGGCTGGGAGGCAGAAGGGGAATGCAGATGAGGCAGCCTCCCTTACCCGGAGCAATTTCAAGCACAGGCAGCGCACTTCCAATCCTGGCCCAGGTATGAATTTCATCACCTCGCTTCAGAAGTGAAAATCTAAAGTACCCACGCCAATTGATCCGAATATTCCTTTCAGTGGCTCCCTATATTGTTAGGCTATTGAAGATTAGACCGCATATCCGAGGCGTAACAGCGCGCTGAATGTGGCGCCGAGGTGGTCTTAGAGGGTGGAGAGTTTCATTTGTTTCACTCTGCCTCTCACCTTTTGATTTATACCTCATGCATTGTTAATGGAACCACGCCCACCCGCCGTAACTTCCCTTTACTGTACATCCACACTGTCTAAAATAAGCGGTACACACACACACACACTGCACGCTTACATAAAGAAGAAACACTTTCATTTATCCTCCTCTGACCTGCAACGCTTCTATTTTGAATCTTAAGTGAGCACTGCTACTGTATGTATTAAGAGTGGGTGGCAAAGTCTAAAGATTTGGCTGAATTTGCATGATTTTAAATGATCAAACGTCAAGGGAAAGATGGAGGTTATATGAATGCCGTGTTAAAGATATGACTTGGTTTATGACACTGGGGAATCGCCTGTCTGATTGTTGGTGGTTGTTTTTTTTCTTTAGGGAATTATGTTTGTTTTCTTGCCTGTCTGTATGTTTAATATGAAGCTACAGCAATGAAGCAGTCACCTTAGCTTAGCTGAGCACTAAATCTGGAAACAGGGGAAATGGCTAGGCTGGCTCTGTATGGCGCTAAAATGTGTGTGGCCAAGAAATAGCCCAGTTAGCTGTTTGCCCTGTTTACATTCTTTATGTTCAGCTAACGGTTGTTCAGTCTCTTTCCCAACGCGTCAAACACTGATGACTTGAAAGACCAGACAATCGGCTATTTTTTTGGGGTCTAGGGGTTCAAAGACTGAGCTCCCTGCAATCTAGTGGCATTTAAAGAATGAAAATGTTTGAAATATAAGTAAAATGCAACGCAGAATAATTTCCCTCTTGTGTAAACTTGCGTAGATCTGTGGCATACAGTAATATGTATCACTTTTCATTCATTCATTATTTACTTCCTTTGTTTTCTGCCGTTTTCTCAGAGACTCTGTGCACACCACTGCCCTCTGTTTGTCAGCCTATATTTCTCTCCCTCACCGAGGAGGACCATTACAGCAGACTGCATGCTGTACAGTGCCAGAAACAGATTACGATAACTAAAAGGGTGGGAAAAGTGTGAAAATTGGTCTGAAATCAGGAAAAATTACAGGAGAACCGTGACCGTGGGAGGAAACCGGGAGAGGGAAAATGAAAAACTGGAGTCTCCTGCGAAAAATAGGGAGGGTTGGCATGCATGAGTGGTGACAGTCTATGCATCAGACTCTCCACAAGAAAGCAATTTATTGCATTTCCACAAATGTTGAACCATTCCTTTGATATTAAAGCGCAGTGTTGCTGCAAGGGAAAGCTGTTAGCCTCCATGCAGAATGTACAGTATATTTACTGTACCTTACCTACAGTAAGTAGACCTGGCAGTGGTTGTCACAGCCAAAAAGACTCCAACAATGTGATGTCACTGCCCGAAGCAGTTTCAGAGTCTCACCTGCCTTAACTTCCCCGCTGTTACATGAGCTGTCTCACCAAAACAACAGCAACACAACACTTTTTAATTATTAAACCACACGCTCCACTCATTACAAAATGTATTTGATGCACGTTCCCACAGCTTATTTTTCTGTTTTTTTCTTCTTTAAACTTTTTTTTTCACTGTGGGAACTGAATTTATTCCGATGCCTAAAGGGCATATCCCGTGGCGATAGCTGGACCGGGCTGCTTCGCATCTTTTTGTGTGTGCTTCCCGGAGCGTGTGATGATGCTCTGTCCACACGGCACATGGTCGTGGAAGGGTATTCAGTGGAGATATACATCCCACATAAAGAAGAGGACCTGGGTTACGGGTGCAGAATGGATGCACTGTCATCTTTTACATTATTCATAGGCCACACTCGCGTTCCCTCTGGGTTTTTTTTTCTCTCTGTGAGTGTGTGTGTGTGTGTGTGTGTGTGTGCTTGTGTCTGTTCGGGTCAGGTCTGTTCATTTTCCTGCTTCTCCAGATCATAAAAGCTTAGATGGAGCTCAAGAACATTGTGAAAATTGTGCTATAACTCATTCTCGGGATTATATCTACTGTATGACAACACCAAATAGTAACAACGTGACAAACTGCATGAACACGTACTACTTCAGAATATTTCTCCATGTGAAAGTAATCTTGACGCTTCTCGCAATCCATTGACATTTTTCTCTTTTAAGGGGTGATGCGAGTTGCCAAATTGATTTTCACAGTCATTCCGCTTCTCTGTGTGTCTCTCAAGTCGACTACAGAACATGGAGCAAGCAGGCAGGGAGTGACAAGACGGGGGAACGACAAGAACAAGAACATGACGGTTCCACAGAGCCTCAGAAAGCAGCTTTGGATAAAACCTGTTCCCGACTGAAGGCTGACTCTCTGGGAGGCACATCCAAGAATCTCAGCCTCAAAGTAGGAGCCACACTTCTGTTACAGCTCTGTAAATTGTTACTTGTCTTTTAGGAAATACACAACCAAAGCAAACCTAACCTTAAGCTTGAAGCTGTGTTAATCACCATTGTTTGACCAAAACATTCTTGGCTTGGAGTCTTTAGCTGAATTACTTGGCCTTCATCAACAGATTAAGTTTTTCATGGAGATTGATCAGTTGTTTTGCCTGACGGAAAAGGGCAGGCACTTTCATAGAAACCCTGACAGGTGATTAGACGAAACATCTGTCAATCACTCTCTGTGTTCAACAGTGGGAAAGCAGGACCATCAGCTGAGCCGGTTGGTGAATCAAACTTCTGACGAAGCCAATCTAGAAAAGAGCGTAAACATCTTTTCCATGTAGAAAAGTCTTCAGCGCCGTTATTTGCTGTTCTATCGATGAAATATACTCTCCAGTTCTGCTCTTACTGATGCTAGCAGCAACTTAGCTAACCTCTTGAGGAGGTGCCTTTTTTTTTTTTCCTAAAATTCATGCGGCAGAACCAGACACTTTTTTTAATACCACTCGTTCTTCTTTCTTTTCAAAACCTGGCGCCTTCATTACCCATATTACACCTTGATGGGTGGCAGTTTGTAAGAGATCCTGGTTTGTGTCGCTAGCAGCAGCTAGTGTAGCCTCAGGCCACCAGCCTACAAGCAGAGATGAGTGGGCTACACAGAGTCTCATGGTCTTGTAGTCTTCAGAACCAACTGACATTGACTCAAGTCAGATCACTTTATTGCCTCAGCAGACAGTTTTCTAATGAGTTTACGTCCTCAAAAGCTAGTTTTAAGTCTTCCTCAATACAGCGTGATGTTTAACTTGTAATTTATGATCCGATTTAGAGTAAAATAGACGATAAAGCAGGGTATTATTTCGGGCGTGTCCTGGGGGTCCCGGTCAGATCCAGTATGGTCAATTCTGGCTCTGATAAACCAAGATGGCGGCAGCTGTAATCCAAAACTCTTCAGGCTTCAAAGCCAGCGGGTGACGTCTCAGTGGGTCTACATGTGATCATGAGCCCTGAATGATTAATGGCTGTGGTAGCGGTTCAAGTGACAGGGCCAGAGAAGCATTTCAAACATCTGTCAATCAGTCGAGATGTGGCTGCATCAAGAATCAATGCAAAGTCTCTGTCAAAACGTAGTCGTCATCCATAACCAGTTCAGTATTCATCAGAGAGGGAGAACGAGGCACAGAGGGGATCAGGCCGGTGACAGGGGCCATTACAGGACAGGTTTATGTATGTCGAGTCTACGCCTTCCTGACCAATAAACATCCACGTCCCCTATGACCTGTTGACCACCTCCCAGCCAATGCTAATCACAACCCAAGCTCGAGAAACCCATAAAAGGAACGTGGTTGACACCCGTCTATTAATGATTCATGATCAGCGGGAAAAACACTCATCATTTTTTTACTTTTTTACACTGAAAAACACTGTTAAAATCCTGATGATGTGACATGTGCTGGAATGTTTCCTTACATCTGGAGAAAGAAGATCTGCAGGCCGGGGCTCCTCTGCTGCACCACACTACTTCATTATAATGCTGCTTTATCACACTTCACCTTTGAATTTGGATATTGCGACTATCACCATATTGCAATGTCATTAATATTTTGATTAATTGCGCAGCCCTACATCCGACATACATCGCACAACAGGCATATTAACTCCGTCTCGACGCCCTCGTTTTACAACACACACACGCATACAGGGAGATATACACATAAAGAACTACACACTCGGTGACGCACACACTGTACGCGTGCTCGTACACGCACGCGTAAAAAACTGTCCCTTATTCTCTTCTGGCGTCTCTTGAGGGCTGATTTTTTTTACACTTGGATACATTTTTGCTTTAGTTGGTATTTGTCACAGCGTCTGCCAAGGAGAGGGGGAATGAGAGGAAATCTTTATTAATTACACAATATCCATTTCTTCCCTTTCCTTCTTTCTCTTTATAATTTCGTGTCGGTTTTTCTTTCTGCCTAGTTAATGGAAGAAGTTTTATTTCAGGCTATGAGGGGTGAAAAAAAAAATCCACCGAGGCTTTCCAAAGAACTCAGATTCCCCCTGTGAGTAAAGCTCTCCCACCTCTATCCCCACTAAAGCTGAGCATAATATTACCATGTTGCCTCCACCTCCTAGCTATTACAAGGCTGTGAAGAGGATTCTACAAGGTTAAGGAATAGATTAAGGATATTTTCAGAATAAAATTCTAACCCAGTGATGATTTATTTCTCTTTCCACAGGATTAGTGTCTGTGAGTTGTACTGTATTAGTCCCGGCAACAAGCAGCTCACTGTATACCTCCCTCTCCCCACACCTCAGGAGGCTCTGGAGCGCTTCAGGCCAGACTTCATCAGCCAGTCTCAGGGACGGGTGAGGAGGTTAGAGCAGAGGGCTATGAGAAGGAGAGCCCTGCAGGACTCCAATCCAGACCTGCCGCAGGGCCTCAGGGAGGATCGATGCAAACCAAAGAGGAACTGCACCACACCGGACCCACTTAGCGGTAAGCGCGGCTGAATAATTCTTCAGGAAACCTGGAAAAAGCAGAAGTAACACATTCAAGTGAAGCACGGTTGCATCACTCTGGCCGACGATCAGCCAGTCAGATGGTTTTGATTCACGGCAGCAACATGCGAACAGCTGTAGAGCACATGATAGGGGATCCTCCTCGAGAAAGTGGAAGTGGTGTGGCATTCCCGCTAGTGACGACAGCAGGCAATTCACAGTCTGGCACTTTCAGATTGCCTCCCAGGAGTCGGTCCAAAGCAGGCCCTCATCTTCTACATCGATCTTTTATCAGCTATAATCTGCTGTTACATCACTTCTGCAGGGACTAACACATTCATCAAATCCTTGGACTGTTGGGATAAAGACTCCTTCAGTAGCTATATAGTTTTCTGGTGCCACACACACACACACACACACACACACACATACGAGATTGAAACATTCTGGCTTTTTGTGGAACTACGGACTTTTTCTCAAATAATTTATGTAAACCTCAACGATATCAGCTGATCTAGGGGAGGAAAGGGGGGATTTACATATTATTCTCCTTATAGTGTGATGGCATTTATCCAACTTTGCTCTCTGGTGGCCGTTGTCTAGTACTGCAGGTAAGCCGAAGCATTTCTCTCTTACAGTGAAGCTCTGTTGTCAGATTGAGGCCACACAGAGAATATAATGAATACAATGATCCCTGACTGCGACGGCATTTGTCATATAGGAAAAAGAAATCATCACATGTACGGTGTGAGTTCCCAAACACAGATAAAATGAAATGAAATAATAAAGAGATACATGAAAACGAAGACTGGGACTCAGACATAATGAAGAGAGCAATATACCAACCATAGATGTATACTTCCATGCAAAATACTCAGTTTAAATCAGCAGTTGTAACTGTTGTAACTAAGTAGATCATACTGTGTGAGTACAAATGAAATGACAGACTTGCAAAATGACTTAATTACAGTGATTTTGAATAGCTGTAATTAGTGACTTCCCCCTGCATAATAAAAATCCACATGTGTACGTCTGCATGACGGGTATGTAACAATATCGGTATCGGTACGCAATATCGTTTGACATGAAAGGTATAAATAGTGACTTCTGTGCAGGAATATTCAGTGTAAACACTGTCAGAGTATTGTTCACCTTCCTGAAGCTGAACCCTGACAAGGCTTTGTTCAGTGGAAGTCAGAACACGTCACATCCAACAGCTCTACCAGCATTTTTAACGCAGCTGTTTGATTCTCTGTCGCCTCTACGAAACTGGGATTTTAAAAAGTAAGACAGGGAACTTGACTGGTTTCATAAACGCTTTCTGATTATGCCAGAAGATTTTGTTATAGCGTATTTTCCTGTGCAGTGAATCCAACTGTGGACTGACTGAGCTTTCAGTAAAACATTAACAACATCAACAAAGTCAGAAGGCATGACAGGTAACTGGACGACATCTTGGAGGATTGTGGAGGAGTCGTGGAATCACTCACCTTGAATAGTTCACAGTGACCTCTGTCTGAAGTCTAATTATGAAGAAATAGCTCTCGGTGGTGAGTGATTCACTTCAGTTCGATCTGTGAGAGACAGAACTGTCAGGCGTTAAAGCGGTGGGTACGGTCGGGTAGGTGTGCGGTGTGTGTCCATGAAAGCGTCTGAAAAAGAGAGATCACACGCAACCTTCAGTGTTCATTAACATATTCAACATTCATTTACATATTAATTCTTATTTGTTATTCCTGTGTGTTTGTGTGTGTGTGTCTGTGTGTGTGTGTGTGTGTGTGCGCGCCTCTCTTGTGTGCCTGTGTGTGTGCGTGTCCTAGATAACCTTTTCAAGCCTAGAGAGAGGTCTATATCAGGCAGAGAGATGCAGCTGAGGTCCAGACGGTGAGTTCTCCAGACGATGTCACTCTGTCTCTCCACCCTCCCTCTTTGTTGTTGTTGTTTTTTTCTTTCTAGTCAGCACAATCCATCAGCCCTTGTTTGTCACATCGGCCGCGAATGCAGGTCTGTGCAACAAACACGATGCACCATCCGCACACCCACATACAGTATGGATACAATAGATGTTTGATGCCCAAATGTCTTGACAGGAGATACCAGCTACCCTCTGTATACCTTATCTCTTTTTTTTTTTTTTTTTTTTTTCCACTCGCCTTATCTGGAAAGGCACACCTGATCAGATGATGGCTGCCCATTGTAATTTTTTTCAAAAGCGACACTATCTGACTTGGAGGATCTGTTAACAAATTGGCTGTAGTTGTGGGAGTGAAAAAGGAGTCTGTGTGAGACCTCTTTATCAGTGGATCCAGGTTTTTGCCGGCCGTGGTCTCGCTTAGATAAAGCCTCGTCTCGAGTATGCCAGTGCCACCCTCAGACTTCTAAAACCATATTCTCCTGCCATGTCTGAATCTGCCTTTTTTTGTGTATGTATGTGCGCGTCTGTAGGATTTACAACAAGCTGCCAGAGGTGACAAAGAAGAAGGAGGAGGAGAAAAAGAGAGCTGTGTCAGAAACCAACAGATTGCGAGCGGACGTCTTTAAAAAGGTAGATCTGGGACTTATTCTGGTGCACATATCAGTTAAAAACACGTATTCACGAGAAGAAGAAAAAAGAAACACATACAATCTTGCGACAAAGGAAGCTTTAAATCCCAAACACAGTTTTTAACCAGGTTCTGAAGGCATCTCATGCTGTTCAACACTCCACCAGGGTCTCACTTTAAAATCGATGAGGAGGTGTGTGGATGTTAGTCACTCTGGTCTTCTCGCACTCGTTTGTCACCCAGGAGGTGGGCAGCGGTTAGGCGCAACTTTCTTCTCAGATGATTCACCTTCACCTAAAGAAGGCTTACCGCAGTCGTCTTAGAACTGTGTGTGGGGATGAGAAATGTTTATAAGGGCCGCCCCAGTAGGTCAGTTGGTGGAGAGCGCACCAGAGGCTGCAGCGTCCCAGGGTTCGTATCTGACAGTTGCTGCCTGTCCATCCCTCACTCTCTCAACCTGTTTGCTGTCACTTTTTATCTGTTCTATCTAATAAAATCATGAGAAAATAGAATTTAAAATAGGTCACTCTAGTGGCTCAGTAGTGCAACTAGACCTTATAGTGAATATCCACATTAATACACCAAATACAACAGAAGTGTAGATGATACATTGATTTGTTTTGGGCATTTTAAATGTGTATCCAGTTCTTGATTTTTTTGAGTTATTGTAGGTTAATTAAATGACATCTAAAAGACACATTCTCATTATGTGTAAATTAAGTGTTATGGGTAAATCATCTGTATATAAGAATGTTAATGAACATACAGTGAAACGTGGTTTGATTGTTGCCAGCAGAGGTCACTGTTTGACTGCTAAAGCCAGATCCTCTGGCATTCATCACACCAGACCAGCCTCCAAACAAATGTGCATTCAACATTTAGGTTTACTTTAACTTCACAGTGACTGGTGCTTTTTTCAAAATGAGATCCTCGTGCCAAAACTTGAGCCAAACCTCACTCAGTGTTAATTCAGTATTAGGCTTCTACTCATTCTAAACCCTGCTGACACGATGCATGGGACCTGCTTCAACAGGCACCAGCGACATCCTCCAACAGTGTGGGGCACGTTGCAAATGAATGATATATTTAGGGCATGCGATGTCAGACGGATCCATTCAGCTTCACTCACTCTCTCATTATCGCCGAGCCACAACAATGAATTCACTGTCAGTCAGGTGAGATGTGAGGAGATGTCTCCGATAATTACACGACCGCGGCGTCTTCAGTGTGTGTGTGTGAGAGAGAGGGAGAGAAAGGAAGAGAACGTGTGTGTGAATGCTTTTTTATTTTATCTATTTCAATGTTTAAGCCTCAATCAGTAAACAGTAAATCAGCAGTAAATCAGCACATGGTGGAAGAAGTATTCAGGTTGTGAAAGTACACCCTTACAAGTAAAAGGGCATTCAAAATATGTTTTTAAATAAGTTTTTGTATAGTTGTTGTGAGTTTTATATAGCTTAAAGAAGTTTTAGAATTTCCTCAACACATACAGGAACATATAACCCTTCACTTTATCAAAAAAATCATGGAGATACATGATTTTCACTGGGCAGGAAGGGTGTTTTAATCCGAAAAGTGTCTAAAGCTGTCAGAAAAATGCAGCGGAGTGATAAATATGACATCTGCTTCTGGGACACAGTGGAGTAGAAGTACAGTTCTTGAACTACTACAAATTTTTTAAAAGCAGATAATCTTAACATTTATGATAAAGAAATAAATTCAATAAAAGTTAAATTGATTTAAACAGCAAATAGCCATCAGGTGAAAGCACTTAAGCAAATGTACTCGGTCATATTCCACCACTGGAATCAGCATGGTGTGGTTTACTGACCCGGCCGGCGGCTACTGAGCGTAGTGTGACGTCAGATGTGTCTGTGAAAGAATATTGTATTTCTTGGGGAAATGGAGCTGGCGCGACTGTTACGCTGCCGGTTGTGACCTCACCACCTCTCAAATGAAGCTATTAGCCCGGCTCAACCACAGCGAGATTGGGAGAAAAGGAGTGTGTTCCTCCCCGATAAACACTGAGCCGTGTGTGCTTTGGAGGCCTCGCTTTTTTTGTCAGAAAGTCTCCGACACACACACAGAAGTAGAGCCCAGAGAAGAGCCATAGTGGGGTCGGATGGAGCAGGGGTAGAGGGTGGGTGGTGTTTGAATGCTGGCTGGAATTAGATTCCAGCTGTTGGGAAGTACTGTAAGAGGAGGGTGATTGCATAGCGGGGTGGGCAGATAGCAAGTTAGAATTATTCCTCCCTACCTGGGCTTTGACACCTCCGGGGTGAGGCTGATGGAAGTGAAAGCCAATTTAGCAGCGGGAGTCGCTGCCGTGTGATGCAGAGCTGCTCTTAAGAGATTGAAGAAGGGGAGTTCTTGGCGCTGATAGATGTGCTTTCCATGGCGGGTAAAGAACTTCACTGTACCGCTGTTGTTCTTGTTGTTTTGCAGAGACTTCTGGACCAGATCCTGCAGAGGTAAACGGGGTTACAGTAATCCAGCGACCACGGCTCTTCAGTTTTCTACATGTACATTAAATAAGACTGTGTATGTAATGCAGTTTATCTTCTATACAAACCATTGCCATGAGTGTGCATATGTATTTCTGCTGTATCTTCTTTCACCCTGCGATGTAATGCAACCAGAAACACAAGTTAGATTTTGCTGGCATTATCAACACGCTTTTGCAGTTATCATGGACACATTTAGAGCAGTGTTTTTTTTATTTCTCACCAACATTTATCTATGTAATTTGATTTTGATATGTTACAAGGACACATTTTGATATTCCTGCTTATGCCACAATAGAAAATTATGGCAAAATAAGCAGTTTTATTAAGCAAAATTACTGGGCAATTTTCATCTATGAAAATCTGATGAAAATTGGAAAAGATGTTAAATGCTATTAAGTTATTTGTTGTTGTTGTGTGCAGACACTGAGGAACTTCAACCTTCTCACATAGAATAAGGGTTTGACAGTTTAAAATATTCAAGGTGCAATATGTAAGAATTCTAGTTTGAAGCATTCAAAAATTAACTAAAATTGTGTGAAGAATGAATGTGAAGAAACAACAGTTTTGAGGTTATGTCAAAGACGTCTGAGTGCCGTGTACTGACGTTAACATGCTAACCAGCTTGCTTTCCTCCTCCTGGTGGTCCAAAGAGCCCGGAGCGCTAGCTGTATTGTGAAATAAGCTAACTAACTAATGGCTGCTCCAGTTAGAAGTGATTAGTGGTTGTAATACGTTGCCCCCACTGTCGCATGAATTTGACAGATGACCAGTTCTTACATACTTCAAATCAGTAAAATTGTAATGTTTTGCCAGCCAGTTATAAAATGCAATGCAGATTAATCATAATTTTACCCATTTCTTTCCTGATGATTTGATCCCTTATGTACAATCTAATTTTCCTCTAATGTATCCCAAAATGAAATAAAAGTATTCCAAGGACATTCTGCAGAGTCGAAGTGTCATTTTCCAGGAAATTGAGTCTCAATGCTTTGAGCAAAGCACCTTGACTCTGTCATTGGGACGGTACCATAGGTGTTTCTAAAGTGGGAGAGGGGAGAAGTATGTTTCGTCATTGGCTTCACGTCTGCCTCGGGGCCTCGGGAGCCTCCCATCCGGAACAGTGGAATTCCAAGCTAATCGAACTCAGGAGACGCGCGGCGGCTGTGAAAGGGGCCTTTGTCACGGCGAGCTCCGAACCAGAGATGACATTGTAATAAGAGAGGAGACTTCTGAGCATTGCCTGGGACTGCAGTCCACATATAGCCTGTAAAGGTGACTGACATCTCTGTGGCATTTAAACAGAGCCTGCTGGGTGTGGAGAGAGAGCCGGGGAAGGACATGTGCCGCACACGCTGCACAAACACATACTGTTGTGGTAGACTATTGGTGAGCGAGTTGCTCTGGAGCAAATGCACGAAGTGTTTTAACTCCCAAACAATGCTAGGTCCTCCATTACAAAAATGAACGACCAGTTGCCATGTACCGCAAGGTTCTAGCAACTTACTGTATGTAGCAAACTGTATTTTTTATCCAGTGACCTCACTCGGGCCAGCAAGGCCATTTTAAAGAATAATCCGCCTGGGAGAACTGCTCTCCCGCCATGTAGGCTGGTTCCAGATGATGAGCACGGACTGACAGGCCGTTGTATACGAAGAGAAAGCCGCCTGTCAGTCAGCCTCCCTCTCTCCGAGGCATCATGGGTCTATATGTCACATTGCTATCTCCCCATAATGTGAACTATGTGCTCCGATGCCCCCAACGACTGGCTTCCCAGTGGCTCTGACTGACTCAGGGTGCCCTGAGGGTGGCGCTGATATGTCTGGCTAAGAAAGGAGGACGCTGTCTGAGATTACACAGAGCTCCATATTGTTAGTGTTTACTCATTAGTCATTTCCCTGGCTCTCATATAATCAGAACATCTTAGCCTCATGGACATGTCTTTCCAGGAGCGGCTTTGTGTTTCTAGGATTAGGATTGTAACATCAGTATAAAAAGTCTACAATATTGGCTGTATGTGGGCATTGGAATTTGGAACGAGCGAACAACATTTGAATAAAACTCTCCAGAGAGAAGATGAAGACGCACTAAGACACTGTGGGACTTAAAGGAAACAACTCTATCAAAGTCAGCTCAGACAAACCACCGCAACTTCCCCCCTTCCTTTGCACTTTGTAGCCCCAGTGGAGATGTGTTGTGAACCGATGCCTGCGCCGAGACATCTGTGACGTTTTTGCCTGCAGCGTACACACACCAAAAGAGATTAGACTAAACCAGACCAGGTAGCCTGCACAAAACACAGATGAGGCCACGGTGATGACAGTGTGTCGTGTATGGGTGTGTATGTGTGAGAGAGTCTGGACACAGAGATAGCGAGAAAGAAGACACAATTGCAAAATGGGGTTTGACTCACCATTTGATTGCTGAATCTTTTTTTCAAATACACAATATTCACCCTGAAAATGAATCATGAAGTGCTTTTGTATTTAATCTCAACATAACAAACCACAGTCATGACACAGGCACGTTGTGCAGACAGGCGTAAATGCACACAGCTTTATTTCAAGCGATACCTCAAAGTTTTCAGAAAGAAACTTTAGTAAGGGTTCAACAGGTTAAAAGCTTAACATTTTACAAATGTCAACTTGTAATCCCATCAGCCTACATGCATAGATTTCAGTCCACACAACTCATTATTTCAGTTTCACACTACATTTTCCAGCAATTACATCTGGAGCAGTGCCATAGTCAAAGTAGGTAACTGTCTAGGGAAGTGCCCTTTTCAACGCTTTTTTTTTTTCCGTATCTTACTTGGTTGTGTCTCTGAGGCAGCATCCATCACATCTTAGAGGAGAGAGTTTGGAGAGGAGTCCATCATCGTATTCCACTGTGGACACACTTGATCAAAAACAAAAACAACATTTTAGCACACCAGAAAGCCGAGAAAGTTGAGATTGAGCCAGAGGGACATGGGGAACTGAAACAAGTTGACATAAATCAAAGTCCTTATTGAGTGAATCATAGGCCTATGATTTGCAATTTGTTACATCTACAATTAATAAATGAATGTTTTGATTTGCAGTGATACGCATCCATCCACAGCGGTCAGAGAAAGATTTGTTATTATGACTGACTTTCAGTTTATACAATTAATTGATACTAGTCACATATACAGCATGAGCATGCATAACAACAGAAGAAGAAGAAGAAGAAGAAGAAGAAGACAAATTAATGAATAAGTTGTGCTAAAACTGTAGCTTCTGGGAAAGGTTGTAATGTTTTGTTCACTCTCTGAGAATGTACGGTCTGATAAAGGTTGACAACAGCTGTAGCCCCAGAAAGGAATATTTTGGATAAGATCGTCATGTGAATTATGTATAGCCTAGACCTACATATGCAAATGTAATTTTGGAAAGGTATTAAAATAGAATCTATAGTTCTATATATATTTATTGCAAAATTGTATTTTTTTTACAACAAGATTTTGAGTCTTCTTCAGTCTGTCATGTCGATAACATTATTGTTCTGTCCCTGGGAGCATGACGTCACATGACAACTATGAATAAAGCTGTTTTAAAAGTGTAGCTACATGACAACTAGCAAACCAGCTAACACCAGAATTGTTAACACAAACAAGAGAAAGAAGCACCTTTAAACTAGCTAGCTAGAATAGATTTTTTTTCCTTATCTGCTTTTGATAACAACCTATATTTGTTTTTTTTTAACCCTCTTCATTAGTTGTCATGTTCGTTGTTGTTCTTTCAATAAAGTTGTTTGAAAAAGTGTAGCTAGCTACGTGAACACCAGCTAACGAGCTAACACGAACGAAAGGAAGGTGGGGTAACGTTATCTGTTGGGTGACTAAGAAATACCTTTATATTTTTGAAGAAAAGAAATGAAAAGCGAAAGAACAGAACGTATTTAGTGTTTCTTTAAATTTGCAGGGGGAACACCGGCTGGTGTATTATTCTTTGCTTGTAGTCTGTTTGATTTATATACGTTAACGTTCGTTAGCTGAGTGTGCTAACGTTATGCTAGCTGCCAGAGGTTAGAAGATATTTAAACATCCTTAATGGTTCTTGGTGTGCATTTAGATTGGGGTTTTCGACATGAAATAGCTACCCCACACGCGTTAAGTGGGTAAATAGGTAAAACTGGTAAATGTTTAATCCCCAAATAGGATTTGGCTGCTAGCTAATTGAACTTGATGTAATGTGTCCGGGTTTAGGACCCAGCGGAGTCTGACTCGCACATGGCGAAGTGTGGCTGCTCCGGTACGAGAGGAGATGACAAGCCCGCTTCACTACTCTCCAACATCATCCTCTCATTCTGTCTTTTCTACCGCGGCTTGCTCTACCTCTACGACCAGAGCAACACCTCCACAGGAAACACATTTAGCCAACACATGTGTTTGTACGTTTTTCCCCAGACCGCTGCCCGCCAGACGTCTGGTGTCGGAAGGAAAAGTTTTTGACAGCTTCTGTCTTGAAATGACAGCCTGCCGCATCTCGTTGGACTCTTGGTGGTGAAGCTGTTTTTTTTCTTCTTCTCCCTCCCTGGCTTTTCCCACTACACCTCCGTGAACCGCTTTGACCTGTACATCCACCCTGTCCCCTGTGTCAAGTGTCTGGTCGTGCTGCATTTCTAACGCAGTCTGACCGGAGTGGTTTCCCTCCTCCCCCCCACCACCCCGGCTTCACCCCACCGAGCCCGGGCATCATGAGAACCTGGAGGCGGCGGAGGAACTTTGCCTTTCTGATCTTCGCTCTCCGCGTCTGGTGCCTGTCCACGGCGGCAGAGAGTGCTGACAGCACGGTTCACAACACACAGGAGGGTGAGAAGGCGACACACAATTACTGTTAAAATGTATAAGTCATTGGCTCATTTTCATTTTCTGCTGGTTTTGGGGTACAGACTTGTGAAGTGAACATGGTTGTCATGATTTCATTCATGTTTCATCAGGACACATGCAGTGTCAGTAGCCCTGTTTATAGTGGGGTTACAGTAATGTATTTTAAAGAAATCCCTGTATGTTAAAGGGCTAAAAGATGTCCATGATGGGACCGTTTTTGACACGTCCCTCCTCACACAGCCCTGTCATTGTCTTGCTGTGCGTGTTGGGGAAAGAGTTTGTTTTTTTAGATCCATCTTTTTGCTCAGATGGAACAATAAGGGGAAGTGCAGACAGATGAGTTCAACATCCAGGAAGATACATCATCTTTAGGTTGTAAACATGAACTAAACAGGATGTTATTGTTGTGCGGCTAAACTTAATCCGCTAAATGAATGAGCCAGTGACAGCCGGGTATTGTGTGTGTGGGACAGGGCAGGCTCCAGGATGCAAATGGTTTGTGCGTTAGTGTGTGTGCACGTAGCACCAAGACAAACAGCAGAGATAAAAACAGGAAGAAAAAAAAACACAACAGGTTTAAGGGAATCTAAATTTTAGATCAAAATGTGTTGGACTGCTTAACTTTTTCTCTGTGGCAAGTTGGCAAATCAGGATCCAGCATGCTCCGATCATAAATAAGACTAATAACTCTACCTCAGGTGACTCAAATACCTACAATGTACTGCTAAAACAACATTGCATGTCATCATCACAATGAGACAATATGCACAGTGCTCAAATGTCACAAGGAGAGAAGATACAAAGATATCAACACTATGGTAAAAATAGAAGTCAGGGTTATATCATAATAATAAAAAAATGCATTTCATCCAGAAAAATTCAAATGCAATGCAAGCCCACATCGCTTCTTCAAAATGCGCACACAGCTCATTGTTGCTGATTTCGTGCTACAAACATGCAGCCTGAAGGCGCATCATTAATGGTAGCTCACAAATTATAGCAGTGCTTCCCTGAAAATTACCCATGTGAGAAATAGAGAGATGCAGTTCAGGAGATGTTTACCGCACACATTATCTCAATGTGGGGTCGTTAGAACTCTCACTCAGAGGGTTCGCTGATATATGAACGCGGGGAGTAAAAATAGTTTTAAGGGGTAGTGTGAGTATTGAAATAGGGCAGTATGTACCACCTCTTTGATGTCAGCAGGATATTGACTTCAGCTTCCCTCTGAAATGTTTGTCATGGCCTCCCTCCAGCTCGGCAGAGAGACAGTGCTACAATGTCTTTATCATGCTGTAGTCTGTGAGCCAGAATTGGGGCTGGGGAGGTTTTCTTCGAGGCACACTCTTCCTCAGTTCTCCTAAAACATTGTTTGGATCAGTTCAACTAATTGGAAATAGATAAAGAAACCAACAAAGTGTTTTTCACTTCAGAATTTCTACTGATTTTTTTTTTTTCCTTTAATGATGGCAGGAGGTGGAAATGAGAGGAGCTGTAGATAGAAAGTGTAGTCCCAGGTTTATTCAGTTGAATTGCTTTCATGGTCTAGCGTAAATGCTAAATCTATAATGAATATGTGCATAAAGGTCTACAAGTGGATTGGCATAACATGTCATTCAAAAATATGGGAAAAAACGTGTAATATTTGCAGTACGGCAACATTTGCACGAAAACACATGCTCGAAGTGTTGGTCTGCCAAGAAAAATGTCAGCTTGAGTGATTTCAGCAGATGCCCCAAAATGACAAATCTATTTATGATTAAGTGACAAATCCCTCCCTGGAAGCTTTAGGTATTAAGAAACACGACGTTGGTATAGAGTCACAAAGTTCACCGAGAAAGGTAGCAGAGGGGATCGGATGGAAAAAAGTCAGACTTCAAAAAGAGGTGACTGCTTCCCGTTTCCTGGTGACATTCATGTTTATTTCTAATTTTTAGCAGTGAGGTATTTTTTTTGGCTCAAACCATCTCCCAAAATCTTTACCAAGTCATTTTGGTCTGATTTAATTCTTCTTATTATTATTATTTAATTTTTTTTATGGTTTTGGAAGGCACTGATTTGGTCCTTGGAGTGAGTCGGGGACAGAAAGCAGTTGCTGTATCGTTGTTGTTGTTGGGACGTGTTGTACAATTTTGGAGTATTAAATAAAGTAGTGAAATATATTTTACACATTAGTGGATAGTCGTTAGAACGGAAATCAAGATGCCTGAGAGTTAAAGGGAGCTCAGGTTGGTTGGTATGTAATTAATCCAAATGGCTTGGCTCAATAGTGGCCTAAATCCGGCATAAATGGTTCCCTGACATGAACCAGATCTGGAAAGAGTGCCCTGCCAGAGTGGGACAAACTTGGGTGGTAGCCATTAGTTGACACTTGCGCAAAGCTAGCCCTGAGTGCTGCTAACTGAGACCGCTTCTCAGCCAAAAATCATCCAGTCTTCACCCCCATAAACTCTGCCAAATCTGGCAGCCATATTTGGACCAGAACTGACTGACATTTAGTCTTCCAGTGCCAGAGTACTTCTCAGTGCACCAACACTCAGCTGCAATTGGGAGCCTGGATCATGTTCAAACACTGAGTTGTGTTTGCAATTTTTGAACTAAGTGATGCATCAGATAGTAAGGACTTTCTCTTGGGGGATTTTGAACATATCATGTGTATATCAGTCCTTGAAGCCAATAATAGTGCCCTATTGAGTATTTTTATAAGGAAAATCCAACAAGTGGAAGCACTGTTAAAGTCAACAGGTAGATTTTTAATGAGGAAATCCAAATAAAATCCACACTATTGACTATTAAACAAGAAGAGTCAATTTCGAGTACCAATTTACAGAATGTATGCCATTGTTGCATTTGACAATAGTTGCTGTATCATATTGTCCATCTTGCATTGCCTAAAATTTGACTCCTCGACAGTCATATTATGTTGAAGCCAGGATGGATAGGATTTTCATCAAAACCTATATAAACTCTTGGGCTCCAGACTAACTTTTCCACGCCAATTTTGTGAATGTAAACCATTCCTGAACTTTTATATCATCTGTAGTTGTTAGCATTCAAAGTACTTTTACTCAGCTAAAGTACCTTAATGTATCTATTTACTGTAAACTTGTGTTGTCACATTACACTGCAGTTCACTGTTCAATATTCCTTTGAGCTTTGTCAGCTCCATTAGCTGTAAGCTATTTGCTACCTACGAAAGGGGCTCTGCTGCCAGTCAACTGCTCACAGCTATCTAGCACTCCTCCTGCTGATTTCAACATGGATTTGTTGTTCAAAATGTAGCATTATCAGGCAATTTTACAGACAGATTTTCTTGTGCTGAGTTGCCAGCTGCTGATAGTTATTAGCGATGTCACAGCATTGTGCAGATACGTCTGGCTATGCAAGAGTATAGCTAATAGCATAAGCAGACGTGCTCCGCTGTAGTCAGCTCATTTCAGTTTGTGATTTGCTGAGAGATAGTCATACAAACTCAATCACCCGAAGGTAGGAAAATCTCTGTTCCCTGGGACGACAGGAGGTTGATTTTACCCCTCATACTCTCATACAAAAGTTTCCCTCTCAATCATCACTTCTGACCTCCTCGGAGTCTGGGGCAGTGTCTGAATCTGCAGGGACCTTCTGGGTGGGAGAGACTAAGTTTGAGTTTTGGCTTTACAAACCGCACCCAACAAATCCTACTCATTCTTGCCTTTATAACATCAGAAAGAATACTTGAAATGATCAAAATGTTGACTGATTGCTCCTTGAGTGATTCTCAGAATAGCAACACATTTCTCACCTGAAAGCTGAATTAAAACGAACCGCCGATGTATAAATGTCAGGGTGATTAAATTTTTCAAAAACTTCATAAAAGAATTTACAGAGTTCAAATAAGGTGATGAGTAGTTGAATTGGCAGACTACTCATTAGTTTTCAAAAACGCTAAAAGCAAAACCAAAAGAATTCTCATAAGGGCAAAAATCAAGCAGGCTGTGTTTACAAATCTTTGATGAATCGCTCTCTGTGTTTCTGTCTGTCTTTGTCTCTCCTCTGCATATCAACTGGTTTTCTGAGGTCTGATCTTTTTGTTTTTCTCTAGGCAGAGGAAACTCAATAAATAATTAGAGACAGAACCAAATGACCTGGATTAGATTTGAGGATATCTGGTCAAACCGCGGCATCAGACAGAATTAATTAGGGAGATTAAAACTGTCTGTGTTGTCTAAACAAAGTGGTCGTAGAGGAGAATTAAACCTGCCCTGACTGCCCTGAAACGCATAGAAATTCACACACGCTCGCTTCGCTCTCTCAGGTGCATATCTCACTTTTGAATACAGTTTCCTGCGATGTAACCCACACCCATCTTTCAGTCTGTGGTAGAGCTGATGTATGGCTGCCATCCGGGTTAGAACAACCACTTTCTGCAGAAGCCATTTAAGAAATAACCTCACCCTGGTCTGTCTGTCAAACCCTCGGGGTGGCTGTCGCTTGACATTTTGAGGGCAGGCTGGCATTGATTTGTTGGCCACAAGGGAACGAGAGACACAGTTAGAAACGTCTCCCTCTGTTAAGCATCATTGGTCATTATAGCCATCGGTGTGATTTAGCTTCTCCCTACTCGCCACGTGCAGCTCTGCCCGAGGATGACAGGATCACAGATATAAAAGATAAGCTGTTATTATGAGATGGCAACATACCATACTACACCCATGTGCAGCACGGAGAGGCTTACTGCTGTGTGCTAATCTGTGAAACTAACATGCATGCATTGGAATAACGTTCTGAGCAATCCCAGATGTCATGAGTAAGACAAGAATGATGAGAGAAAGGGAAAAGATGGGAGAGGTCTATCGTGAAGCTGTGAGAAATCCGGGTGTTGGACCGCCACAGAGCTGCAGACCACCACCAGGCAGAAAGCAATCAGTCATAGGTGATAAGGATGAGGTTGGTTGCAATTCCCCCCCTCAATCTGCATCAGCCTTCAGAGAACCAAAAGAGACACAGAGACAGGTGCGAAGGCAGTCACCTACCTTTCTCTCCATTTACTGTGGTGATTGAATGTGTCATACTTCCTGGGAAGCTCTGATATTTTTGTAGGATAGACAATTTTCTCTGAAATTTTGTTGAGTGAAGAGAGGAAGGAAGGAATAATGAATAGAAGTGGAGTCGGATGGAAACACAGAGTGACAGCTCTTACAACATACATCTGTGAACAGCAAGCTTTTAATATTTATGCCAGAGTGCAGAATGAAGGCACATATTTGATTTCCGAGGGGTGCACACATGCAAACACCAGCGCTTATATTTAAAATGAATGAGAGTCTAGAGGTGTAGCAGAGGAAATAGGGAATATTTTGGCGTACACAAAAGAGCCAGTGAACATATGAATTCTTTAGAACAGTGGTTCCTTGTTTATTTCCTTTTCATTTTTTTGACAGAGCATCCTTCTCAAAATATATTAAGTTTCAATTAAATGAGAGAAAGGACAGATCAGTTGTTGAACCACCAGGTCAAACCACATCAGTGATACCAACAACAGAACGATCATCACATCTCTGTGTTAGTGTTTTCACTGCGAGACATTCTTGATTGAACTGAAGTCAAGCTCTTGAAACTATCAACCTTCAGTGTGTGTGTGTGTTTGTGTGTGTATGTGTGTTTGTATGTGTGTTAATAGGACCAACGTGGTTTACTGACCAACTGACCAATCCTGAAGACTTGATGACACAGCCACCCACAGAGTCATGCCACTAGTGTGGCTGAAAATCCATATTTTTTGGTACCCCGCCTCCCCTACATGTGGCTGCTAGGTGACCCAGCATGTGTGATAAGTTTCTGTTAATCCCCAAATCCTCCTAGCTGAAATCCCCAGCGCTGAGACATAATGCCCAAATCTGTGCAAGACAAGATGGGAATTGGCTTTTCCACTGTTGCTCTTACAGAATGGGAATGGGACACACAAGCAAATCTCGCTAACCCACCCTGAGAGTCTCCTATTACCATTATTTCACTGTGAGCTGCTGACCTCGCAGCTTATTCTATCGGGCCAATAATGGGCTGTTCTGTTTGGAAGGGATCGGGGGGTCCCACATCCAGGATTAACACCTTCTCAGCTTCAGCGCTAATTACTCCAGTCTGTCATCACTGGGGAAAGTGAGAGATGAGGGAGTTGATAGAGGGTAGGGTTGTTGAAATGAGGCAATGAGCAAACACTCAAATTCTCAACTCCTGCGAAAAGCTTTGGGAGTCTTTGTTTCTCTGTGTGCCTCTTGGTCCCTTTTCTCTGTGTCTCTGTCAATTAAGGGAGAATAATGTTGTTCCACTTTGGCAGTCAAATTGTAAACCCATTTTGTGCAGCCCATGTACAAAGATGCCAGTGATAGGGGAGCCAGACTGCATGGTTGGAAAAATACAGTAGACAGTAGAGGATCAACTCTTCTATAATAACAAAATTCCTCTATTTGACGAAGACAACTTCTTGGGGTGACCCTGTCGATTTTACATTTTGGTAGTCAGTTTGTCAGTTCACCACTTGGCCCGAACCCAAATACCTTAACTATTGGATGGATTGCCTTGACTTAATAATTGCAAAGCTGAAGACATTCCCATCAGCCTCTGCTATACTACAAAAGTTGCCAAATAAAGTGTCCTCAAAGTGGACAGGATGTACTAAATGCAGTTGATTTTTTAGCTTGCTTTTGATTGTGTAAAGGAAATGGAGGAACTGTTCACAGCTGGGGGAGAAAAACAAACGTATAGATGATGTTGAAATAGCTCCAAAGAAAATCATCGGAAACATAGGTATTAGAGCTTTTTGATGTCCATTTGTGAAGTTTGGTTGACAACTGACATCACACATATTGTGTAATTTCTTGTTAGTCAAACAATGTGACATATTTTGATTTTTTAAATGATTTTTCTATCGATGAAACAGTATACTGTGCTGACTTAACATCAGCATTGTCTGACATAAGCTTTTAGCATGGATGTGGAACCTGCGTTTTGTTTAGAAACCGTTTACATTTCTTGGCACAGCCATATAGCACTTGTGTTTGTGTGCTTGTGTGAAAATATTTTTATAATAAACATAGCTCCTAACTATCCAGTTGAGTCCCACTTGTTTCTTCCACCCAGAAAAACGCAGGTATACATGGACAATGGCAGAAACATAATTTCATAATTTTGCCCCTCTAAAGTCATCTCTAAAAAAATCTGCAAAAAGTGTAAAAACAGGGCTTTCAGAGTTTGTCTTTGAATATTACAAATGACTGGAAATTGTACTGGCCTCTGGCCAACGTCTTGTTGAATATACTGTTATTTTTCCATCTTTTTTCTGAAGAACAGTGTAAGCTAGCCAGTTCATTATGCTGCACAAGATGAAACGCAGAGATGAAAAATGCATTTGTTCATTTACCCTCAACACAGAAGAGAGGCCCATACATATGTTTCACTGGATGATATATTGAGAGTCTTTTAAGTTGCTTCCAGCATCAAACGTCAATTCATTGCAGCAAAGTAGCTTGCACTTCAGAGAGCTACTGATGTCCTTTTTTTTAAACAATGCTGTCTTCTTTTGTATGTCCTATTAGTCTTGGAGTTATTATATGGAAGATGAGCTGTGTCAGCAGCAGGATATTTAATTTTTCTTTACACTGTTTATACAAAAGGATTGTTCAGAAGCCTTTTAACACGAGGAATTGTAAAACTCTCTCTTTGATGTGCTGTAAGAAAGAGTGTTTATTATGAAAGGAAACCAGGATTTATTTTAATGCTGATGTTTCACACTGTGACAAGACTAACTGTAACAACCTGTAAAACGGTCGACAGCCCTTAAGATTATGTTGATCGCCTTATTCTTTGAGTGACTTCCTGCTAATTAAATATATGTCAGCACAACCTCTCAGGTATCAAGGGTTAATTGCTGCAGCAGTAGTGGGATGCCATTTTTACTTCCAGGAATGACTCTATTGAGATACTCATGAGCAAAAATGTGTTCTAATGCGGCCTCATTCGTCATTCTCTTTGTTAACAGCGCTTTATTTCCGAGGGCACATTGTAGGTGTAGCATCCGTTGCTGTATTTAGGTCAGTGGTATTTTCATACGGAATCAGTAATTGGATGTATACAGAAAGCCCCGCTAATGTATTTGTAGAGCTCCTTTGTTCCACTTTGACCTAAAAGATGAAAACATTTTGGTGTCTTTAATCCTCGGATTTCTTGTGAAAAAGGATGTAGAACTTGTCTGAAGCAGAAGTAAGAAAACACCAAAGAGATCATCCCTGGATCAGAGCACTAAGCACCACTCTCCTACTTCCTTTACTCCTAATATGACCCTGTCACAGATTCTTGTCATATGTGCAACCTCTGTGATGTGTGTGTAATGTGCTGTTTAGATTTACACATATTGCTTTTGGTATAGTGTACCTACTAATGGCTAACAACCGTTACAACAGGCTGAGTCTGTCCTGAATACTATTTTTGGGGCTTCAAAACTTCAGTGAAAATTGTACTGTGGGTATAATCAAGTCGATTGTAATGGTAATGTTAAAAGCTTTGAAGCAACTAGTAATTGCTGTTAATTTTGAATCTTGAATCCAGTCAAGTATTTCTTTAGTTCAAATAAAAGTCAAAGCTTTGAATTCTCTAAAAGGAATAGCTGAACACTCATTTAAATAGTAAATGGCTGGATTTGCACAGCACTGTATTTTCATTTTTCCCATTTTCACTCACACACCGATGTCTGCGAGCCACCTTGCAAACTAAGTGCTAGCCTGGCCATAGAAAACAAAATTAGGTTCAGGGTCGTAAAGACATTAAACACAAGCTGGGAATCGTACCACCAACCCGTTGTAGCGAAACCTTCCCTACTGAGCAACATCAGCTTCAGCTTATTTGTGTTCTTGCTGAGATTTATGTTTGACCATTAATTTGACCATAATTTTTTTTTACCTTCAAACAGAGCCAGACAAGCTATTTTACCCCAGTCTCCAGCCTTTGTGCTAAGCTAAGCTAATTGGATGCTTTAATAAACAGATATAGGAGTGATATCTACTGTTCGTACTCCTACTACCTCGTACTGTTCACCTGTATATATACAAGAGTGGTTAAAAAATGCTAGAATATCATGTACTGCAATGTTAAACAATAAATAGCCCTACAGTAGATAATATTTAAGTGAAGCTTATAATGTGTAATGTTCTTTTTTTGTTTTTTTGAATAATTGATATTTGAACCAACAGAAATGTTATTATAAGCGTCACAGAGGTAGAAAATACTTTATTTCAAGGTGCTCCTATATATTTTTTCAAGTATATTTAATGTATTTTCAACATGTCGGTAAATGAAAAAAAGCATAAAAGAATTGAACAAACCTGTCCGACTTGATAATAACACCTATCTCATGTCCATGCAGTGGTTTCCGCTTGGCTCAATATGTTGCCGTTTTATGATCAATATGCATGATCAATACAGTAGGCACTCCCAGAAGATTGGAAGGTTAGAGCCAGGTTTCCATCGAATCCAATTGTAAGAGTTGAGCTCACCTCTGCTGCGTGGTGCCTGTCAGCGTTTTGGCACAAGACCCTTTTTTAGATGACACTGGTCCCTGTGTGTAATTGTGAAACCTTTATCTTCCTGTTCCTCACTTAAAGAGGCTGCCCCAGTCACTCACTGCTGTGCAGATATTGAACATTAAATCTTCACCATTATCAAATCCATAATCAGAGTTCTTATCCTCTGAGCTGCTGTTATTAAGGGCCCGCTCTCCGTGTCGAGAAATAACTGGAAAGCCATGTCTCCAGGGCCTGTTGTGTTTTCTCGCTTTTATATTTGACCTCGGTTGAAAGCTGTTGAGACAAGGCCTTTGGGTGGTTAAGAGCAACTAAGACAGAGGTTGTCTGGCAGTTTGCAACATAACATATATGATTTTGACAAAACTGCCTCTTGTCTCCTGTCTAAGACAAATGTCATATTGAAAACACACTGAGGGCAGCACTGAGAATAATAATTGGTTGCGCTGTCACTAATGTCCACATTAGATTGTCTTCTACTAACTGGACTGCTCCCAGTCATGATTGTGATTATGACTTCTGCGGTAGACACAGACAGATGAGACGGGGCATTTAAGACATTATGAATACAAAATGTCTCACACAGACAGGCCCAGTTGCCTCATTTTGGCAGTTAGGGGGAGAAATATGTGAAATGATTGCCTTGTGATTACTGTAGTCCTCGCAGAGTTGTAACAAGAAAAACTGTCTGATATCCGTGTCTTTGTCTTGTTTTGTCTTGCCCTTGCAAGCTGTACTAGCATCGTTGGATTTACTCCTCATCACACTGTCTCTCTGGGAGAGTGTTACCATAGTGCTACCTGTGAACTTAATCGCTGTTCTACAGACTTGACAAACGACCAGACATTTGTCCAGTTTTCTCTCTTTCTTTTAGAATCCAAATGCCCTCCAAACTTTAGACTGAATGGTGGACTGTGAACCATGTCAGTGTTGTTGGACATGTTCTTTTTGTTTATCCCTCGAGAGCATGGATCAAATAGCAACAGAGTCGGTGCGCCAATGTAACTTTAACCTTAAGTGAGATTTGGAGATGCTGCGCAGAATGAGCAGAAGCCTCAGTCAACCGATTATTAACTTTAAAATCAGGCCATCGCTCGATTCATAGTGCATTTATATCGATGCAGGGCCCGCACATATCAGCGTACTCGCACCTCTAATGTTATAAACTGATCTCTGATTCATATCAGGGAATCCTAATAAATGCTGTTTTCCGAGGTCAAACGTGAATGTTTAAGCTCAATTAAAGCGTGGCGATGTTTTTTATTCTCATGCTAAAAATCGAAACCTTCAGGGGTCTTCTTTTCCGTGAAATACACACAGTAGGTTGTACATAGTTTGTATGCAACTATGCAACCAATCAGCAGCAGGTCTCTCAGGTCACACTGTGATGTTTTCACTCGCTCTTGCACTCCCTCGACACCCCGTCTATAGATTACCACATGTCCTTCATCCGCCTGTCTTGACCTTCTTCACATAGTTCATTGTGTTGTTCATCTCAGAGGGACTCCATGTAACATTGAGCTGATTGAGCAGACACAGTATTAACTGCGAATGAAAAGCAGTGTTTGGTTTCTACTGTAGACTTGAGGGAACACATAATGCTGCAAATATGCATTTTGCTCTGTATTATTTATGCATGTATAGCTGCCTTGCTTATTTCACCGCCACAATTTATGCAGCCTTGCCTCAAAAAGGCGAATAAATGAATGTACAAACAAATGTGAAAGTCATCAGGAATCGTCTTTCCGATGCAGCAGGTAACATGCTTTGTGTACGTAATGAGTCTGATTTTTGTCCTGAGTCCAGCAGCGCCCTCTGTTTGACTGAAGTAATCTTGGCTCATTTTGTTTGTTTGTATTATTGGCTTTGTCACGTCCCCATTGAGTAAAGTGGACATCAACCCCTGTTTGAATTCGCATTACCTACCATTTAATTAGTAATACAGTCACGCTAAGGGTGGAAAGCTAAAACGGCAGAAATCCTTAGATCGTCAAAATCGAGCCAGCAGTAAAAGAGATCTGGTTTTTGTGGCTATTTAAAGAACGAGTGGGGGAAAGATGTTTTTGGCTGCCCAACAGACTTGTGTTTTTTAGATATATGACCCGCAGCTGATTTTCCCTCGTGTCCAATATGGGGATACAACTGCGGTTGGCTTAGCAATCAAGCTACTCTCCAGAAAACATATGGGATTAACCCAGTTTTAGTTTGAATCTCAAAGGTTCCCAAAGAGGATAAAACCCATGAGAATGATCATGAATGTCACATTTCTTTGCTGTTTGAAGGAAATGCTTCTTTTTTTAGGGAGCAATGACGGATGTTGCAATACAAACTTCTCATCCTCGTCCAGCTCGTACTGAGGCCTGGTGTACATTAAAGCCTGAAAAAAATTGCGCACAAGTTGTTTGCACATTAATGGGGGCAGTACGGTTCAAACAATGTGCATTTCGGACCGTTAAACAGCGTTTTAGAGACACAAATTGGAGGGGGCTACAGCAACATATTTTTTTGCGATGTTCAGAAAGCAGCAGTCTTAACAAGTGTGCAAAAAGTGAGAAATAAGGAATAAGAAATTGGTTTTATTCTTCACACAACTACTTTCATCACATCCACTGTTTGAACAAGCAAGAGTAAAACCATCAATGCCTTTGAGAAAAGATTTCCAAAATTGTGCAATACATTGTGTCCCGCCCCACCCTCTCTTTTCGAGCGCGCCTGTTTGGAACAACTATACACAGTTTTGCCCTCAGATGAGGTCTGGTGACATATTGTACAAGCTAGTTTGCTTCAAGCAGAAGAGATCTAAATGAATTTGGAGGGACACCAGTGGAAGTATAGAAGTCTTTTATTAACAAGAAGTCTGCTTGACTTTCCTTTTTATTGCTCCTCTTTAATGGCACTCTAGCCACAGCCCCGTGGTCTCAGTCATGCCGCTCTGTCTGTCTAACGTGGTTTTCATGTACCACTAAAACCAACAAAGGACCATCGGCACACGTTCAAATACCCCATTAAATACAGGAGGTCCACTTCATGGTATTATAATGAGCTCCATGTTAGCTTATTACGCACTGTGTATAAATGGAGAGTCTGGGCCACAGTGAGAGCACAGGGCAACCGCCGTCAAAGGCTGTTTGAAGTCAAAAATGCAGTTGACGCAGTTTAGGAGTCATGGGTGAATTTTGCACTAAAAAAAATCAGACTCACTTGAAAATGAAGACATTTCCAGCCGGGAGGAGGGAAGGAAGACGAGTAAACAAAGTATGTCAGGCTGCAGTATCACTGCTCAGTGTTCTACTGAACTCTTGTTGTACCCTGCGTGACGCTAGACATACAGACGAACAGATGCTTTATGCGCGTATCTCAAGGGATGGGGAACAGGCCTCAGACGTACAGTAAATAGAGACACAGCACGCTCTCTCGGCTCTCTCTGTCTTCCTTTGGTGATAGCAAGAGTGTGAAACCTCAAACAACCTCTGTACTCTATATCCACAGCTCCTCTCTGGGTTTGTAACATTTATTGGGCTTCATAGGAAGCCTGCTGGGCCTGCTACAAGACAGACATGCTCAGTAAGGCCATGGGAGCATCAGAGACCGCCTCGGTTGTCTGTGGGAGAAAAGGGAGGAGAGGGGAGAGAGCAGAGGGAATTGTGACTGTGATTCCCACATTCTGCTTGACGCCACTGATCCGGTTTATAATATTTCCCCCTATGCTATATATATATATATATATGTACAGTATGCATCCCGTTCAATTTGCCTCCCCAATGACCAGTCTTCCAAGTGCTCATTAGCATAATTGGCTTCTAACTTTGCTAATTTGTCTTCAGTCAAGGTTTAAAAGAGGAGTAAAGTGATATATTTAAGAGAGGGAGTGGAAATGAGGGGAAAACAGAGAACTGCAGCATGTTTTCAGCTTTTATATGAAGTGAAAGAAGAAAAGATAGAAGCAGAAATAAGAAGTGGAAAGGACAATTTCATCCTGCCAGTTTTTTTTTTTTTTTTTATAAACTCCCTTCCATTATGGAGATATTGTAAAGGCTGAGTTCCTCATAAACTGTGTGTGGGAACATCTATTATTGATGCTCTGTCTGTGGCTGTGGTCCTGCTGCAGTGGCCCTTTGGGGGACAACACATCTCCTCGTAGGATTCCCTGCCTTTGTTCCAGGCTTTTTTCCTGTCTGAATCATTTGCCTGAATTATTGAGGAAATTGCAAAACTGGGTTGATCCACATCCCTGACCCCTTTTGCCTGCACGCCAGTTTCACAAAATGTACTTTAAAAGCATCCGTGATGTTTTAAATTTGATGTCAGTTGTAATTATCATTGTTTATTCTGTCCTGTTGATTTTTTTTTTTTCTTACAGGAAGTAGTCCAGACAACCCTAAACGGCGTGTGGAAGCAACCAAACCAGAACGCTATGGGACCACAGTACCTCTGCTGCTGAAGGGCAAGGAGCGCAGACCTCTCAACCAACTTGCGGTAAGGGTAAATGCTCACAAGGCCACTGCAGATGTCTGGCTTCTTGTTTGACATAACCATTTGATTCCCTCCCCGGCTGCTTGTTTCCGCGCTTGCTTGATTTTCTCCAGCAGAAAGTCCCCTCCTCAGCAATGTTTATCCTGTTGTGGTGGCTCCCACTCCTTTGTTTTAAATACGTCCTCTTTTGTTTGCTGTACACGCGGTTGTCCTGTAGGCAGTACATGCTGTGAAATTACTCCTGGAAGTCGTCCGCCTTTCAACAGTGTTACAAGTCAGCAATATACAAACCTGAGTGGGAATGACTCAGCGTGATGCAGCTTGTAGATTTTGCACCATAAAGGATGCACACGTACATATGTGCAGTCAACTGGGCCACATCTGGACTCCTTAGACTTGTGTTCTCAGGCAGGGGAAACCACCTACTGTAGTTGAAAAAGAAAATGTTTGAAATTCGGCATCCCCCACCACAACTTGAGGAAAGTTTTCCAGAGGAGGGAAATGCGTAGATGTTGAGAACTCCATGAGCAATCAAATATTTTTTCCTTGTGCAGAGAAGTCGCCATCTGAGAGAGTTGTTTTATTCTAGCCCTATGCTTCTCTCTCAAAGTCAGTCAGAAGGAGGAGGGCAGTGGTGTTAATTGCATGAATTGTTTATCACCGACATGTCACATAGGCACCGGGGAAAAAAAGCAACTTTCAGCTTGATGGATTAAATTTAGCACCCCGTTTTCAACTTCATCAGATATGTTTAACCATCAGCTACTGCTGGCATAAGGCATTTTTGTTGAGGAGATAGAGTGGTGTTACTGTAGGCTATCTGCAAACTGACCCCTTCCAAATTAAACTGACCGCTTGGGCAGCTGGTGATTGTCTTATTGCACTCAGACTTAAACCTCCCCAGAACAGATTTATAAAGCTGCTCCTTGTGCCAGTAGAGGGTTATCAAGCAGTCGTAAAGTATTGCAGAGTCATTACTTACAGTGACATCCACTCTCCTCACACACACACACTCGCAGCCAGACTTACTCACAAATGTAGACGCGCTGACTCTGAGACAGAGCTGCAGACCGGTTGGCAAAGTATTGCCCTGAAGGCATCAGTCAAGTCACAGCACACAGTACATCTGAAATATCAACCGGTGAGACAAAAGTCTATCTATTTCTCCCTCATGAAAGTTTCTTTGTCTTTACCTTGTATTTTTATGTTCATGTTGTGGGAATGATCTGGTATACAGGCATGGTTACTGTGTTCAGTTCAATCTTTCAATCTCATAACAATCATTTTCTGACAGGCGTCGAGTCATCTTAGAGCTGTTTGTCGGGAAAGTTCTGTTTTGAGATTTGATTCTAAAATGACATTTGACATTGTGAGCAAAATCCCACACATCAACTTAATGTTGCTGGCTCCTGCAGCCGTAATGCAGCAGCACCCATCTCATAATGTGCCATTTCCATTAGCAGTAACTTATTATAGCTGTTACGCAGTGTAAAGAGAGGGAACAATAAACGCTCTGGCTGTTATCAATAGGTAGTGTGGAGGCAATTTGAAGCCAGTGCCGGAAAGGCGGACTCCACCACTAACAATAGAAACTACTATTGAAAGTAATCATTGAATGTGAATAATTTAAACAGATACAACAGAAAATATATTAGCATTTTAGTTTTAAAGAGACAGTATGGATAGAAAATATAAAGATCCCATTGTGCAGAAAGTGTAATTTCTATGTCTTTTTTTATTATAAACTGAATACTGAGAAAGTTTGAAAAGGCTCCGTCCAAGGAAAAATGCACACGGCCCATATTTAGAAACTGTGCCTTTAAATAAGCCCATCAGGACTTCTGTTCAACTATACAATCACTGCATGCAGCCCTGCAGTGGCTGCAAGGACACCAGAGCATGCAGACCTTATGCAGGAACATGGCCGGCGGTGCCTGCTCAGGCCTTTCAGAGCTGACTGGGCTTCTTTCACGGAGGGTGAATAGAGGTGCTGCAGCAATGGACACTATGAAAAAAATAATGTATTTAGATTTAAGATTAAAGCATGTGAACATAATCTATAATAAGGGACCTCTGTGTTGTGAAATGGTGAAACTAGTCCAGTGTATCCACTTCTGAGTCAGATACAAACTTGGGAAGTGAAGGATGTGGATGCTTTCTTCCTGTTCCTCTGATACTATTGTGCCTTGCCACATCCTGCCTTGTGTACAACCCATGTGTCAAAGTGTGAGGCAAAGCTTCACACAAATGCTGATCCACAGGCAGGATGGAAGGGATCCGGGCGCCACCTTAACGCTCCTGTCATCTTTTTTGTGTTTCAGGGTTATCCTGCGTCACTCCAGCTGCTGGTAAATGCGGAAGGGGAACAGCTGATCCTGTTGCTGGAGAGAAATGAGTGAGTTTTCCTCTCATTCGTTTGAATTCTCTTTCCACACTCACTGGGACAGAGGAAATTTGATATTTATTATGTTAATTACAGCAAATAGATAAACCCACACTGCCAGCTATGCATGGCTGGAGTTGTATATGCAAGAGGAGGAGCAGTTGTACAGTACTGGGCTATAATATGGTGTATTCAAAGAGGAAGAAAATAATATGTCCCCTAGTGATTGGACTATTTTATGGTTCAGAATCTCTGAAGGGCCAAGAGATGAAAGCTGAAAAAGAATTAGGCAGAAGAGAGTGCTGAGGACATGCTTGTCTTCCCTCCTTTGCGTTCCCTCTCCTCTTTTCACCCTACTCTCTTCCAGGCTGCGAAAAAATCACACAGTGAACTGTGAAACGAGGGACGGGGATCATTTGGGGTTTATAAATATGTAGATACACGCACAAACTGTTTCATACAGAGAGGAAAGATTGCTGAAAAGCCAGAAAAGAAAAAGTGTGTACAGGCCAGGTTACATGTCCTGGGAAATATGCAATCTCACAAGAATGATGGCAGCGCCATCGCAGGTCCTATTTCTGCCAATGTTTCTTACTCAGAGGGAGTGGAGACATAATATTTCATCCTGCTGCTCTGGGATTCAGATATTGACACTGGAGTGATGGACTTGGTCCGAAACTGGTCCAACCTCATCTCTGGTAACTCTAGAACAAACAGAAATTGCACAGCTGAGATTTAAAGGCTGCTTCCTCTTTTCAAACAGCAGAACCTCAGTTTGAAAATGAAAAACAGCTAATATCATCAACATTTAGAAATTAAACTACAAGTGTTAATCATCATACATTCGGCAGATGAAAGCCAGCAACTCAAACCACAATGATAAGATTTAAATTAGGTAATTTCAATAAACAAGTAACACCTCTCCCCCGTCTTATTTCCCCCTGCCCATAACTCAAGATGCCCAGCCAACACAACTCTAATTACTGGCCAGACAAACCTAAAAAATACTATAAATATAATGTCCCTATCCAGAAGTTACAGACACCCTAGACACACACTGTCCTGACTGACCCTTCCTAATTCCCCGTTCTCCATGTGACCTCAGCATCAGCTGTGAGTCATCCGTCACCAGCCTGAGGCCCAGGAGCATGCTGCCATTCCCATCCGGCCTGTTCCCTGTCAGACCAGATGTGTCCTCTGATATCGCTTCACCAGTTCAGCCAATTCAGAACAGGTGGTCTCTGACCTCTACATGGGGCTGTTTCGTCAAGGCTGTAACCAGTCAGTCTGGGGCAGAAGGACAGATGAGAGCACATGACAGGAAAATGCGAAGGACGTAACGTTGATGTGTTTCAAAATAATTAAAGTAAAGTAAAATTTTGTATGTAGCTCCAATATATTTCCCATATTTAACAAATAGCTGGGATATGCTTGATAGTTCAGCTCGACATTAAGAAAAAAGGCTCCATTAAGGGTTTGAGTATCAGTTTTTCTTCTTCCCTGACAGGAACAAAATATGTAAGCTGAAAGGCAGTTTTAATAATAACAGCACTTTCGAGGTGTGGTATGCAAATGATTATTTTTTTTTTTCGCCTAAAGCTGCCCTTCTGGTTTCTCTCACTGACGCAAGCTGTCAGTGTGGATATCTTCATATTCCTCACATCAACGTCATGTTTTTCAGGCCACTCTTCTATTCATGTGTAATGCTGCGAGGCTGTGGGGAATAGGTCTGACATTTAATAGAGCTCAGTGGGGGGGCTCTGTGTCACATTTTTCTGATTTTAAGTCCTGAAAATATAGTCTTGATTGGATACTGAAGTTGAGCATCTGTATGGGATGTTACTAGGGATGCACGATATGTATTGGTAAATTTATATTGTTGGTTATCGGCCGATCATTTACTTAACAAGCGCAGCAGCTACACACTCTGACACAGTAGGTGGTGTTATGCATCTTTTAAGTTCTTTTGTGATCCACCAGTGAACGCAAAGAACACTAGAAAAAGATGATTAGAGAGCCAATGATGTTTGCAATTTGCAATTTGCAACACATGTTTAAACAGAAAACATCTTAACAGAGCTGTGGAATACCCTCAGATAATTATCAGTTATTGGTATTGGCTGAAAAAACTCTGCTGATGTTCCCACAGCAACACGAAATGTCATTATATATATATGAAGATATATGTTCAATAATTTAATCAAAGCTTAAACCTCTTTAACAGCACCTGCTCTATTCACAGGTCATTAGTACATTTTAATAGCCAAGCAGTGTTCAGACCCTGAAAGCCTAATCTTTAATTCTAGTTCGATTTGTGCAGTTTCTGTTTCATGTAATGGTCTGAATTAAGCATCATGTTTCTCCGGAGGATCCTTGAAACAACCAGATGAGAAACATAAAAGCATTGCATTGTGGAATGTATTTAACTGTAATGGTACTTGAGGTGAAATGTGTTAAAAACGTTGAAGGTTTGGGGGTGAAAGTTTGCAGAATCAAGGGGAAATGAACAAACAAACCATTATGTTGGTGCTGTGGAGGTGAATAGTTCAGTAGAACTGCAAAGTTCACTAAGTGGTGCCTCTTTCTGCAGGTTGTGCAGTTATGGCAGGCTTTTTGTGAAGGCTCATCCTTTTCTTTGCTCGAATCTGCTGAGCCTGTGCAGTTTGCGCCGTTGGCACTGCTGTAGAGCACACCTGTTCCAAGGCCAGTGCGAAATGATCTCAGTCCTCACCAATATAAACACGCAACCAGATCCAATTAATAAACTGCTGTTAGTTAGCTGCCTGGCTCGTTTCCAGGAAAACTTGGCTACAGCAAGACAAGTACAGATCTACTGGGGAGAAATCAGTGGGGTCCACTGTGTGTGTGTGTGTGTTAAGTCAGAGACTCTTTGTATTTCTACGCCTTGTAGATTTTGTGTTCATTGCACGAACACCCTAAGCGTGGACTGGATTTTATCTCCAGGGATGCCAGAGGCCACTTCTTCTTTGTCCTTGCCTGCCACTGGGATCACGCTGTCTGAATAAAAACATAGAGCACAGGCAGTAAGACGACTGCCTCTGTATTTCAGGGACTTTTAAATTTTGTGTCACTTTTTCAGAGCCCCTAAAAATTTAGCACATTTGTGAAAAGAAGCGCCCCAAAGACCTCAGTTCAAAATGTTCCTGCTTGTTAATATCTGTGCCCAAAAAAGTAATTTCAGTGCAAAATGTTCTTTTGCTCTCTTTGTTAGTTTTGAATTTGGTTTCAGTAGCCGAGCAGCACATAGGGACATGCCTTAGACCGGCCTCTCTGCTTGATTTCAATTGTAACAGCCTTACGTGTTATTTCACATTAGCGTCTTTGTCCCAAATGTCAGCTTGTTTAAAATAAGAAGCTTAACAGGGTTAAAAAGGGGGAAAATGTTTTCCCATTACTCTGTCATGTTTCTTTTTTTATCCTAAGAGCAAAGGGAATTGCTGTGTCATATACAATATTTAAGACTTGACGTGTTGCACGGTGCAAACAGAGCTGGACAGACCTGCAGACTTGTGCCAGCAGCGGCTGCTTTGATGTATAGCATTGATCAATGGCACAGTTGGCCAGCTTCAAATGATTAATGGTGGTCGTATGGGACATTCCACATTAGTCTTGATTAAAGACTTCAATAGCTCTGTCTGGGGGACCAAGGTGCTCGTGTGTGTGTGTGTGTGTGTGTGTGTGTGAGGGAGAGAGAGGGAGAAAGAGAGAGAGCGGCCGGGAGTATTGAAGATGTGCAGCCTGACCCGCTTACTTGAGTTTTGTACATTTAGTGTTATAATTTCTGCTTTCTAAGGCCCATTATTGTTTGATTTATCTAATTTAAAGACATACTATGTTACTTTTAATGAACTGCAGCCACTGTGATCACAAGTGGCAATTATGTATTAGTGGTGATTACTTAAACACACTTAAGTTTAAGAAGTAGACGAGAGTCCTATTGAGCTCAACTATTAAATTAATTGCAAACTATTTTGCTCAGTGCTTAATTGGTTTGAGTATTTTTTTAAAGAAGAAAAAATCAAATAACTCCGATCCCAGCTTCTTAAATGTGACTATTTTCTGGTTTGTTTATGCCTCTGTGACAGTCAACTGAATATCTTTGGGTTGTGGAAAAGGAATCAACTCAACAACAACTCAGACAATGAAAATAATTGCTAGTTGGATTGTAGTAATGTTGTGGTAATATTGGATTGCTTGGTCAACAAATCTCAAATGGTAAATGCAAAAAACAATCGCTGAACCATAATTGTCAAAAAACTTGCAGTTTCTTTGGAGCCCCTTTCAGTTACATAGAGAGTACAATAGCATCAAAATGCAAAGTTAGCTTTTGAGAGAATAAATACATGAACAGAAAAACAGTAATGACATGCTTCCTTTCATTCTAGTAGTCTTATTATTGCACTTGTGCCAATATTTGCTGAATGCATCGGCAAAATATTGGAGAGAGCACAAAACGAATGCTGAGCACCACTCCATCAGCAAGTCGGAGAACATCTGAGAGCAGAATCAGATTTGAATGTGCAAGCACAAAATTCATGCGCCTGTTTCTGAGTCGCTTGCCAACCATTTTTGACTAGCAGGCTGCAGACACACTTATGTGTCACCGTAATTTCTTTTCAAAGTTAAAATCTTTGCATATATCGCTCCTCAGGAAGGAGTGATTGGTGACCATCTGATGATTTGGGGCAATCTGATTATATTTACTTCTGATTGAGAATATGTCTAAGAGTTGCCAGGCTTGTGGGGCTTCTCCTTCCTTTTTTACTTTCTGTCTTCTTGTGTACTCATTTGCTAAGCTGAACAGCCAATCAGAGTGATTTCTCTCACCAACAGGCTCCATCTGCGATTCTACTTGCTCAGTCAGCCACAAAGCCCTCAACAAGGGTCAAATAGCGGTGACTGTGTGCCCACACTGCAACAATTAAGGCCACAGACACTCACCAATGGCCCTGAAATTAATAGATGACCAACAATCAGTCTGGTGTGTCAGGGCCCTGAGGTAACACATACACCAAATACTGCTCTTTGTCCCCCCTATGGAGCTTTAACTGCCCCAGCTTTTATTTTTAAAATAGATAGAAGGGTCTAGCATGATGACCCTGCACTTCCAGGTCAAACTGAACAGGTGCTCTTGGTTTGAGTTTATGCAAAGGACTATCCCCACTGCTAGCTTAAATCTAGTTGCACAATTTGTCCTGCTCAAGCAATCTGTTCATGCTCTCACTTCTGTCCTCCCTTGTGCACAAATCTGAATCGATGCCTGCGCGGTCTCAAAGGTTAACTTGCAGACTGAGTAGAGCTTGATTTGGTTTACACTTGCACAAATCTTTTGTCACTACTTCTTCTTTACAATTTTAACTAAAATGCATTGTCATTTTCTGCATGATGTTTTTTTGTTAAAATACTTTATTCCTTCGGCTTTTCTCCTTGAGCACAATGAGCTTGATGTGCTCATAGTCTAACTAGACCATCCGTTTCCCAGTGAGACCATTTCCTTTCATTCTTCTGTGGCAGGAAAGAAAAGAGGAAAAGAGCCCTTTTGGAACACATGGCCACATCTAAACAACATCATTATGTTTTTGACAAAAAAAAAAAAATCCCCATAGCAACATCCTTGGTGTGTTTTCTTTGGGAAAGACGATGTGCTCCATTTCAATAGCACAGCTGGCAAAGCCAAGATGTCTTTCAGTGTGTCGTACCACAGAGGAGGTATATTATAACTAAGGCCACACAAAGAAAGATCCCAGGTAATTGGATCTGTCAATAGAAGGAGATACGTTGAACTGTATGTGGCTCCGTCTTTCAATGGCACTATTTATGCGGAGAAGAACTGGCTGCTAGCTTCTTCGGTTGTCAATTCTGAAGCTCAATCAGGCTTGTAAAAGGAGCTTTTATAGGTGTGACAAGTCAGTAATGATGGGTTTCCATAGAGTGTAAATAAACGAACACTGACCTCATGACCTGCATGAAGAATATAATGTAGACGGATGCTGGATGTTGAACACTGTGTCTGTCTGCTTCTACTCCTTCTGCTGCCTCTTGCACCAACTCTTCCATCACTCCCACTTCCTCTGTTCCCTCACGTCGGTGACCAAGTTGTTGTGATGCTCTCTTCCTGTCGCCGTTTCTCTGTCTATATCTAGGTCTTTTTTACCCCCCTATCTCTTGCTGTCTCTTCCGATCCCTTCCTCCCACACTCTCCACATGCATGCTCGTGTTTTCACCGAGCTGCTCCTCTGTCACCATGCAACCTGAGCCCCTGACAAAGCCACCTTTGGGGAACGTTGGACCTCAGACTGCTGTTTGGTGCCAGCACATGTGTACTCTTACTTTGGTGCCAAGTCTCTGTGTGACTTTCTCTTGGATGCCAAGGCATTCTGTCCCGCCTGTCGCAATCAATTCACGCATTATTACAAGGTTAAACACCAGTCACCTACAAGCAACGGGTTTCTATTAGCTGATTCGACGGCACTTTTTCTCATTGTGTATGCCAAATGCTCTCTGACTTCTTGTTGCGATACAGTAAAGCAGAGAAAACTAGCTGCGTTAAGATCGACAAGAGGGCTGCATAAAAAACTGAGCCCCTACATTTTTTTAAAGGATGTCCAGCTAATGCGTTGACCCTACTTTTGCTGCTACGCAATGCAACATCATCTGGCAACTCACTGCATTGGTTGGTCAAGTAAAGGCAATACATGCACACATTCCTGGTAGGTTACTTTGTAACATGCACAGCATATTTTCACTGTTGATCTGACGATTGTTGCAACAATAAAATGATTTCCTTTCCAGAGCAGAAATCCATCCTCACAACATTGAAAACTGTACTTTACTTTGTAATCTGTGAGTGTCTGATACGCCTTCAAAATCATTGATCTACCACTCATCCATCCCTCTTGGATCGTATTTTTGTTGTCTCGCTGGTACACAAAATATAAATTCCTAACAACGTAATACAAGAGAGTCATGCAGGTTTACTGCAGTGGCTGTAAGTCATTTACCTGCTGTTGGCGTTTTGTCAGGTAGAGAATAAAAAAAGCACTTTGGCAGTCAGATCTCCTCCAGCTCCCCTTTAACACTGTGTGTAGAGACCACTATCCCAAAATACACATCTTGTCTGGATCCATGAGATCAGGAGCACACTGTTAGAGTACGTACTTTTACACATCCTGTCTGTTTGAGTATTGATCTGATTGTGAATTTCACCTCGTTTCCCCTCTGATGACATTGTGGTTGTAGTTTTTGTTAAGCTTAGAGCACACAGTAATCACATATTGCCTCCTGCCATCTTTAATTAGTTGGCTAAAGAGTTTGTGGATAATGCAGAGTGTCCTTGGGGAAAGTTGCCCGGTCTTGAAGGACAATAAGAAAAGAAAAAAAAGAGAGAGGGAGAGAGAGAGAGGAGTGAGAGCAGGCTAGGTGTTTCTTGGGGAAAAGATTAGAGTGGTAGTTTTTTGACCGATGGGATCAGAGCCAAGCATCAGAGCCAAGCTAGCTCAAAGTCCTTGTTTTCTTCTCTTTAAGTCTCTCCCTGTCGTAGGTTCACTTCCTCTCTTTGCCTCTCTCATTCCCTAAAAGTGTGATTAATTTCCCAGACCCAAAAGTTCTCTGGGGAAGATCAGTCTTAAACCTTTTTTTTCCTTTTTCTCGACCAACGGATAGTTTAAATTGATTTGCCCCTCAAGAAAAAATCACTTAACTTCTGACTTGAAATAAAGTTCTTGCATGACATTATTCACATTGAGCTGGATTCAACTTGTTTTTTTGTATATTGCAGATGTATTATACACATAAAGATTAAATGTGTTCCACTTATTGCCCTAATTTTGCTTTCGATGAACCAGTTAAGTACATGAATGCATTTATGCAGTAGTCAGCATATGGCATCATCTATTTGTTCGCTGCCACAGACCTATTTTTAGGGGCCTGCAGCAGTAGAGCGAGGATGGCGAGGGTGTTGTCACAGCACTTAGCCAGTGTGGTCAGGTTGTGTTTTGTGTTTCGGTCCCTCTCGCTCTCCGTATGTGTTCGTTTCTCATTCATGCGAGGGAACATTGAGTGGAACGTCTCCCAATTCTGCTTTTAACCTTACACATACTGAACAGAGAGCGGGTCGCCTGTCAAGGGTGCTGGCCAGCAGAACAATTAGGATCCTGTGAGCGTTCGCGGTTTTCTGGTTCGTTCCTGAGCTCTTAACAGAGAGTAAGAGCCTCCAAATGAGAGCACAGAGGTGACGCATTTGCAGCCTTGTTCTCAAACCCCTTAAAAAAGGTGTTTTTTGTTCTAAATTAGACCCTGATATGCTCGGTATGGTGTTAGTAGAGTGAAGCATCGCCTCAGTGTAGGTGAGTAGAAAATCTATTATCTGCGTTGGAGTTTTTGATGTGGTGGAGTGGGGCTACAGATGTTGATGGTGCATAATATCCCTATTTATCGTGGGCCTCATTTATCTGCATCAGCAGGAAACATCCGGTAGAGCGTGGTACATGAGTGATTACATTACCTCGCTGTACATAGATACATTTCTCAAGATAATAAAATGCACGCGCGAACTTTACATTATAATGCACATCCATGCATTTGTCTATGACAGGATACAGCCATTAGTGTACAATTTGTCACCAAGTTGCAGTTCCTGGGCCAGGGAAGCAGCGTGTAGTGGGGTGTATCATCACCACATTTCACACACAACCTCCTAAAACCTTTTGCCATAAAAGCTTGATATAAAAGCTTTAATGAGACATTCTTTGTCAAGTAGAAATTGCTTTGTCTGTGATTCACTTCCTCTATATTTCAGCACGGCACAAAATTGGTCATTTGTAGTGGACCCATGAGAAATAACTACTGTTCTGCCTGAGACAGCACAGCTCAGCAGCTGTTTCCCTCTCTCGCCGGTTTTATCTGATATGGTTAATGCCAACAATATCGCTCCCCTTGCTATCAGCACATACAGGTGATATAAGATACAGATTAAAGGGATTATCGAGATTGCTTCTGAGCTAAAGCCCCTGTTCTGCAGCAGTTTACACATGTATTATCATGTATGTTCCAGATGCAGATTCCAGATTCAGATCACTTTCTGAAATCACAAACGTGTTGTTACTGAACATAATGTATGTAATGTATTTCAGGACTCTGGCAAGTGGCATACTGCCGGTTTCAGTACAGTTTGTCAAACAGCTTTATCAGCGATCAGTGGGCTTGTATTCATCAGTTTAAAAGGTCAGGAGTGTTTACATGCAGCGCAGATGTATGCACACACACACAATCACACACAAGGTAGCCCAGCGCACACATGAGAGGAAGCAGTGTTCTCAATAAATCCAGATGTGACCTGGAAAACAAGGTAGAGAGGAAGTGCATCACTGACATCGCTGATAGAGGGGATTTTTTGCTGAATGGGTCCATGTTGAAGTAGACAACACAGGGCCAGCAGCACAATGAATCCACACGCTGTGTGTATAAACACAGAAACCAGTGGGAAGAAAACAGTAACACACTGCTGCTGCTTTGTTGGAGGAACAGATAGATGTACGCTGAAAGAGATAAATATGTTCTTTTGGAACAGAAACATTTACATTTATGGTTCATATTTATTATTAATTATTTCATGTTTTTTATTCGGTTCAACTGAGTTTGTTTGTTTGTTTCTCTTTATATGTTGTGATAATATTTTACTCACTGAAGTAATTGCTGACATCTGGGACCATGAAAACATTGCTACAGCAATGTTTGACCACAAGCAGCGAATGTTTAAAAAGCTGCAAACAAGCATTCAAACCGCTTTATTTGGAGGTGCAATTAAAGGTAAGCACAGCTGAAATGTAATAAGCTCCAATGATGCTGAAAAACTGTGTGAACGCACAATTAGGCCAAGCACAGTAGGTCAAACGTGGATCAGAATTCAGTCTGTAAACTTGGATGGATGTTTCGAAAGACAGCACATATATTTTTATTTTATTTGTCAGACTGCTGGTGTTTCTTGCACTGCCTGACTTCCCTAGATGTCATGAATTAATTGACAAGTGCAATGGTATTATTAGAGCTGCAATGATCATTAATCAGTTGTCAGCTAGTAAATGAATCATTCATTATTGAATAATTAAATTTGAATTAGTCAACGTTTTCAGATTCCAGCTTCTTAAATGTGAATTTTTTCTATTTTGATTCTTTTTTTACTCCTAATTGAGAAAGTAATAGACAGATTAATTGACACGGATATAATCGTAAGTTGGAGCCCCAGTTATTATCACCATTATGAATGATGGCCAAACCTAAAAGAGTAAGATAAGATGCAGCACATGCTGTTTGCGAATAGACTATTGAAGATCAGTGACATTTCTTGTAATCCTTTTAAAGACTTTATTGAAAGACCAATGGCTTCGTGACCTCTGTGGTCAGCGGGCAGACATTTAGACATTGATGTGCTCCAGCCTGTCACATTGGCTTTAGCTATCAGAGAAATGTCAAGTGTCTCCCAGCAAGAAACTCAAAATCAGGCCTCTGATTAACTTAAAAGCGCTTGTTGTTTTACCACCCGTAGCCCTTCCAGTAATTGACATCTCCTGCTCAATACCCAGCCGCCATGACAACTCAAGTTACACCGCATCAGCGTCGGTGACGGATTGCTCACCCTGATCCTCATGTTAAAATGATACATCAGTGCCGAATGAAAGTTTCCATCTCCGACATGTTTGCAAGGTAATGGGGTGGAGAATGACAGAGTGCGTGCTATTATCTTATTGGAGAATCAGTGCAGCATCCGTGAAAGTGTAAAGAGTGGGTTTAATGACGTGTGGCGTTTTTTAAGAGGAGGGGAAGAAATGCTCCACGGGGTTTGGGACTGGAGAGCTGATGTTCTGGGGATGTGTTCAGACAGCGGAGCGACGACTTGTTATATTAAAGCAGTCGTCTTGTGCAGCACAAGTGCTCCTTGCAGCTTGAAGTTTAAAGTCAGCCTGTCAACTTTAAGGATTTTTAAAAAATGAGCAAATGTGTGGATGACATGGCCGGGTGTGAGGAGATTAATCATATTGATAGGCGCCAGTTTTAAAGAAATGATGGAGTAAGACAAAAATAAAAGGCAAGGAGAGAAACAGGGAAAGACAAAAAACATCTTTTTTTTTTTTTGCTCAGCTCTTAATTGCATATTTCCCCCGAAGACAAAAAAGTATGGCTGAACAATGAGGCTGCCCAGGGGAGCCACCATAGATTAATTGGACAGATAGGAACCCTCTGACATTAACATTTATGCATTTGTTTACTCTTTTTCAATGAATAATAATAGGCCACCTCCCTTGAAGATCCCTAGTCACTCATTAGTTCCGGTGTGTAGCTTGTTATGGATGGGAATATTGAAGCAGCAAAAGCAAAAAAAACAGTTCATCTCAGTACTGGGCAGGCATACAAAAACTATTTCCAGAGGTTGTCTGGAATATTTCTTTTCACAAACTTTTAATGAAGGTTTGATGCTACGGTACACACTTGTTATCCATATATCAGCTTCACGTTGCAGAAGAACATTAGATGCGGTAAAATAGCCTTGATCTTCTGCCTGGCACGCATGCAAATAATTTACCTTTGGGCAAATTTGTTCAAAAGATATCATGTGTTCAGTATTACTTTATAGTCATTCATTTTAGATTTATTACCTAAATGATTATTCAGGCTTGATGTGCCAGTTTTTTATTGGGTTCACACCATTTTAAATGGGTTAATTGAAAACATCACGGCTACGGATGCTTCTTTTCATCTCACTCCAGTATTTGAAGTAAAATGTTTATTATGTAAGCGTGAGATGTGAGCTGGGGGCTTGCTCACTGGTAGCCTGCAGCTGCACTTCCAGACACGTTGCCAGAGATCCTTTATTGATTTGCCTGAAAAGATGGCTTACTGGGGACAGGTTTCAGGAACCGAGCAGGTGGGTTGTTTTTTTGTTGAACTCTCGAATCTGTATTTTTGGTTAAAATTATGTGAACTTGCCTAACCCCTATCTTTGTAAAGAACGATTTGAAAATGTAAATTACTCTTTGGACTGTTATCTTAGAAATCCAGATGCATAACCACCAGTGCTGAAGTGTGACCTTAATATCGAAAGTCAAATTGAATCACGGATTTGGAGAATCGTACTTTCCCTAGAGGAAAACAACAAAGATGTTCATGATTTTTATCGAAAACATATATGATTAATGAAACAGCAACACCCACCTACTGAAAACAACAGAACCATTTGCCTGATCCATTCACCTGCAGGAAAATCACATCAGACCTGGGTGACTCCCCCTTCACAAGATAAAAAATGTAATCCTATTAAGAAAAAAAAACTAATCTAAACAGTACTATAAAAACAAATTATTGCCATAAATAAGAAAAAGTTATGATATTCTTTGCTTTTCATTCGATCCTCTACCCAAAACAATTGCTGGCAATAAAATATGCTAGATGATTTATTAAATGAGTTAAGGGAGGTAAAGAGGAGTTTCCAATTGAACCTCTTAAAGTAAATACACTTTTTTCTTAATGCAGAAAATTTTCCAGAGTGATGGTGGATTTGAACTCCTCAGTGATAAGTGATTGAAGATAATGAGCTCCTTTACTGTTTTCATCCATTACTTCAACAGATTGATCAAGCATGTATTCATTGCTCAGCTATCAAGAGCATACAGCATGTTACTCACCATACATAGGCAGTTTATGCCTCACTGCTTGGTAGTTGGGGGGATATTGCCTCCAGGCATTCTGAGCTTGTGCCGCCATCATCCGGTGCCCAGAAACTGGTTTGTTGGAGTAATAGAGAATTCAAACACTCTATTAGCCACACATTGCACATTCACAACGGTCTAATGTTAAGCTGCGAAAGCTCGGCGCTTTAATTACAACAAACAGCCTCAGTGGTGCAATAAGTGAAGGGGATACAAACGCCAGCGGCTAATTCTGCACAAGATGGGCAAAATGGATGAGGCAGCGTTAAAGCAGCTGGCCGCACAGAGCAGTTAGATGGTTGGCCTGGATTCATGTACAGGCTTCACGCTTACTGTAGATGAGCGCATTTTCCCTCCCGCTGATTCGACGACCTATTCCCTTTTAAATGCCGCAGGGGGAATATGACATCATGCACTTTGTACGGTTACGAGGAAAAATATGTTTAGTGTGGGAATTGTTTTATGGTGTTAAATATTCCGGACATGTAGGCCAGCAGCTATGAAACAGTTCATTCTTTAACAGCTCTGCTGTACCACGCTGCTGTTAGCCGTGGTGATTGCTTTAGCTCACAACCGAGGGAAATAATCACATTGATATAGCTTCGGTACAAATTGCAATGTTTCACACCCACCTGGTGTGTGCTTTCATTAAAGGTATAAAAAGGTTTGGGGCTTGACACCACAGCCTTTTTAATCCTCATTCTGCACCTGCAGCCTTGCATTTTTACCAAAATGCTGTTATCAATTCAAGACTTTTTAAGACTACGGTCGTAAAAAGCAGTGCCAGATAAAAAGCAATGAGTGGCGAAAAAGAAGATCTGGAATCATAAAAGGTAAGGTTACCACAAGGGTGCTATTAAAGAAAATAAAATCCTATGGAGATGTAACGATGATATGTCAGAGGAATACCAAGAGAAAAGAAATTGAGTCCAGCCCACGCTATAAAAACCTACATTTATATTAAGACATGTTTTTGTACAGTAACAGAATCACCTTTCACCATGTGCTGTAAAGTGATCGGGCGAGTGTCCAGTATGGGTAGCTGCCGTACATCAGCGTTATCAAACTGTCTCCCTTTAGAGAAATGTTCTCTGACCATCAGAACATTCTTTATCCCCCGCAAAGAGAAAATCATGCAACATCACTGTCCCTTCCACCATTTCTTCATTTCTTTTCTGTCGACACCCATATATTATCCATCACTGTACCTGCAGTCTTCTTTGGTAGCAAGTCAAGCAGTCATAAAGGAGATCATAGGGTCAGTGATGAAGCTCAAACGAGAAAATGCATTTTTTCATGTCTTTTTCCACGAATGCCTGTGATTTTGTTCATTTTAAAAGAGAGCGTGTGTCTGTGTTTGTTGGAGAGAGAGAGGCAGCCTCCCCTGGCTGCATCACTATACCATGATTCATCATTCGACTGCTTCTAGTGCACAGAGCCTTGTTTCTCCCTCTGCGGCTTGTTTTACTGATGTGATGACTTCACTCGCCTTGGGCACCACATCACACACAGCGCTTTGAAGCCTGAGGTGAGGGACACAGACAAAGAAAGTTGTTTGAATGAGTGTTCCCTCCTGGTGACTGAACGTCAAAAGGGCAGGTTTGCATTTGGATCTGAACCGAGTGGCAACTGTAAAGCAAGTTATGACTTACTCATCACTGTTGCTTGTAAGATGTGGGCCCGACCACTTGTAGACGGAGTTCATTTGTATCTGCAGGGTCTTTAATCTCTATAAACAACGCATGTAGAATGTTTTTTTTTGTTTCAGAATTTGGTTTTCTTTCTTTCCTTTACCAAAGATGAGAATCTTATTTCGGGGAAAGTGTCGTCATCTAGCCCTTTGTGAACTCACTGCGGAATTATTTAAAAATTAAACAAGCTGCCCTCTGTATGGCTCCTCTCGAAGCAAAGAGGGATCTTGACTCATTAAGGAGCTATCTTTGCTTTGGTCAGTCAATATTTAAATGGGTTCGCCCCATCAGCCTGCTTGTTTGATATTAGTCTGCTGTCTGCTGGAGTGTTTATATTGGAAAATCTGAGCCTTCTCTCTCATTAATCTGGCTTTCTACCCAAACTAGCAGCAGGACTGGTCCACCACTTTAATAGAGACTGAAGGATCTAAGAAAGTATAGCATAGATTCCCATGCAGTTTATTCCAATGTATTCCAGTGACTTTGTTGATGCAGTGACTTTTCCTCTTGGACCACTGTGGATGGGGTGAATATAATAAAAACTATTGGATGGATTGCAATTAAATTTGGTAGAAATTTCCATTGAAATATCTCTACATCTGCTTGATGAATTGGCATTTAATTTGGTGCAGAAAGTCATGTTCCCAGAGGATAACCCCATCTGACTTTGGCGTCCCCCAACGTTTCCACAGGTGTCTTTTTTTGTTCAAATGTATTCACAACTGTCATGAAACTTGTTCTTACTTTAACGTTATTATTATACATGGACACAGCCATGGAGGCGAAGTCCCATTGAAGCCAAAATGACTCGACTGTCTTCCTCATAGCTTTCTGCATTGTGGGGCCCATAGAGCTGAGCCGGCTAACTTCTGGTTTAGTGTCCGGCTAACTTGAATGGGGATAAAGTAATTTAATTGTGCAGCTCTTTTAGACTTTGCAAATGTTATTGGACCAAGTGGCTCAAATTCTGACAGTGAAACAAGCCATTTTGTGGAGGTTGAGACGCTCAAAAAAAATGTATCCACTGTTTTACAGACGCTTTTTTCCTGCCTGGCACTTTTCCTGGAGGCCTAATGTGGCATTAAGCTGAAATTAATTTAGCATTTAGCCTAAATACAGCCTCAGAGAGCTGCTAGCGTTGCTTGACGGCATCAATATCAGGGACACAACCTGCCTGAATAAAAAATGCAGCACATAGATATACCAGGAAGCCTGATAACAAACTGTTCTCAGTTAGAAACTGGCACCTGTAAAGAACAGATTAATTTTATGACTCACTGTTATTACAGGCTTCAGTTTTTTACCAAGAGGAGCACAAATGTACAGTAATCTTTTACAAAGCCAGAAAAGTCGAGTGAAGGAAGGCACTCCTCTAATTCTGCAGTTCAGGGGATTTTTCTGTTTGGCTCCCTTCACTCCTCCCACCCTCGTCTCCGTCTCTCCCTAGTTGTCTCTTGCTTTGCTGGCTTTGTACACTCCAGTGCACCCACTACAGCCAAGCCTAAGCTGAAGGGACACTGAGCTGTATGTAAATCAATTTGGAACGTATCCGTATGTGGAAATTGAATTAGACTTGTCAACCACACCTCTTTTAGTTCCTCCTCATCATCTCTCCCTCCTTCTGTAGTAGTCTCCTCTTTTTCAAGTTGGGCATACAGTAGCGCCATAAGTAGCTCTAGCTATAGGAAGGCTTAGGGTTAGGCTCGTGGGGTAGAGGGGATTAAAAGAAATCATTGAAGTTAGCAGTCTTCAAAGGAAGCAGAGATACTGCAAGAGGAGCCACATTTCTCTCAAATGGTTTCATGCTCAAGGGGCTTTGTGTAATGGTGAATTATTACATGAGGCATGGAGTCACATATATGTAAATGAGGCTCAGCGCTGTAAATTTGCACAGAATATCTTGCTCCGTGCATGCCTGAGAAAAGGATGATATTAAAAACAACGGTTCATGTAAACAACGTGTGACACATCCAGTTTGGGCTTCATCAATTATGCCAGTGTACCGAGCCTGTGTCTGCTTCGTTTGATTTGTTCTTTTCAAATAAAACTCACCAAAACACGTTGGCGTCAGCAGCGACAACATTTCCATCTGCCGTTACTTCAGATATGACTGAACGTCGAATCTGAAGTTTTTTTCATACAGCAGAAAAAGGAAGATGGGCTTTGTATGGCCCGCTGTAATTACTTTTTCTGCTGTGTCCTTGTCCGTTTGGTCCCTGCATTGTGCTCTTCATATGGCAGCCAGTCATTCACTGCTACCCTACACTTGCTGCGTAGGATACAGCAAGAAAATCACATATGGCCATCTGATACATCAGTGGTCAGGGATGTTAAAAGGATGACAGATGACTGGATGAAAGGTCAACTCATACTTCTAATCATGTTCAACCAACGTGAGAGTGGACGGCATACAAGGCTGTGAAGAGAAGTGTGGAGAGCTATACGAAATAATGCTGAGAATTAATTTTCAGGGAAGTTCAATTAATTCTGAGGAGCACTTTGTTAGACGCTTAAGAAAAGAGATGGGAGATTATATTTTAAGACAAATAACAGTATTTTCTGCCTCCCCGAGGCGCTATTAAAGAGCCCCTCATTCATCACAATTAACCTGGGTGACCATTAGTGAAGCATTAATTAGATGTTAGACTGTGTCTAATGAATCGCAACACACACTTAGGAGCATTGAATCAATGGTTATTGACTGAAGCAATTACAGGAGATTAATATAACTTTTCTGAAGAAGAAAAATACTCAGTTTATCAGAGGAGTAAATATTAACAAGCAGAAAAACAGCAAAGACTCATGCAATGTCTTCACAGGGCACTTCATAACACAAGCTACAATTTATTCTACAATGGCGGTTTTTGAATGAATGGAAATTTTAAGGCTGCGTCTCTCGACTTCCTCATGTGGAGTGAAGAAAGAAAGTAATTTAGAACATCCTTCAAAAGCTGTGTGTTCTTGTTCCATTCATACATTTCCCGACCTGTCTCCTGCCTCATACAAGAGCAAAACTGAGAGCAACACTTGCAGAATTTACACCGGCTTCCTGCTGAGAACCGGAGTGATTTTCACTCCAGTTCTCATCTAGTGTTCTCCATCTGAATTGCACTTGATTGGCTGCATGTTCCTCTTGACAAAAATATGGATTTAGGTGTGTAGCTGTTGCTAAAGGAGGCATAACCACATGGAAGAATTCTGCTATTCACAGAGAAACTCGCTCTCCTCCATTGCTTCCTATTTAGTGGAAAAACACGGCACATCTTGGTTGCAGCGAGGATGACATTCTCTATCGGCTCTCAAAGAAAATGTCAAATCATTTTTTTTTTGAATGCGCTCAGGAGAAAGTAAAACCAACGGCTGCTTTTTTAAAGGTCCAACAGCTCATATTTTTTTTTCCTCTGTGCTGGGATAGTAAAAAGAAGGAAACATTAATGAGAAATGGGGACCAAGGGCGTCTGAACATCGGCAGGGTCATTTTCGGCTGTGGGAGATGCACAAGCCCACACCACAGAGCTAAAAGGCAGCCGGCGAGGGCAGAGGAAACTCTCCTCAAACACCGAGTAAACATTCATGGCCTCATAAATCCGTGTGTACTCGTGCCAAGGAGTTGATTACAGGCAGATTCCACCATGTAAAACCAGAAGCTTTAATACAGTATGTGTCATCGTACCAGGGGCTGCCCAAAGCCCCCGAAATACAGCACGGGAGCATTCGCTTGGAATTACTGCTCACGTGACACAAATCCTTTAAGTCTTTACTGTATCGTGCATTAAAGCATTTTTGAATTTGCCCTCATTTCAATAAAATCATCACGGTATTGTGTCGGTGTTATGTTTATCAGTCTCACCGCTTTTGCAAGTCAAGCATAAAGATACATATTTGGGGATTTTCCATTAAGCACACACCAGCCTCTGATGTGTCATACATTTTTAATGAAACATACCGGGGCCCTTTAAAGTGATTACTGGCCGCTGGCTTATCGGATTTGGTTTAGAGCTTGCTAATAGCATGATAAGGCACATTAAAGTGATAATAAGTATTTAATGAAGTTAAATGTGGTGGGGCTAGGGCCGCAGAGGATTGATCCGTTTTTAAACAGGTCGGAATAAATGAACTTTAAACTGACAGTTTAGATAGTGAATGGTCCTGAAGTGTGGAGGAAAAAAAAGTAAATTTTGGCTTCATCCACTCAAATCTAATTCTGGTTCGTGGTCCTCGCAAACTGCGTGCGATGACAGAGAGCAGTGGGATGTGAGTGATTCCCACTGTGGCCTGGACAAACACTGCACTCCAGTTTTTTAAAATCCTCTCCCCTTCTGTCTTTATGAATCCTGCGTTTTTTACAGATAAAAGTCAGCTTTTCTCTTTCTGCTTTTCTCAAACGTCTTGTTACAATGTGGCAGTAATGCACTCAGAATACAAATGAAAGTGACTGTTTTGCATTAGATTCACCTTTGGCCCGTGGCGTCGGGAGTTTTTTTATGTTGTGGACAGGAATCTTAAATCAGGTCACACACAGCGAAAAAAAATGTCACTTTTTCTGCATTTGTCACTCGCCATTTCGTTCTCACTTGCTTGCGCTCTCTCGGTCTTTCTCATACACTACACACACACATACACACACATTCACACTCATCTTGCCTGATGTCAGAGTGATTATGCAGCTGCAAAAGATGGGTGTTCCTGCTGCTCCTTTGCCAATGCTTGGGGTGGGGCTCACTCACTGTGTCCATCTGCTCATGGCCTTAGGAGGAAAACCCGCACACACACACTGATAGCCCCGTTTAAAATACATCCACATACACACAAACGCACAGCAAAGCACATGCACAAAATAATTACCTCAGCAGGGATTCTACTCAGTCAAGCTGAATGCCAGGGGATTCAAGGACACGTACAAATCACCTAATAAATTCACAGAAAATCAAGTCGCTCCTTGCCTCAGAACGCTAAGCATTTCGTCCACGTTGTCCCCCAGATCCTTCCAAGCAACACTGAATCTGCATAAAAAGTCAACTAAGGCAATAGATTTCTTCTCTTCTTCGTCATAAAACACAGACTTTTTGAATCTAATCAGATTCACGGTTTTGAGAAAGTACCTGGGTGTTTGATGTGTCTGTTTTCCTTTTTTGTCCTTCTCTTCTTAGGGGCCTTTTTGCAAGCCATTACACTGAGACACATTACCGGGAGGATGGAAGTGCAGTCACCGGTGCTCACAACTTCACGGTACGGTGGCACTCGAGCGCTTCTGACATTTATGGTCGAGTTGATGTGCATGGCGCTCTGCAGTCGCGCTGTAAAAACTGACCCGTTCGTGTAGACAGATGTTCTTTTACTTCAGTACAAGTACAAGATCAGTATCATGGATGATCGTCTGCCCCTTTTTTTAAGCATTGGTTAGAAATCTAATTCAGGATTGTACTTCATTAACTATAATGTGATCCAGTGAAAGCCTCTGGCTGGTGCTGACCAGGACGTCTAGCCTGTGGCCTACATGATGATAAGCTGCGTTTCATGCTGGCTGTTTTTACGCCAACATTGCCATCAGGATTTTGTTATTGAATCCCCTTTTACAAGCTGATCTATTCCAGACTACTTGTTTTAGTCCATGTGTACATGTACGCTAGCGGTGTAAATCAAAGCGCCTGCTACTCTTTTGAAAATGAAGAAAAGATTGGTGTTTCAAGTGGATTTCAAGTACTTCTCAAGGCCACTCACTGAAGCCCTTGTCAAAGTCAGTTTATGTAAAGGCAGATTGATTCTTCATTCTATGAAGGTTTTTTTATACTTCAAGAAGGTAGAGATTGACAGGCAGAGATTGTAGCAGCCATTGTCAAGGAGCATTTCTGTGTTGTTGCAAAAACAGTGGGTCTTTTTTCCAAAGTTAAGAGTCTCTTGCCCCTCTGCAACTAAGTTGGATTGCAATCACTGTTTAATTTAACGCCGCGAGGACAGTTTGACAGGTCGCTTACAGCCCGGAGGAGAAATGTTTAGTAATTCGGCAATGACTGACAGGTCTATTTCCCGCAAAGTTATGCAAACAGCGTTTCCCACTCTTTCCCTCTCTCACCTTTAATTTCGAGTGGGAGGATGTTACAAGCATTGCATCAGGCTGTCAAATTGACATACTGTATTGTCTTAGATAAGCCTCGCGCAGCTGCACACTTCCAGTACCTGCTGTCAGTGAACTCAGCAATCAGCCATGTGTTAATCAGGGATCAGCAGAAAGACGTGTACTGTAAATAAACTCTGCCAGTCTGTAAATTATTTGATGAGACAAAGGAAAATGAAAATGTAATGGCTTTTGCTGGCTGCTCCTCGAGCACACATGGAGCACAAACATTTATATCAACACCAATAAAATAAACCTAAGCAGGAAGGAACTGTAAATTAAAAGATACTCCGCCCATTACAGAGATGTTTCAAACCCACGGAAGATCATTTTAAAAACTGGGCCTTACGGAGTTAATTAACCAAGATGCATTTTGTCTTTGTATGCTTTTTTCTTTTAGCTTCAGGGAATCTTCTAAAAATGAGCATATGACCAATTATTTCACTTTGAATGCATTTAGCCACTTTAAAAATTGCAGCCACACTGAGGATAACTCAGGGAGACAATCGCGATCGCTGCCTGATGTTTTCCTGTATGAAAGGTGAAGTAATCTAGGTCAAGCATAGCCTAAGCACAGAGCCCCCGAGGCTGCTCTATTTTTATTCTTAATGTAATGAATTTCCATTCCATCACCAACTGTCTCTGTAAATTGTACTGTAATTGTCAAACAGAAGTTGTTGGAAACCAAAGAAAAAAAATCTCACTCCAAAGTAATTCCTCCTGCAGTTCAATATTAGGGATGAGAAATGGTCAGTGTAGTGACTAATGACAGTTGATTTAAGAGGGCTGGAGGGCTGCTAGACAGTAAATGGAGGTCTGTAATGAGAGACACTTCCTCTGCTCTCCTGGTGCTCAGACAACAGTGTTTTCACTGTGTCTGAGGAGCCATAAAAGTCCTCTTTTCCTTCTACTAGGCCACTTCAGTGGGATAAGGAAGGAAAAACAATTATCTTACTTCTGTCACCTCCCATCCGTGTCAGTTTTCCTGTTTCTTCATCAAGTGCGTAGGTTGCATTCATTTCAGTTGTGTTTGTATGAAGGACAGAAATGACTGTTCTACTTTTAAAAGAACAAAACTCAGGACAGTCAGCACAGTCCTGCTGTATTTTGTCCTCTTTTGCTCTTTTGATGTCACATAAGAGCAGTGACAAAGCAGCTCTTGTTCTTTTTGAATATAATACATTTTTAATTACAGTACCCAGTGGGTGAAGCTTTCTTTGCATAAAATGTTTTATCTACAGCATGTCAAGGCTTTTGTCAAATTAACAATTTATCTCTTTTAGAATAACTGCTACTACCATGGGGAAGTTCAGGCGCATCCCAACTCTGATGTCACCCTCAGCACCTGCTCGGGCCTTCGGTAAGACACATAAACATCATTTTGTATTCAAGGAGCATCTCAACGCTGCCCTTTAAGTGCTATTTGCCACCGCAATGTTTATATTTACGTAAGTCAGTCTGCACAGCAGCCCATCGCTCTTAAGCCCCTTAAGCGTGCTGTCGGTAAGTTTGTGTGTGACTCGCAGGAATAGAAGAAAATGTCACACCTCATTGTGTTCGTCCACAGAGGCATTCAGTAAATAGCCGCACTCGTTTGGGCAGTAATTGGCGTCTTGCTGTTGCTAATGACCATCCACAACCGGAGGATTTGGGCGACAGGAAAAAGTCGTAACATACACAAAGTCATCTTCTGCTTAATTAAACAACGAGGAAACATTGTTAGACACAGACAATGTTTACTTTTCATCAGCACATTACCAGCTACAAAGAACATTCAGGTTGAAAGGAGACATTCTGCTCATTTTCATGTTCATAACTTTATTTTGGGTCACTACTAGAATAGGTTAACATGCTTTGGTGTTCAAAAAACACACTAGTTTTCACATGCTGTCCAGTTCTGCAGCACTGTATTAACCCTTTGTCTGAAACGCTCCGTTTTAGCTCCTGTCTCTTTGAGGTCCCTCTCTCAAATACCCAGTCTGCTCTGATTGGTCAGTTCACACACGCCTGAGTCAGTATAGCTGAGCAGCTGTGCTAAATCAATTCTCATGTGCCAAACTAGCTGCTAGGCATAAATTATGCAAATATGTGACTTGATGACGTAGTGTGATGTCAAGAAGTCACGGAATTAAAGGCGGTGCTCCTGATGAGGCGTTTCATGAGCAGTGTTTTCTGTGGGAGAGAGGAGCTTCTGTTGGTGTGGACTTTGACCTTTTCAATTTTCTTTTACATGCACAAGAATCTATAGAACACACTGAAGGAAAGGACAAAAACGAAAAAGCATAATAGGTATTATGTAAATATTATTGATCTGAATTGGGAGGTATGAACAAGTACACATAAACAAGGTTGTGCATAAAGCCATGAGGAGCTTTAACCCTAACAAGGCTGGGGTTTAGAAAATCTGTGTTGCCTGGCCCCTTTGCAAAAACTAAGAAGTTTCATAGTTTCATTTGGCCTCTGTTAAAAATGGGCATCAGAGCCACATTCAATCAAATCATGCATTTGAGAGATTGGTCACGCTTTGAAGCTTTGTTTTCAGACTTGCGCTGCTGTCTCTGCAGAGGCTTCATCGCACTTGAAAACAAGACATTCATCATTGAGCCGCTGCCTGGTCATGACAACGGTACCCACATCATCTACAGAGTGGAAGAACTCAGACTGACCCCAGGAGACTGCGGCCACGGTTTCAACATGTCCTCTGTTGCCCCTGAAAACCACATCAGAAACCCCTTCCAATCCTTCCACACAAGGGTGAGATTATTATTTCATTTTTGTGTGCAAAGCTCCTGTCAGAGTCTTTGGATGTCACAGTCCAGAGCTAAATTGTCATCAATTTGAGTATATTTAAAATGTATTTCCATACTTAATTGTAATTTCTAAAGGGTAAGGGTATCATTCAGTCGATGAAAGATTAATGGGCGTTTGACCAAAGATCAGCATATTTGGCAAGCCAGTCAGTTTGGACAGGTTCCCAGAGGGTGTTGCCTTGGGCTTGACACATTTTATCTGCACTTAGAGCCCAAAGTCGAGGGCCCATGCAGGTTTGGCCAATCATTTACATAGAGCAGGTGCAGCATCCATCTGCCGCTATTCCCAAGCATTAAAACCTCCAATTTAGTCAGGAAAAGAAACTTACCACTGTACAGTACTTAATGACCCCTGAGTAATATCTGGGCTCAGCGTTTTTAAAAGATCATCAGTAACATTTTTAACAGATGGGACATTGGTGCAAAAGACTAACCGACTAAGGCTGCATGACTCAGTGTGCCTTTCTGGGATGTCCCGGCATATCTAATTTCCAAATGTAACAAAAATTTGCCTACCACCACATTGACATTTTTGGGAAACTTGCTTATTTCCTTTTTGTTAACCAAGATTTTGATTAAACAATTGATACCTTTCCCATATTCATGTGCTGAAAAGAGGCTACAGGTATCAATCCATTAGCTTCACTTAGTAAGAAGACTGGAAACGAGGAAACAGCTAGCCAAGCTATTTCCAAATTAAACAAAATGAGTCCATCACCACGACTAAATCTCACCAATGAGCACATTAAATCTAGTTTGTATAATCATTACAAAACCATAGGTGTAAAAACGACAAGTTGTGGTTTCACGGGGGTTAAATGATTTTGTAAAGTCACTGCACCCAGCTAGGAAATAGTCAGATATTAGATACGTTTTCATATGGAGCCAGGCTAGCTGTTCCCCCACTCAGCTCAACAGCTGCCAAATGTCATTGGCAAACTTTTTAAACAAATTTTTCACATTCAACATCTCTGCTTTTTCTCCAGCATAAAAGGCATGCTCAGAAGACAACCAAGTACGTGGAGCTGATCATTGTTGCAGACAACAGAGAGGTAATGCACATTGCTTGCTTCCTTTCACAAATACAGTGTCTGAACCACAGAAACAACACACTGAAAGCACAGCTTCGTGGTAAAAAGAAGAAAGCACTATAAGCCATAGTAACAGTAGAGCAGGTCCTGCTGGGGATGCGGAATTAGGTCAGTGTGCAACAAGCAGTGTGGTCTTGTGGCAAAGCCTCCGTTCTGACAGGAAGTGCTGAACGATTCCCTAGTGGACCAAAAAGGAAACCGGAAAAAGCCGTGTGGATACAAAGGAGTCTCCCGTAAGCACTGACAAGCTCATTGTGGGGTTTCCTCCTGGCAGCCCTCTGCCAATGCCAGGACCTGAATGGAAAGGAACGGAAATAAAAAAAGAGTAAGGGATCAAGTATGTTGTGAGGCTCAGATTTGAAGAGCAGCACCAAACACAGGTGGATGCACAGTGGGGTGAAAATAGAGGGGTGGACTTTGCTGCAGTTTGGATCCAAAGCATTGCAGGCTGTCAGATCTGCCAATATACCTGCTCCCTGCGGCCGTGCCATTTGTCTCTCTAACACTGGGAGATTTTTCTAGATCCAGATGGTCACAGCTTGACAAGCTGCCGAACACACAGTAAAACGTATTGCCGTTGCGGGTGTTCTGGGTTGTTTCATGCCTTTTAGTTCTGAAAATGAGTGTAACTGCAGTGTCGTTTATGTCTTCGTGCAACACAAGTACGTGTGTTTATTGTTGTTTAAACGTTCCCATTTCTACAACTATTTACATGCAATTTTGTTTTCAGTTTCAGAAACAGGGGAGGGACGTGGAGAAGGTGAAACAGAGACTGGCAGAGATAGCCAATTACGTGGACAAGGTAAAACATCCTCTCCCCTTTGCACAGGAGGGATAAATCACTTTTTTAAAATAGAAATATTGCTGGCAGCAGAGATTAATGGGATGACTGTGTGATATATTAATGTCCTACTAAAACAGCTGCTTTTAGTCTGTCTAAAACCTCTGCCAGTGCTGCTGATCCATTGAAAGCAGATACAGACGGCAGATGGATTTGTGTAAGGAAGGCATGGACAGAGACATGGAAAAGACATCTGATCATGTCCGAAACATGAGGAAAAGACTCAGTGTTGTCATAATGAAATGTATTGTAATTCAGCGAATCAAACAACCAAAGTAAAGGCCATGATAGCGTCTCGCACATCTGTTTGAAGGTCTTTTGATCATTCATGTATTCTAAGATATATAAATCTCCTGGCTTCAGTTCTACAGGGCCCTGGACATCCGAGTGGCCCTGGTGGGTTTGGAGGTGTGGAGTGACTCTGATAAATGTCCCATCACCCAAGATCCCTTCACCACCCTGCACGAGTTCCTAGACTGGAGGAAAGTCAAACTGCTGCCACAGAAACCTCATGACAATGCTCAGCTCATAAGGTGAAAAATTACATTTTAGCGAAGAAACTCAGCCCAGAAATCAACAAACACATATTCATACTGGTGGATGAAAACAGATCAGGGCAGCTAGCTACAAAATTGCTTATATTCTTCCAGGATACCATGGATTTTACAATGATGTCCTACCCAGTAATCCATTAATGTCGCTGTTGTCATGCTTCTGTAAACTGACATTTCTCATTATGCTGGAATTAACTAAAAATATGATGTTAACTGGCTGTTTGTTTAGCTTTTATTTGGATCCCTTTTGAGTGTTTGCCCTTACATCACATACAGTAAATAAAACTGCAGGTATAAGCCTCTTAGATGTGAAGACTTGCAGTTTTCTTTGTTTTGGACTGTTGGTTAGATAAAAGAAGCAGTTTGAAGATGTCACAATGGGCTGCAGGAAAATTAGCTTTTTTTCCCAATTTATAGACTAAAAGATTATACATGAAAATAATCAGCAGATCAGTTACCTCCGCCAAGGAGATTATGTTTTTTTACTTATGTCTACTTGTTGTTTGGGAGGTTGGTTTGTCAGCAGGATTACAAAAAAACTACTGGAGGATTTCCACAAGTCAAGTCAAGCCAGTTTTATGTATACAGCCCAAAATCACAATCACATTGCCTCAGTGGGCTTCACTATCTGTACAGTGAAAATACATCCTCTGTCCTTGGTTAACAGGCTAAAGCATGCACAACTGTTAGATCTTTTCCACTTTTTCGCCTCTGCAGTCTTTATCGCCTCCTCACCTAACATCTGTCCTCTGCTCTTCGCAGCGGCGTATACTTCCAGGGCACCACAATTGGCATGGCGCCCATCATGAGCATGTGCACAGCTGAGCAGTCTGGAGGCATTGTCATGGTGAGTATAAAGCCTTCTCGCTGCTCCCACTGTGCCTCCACCCTCGTCTTCCTCTGTGCAGCCTGATTGTATCAGCGTGAACATTGTTCGGATTCTGTCAGCTAACACAATCCAGACGTGATTTACACTGAAAAGGTGTTCTTTGTTTGCTGGAAGCACAGTTAAAGACAGGTCTGGCAGGAAGTCATGCTTTTAAACATAATGATATTTGTGCTGGCGCTCCCTCAACATTCATGTCCTCATCATTACCAGTAACACCCAGTTGCACAAAGGAATATGTATAGATACACTCTCAGAAAGATTGCCCTGCAGATATGCACACCTTCAAAGGTCATTTGAAGTCTTGCAGCCATTCAATCAGGCTTTCCTGTGACATCTCTGAAAGAGCTGGTGGGCCATGGGGCTAAATCAAAGGCCACAGCGTGTATACCAAACCACATTTACATTTTTATGAGCTGTGATAAATTGTTTATGCCACACATTTGTTCAAAATTTTTTTACACACAACTGTGCATCACCCCAGGTACATGAAATTATTGCAGATAGTAAATTAGCCGCCTGTTGGGCTGCTCTGCCTGCTGTAGCACTTGACACCCATGCCAAATCACAAAGTGGTTATGAGCCCGATGCCGTTACGCCTCAGCCCAGATGTGCGTCCCCCATTAATAGATATGTTTTCTGCTGGCCATGGCTGTAGTGAGGCTTCCCCAGATGTTTGTCTTCCCCATTACTTACAGATGGCAGATGGTTTGGACCCAGATTAAAGGGCCATGTAACCAGTTAGAGGGCGGCCACATGACATGAACCATTTCTCAAACCGTGCCTTACCATGTGTGTTAATCAGCCGCAAATTCTCTATTTGGTCGACATGTTCTTTCAATTTCCCCGTCAAAATTGTATTTATTTTTTCGAGTAAACTCACACGAGTCTTCATGTGTGAGCGGTTGGGTTTAAACTGTGACAGCAAACTGTATCTCCTTTTTTTTTTATAAGGCGCTCTTGTCTGGGAGTTATTTTCTCACATGGCTGGAAATGATATCAGAAAGACTATCAGAGCGTTTCTCGAAACCAACACTATCAAATTCTCACCATCACAACAATGGCTTATAGCTGCTTCAAAGTAATGACTGTGGCTTCCAAGAGTTTCATCCATTTCTGCTGAGTCTGATATTACACTCTTTTGTGAGGAAGCACTCAACTATAAACTACACACACACACACACACACACACACACATAGAGAGACACACACTGATAAACGTGACAGAAGGCAGAGGAAAGTTTTCCCATCTTTCTTGTTAAAAGGCGGGGTGCAGCTCCCCATGATGCTGCTCTGTAATCAGAGCAGAAAATAGATTGGCTTGCCCTCAACCCTTCACATGTGACCCCGCCTTTAAAGGGCGCATGTGATTTTCTCATGTGCATGGCACAGAGCATTTGAAGACCACAGTAGGATAAACAGTAGCCACATGGGTGCCCTCTTTCTCAGGGGTTCTAGATTGACATACCGAATCATGCTCGGGAGGCAGGGTTGTTATGTATCAATCACTGGGGGGGCTGTTGTATATCGATCAGCTTTGTAGACACATGGCACCATTAATGTGCATTTTTCTATCATGCTCGAAGTGAGCTGCACTTAGGCTGGCGTCCATAGTCATTTGTGTATAAATTGAAAGGATACTGTTTACGTTTGAATTTTTATTTCCTTTTCAAACAACATGTTGAGATTTTGGAGGTGTGTGCATATGCTCCTCTGCATATGGTTACTGATAACTTTAATTTTTTGCGTCATCCTGCAGAGATGGTGATGTATATCTGCAGGCATCCATAATTCCAGCATGAGTCCCGTACCAACACAGTGCAGATGCTCAGTGTACTGGACTGTATCTTGTAGCTTTGTATATTTAATTGCAATTTCCTCAAGATAATGAATTCAAACAACAGAATTTTGCAAAATAATAAAACAAGGGTTCGTAGGGTTGTTCAGCCGTTCATCCCTGTTTGTCCCTTTTCCAGTCTCGTCTTGGCCTATATATTCTCAATGACCCTCCAGACTCCCTCTCAACCCATCTGTCTACAAATTTAGGTGAAACTGAAACTTCCACCTGTCTCTCGTCATTCTCTGTCTCTATCTGCCTCAGGAAGGGCAGTTGTCGTGCTTATCAATGCAGCGGCGGCTCACACAGCAGTAGATTTTGGAGCTCACTGCAGTAGCTCCGCTAGCAGTGGGTATGATTGGGTCTGTGGGGGTAATGGAATGGCAGATGAGTTCAGGCTTCCACGAGGAGAAAGAGTAATAGAAGAAAGATGAGGAGGCAGACCGGACAGTTACAGAACTGTTTCAGGAATCTGCAGCTTAACACTGGTCTTCTATGAAATTTGCATTTATTTTCCATCCCTTTTTTTTTTTCCTTTTTTGGGACTTCAGCGTGGCTTTGATTGAATTTTATGCACAGCCAAACATAAAAGATTACAAATAATTAACATGTTCTCATGTTCTGGGATTCCCTTTTTTTCCCACCACAGGATCACTCTGAGAACCCGCTGGGTGCAGCTGTGACTTTGGCACACGAGCTGGGGCACAATTTTGGTATGAACCATGACACCCCAGAGCGCGGCTGTGGCTGCAGGATGACTGTCGATCGTGGGGGCTGCATCATGACCCCCTCCACAGGGTGAGATTTCTTGTATCCATGAATTAAAAGTCCTTCATGATTGAAAGTTAAGACGAATGAGACACGAATGTTTATGCTGCTGGACGGGTTGAGGCAGCTGTAGTTGTAGTGAAATTCAAATTAAATCTCCACTGCACTGTCATTACATAATTCTGCAGTTTTAGCCTGATTTGATTGTTGTTTTTCCTTCATTGTAGTTCGTGTTCTGCTCCAATTAAATCTTTGCTGGGCACAATGCTGGCAAACATGTCTTCAGATTTTAGAATATAAGCTCAGTCAGAGGTTTACAATTGGGACTTGAGGCTGTTTCTCTCTGGTGTTGGCAAGTGATTTAGAGCCATTGAAGAATTAAAGTCTTGTTTCACACAGCTACTAGATTAAAATTTCTATCAGCTTAACTTTTCTCAGCGAATTAGCAACTTATTTTGCTCCTGAAGAGCCAAAGAAATTGATTCAGCTTCACTACAGCTGTCCAGTTTGGATAATTTTCATCTTTACATGATGCTCCTTTGTTTATATGTTGTTGTATGAGCAGAGGCTCAAACACACACGTGCACACACACACACACATAGACACACTTTGGCCAGAGACTAAAGCAGCTGCTGTAGTATTCTACTCGTGTTGCCTGGGTCGCTGAGATAACACTCCTGCTGCAAGTGATGGACTCTGTGGCTGTTAGTAAACAGCAAGCAGATAAGGTGAACCCAGAGCGCAATACCAGATTTCACCCTTGGTCCGGTGCCAGTCTTGTTTGTCTGATGGTGAGTCCCGCAAGCTGCAGATGAATGTTGTCAGGATGGATTTCCCGACACTGTGAAGAAGACGGAGACAAAAGGCTGAGAGACACTGTTGCTATTGTGATTACTGCTCACACAGACCCACCCACAGCCCACATACCAACATCAACCACAGCCAAATCCTGAATGATATTAGTGGGGGTTAAATCATGCACAATAATGGGTATTTCTCCAGTTTCGAGATAGCAAGAAAGGATGCCAACTCTCTGGTTGAGCAAAGAGTAGTATGATTTAGCTGTTCGAGTTAACGTGTGCCACATCCTCCAGTCAGTGTTTATGAGACGGTGGTGCAGTGTGTTTCCATTTGCAAGTTGTCAAGCAAGCAGTGTAGAAGGCCACAGCTAAAGACTGTCAGATGGTTGGGATCAAAAACTGTCACACATACACTTGCAAGTGTATGTCCAAAAAATCCTCCAACCGCAGACGGGACCAAAACATACGACTGTGGGTGGATCACACCCACATCTTGAGAAATTCTCAAAACTTTTAGCCTTTTGTTGGTGGTCCAGTAGAGCCTGTGAAGCGCTTTAAACTGTAGTAGCCTTCATGAGGAATGAAATACATAACAGCTGCTGCTAATGATTATTTTCATTGTCTGTTAATGTGCCAATTATTTTCTCGATCAACCGATTAATGGTCTATAAAATGTCAGTGTTTCCCAGAGCCCAACATTTTCTTGAAAAAATACTCACATTGACAAATCGATTATCAGTTGGTGACAGTTAATAGTTCATAGAGATAATAGCCATTATTTTAATAGTTAACAACATCATCTTGTTGCAATGCAATGTGATGCTGGGAAACCTTGGGTCCTGGCATTCATGTGGATCCCACTTGACACACACCACTTTCCCAAAGAGACCAAGTACACCCCCTCATGGCAAAAGCGCTCCCAGATGGCAGCAACTAAGGTTTCGGATAATTTAGAAACTGTGTCGTCATTACAATATCCAGTGTTTGTCAAGCTATACAAGGACCAATGGCCAAGCGATTTCTGATACCTGGAAGTCGAGCTCCTCTTCCCATTATGTCTTAATGTGCTCTGTGGTACGAGGATGCAGCTGCATGGATGAAAGACAAGTGCGACAAACAGATGAGCCCAGACCCAATGTAAAGGAATGTAGAGACAGGTATATACAGTTGCTTGCAGCACAGCGGTAAATTCAGAGTTACATTTACAAGGATGATATAAGATCCAGGGTGCTGAGTGTCAGAGTTTAGAGCAGATACATTAGAATTTGGGATAATACTGGTACTCGTAGTAACACTGACATTAAAAGTAGATAATAGCTTCAGTTACATTCAGAAACAGCAGAAACCGTTGTTGACTTGAGGGTACATCCTTCAGAAAAGCCACAAAAACTGCTAAAAATGCATAAATAAAATATAATTTACTGTGTACTTGTCCCAGAAAAACTTGAGTGACCTTTTACTGTACAAATATAAAAGAGGGAGGTGGGGGCGGGCTGTCAAAAACTGTGCTTGTTTGTGCAGCCGCTGGCAACAGTGAGCTCATCCTGCTGTTCTCATACCACATTTTTTTCAGAGAAAAAAACAGCATAATGTGCACTGAACACCACCGACTTTATGCAGTGTAGTTTTTAAATATGCACTCAGCGTTGACAACGCGGCGACTGCTTTCGCTCGTCACCAGCCAAAGATATCTAATGATGTCATGCAGACACTTTAGAAAAATGACTGCATGATATAAATGGGTCAGAATGAGTCACGGTATTATTGAATTCTTTAATAGGTTAATGAAGCACAGTGGCTCCTTTTCAGCACCCTCTGCTACATGATTATGAGATTAAACACATTAATAGTTGAGGGGGGTGATCAGTGACCTTTCATGCTGAAACTCGCGCCTCTGTTTGTTAAGTAAAGGGTGCAGGATAAATCCATACACAGTGGTACGGTGACATTTTGCCTGCCAATTTTGTGTTGATGCACTGACTCCCGGGTATCAATATTTCCTGGTTTAATTATTGGTATTTTAATTGAATACAACATTTAATGGAGTTGATTGGTTTTAGTGATGGTGTAGGTCAGGCAAAACACCATAGCCACTGCAACAAAACACAAGTGAGATGAACACAGAGGAATTGGAAGATAATACATGATGTTAGGTACACTTGTACAATCTAGTGCAGTAACAACCCTGCTATTAGCTCACAAGATTGAGTTTTTTAAAACTGTAGCAGCAGGAACCAATATTTTTGTACTACCAGTGGATTGATCAACATTTCTGTGAAGGTGTGAGTGTTGTCCAGCCGGCTCATTTTCAACTACAGTCCAATCCTAGATTATGAGTCGATGGACCATTTTAGCGTCTTTCTGGTCATTATTTTGGTTTCATGGTCAATACCTTGTTGTTGTGGTTCAATCTCCCCACTCTCATTAACCCTACCCGGCAGCAGCAGGCAGCTGTTTAGAGTAAAAACACTAGAAGTTAGGGACTGGCTTGTGAGCATAGTGGAGTATTAAGCTGCTAATTAGACGGATATTTCCCTCAGGAGTTGGTCAGGACCAAAAACAAAGCCAAGAGAAGAGTGGATATTGTACTTATATATGTCAGGTAGCCAGATAATCGACTCCAAATGTTTACTAATGTTGCCTCATAACTGCTAGATGTGTTAATAGGCAGTTTGTTTGCTAACATGTGCATCATCATCAGAGTTAACATCTGATTCCACTGCTACTAAGTTTCCAAAAAACTTCAATTAAAACCACATTAAGATGATGTTCTTCCCTGGACTTCCTCTGTTTTGATGTTTGACATAAAGGGTGAGAGATCAACTGTGTTGTCTAGACAATATTGTTGTTTAGATGAAATCAGTTGTGCTGTGTCAGTCGTAGTCTGAAATTTGTCATGGGAAACATTTTGCCAGAGTTTCTGAGCCTGCTTGAAAGATGAAAATTACGAACTTGCCCAAGTTCAAGCTTAGCTTAGCCAGTTATCTCCCAAATTGAATTTCCTGAACTATCAGCCCGAATTCACAGTTTCCTGTTGACAAAAGCAAGAATTTCACAAACCAATCTAGAACTCATTTCCCCCATCACAGATCTGGTTTATTTTTTATATATATAAGCATCCTCCTTTGACCCTCAGCAGAGACGCCTTCAGCATCTTAAACACGTTGTTGTAAAGCAGTGTAGCTCATTTGACTGTGTGCTTGGGATACTCTCAGCTTAGACTTGCTAATGGAGGAGAGGACAGGCTGCATCTAAATGATGTGATTATCAGTGACGCTGCCAGCTGTAATCAGGGCCAGGGCACACAGAGAGAGATCCGCAGAGAGGTGCTTTATGCCTGGATAGACAGGCAGAGCGAGGAAGCAGTGCTTTTATTTGCCTTTTATCTCCCTCAGTGCTGGAGCAGGGAGAGAAACACAGAGAGATAGAGGTGAGAGGGAGACACAAACAGGAAAAAGATGACAATGAAGGAATTATTTGGCGACACATTGACATCTATGACGGGCATGTGAGCCATGAAGACTTGGCCCGGGAGATTTGTGTGACAATAAGTGGAACTTTGAGGGACCGAGGAGAGGAACAGGGGCGTCACATAGACATTTGAAGTGTGGATGTCTTGTAGAAGTTGAGTTCAGAGTTGCATCATATGAATGTGGGGAGAAAGCTCAAAAGCACTTTCCTATGTCTATATGTGCAGAGAGATGAAGCCCAGCAGGTAGCCGTGGCTGGACTTTGAGGCCAAGAGGTGAATTCTTTGTCAACACAATATGAGGTAGCTGCGACTCTTGTTATTTTCTTGTCGAAATGACAGAGTGCAAGTGAGGTGAGAAGGTGCAGAATGTCATTATCTGAAGACATTCTGCCGAGGAGAAGAGGGAGAGAGCTAGTTAGGTTTCTGGTGGGTAAATGTTTGCAATAAATTCAGCTTGTGTTTTGCTTTTCTTCCTGGTATTTAATCACCATAGGCTCCTGCCAGTGTTGCAGCCTAACATTTCCCAAAAGGTCAGACATGTCTCTCCTGCTTAGTGCAGACTAAATGCATGTCAGTCTGTTGAGCAGCTTAGAGAGCAGCAGAGACAGCTTCATGTCAGTCAGAGAGTCCACAAATAGACGAGCCCTTCAAAGCCCCCATGTGACCAATCCCTAGGATGGGTTAAATGCAAAAAAACAATTTCACTCCTTTTTACTGTGTGTGATTGTTTGTGACAACTAAAGATTCTTCTTCTTCTTCTTCTTCTTCTTCTTCTTCTTTTTCTTCTATTATTTAACATGTTATCACCGAGTCAAGTTAACTGCAACATTTTTATGCTGTCAATAGTTACTAACCTCATGCACCAGATGGTTTCTTACACAGAACCATCTCAGAAGTTGTCCTTGGGAACTGTTTGGTCAAGGACAGAAACTTGGTAGTCTATTGGATGCACCATCCATCGATCATTAACCTATCAGATCGCCAAACCACGTGACGTAGTCTGATGTAGCCAGTCGTGAGAACAGCATTTTTTTCCATTGACAAAAGCCTTCACTGCTCTTCTTCGCTGTTCTTTTAATGAAGAAGACGTGCTCTCCACCATTGTTGTTTTTTTCAAGCAGTCACTTCTTGCTGTTATCACCTACATGGTTGTCACACCAAAGTCACGCCTGCAAATGCCAGTAGTTCCTCACAGGACGCTGATTGGTCTGACCCACTGTGGTTCGAACACAAGCACATAACCTGAAGTCTGGCTAGATGGATTCTTCTTTCCACCATCATTTCAGTCAGGAGTATTGCCAAGATCAGATCATTTCTTTCATTCAGTGATCCACAAGCTTTCATTCTTCGTCTCCAGCCATATAGATTGCCCTAAGTCATTATTTGCCAACTTGCCAAGGAAATGAGAAACTCGCTTCCAATTTGTACAAAATACCAAAGCTAGGGTTCAGACAAGCTACCTCTTCTAAAACTAATTTTTAGCAAATGGCTTTAAGTTAGAACTTTTCTCTTATAGGGTAAAATGTAGGATTCAATGTTTCTAGACCTTGAACCAAGTTAGGGACACAAGTGTAAGACATCTACTTTGAATTTGACCGTTCTTTTTCGAATCTGTCTCTCATGAGTCTCCCAACCTAATGGAAACACTGGTGAACACTTTTGTTTGATGTTGTGTATTCTTTGAAAGCTTTGTCTCACTCTAGCTCACCCTGTACTTACCTGAGCAAGATGGTCTGTGTCATCAGAAAATATAAAAGGAGCCTCACTGGTTTATAGTAGCAGTGGAGTTGGTGGTAGCTTGCTGTGAGGCTGTGAGTTTTTTTCTTGCTTACAATTCTGCTTTCCTCAACATCCCTTTTAGAGTTGTTTACTGCCGAAGCATGCTTATTGTCCATTATATATGAGAAATAAGGACTACAGTTATAACCATGAATGTATAAGCAGCTCAGACAAAAGGTGGTTAAACAGAGTAATGTATGTATTGGAGGATCTGTGTAGATTTTTTTCAACTATGAAGCTGTTTTTCTGCGGTGTGTTCCTGACCTGCTGATTCTGATTTCAGCCGATTCCAATTATCTTTCTATGAACTATAATTCATAAAGCAAGAGGTGACTGTTTGCTTGAAATGCCTGTTTAAGTGAATTCAAATCACCCCGATCAGCATTTATGCAGTTTGTACTAACACCCGGGACTCTAATTTTGAAAACAGAATGACAGCAAGACTGTCATGCTGAGCTACAATGAAGCGAGTGCACATAAATTAGGTAAATATTTAGTTTCTTTCAATTCAGGCTGGCGGCCCCAGTTGAGGGCTGGTGGCATGTGTGTGAATTTGACTGGCACAGAATCCGATATAGCTGACACTGATTGACTGAAAACCAGCGGATTCTGGTCTCTATTTAGTGGCTGGGTACATCTCTACCTGTTATGCATGCATTACATATTTTTGCCAGTGGTTTCTCACTATTCCACAGGCTTCATGTGCCAAGATATGCTGCAGTGTGCCAATAAAGACAATGGAGACGACTGTAGGCTAGTACACAAGTGGAATGTATTTTATGGGGAAGGAAATAAATTCAATAGATTTGTTTGAGCTGAAATATGCACTCAGTGCCTTTTGGGGAGTAACACTGAATGAAAACAAACTCCACAGGGCACCTTAAGCCCAGTCCCCCCTCGCTCAAAATCAACAGACACGGGAGGGTTTAAATATCTGTTTTTCCTGCGCCTTAAAAACATTACTTAATGAAAATGGCAGCAGTTGAAATGCTCTATTACATTTCTCATAGATTTGGCACTGTCAATAAAGACGCAGAGTCAATAACAATGGATGTTTTCTTCCCTCTCTGTGATGGCAGCTTCACTAACGGAGCATACGCTCGACAGTCAGTGTCACAGACGTGTCAGACTGTATGACGTTGATGAGATTATCTTTTAATAGTGTGCGCTATTCACAGTGTGAATCAAACATTACTCACAGACAGAAATGAGCTGACTAGTTACAGTTTTGTGTAACACTGTTGTGCACAGGCAAATTAGTTCCACCTGAGCGGACTACACCTGGAGAGGGTGCGGAGCTTTGTGCTAATATTATCCAGGGAAACCTACACTCTCTGCTCGGATAATTTCCTGGACAGCAGAGCAGTCGTGTGGTCTCAGCTGTGATAATACACACCTTCAGTGTGGGTCTACTGCAGACTGACATCTATACATCTGAGCTGTTCCTACATTATATAATGCAGATTTTTAGTGTGTCTTTCTTTGGGTAAACTGTGTTTTATGAATTGTTGACTTCATGGCTTTTCATTTTTTGTTTTCTCTGGCATCTTCCCACTGGTTTGAAGATAATACATACGGCTGTTTTCTCCACAACATTATCTTAGATTTTTGCTCAGTAAGTCATAGATGTTTAATGTTATTGAGCAATCCAGTGTCTAGTTGTACTCAATCATTCTCCGTATGTCCACAGTCAGCGTCTGCATGTCACACAAAGTGAACAGTAATGCAATGTTGTCTTTCCTTGTTCGTATAAATTAGTTTCTGAAAGCTACAGACATTCAGCTGATGGCACAAAGGCACTTTGAAAGCACATCAACATATTCTGTCCTTCATGATGCATTTGTGCTCATCTGCGTCCAGACAGTAAAGTCCTTTGGTGTTTCAGCTCATTCCCATTAACAACTGCACCTGGCATTAGGTGATGGAGAAGTTAGATATTCTCCAAGCATCTCTTGACACTCCGTGAGGCTGACACTGCATCTGTTGCCAGGATGGAGTCAGCACCTGTTAACTCGAGGGATGTCAGCTGCAAATTAGCAGCTCAATTATCAGAGCCCTGTTCATACACAATCAATGGCCATATTGGACATCAGTCGACAGTAGACCATTTAGGAGGGTTTTTTTGGCTCCTGCTACGACTGCATGAGGTGCCCTCTATATTAAATCGTGAAGCTTACAGATGACAGAGCTGTGTTTGATTGGCTATAAAGGTCATTTCACCTATTCAAAATCTACTCAGTAAAGTTGCTTTACCTTTGTTTTTAGTCGGCTTCACTCAAATTTGGCAGATTTAATGCAGTCGAACACAACTGTTCTGCCATAACTCTCACTTTTATGTTGGGGCCTGTAATGTACAGAACGTTTTCTGACACTGGTGTTAATTAAATGTTTAATCACTAAAGGTGTGTTGAACTGGACTGCATTATATTCAGAGGTGTCAGTAATATTCTCGGGAGGGAGGACAGAAAAGTAGAAACACACCTCAGTCACGTATAATCCAGCACAATACTACCTTTAACTTTGACCTCAGTAATAAACAAGTCATTGAATTTACACATTTACAAAAATACCACCTAAAACTGGAACAACAACAGTCTCCACTAGCCACCTTAAAATGCCTGATTCTTTTCATTTAAGATCCATGCATAATTCCTGGAGAAATTAACAACAGTTTTGAATGAGTTAATAGTTTAACGATTAAATGCTTTATAACCATTTTATAAGCAATTGTAACATCAATTGCAACTAAACAATGAATAATGGTTTAATAAATGGGTTGCAAAGCATTTCATTATTTGTTGATAGTGAAAAAACTATTAACTAAAGTTAAATTAACTCACTTAATTTAACTAAATGTGTCATTTATTAAGGGTGGTTATTGTGAATTGTTAGCAACATGCAGTAAACTCATTTCTGCTTGTGCCTCAAACAAAGCATGGCTGTGTACACAGTGATGCAACTCAGACCTGAATTAATGTTGTTTTTGTCAGACATGTATCCAGCAGGCCTTGCTAATACACTCCATGTGGCTCTAATTTGGTCCAAAGAAATCTGATTTACCTCAGCGAGGAGCCTTTACCATTAATGCCAGTTTATTGAGAACAGACTGTGTTTACCCCTCATGTGCATTCCATCCCTTAATGCAGATCCCAAAGCATGTCTGTGTTCTGTTATCAGCGGCAGCCCATGCTATTTACCCAGGCTTTGGTCTGGACAGTCTGTCTATCCTGTTTTTGTTTTGGTTTTTTTGTGCTTAGGTCTCCACGCTCTGTTTGTGTGTGTTAAAAGAGTTTAACAAGTGGATCTGGGAGCAGACGAGGGCAGGCAGACACAGGCCGATTGGCTCTTGGTCAGTGAGAGATGAAAGCGGCCGACACTCAAAGGTGGCCGCTCTGAATGAATTGGACGCAGTTGTTTCACCCCTAGGGTGACCGTTAGAAGAGGAGGTGTTTTTTCTCTGTGTTCGTTTGTTTTAAAAATAAAAAGCTGATTTCTTTTCACATTGAATGCCTCCGCCGCTCTGTCCAGTCCCCTCAGGAGGAGATTCACTATAGTCAACTAAGAGCAGTGAAATATCCATGCCACTGCAGCAGCCAAATCCCCCTTAGGCAAAGGCAAAGCATCATCCCCCTCTCTCAACCGCACACACACCTCTATCCAGCACCCGGCTCCACAAACAGATTCTGTGTAATGTTGAATTTTATTATTTTATTTTTTTTACAAATGTGCCCTGTCAAGCAGCAAGCCTCGCAGACAGTCTCCACACCCCGCTGCATCTGAAGACCCCAGTCAGCCTATCGCTGCATAAGTACGTGTTTGACATGACTCTGTCTGAAGTCAAGCTTTTCAAGCATCCGATGCCAGCTGCCTCTGTCTGTGCCATGTCTGCCAATCCTCTCTGCTCGCCACTGCTGCCTGCCACATCCTCTTTCTGAAGATAGACTATGTCCCGCTGTGACTGTGAGCTGTGAGATACTCATTTTACACCCCAAAGGTCGCTTTTCTCTGTCAGTCCTTCAGTGAGGGCTGTTGTAAGTTGTTGTTAGCTGGCATTTAGCATGGGGTCGAGGCTCGGTTTTACTGTATGTATTGTATGTGCTTGTGTTTCATACTGCCAGAGGTCGAAGGAGGACACAGGCCTTAGAGGAGGTTAAGCACAGGGGCAAATGTGAAAATGTCGCTTCGTCACTGCGTCTATATCTCTTTGTAGTTGTTGTTTAACATCTCTTTGGGCACATTTTGCCGCTCTTTGTAGTCCTTTCTGCCTCTTCTAAGTAATTTAGTGACTTTTATTTCCCAGTTTTTACCTTCTCTGTGGTCATTTTGTGGTTGTTTTGGGCCCAGTGTGACATCTAACCATAGCTCTGGCCCCCCTCCTGGTTAAACAGCAGTATTTCTGCCTTGCTGTCTGATCCATAATTTAATTTCTCCCTTGCTGTCTATTTGTGGTTTAGCTTACCTTTTGGTCTTTTTTGCATGTGTTTGTTTTGGGGAATGTGCCACATCTAACTGCACCTCTGGCCATGCCTTTGGTTAAACAGCAGGATTTTTGTCATTCCATATGGCGGTCCTTGACTCATTTTCCCTTTCTGTTTGTGGTTTTGCAACACTTTGTGGTCTTTTTTGGGTCTCTTTGTGGTCATTTAGTTTTGTCTTTGTTGTCGTTTGGTATCTCTGTGGTCTTGTTTTGCATCCATTTTCAATCAATTTAAAGACTTTTTTTATCCTTTTGCCTCTAATTTTTACATTTCTTTCTATTTCATTTCTAACCACACCTCTGTCGCTGCACCTCGTAAAGCAGCGTTCTGATTTCTGCCATTTTCTGATCACGATCCTATCATGTCATTCCCTCCAGTCTTTTGTTTTCCTTTCTTTTCGTTCTCCTTTCTTATCTACATATTATTCCTGTTTTTTAATCTCCTCGTCTCTGCCTATATTCTGGTTCCCGATTCTTCGACTCGCAGACGCTCACTCCAGCAGGAGGACCGTTCCTCGAGGCTTCACAGCTGTTATTGGCATATTGTACAGTTTCATCTTTAAAGTCATAACATTTTCTCTTTTTCAATACGAAGTCCAATTTCTTTCCTCACTAAATTAGACATTAGTCAGCCCTTCAGGGAAACGATAGCAGGGAGTGAAATTAATGTGGTCGAAATTGTGTGGTTTCAGGCTTATTATTTCATCATGGTTTCACGTACAAATATGTGCTCACACACACAGACACACACAAGTCGTCCAAGTCCAGCATACCCCTCCTCCGGCTTTTCCCTCCAGTCAGTTGCTTAAATTGTCCTGGTTTAGCCAGGACATGCCTCTTGAAAATGTAGCTGCCAGAGAAAATGTTTCTCTGGACATTTGATGGGTCGCTTATGTATTGAGGAGGATTGAAAATCTATTGGACTGGAGCTGATACGATGTCAGTAGACCATTAAATTTGTGTGAAAGAGCCTCTTGAATGAGCAGATTGAACAAAGCTCTGTCTGTGCTCTGGCTCAGCAGAATGATTGAGTCCACCATTTTCCAGATCATTTTGCTTTATGAACCGTAAAAACACACATGATGCAGGACTTTTTTCTGCGTCTGAGGCAAAATATCATGTCTCTCATTCCTTAATTCCAGTCAACCTTGTTCCTTATTCTTCTTATAGGTATCCATTCCCGACAGTGTTCAGCACATGCAGCAAGAAGGACCTCGCTGCCAGTCTGGAGAAAGGTGTTGGCATGTGTTTGTACAACATGCCCGAGGTCAAGGTGCTCTACGGTGGCCAGAAGTGTGGCAATGGCTACGTGGAGGAGGGAGAGGAGTGTGACTGCGGGGAGCCAGAGGTGAGGCATTCATCTTCACTCGCTTCAGTGGAGTGGATCAGTCTCCAGCACAGTGTTTGGACTGGGCAGCTGTGTATAACTATGTGAATGTGTAACGGTCTGTAAAAAAACAAATGTTTTTGTGAGATAAACAAAAGTTAGAACAGAAACCTTGGTTGGGCAAAAAAATTATTTTAAGTCCTTGGTGAGTCAGGATTCAGTGAAGTGTTGTTAATGTGATTCAGAAAAAATCCAGGGTGGTCCTTTATGCAAAATGCCCAAAAAAACAAAAAACAGGCCTGATTTTCTAAGATTCTTATTTCATTTATGATAAACTGGCCCCTCAAATCAATACACAAAAGTGCCAAACATGCACTTTTCCAACTTGATTCCCGCCTCTCGTCCAAAGAAAACAATGGTAACTGTCCTGTGAGCAGTGACCCAGAACCAAAACAAACTTCCCGTTAAACTTTCTCTTGACATTGACGTTGTTATTGCGCCTTAAAAGCATCAAAACCTGCTGTGAAAAAAAAAAGAGCCTAAAAGCTCAGCAAACCACCCGGGGCCTCCAGTGTAAGTGTTTTATTTACATCACACCTCCTCTCCCACATGTGCTGAACAGTTCTCTGACAGGCTGCCATGGTGATGTCATGTCCTCGTCGAAGGCCCATTAATCAAACCACTGTCCAACTGTGTGACAAAGGAAACAAACAAAAGTGTAATCGGGTCGAGGCTGGAGGAAGGTTTCTTTGGCTGTGCCACCCAAACAACTCTGACACTTCCTTTCCCGCACACAACTCATGTGACGCAAAGCTCACGTGTTGGATGCGTGCATAAGTTGCTTTGTCTCATAAAGACATAAAAGTAGATTTGATTATGAATATATCAATCAAAATCTGTCAAGGTTGATGGATTTCTTCCAGAATATTACTCAATGAAAACATCTTTATTCACTTATTTGCCTGTTTTTCCATCCAACATCTAACATTACGGTTAATTTATGATCATAGAAAACAGAGAAAAACACTCTTATTTGAGAAGCTGCCATTTTTGCTCGAACCACAATGTCTCAATCAATTATAAAAAAAATTGCAGCTGATTATAATTATCAATTGTTTCAGCTCTACATCTGACACACTTATACTGCCCCACTTGATCTGCTTCTTCCTTATAAAATATAATTAAGTATAGCTTTTATTATTTGCAGTAAAGAAAGAAAGTTAGAAGTAACCAAAGCTCAAAGATTCAGATCAGTATCTACCTTCTGTTGACTGAGAAGGCAGAAACACTGCAGATTCTGGTGGCAGCCTATTAAATATTCACAACGTATAGCGACTACTTGAAAATGAGATCAGCAGAAGATATGAAACGTTGATTAAATATGTATTGGAAAGATTGAAATAACAGCTGTAGCCTGCTGAGTTTTACACCTTGATATCAGAAGCTGTTTACCTTAAATACAGGAGGTCTTGAGTTTATAAGCTGAAAATAGTGATATGAGAAGTATAGCAGTTTAACTAGGAGGTCCTGGTCTTGTTGAGCTCTCAAGGTCTGATGTTCTTTGACGAGTAACAGCATCGGCTCGCAATGAGCACATAAATCAGGCAACGAAACAGGTTTAATGGTCGTGATTACTGAATATTTAGCAACATCTTATGATGATAATCTGCTGCCGCTGATGTTTGTCAGTGTAACTTGTAAGCGACAGTCAGTACCAGCAAAAATTAGCCTGCTAATATGATCTAAATGAAGGGAGAGAAGAAGATGGATAAGAGAAAAGGAGGTCTGCTGTGATTTGTTAGCATGGGAGCCTAACAAATGTGGGTGTTTTGCCCTATAATCCTGATCAAATGGAGGATTGTTTCTGGAAAAAGACTTTTGGAGAGGGCAAATAAATGTTTGGCCATTTTGGCAAACTAACTCCTAAAGGATAGGTTCAACCAAATCACTATCTGCTTCCCTCCATGCTGATGGAAAGTCAGGTGAAGTTTTGTAGTCCACAACACATTTCTCGAGCTTCACAGCAGAACAGCATTGCGGCATTCTCCCTAACTCCCTAATTAACCCTCATTTTCAAATCAGTTTGGGATCTCGGGGCTTCCGGACACTTTGATTAAGCCGGATGAGCTGTATGGAGCCATTTAATTTAATTTTTCTTTTTTTTTGCACAAAAGTCCCCTTCTACTTCATTTGTTTAGGAGAATGCTTCAGTGCTGTTTTTGCTGTGAAGCTCCAACAATGTTTTATGGATTCAAAGCTTTATGTCCATATGGAAATAATAGATAATGACTGAATATTCGCTTTTGGGTGAACTTATTCTTTCAAACCTGCCTGTCTGAATGTGTTTGATTATTTAGTTAAGCGGTGTTATGACTGCGAACTCCATCATCACGCAACCCTAGGTAATATTTAAATGGAGTCATTGTGTTTGACCACCAACGAATCGACTGTATAATTTACATTTGCCAGCTGCATCCCTGCCACATTTCCCCCTCCAATAACCCCCGTGATATCACCACAGAGACCCTTCATGTTTTATCTGCCAGCCCACCTAAACCGAGAGATTAAAGCCACCTTTTCCCTCCTCTCTAAACAATGCGCTTACGTCAGGGCCAAGAGGTAAACAGGCAGACTCATAAAACCACACATCAACTGAAAATTAGACGTCCAACAATCCGGTTGCCTCCAGTTCTAAGCCTTCAACACGTCTTGTCATTACCTTAGAAGCCCCACAAGCCGCCGTGTCGAGAAAAGATAAATGATCGTGGGAGTTGTTTTCTGCAATGCGTGACACTACTTGGAAAACAAAGCTGATGTGTTCGGGCGTCCAATAAAAGCTAAATATTGCAACACCTCCCTGAAGTCTTTTACAGCATTACTCCCCTTTCAACTTCTCCTTATGGACCCTCCCTTGTCATTTCCCTGCCGGCGGCCAGCTGATCTTGTAGTGAAGAGTCTACAGTCGTCATCTCTTAAGGGCTTTCAAATCCCACTCCTGCTCGTGTCCATGATATTCTCATAGTTAACAGCAATATCTTTCCAATCTTGACATCAGATCTGAAGATTTTACTCGCCTGATTTCTCACTTTTTCCTTTCTTTGCTCCACATTTCCAAGTTTTCTTAAAAGGGTCATCGCATTATGCACACTCCTCTTTCGGCAAGTCCAAAGGTCTCCAGAGCTCCCAAATTCAAAACATATGTGCCTCAGTAAATATGTCTCAATGTCTTAGAGGTCTTGAGGTCAGGGGAAGAAAGGATGGAAACCCCCGGACAGGAAGTGCCCTCTCTTGACCTGGAAGTCTTGAAATGACAGAGACCAGCTGACAGAGGAGCTCCCAAGCGATGATCAGGTTCACATGTTGTTAACCATTTTGTTTTCTTTCCCCTAAATCAGGAATGTATGAATCCATGCTGCAACGCCACCACATGCACCCTCAAGGGAGACGCTGTGTGCGCCCACGGACAGTGCTGTGAAGACTGCAGGGTAAGACTTTTCATGCAGGCCTTGGTCTGTATTGTGCATTCTCCTTCCACTTTGGACTTCATTTTCTGATTAAACTGCCCGACTGCTGTTCTCATAGCTGAAAAAAGGTCTTGAATTGTATTTCCACTGCTCCTCTGAACATTGCACAAAGCTTTTCTCTGCAGAGACGGACATTTTTCATTTCCAAACTCAAGCATAAAGACCTAAAACTTTCTGAAACTCTTTTAATTTGCCCTGGTAGGTTATTAAGAGACTCATAATAGCATGCTCTTGGATATAATGTAATATCTTGGGTTAGCTCATTCTAACTTTGTATATTTTACCTCAATAGGCAGGTTTCATTCGAGAACAAGGTCTCAGGTTGGATTGTATAAAGTTAATCTCCACTGAGTTGTCAGTGGTTTCTGCTTTATCATGGAAATCTTCTTCCTAAGTATCTCAGATATGTGTCCTGTTTTTGAAAAGGAACATTTGTTAAAGATGATTAAATGATTCAATCTCCCTGCACAGACCGCAAATTAGTCCCTCCCTGTGATTTACACGAAAACCATGTTTGACCTCATGGCATGAGACGACAGCAGTGTATAATGTTCTACATAAGCTAGAGCCTAATGCTGTAGGTGCTCATACAATGAGTGTATAGCTCATTATGGACAATAAAAATGAGCTGGCAATTTTACATTAAAGTCACGATGGCTTTCTCACAGGGTCAGATCTACTTCAAACATGGCTCAAACCTGAGTTCACATCAAGGCAAGGCCAGCACAGTAGTAAAGAGAACTGTAAGTTGTGCACAGAGAATAAAAACATTACATTGTATTGTAGTGTCCATGAGTTAACCTAGCGTTCTCTAAAAGATGCCTCTCGTGTCGGATCAGTCTAATTAATGTGTTTTTGTGTTTTTTTTCCACCTTTGTGTTGGGATGCAAAAGAGATAAACTGGCCTTTGAAAATCAATAACAGTAATGATCACAATATGCTTCATTTTTAACATTCTTTCATGCAGCGTGATTACAGTGTCAATATCGAGCCAAACATAAAGGACGTGAGCAAACAGAAATTAAAACCGAATCAACCCAAAGTCGTCTCTCTAGTCTCTAAAATCAATTTAAACTGCTTACTATTATTAGGGGATCCACCAGCGAGAAGTCAGAGTGATCATCCTTCACACTCATGGTGGTCATTAATTAGCTTTCAACCGCAAAATCAATTTAAAAACCCATCACAGCTGCAGCCTGTGAACAACTGAGAACACTTTCCTTCCTTTATATCATTTTTAACCACACTAGCAACACACTGTTGGTCTGTGGATGGCAATGTTGCTCCACCACTTTGATCCAGACTGAAATATCTTAACAACTATTTAATGGATTGTCACTAATTTATGCACTGACATCCATGTTTCACTGAGGATGAATCCTAATGACTTTGGTGATCCCCTGTCTTTTTATTCAACACAACTGTGACAGTTACAGTCGTGGCCCTTAGTGAAATGTCTTCCATTCATGCCCCCTTTTAAATGAATTGTCATAACTTTGGTGATCTTCTAACTCTTAATCTAGTTCCATCATCAGGTCAAGATTATGCTTCATCTAGAACAAAAGCCTAATGGTTGTACTCACTCCCTGTAGGACACCAGGTGTCAATAACGCCCAAGCAGTCCCGTCATGTTTCAGTGAAGACATAACAGAAAAGCCCAAACGTGTCGACTTTAACAGGTAGATGAAGTCAGCAATGTTGCAGATCCGAAAGAGCTTACTGCACTGTTTGTGTTTACAGCTGAAACCAGCTGGCACACTTTGTCGAGAGTCCAGTAACTCCTGCGACATGCCGGAGTTCTGCACCGGTGCCAACCCTCACTGTCCGGCCAACGTTTATCTGCATGACGGGCATGCCTGCCACAACGTCGAAGGCTACTGCTACAACGGCATCTGCCAGAATCACGAGCAACAATGCATCACCCTGTGGGGACCAGGTAAATTAAAGTTTGGACTGTGTACATAATCCTCACGTATATAAGGGAATCCCGCACTTAATTTGGTGATTATGTTTTTGTATTTTTCTTGTTTATCATTGTGCGCAGGAGCCAAGCCTGCCCCAGGGATATGCTTCGAGCGAGTCAACTCTGCAGGGGATCCTTATGGGAACTGTGGGAAAGACTCCAAAGGCTCCTTTGCCAAATGCGATGCGAGGTAAGACTCTGCAGCTGCACCGATGCGGTGGAGGTGCGGAGAAATCACTGTGCAGAAGAAAACTGATTATCTTAAGTGGTGTCATTAGCAATCATCATTACGGTGTGAAATCTGACATGTGATCTTCAAACAAAAGTTTACATGGGTGAAGAATGTAATTGGAGAAAGATAGCAGCTAATTACGTTCTGAGGAAGTATTCATGAATCCTTTCATGCTATTCTTGTTGGCTAATTGTGCTAAAGATCTTCTCCCTTTGGGTGAATTCTGTAATCAAGCTCTTTGTTAATTGATGTAATTGCTTTAATGGCCGGAGGACTGAAGCGGTGCAGCTCTTCAGCACTCTTTCATCTTTCTCTACAGTTACTTATCTTTGTCTGTGATTGACAGGCCTTTATGTTTTACACTTTTTTAATTAAGTGTTTTACTATCTGTTTTTTAATGTTTGTGTGCACGCATGTGTGTTTCCGCTTTTGTGTGTGTGTGTGTTGTATGTAGGGATGCTAAGTGTGGAAAAATTCAGTGCCAGGGAGGAGCCAACCGGCCAGTGATCGGGACAAACGCTGTTTCCATTGAAACGAACATCCCGCTACAAGAAGGAGGGCGTATTCTGTGTCGGGGAACGCATGTTTACCTGGGTGATGACATGCCTGATCCTGGACTGGTTCTGGCTGGGACAAAGTGCGGAGACGACATGGTGAGTTCTTCATTTAACTGGGTACAGACCGAGCGTAAGGTCATATTTAATTCCTCTTCTCTTAAATGCTAAAGACTCGATATTGTCAGAGTGGTTTATTGTCTTATAACCACACAATGCAGCTCCAGCGTTTGTCCTGTAGCGATCCCAAAAGACAGACTGTTCTCGCCTACTGTAGTATTCCTTTGGATGCTGAGCAAATAGTCCTGCAGTACAGAGCCGAGGCAGGGAGGGGCTGTTCTCTCTAAAGGAAAGAGCAAATAAAATTAACTCTGAGTGAATCCAGTGATCCATATGTACACATCATGCTCAGGGCTGGACAAATGGACAAGCCTCTTCTGGAAACCAGTTATTTTATCAGGTGTGTCTCTCAACTTTTCTCCTCTCACGTGCTGCCCTCAACACCCCTCTCACCACACCAGTGACATCAGGAAGACTTCTGGCTTTGAACAGGAGCGCTTACCCCCTTAACTGCCTCCAGATCTGTTCTCTGTCCTACATTAATGGCAAACTGGTTGTGATAGCATATGATATGAGGCCCATATGGGCAGTGTCACCAACTCAGCTGCCATGTATCAGAAAGTAAACAGATTAAAATGAATCTATACTGCAACTCCATAGCTTAAACTTCCAAAGTGCTTGAAGCTAACTTCACTTACTTGCTGAGTCAGCTGGCCTTTGTACTCTCCTGATGCTACCAGGTGTAATGACGCTAAGGTGCATATACAGCGAGGCATTCAGAGTAAATACTCAGTGTCTGAGGAGACATCCACTCAACAGCTCCTCTGGGTCTCCCTGATGGAAGTGAAAAAGGAACATTGTGCTTTCTGTCATTTCCTCTCATGTTATTTTTAATTTTTAGATAAGACATAAATTTAAAGTTTTGTCAGAAGAGGTCAAGAAGTCATGAGGACTACACAACGGACCTCCCCTACCTTATAGAACAGAACAATAATAACATACAAAACATACACATAATTCAGAAAAATGCAACAAACACTTCATTACAAGTAACAACACAGATAGCACAAAACCTAACCAACCATAGACAATGATCCAATAAGTGGATTACATTAATAGAAATACATAGAAACAGTGTTCATACAAGAAATAATTAGACTTGATGAGCTCTTATCAACGTGTCATTTAGCATTCTGTCTCTGTACAGCATCATATTTCAGGGTGTACTCACCATGTTTTGTTATTAAAACAGTACAGTTAAGATCTCTCTTGTATTATATGAATAGAATTTTTTTAAAAAAAGGTTTCTAAATGATAATGGTAGAGAAAAACACAAAACATTTCTGATGAAAATGTATTTCATACTAAAAGATTGTGAAGATTGGAGGGGTGTTTATTTGCCCCAAAAATTGTACAATAACTCAGATTGTGATAAGATAAAGTTAATAAAACATACAGAAAATATTACACAAGTTATAACACATGGCCCTGAACTGGCCAGACAGCACTTGCTCCTTTGCAAACAGCCACGGTGTTCCCTCACAGCTATTGCATTTGCCAAACCCCCTGCAGCTGTGGATTTATTGTCTGAAAGGCCAGAGCTCTGCCTACGTGGCTGGAATTTGGCCAGAAGTTAGAGGGCTGGGTAGTGTTGTCACAATACTGGAATGTCTTACTTCGATACAGTACCTTGAAAAATATCGATACCATGTTCAATACCACCAGGAAAAATTGACACAGTTTTATTAGAAGATAGATATAAAACCTGATGTATCACATTAGTTTCTATGTTTTCCAATTAAACTTTAGATTTGTTTAAAGATAAGAAAACTGCAGTTATACTCTGCTATCTGAGCAGAAAACATGCAGTATGCATTAAACAGCAACTAAACATGTGCACATACATGTCAGATTCTATCTTCTGCCATTGAGCTGTACACACTTCTTCTTAGTTTTTGTAGTCATCTTTATTTGCTTTCCATTTCTGCACTTGCTTAATGATGCTTTTCCCTCTTATAGGTGTGCCTGAATCGGCAGTGCCAGAATGTCAGTGTCTTTGGTGTGCATGAGTGCTCTAGGAAGTGCAATGGACGTGGGGTGAGTGCAGAGTGCCTACTAGCTCAATATTTAGTGTTAAATTATGCACCGTAGCCTGTGAATCAGTGGAACACTCCTGTGTGGAGTCTGTATTTACCCATTTAGTCACTTTTTGACTAACAGAATTAAGCCTGTCTCCCTGCCCTGTAATTGCACACAATAGCAGAGCAGTGGCGTATTTACAGTGGAGCCTGTGAGTCATGGGCTGCTGCTTCTTTTCTGTATGATCAATCTTGATTGTCCCACTGAGGTTAAATCAATCCCATTTAACATCATCATTTATGGCCTGTGTATAGTGTTGTTCATCATCTTCTTACTAGACAGTTAGAGAAGACACAATGCGGCACTGCAGGGAGAGACCACAGTAGGCGTTGTGTTGGAGAATAAAAGTAGCTCTTCCTGCCAAGAAATGATCACCTTTCTCCCTTAATAATTCAACAGAGGGTGCTTTAATGTTTTATTTACTTTGTTGTTTGGTTTTTAGAATCAAACGCTCACCAGGGGCTGAATCAGCTTACGGTAACCTCTGAGAATCACTGCATGTCATAGTTATACATGCCACAGTGATAAATTACAATAACAAACAAAAACTTTTATACTTAAATCATATATATTCCTTAATCTCTCGCATGTTGTAACTGACCAAACAACCCTGAGCAAAGCTAACAAAGCTAGAAGGTGTTAAATACCTTTCCCTACTTACCCTGAAAGTGTTAGGGTCAAACATGGAGAAGCGGATGAATACATTCAAGCCTGAATTGTGAAGGTTAGAACAGCTTTTGTTACACAGAGGCTCATCCAGAGCTCAAAGGGAATATGCTAAAACACCAAAAATCAATGCCACTCTACTGTTCAGAAACACTTAGAACAACAATATCCACTAACAAAGGCCAGACCTTCATCAAAAAGGGCTCTAACATGGAAGCCACAAGGCAAGAGAAAACAATGGAGACCCAGAAGGTCAACAGAAACACGGCCAAAAGAACTTAGGACCATGTGCTGGACAGGAGTTGTGAATGACTTGTGCTCCATTAGGACAGAAAGATATAATATGTAAGAACTTTAAAATTTCTACTGACAGCTAGACCTTAATTATATATTTTGACTTGTTTGCTTACATTATCCCAAAAGTTTTAAACTATGTTCAAAGAGAAATCCACAAGTTTACTCAAGGTAACATTTCATTAATGGACGAAAGTACATTTCCCCTCCAGCTCCAGTCACCATTACAGAACATAGACACCCGACAATGGACCAGATCGTTGCTGCAGTCAGGTTGATAAACGAGAATGAACATAAATCCACTTTTTAGTCCCAAAAGTTACAAAGTAATTTCTCAGCTCTCCTCCCGTCAGTAAACAGCCCCGGATCAGAGCAGAATCCGATGTCGCTGAGGGTGTTTATTCCTCTAGAAGGTCTGGCTCTGCAGCCGACTCTCTCCTCCAGCTGAGAAGAGACCATAGAATCCCCATAGTGGCAGAAATTATCAAGTCGAGTGAGTTAAACACAACTGAATGTTATGGTGCTCAACAGCAAATAAAATGTTGTAGTTGCAAGTTGATCAGCTCAGTGCAATAAAAATAATCACATTCAGATGCTTTGCAAGAGAATTGTAATGTAAAGAAATGGCTTCCCATCGAAAGTCTGGACTTCATCTGCTGCATCTAATCTCCCTCAGACATATCTGCCATTCTCTCAAACACATCACACACCAGGAGACCTGCCTGGAAAAGTAAAGTTTGAAGAATATTGTTTGCCTGGATCTCATCTCACTTTATCTTGCAGTGCACCTGTGGTCAGATACATTGGTATCTATATTTGTTTTTTATTAGACCATTTTATACGTTACATAACCATAAAAACCAGACATCTTTGAGAAATAGATTAAAATGTGAAGTGGGATCTTTCTCTATATATAAACCACATGGATATGGGAATTGTCTGCGTCATATCATATCTGATTTATATGCCATGTTTTAAATATATGACGTATACTTAGACATCGTTGTGATGTACAGTGGATATAATCTGGCTCTGCACAGTTGTTTTTCGTATCCATCTTCATCTTGACTTTTAATTCTACACAAGAGAGGCAGTTGATAACAACCATATCCTTGTGACAAACACTATTAAGAGATTGTATTTTCTTCGGTGTTGTAACATTTCCCTTCACGCACACACACACATAAAACTCTCCCAAATAATACCTCCCTCCAAGCCCTCAAGTGCCTCTTAACCCCATCACCTTTCACAAAGGAGTATCCATGGCCTGGAGGCAGAGAAGGCACTTGACTGTACGTCTGTGCTAAATGTAAATCCCCCACAGCTGCACAACTCCCCCTGAACCTCTCTCCCTCCTCATCCTCCCTTCAACTGACAGCTGGACTGCGTTACCTCACCAGGGAATCCTCCTGGATCAGACTTCTGCTCTGGAAACCTGAGGCATCGCGGGGCGGACTCTCCCATGCACATGTTTTATCTATTATGGCTCTTAGCGCACACACAGCCAGTGTCCTCTTCCATCGAAAGTCACTCTGACTAACTGAATTGAGTGGCTTACTCATAAAAAAATAAACCAATTCAGTTTTCATCTTGTTATTTGGGCGATGGAGGCTTTGTAGAGGGAGATGCATCATTTATATCTGGTGTTTAGCTTCTAGGAATACAAATGCCTTTTGATCCTTCTTGACACAGAAGAAAGGAAGTAAAGCTACCTTTTTATTTGCAGGTGTGCAACAACAAGAAAAACTGCCACTGTGAAGCACACTGGGCTCCTCCGTTCTGCGAGAAAGCAGGCTTCGGTGGGAGCATCGACAGCGGGCCAATGAGACTGGCAGGTAGTGCGGACGATTTAATCTCTATCCTCACTCATCTAGACAGAGAGACAATTCAGAAATAAGCAACAACACAAAGCTGCCCCAGCTGCACCTTGTACAACTCTTTTCTTGCAGAGTCAGTAGTAGATTGATGTGTGGGTTTGGACCGGAGCGTAACTTTCCTAGAGCAACACAACTCCCCTTCCACCCAGCAATACATTACACAGCACAGTCTGAAGTCGTACAAGAGAAAGAGAATTAATTTAAGTCCTCAGAGTGAAGAGCAGGAATGAGAATGTGAATCACAAGCTGTGCTGCCGACCGTGGCCTCGCTGTAACGGTCTTTGCGTCATGTCTTCTCATTGTTCTGTGCTGTAGATGTGCGTGTGTGTGTATTAATGTGCGTGTTGTCATATATGGCATCAGCCGACAGTGTGGTCATTACCGTGTCGATCCTGGTCACGCTGATCAGCCTCCTGGTAACAACCGTGATCGTCTTTCTGAAGAGGAAGACTCTGCTGCGCCTCCTCTTCACCAATAAGAAGAGCACGTTGGAGAAACTCAGGTGACAATCAAAGAGCCAGTGAGGTTTGATGTGGGTCACGGTGACAGGTCAGATTATTGAATTAACATCACAAGCAAAAGAAATCTTTTAACTTTAAGAAACAACCGACAGTTTGGCTCCAACATCTTATTTTCAACAAACTCAAGTCAATTTGTTAAGACTCAGGTTTTCGCTCGGGTGCACCCTAAAGGTTAAACATAACATTTGGCAAAAAAGATTAATCCATGTAAACATTCATGCTCTGTTAATTAATTTGAGCGCAAGGATTTCCCAACAGCCAAATGTGCTGCTTATCTTAAAGGTGCAATAGTCCAAATGTAAATAAAAGCGTCGACCCAGCACCGCAATTCAAAAGACTGATAACACTTTGTTTTACTTTTGTCATATTCTCTGAATAATTTACAAGTTTCATGAAAAGAGCCAGGTAATTAGGGTGTAATTACAGGGGAAATATCCTTTGTGTGAATTGGTACACTTTCACTTCATTTAATTTCAAATTAATTACCAGTGTCACTCCTGAGTTTTGTAATCAGTGCACAGTAGGTCACACAAAGCAATGTGAAACTTGTCTACAGGCAAGTTTCCAGTAATTGTGAATGAATAATTTAGCATTATTTACTTAGTTTTCTTGTTTTTTTCTCTGAGAATTTCCTGTTTCCCCCTTTATTTTCACCAAATAACAAGCATGTTGTCTTCAGGAGATTTCCTTGGAAATTACAGACGCTTAAAATTTAGCTTGACTGAAAAACTTTTGACTCCCTCGCTCACTCAGTTTGACAAGATTTTAATATGTGGTATTGGTACTATTACAAAGGTCATGATGTTTCAGTTTTAGTGAGTTATACAGTTTATCTGAAACTGCTATTTTATAAACAGGAAGAAATCAAGCCTGTATGTTCAGTTATGATCAGCTGAGGAACACAAAAGTCTTTACTTTTCATTTTTGTGATTCGACATATAAAGATATGATCAAACAAACTACAGTTTGGACCTTTTAAAGCTCCTGAAACTTGTGTGTTGACGTATTTCTGCATAACATTAATGTTTCATGACTCAACAAGCAAAGAGTTCAACTCTCAAAAAGGCATCTAATCTGCCAGTGGGTCTGTTTTGATCCGAGTTGATTGACAGCGGCCTGGCAACATAAACAGGCCGCCTACAAACGGTCATCACAGTTTGACTCAGACGTTGCTAAACTTTTCTTCTGAAGCCGTTAAATTCTTTGTATATATGAGTAATCTTTTCAAAAAACGGGGAAAACAAGCCTTTAGTTTTAATAATCATTATCTTAGGAACACAAAAGTGTGAAAACATTGTGATTAAACATGAATCTACCAAAAACTAAATCTACCTGAAATGAGACAAAAGAAAAACTGCAGACTGAACCGTTAAGTACTGTTGCTGTGTTCATAGATCTGTGGAGGCCAACAGACCGACCAGCCCCATCAGGACTCAGTCCATGTACAGGCCCACGCCTCAGCGCAAGCCTCCACCCAAACCCTCTACAGCCAACATTTATAAGGTGAGTCGCTCGCTGCAATATGACTGTAATTGCACTTAACAAACACCTCTCACATAAACTGTATATATGTGTGTGTGTGTGTGTCTGTTTTATTGACGGCCCGTTTGATTAGATTCTTTAGTAATCGCACTCCATTAGAGCCCTTCACTAACCTGCGACAGAGCCTCGGTTCACAGTTGTCATGCTTCCAGGCTTGTTGACTAAACAAGATGATGGCAAGCCGGGTAATTGATTCAGCCTCGCTGTATCTCTCTCTCGAAGAAATATTAATTATGGTGCTATTGCTGTCGGGACGCATAGAAACTTTAATTGAGACTCCGGATGTTGTTATTTCAGCCCCTTTTATTATTTGTTTGTGATAAAAAAAGATTTATTTTTCATGAGGAGGCGGCACAGTTGATTGATTCAGGCGGGGGAGGAAAACAGGCTTTGATTTGTTTGTTGGAAATGATAAGCACAGAGGGAGATTACCTATCATTTGTATGTGCATGACAAACTAAAGCTACATGCATTTGTATGCATGAGCGCGCGTGTGTGGATCTGATTCGTGTTTGCACTCGCCTGTATCTGCGGCAGCGGGGCACAAACGTCATATCTAACATCATAATTGAGTGTAAAAGTTCATCCAGATTATGTGTAGAAGTATTCAGTCCGCCGGAGTGACTTTTTGGAACAGCCTGACCGTTCTTATTATGGTCACCACTTCGCTGATGTCCAGATGTCAGTCAGCATCACAGCAGCTCTCTTTGCATCGTGTGTGTGTGTGTGTGTGTGTGTGTGTGTGTGTGTGTGTGTGTGTTGTCCAGCAGCCAAATCCTTTCTGGCCATTTTAGGTGTTATTGGTTTGTTCTGGAGCGGCGGGCTAACAGCTGGTCAGGACATGTGGTCAGACTCCGGCTTTTTACAATTTCAGAACGTCATATCTAATAATGTTGTTTTTCCAGTTTTATGACTGGCTCTGACATCAGCTATTTCACACTAATGAGAGCTTCGTGACTGCAGCGCTCTTTATCCCTGCTCCACACCTAAACATCTCAGGACGAGACAAGGGCTGCAACTAATTATTTTATTCCTCTGCTAAAGTGTGCACTATTTGTTTTATGAATGGATCTGCGAGGTGTCAGAAAGAAGGGAGAAAATGGCCATCACAACTCCCCAGAGGCCAGTTTAACAGCTTTTAATCACAAGTGCAAAATGTGTGGAAAAAATGCCAGGACCAGGACATGCATTAATGCGTTTATTTAAAGCAACATTATGAAGAAATTGAGTCTCATTACATCATCACAATGTTATGTGTTGAATACTTGTATCCTGAAGTAAACCATTCACCTTATTACAAGAGCCTGTACCATCACAGTGATTCTGAAGCTGTTATTTTAAGGTAAAAACATTTCATAGCGTTGCTTTAACGTCCAATTATTTAAACATTCAGACGTTCTGCTTCATAAAAGACAAATTAGTTGGCCTTTAATTTTCTGTTGAAAGATAAAATTTCAGGTGCTACAGGACTTCTCTGCGGTTGTGAGAGAGTGGATGAGCGAAAGTACAAGCAAAAATATATTCGGAACACTTAACAGCAGTGTCTCTTCCCAGAAATCATGACCCGGTTACTCAAGATTAGCCACAGACCTTGCTCTGAGCAGTTTCATGCAGGAACTATTTTCTTTCAACCAAACTACACACAGCGCAGAAGCAGGTGTGTGTCTACTCTCGGACGAAACGGTGGCGGTTGTGACAGCGTGGGATGTGACATTAATGCTGTCCTCCCCGGCTGAGCTGCTTAGTGGTGAAAAAACATGTGTAAATGCTAAAATTAAGGATTGCTTAATTCCATCGAGCTGCTTCAGGTTCACGGTCCTGGTGTTGGTTATGCTGGTTCTCTGTCACACTGTCATGGCTTACTGGAACACTTGAATCGAGCAGAGTCATCGTTGATGTCATGTGTAACACCTGCTATTCCTGCTATGACAAGTCAAAATGTCTGCTTTGACAAGGCTTATGTGCTGCTGCCATAACAGATGACACATAACTGCTGCCATTACTGTGAAAAACATCCTCTCATCCTCTTCTCAGCCTTCTTTCCTGAGCGCGGAGCCTCTCCTCCCTCCACACAACTTCCACTCTCACAGCCTGCGCAGACTGCCCCTCTACCAGCCTCTGCACATCAGCCAGCCCATGCCGGTGTCGCTGAGCGTGGGTCAGCCCACCCTGCCTCGACTCCCGGCCCACCACAGGGTCCTGCCCGCCCACACGTCCGTCTCACCACCTCGAGTGCCACCTTTTCTCAGCCTGCCGCGCCAGCAGTCGTCGTACAGAGTGGACCAGGTTTGTGTGATGACATGTTGATTCATTCTGTGGCAGTATCGCTCAGATCTCCACTTCACGTCGACTCAAGACATCATAAATTCTCCAGTTTGTTGCCTTTACTTTGTCATCGAGAGTTGTGCAATAGGAATTTATTTTTGTAGACCACAGCTTTAATGGACCATACACATAGCATAGGCCATTAAATCCAAGTTGTGTGTATTTTACTGTACATTACTCCTGACCATTTTCTAAACCATACCGTAGGTTTCTGCATCGGTTTTCCACAACATATTCTAGGCAGACATCAGTTTTATTTCATTTTTAATGTGGAGGTTTAAAAATAAACCCACGGAAACTTGAAACTTTCCAGAAACAAGTCAGAGAGAACATTTAGTTTCCTTGTTTTTTGCTTTTGTCAGAGGTGCATTATCATTTGATTGCAGTGAAACTTTTGTGGTGCATTTAAAGTGGAAATAGACAACAAAAAGACCCTGTAATATTACTGCTGGTGCCACTGTTGCAAAGACAGCATTAGCAACATGGCTACCACTAGCAGCCAAAGCAATTTGTCATGGAAACCCTGATCTCATTGCTACGAAAAAGACAGAGAAAAACACCTGGCTGTATTAATATGTAGGCAGGTTTTGTTATTTTCTGATCTAAGTGCTAAGGGGGAACACGTATCAATGGGGAACACTTTGACACAACAGCGGAGCGCCTTTGATCGAGTGAATGCCCGTCTGTTCACTCTTGCTCTTCACAAAGGCAGGTGCATTTCCTTTGTACCATAATTCGACCTTCATTTATTTTGGAAAATTCGAGCATAGTGGCAGCCTGAATAGCATAGTGATGCCGAGGGAGCCGATCTATATGTGGACTGTGGCCAGTTTAAGGACACGCTGGTATCTGAGATGCAAATAAAAAAAAAGCTTTGCAAGTAGTGGAGCTTTCAGTTGTTTCACATCCATGTTGGCCTAAAAGATGAGATTGAAAGTTCATTCTTGACCCTATAAAACAGATACTGACAGACAAATCTCACATCTGGTTTTGGGATAGAATCTACCCTGATACTTAAGGTAATTATGTCAACCACTGATTCTAAGCTCAAGGATACTTTATGGAGCCATATGATGGATTTACTGATTTCTCAGATGTCACAGTTTCCTTGGACACACTAATGAAGAGCTTTAAAATCAGTCCCTGCTCACATGGCATTACCATTAATACAGTTTTAACAATATCTGAAGCAGAAGAAATACTCACTGTGATGTGATTACATACGTCAAGCAGATTATCGTGACATACTGTAATTGACAGAAAGCAATGGAATGGTATGGAAGGGAGGGAATCAATCTGAAAACCTGAGCTACTCTTTAAAAATGCTCTGCAGTAATGTGAGATATATGCAGATTGTAGTTAATGATCTAAAACATGTACATCCACCGGTGTGGTCGTGTGGTAAAGGTTGTAGCAACGTGTTAGATACAGACAGAACTCATTGCATTCCTGCACTGCGGTCGGCTTGTTTGTCCACCGATCGACAGCGGAATTCAATCCGTCTCCCTCCCTGCGACCCAACTCCTGAGTAAGGCGCCGCTTTTTGCCGAGCCAGCAGTATTGGATGCAGTGGAGATAGTAAATCCATCTGTCCGCTGGATTTGGTGGTGGATCCAAATCCTGATGCGTTCCCGTACCCGCGCAGCACGGAGAGTCCTGCTGGATGCTGGCTCCCTGTGAGACACAGCAGGACGCACGGAGATTTGACAGATGTGCGCTGCTTTGAAAACAGGAAGAGTTTAGCTTTGTGCTTTGGCACTTTGTGTCTGCTGGATGAAGATTATCACAGAATCACTGATGTAAAGCCAGAGCATGAAGGAATTAGAGGGAGGCGCAGCGGGAGCCAATTTTTAGATGCATCCAAGGTTAATCAATCAGGTGAGCAGCGGCAGTGACACAACCAAGTACATTTACTTTACAGCCTTAGTTACTAGTTGCTTTTTAGACTAATATTCTACTTAAAAAACATGATAACTTACTAAACACAACACCGTTTTAAAGGTTATACCAGGGGTTCCCAAGGTTTTTGGCTCGTGAGCCCTCTCAAGGAATCAGTGTGTAGTTGGGGCCTATTTTTATAGATGCTCTGTGGAACATCTGTGTTGTGGTGGAGGCCGCTAGTTTCTGTTAGCGGATTCCATTTCTAAACTAACGATAGCTACTGTTTCTCTCTGTTAGCAGAGCGGAGAGAGGCCCTGAGACGAAGTACTCAGAAATGTGCACATCCTTTCCATTGTCGTGGAAAATCCGCCGCGTCCTTCACAAAGAAATCCACATTGAACAACTTAAACTAATCGTCCAGGGGCAACCAAGAGAGACGGGGAAGGTCTCATTTTTCACGTAACAATCCGCTCACACATGACCAATAAAAAAGTGATAAATATGTAAATTGCCACAAATTGTTACATGGAGCCCCTGCAGGACTTTTACTTGTAATAGAGTATTTTTACTTTTTTAACATTGGCAACCACTGTGCGGCAGAAACAACTGGCATCACATTCAGCATTGCAGCACATCACCCCTAATTGTTGTGAACGTGTGCCAACTAAAGATGCACTTTAGCTGAAAGGCCACTGTTTGCTTTATAAATAGGCTGCCCAGTGGCCTGCCAAAACAATGAAACCCTGCTACCTGCTAATATCTACCAGCTCATTTTGCTGTAATGAAACAGATCGAGCAAGTCGAGACGGCAAATGCAGCGTAGGTCAGAAACAGGAGAGAGCGTTCTGTTGAGATTTAATAACAGGCCAGCGAGGACGTGCAGAACATCAATCCTGGGATAGAAGGTGTATTACAAGCTTATTGTAATACTTGACACAGCCTTCCCTGCTGTCCATGCCAATATGTCTTACTTTAAAAGACTTTTTCGCAGCCTAGCTTATGCCTGTGTGCCGTTTAATGTCGAGGTGTTTCCAGGGGAATAAATCCTACACTGCCTTTATTACAATGAGGTGAGAAGAAAAACGGCGTGGCAGCTGCGATGTTTCACAGACTGACCCGCGTGCTGAGGGAAAAACAAATAGCAGATACCCACATAGTCAAATAAACGTGAAGCAGATCAGCTCAGATGCTGTTCAGGTGCTCAGAAAGAGCAGAACCGAGGAGTAAAATCGTGCCTTTTCCCTAAATGTCATCTTTTTCTGGAACTCAGAAAAATTGCTTTGTTTTTGGCCAGACAAGCGCGCATTTTTCAGTTCCTCCGGTGGGTTTTGAAAGGTGCTTGTAAGCCCAAGGCTCATAGATCTTTCTCAAGCCACAGAGGACAGTGCAATCCCTCATTTTGAATTAAGACATGTGAACACCACCAAGACTCCGGTTACAGTGCGAGGTTTTCTGCCAAGAGCGGCATTAGAATGCACATGGGTCCTGGATTATTCTTGCATCTGAGTGGATGCATCTGCCCATTTACATCTTAGTTTCCCTCTGTCAGAAAAAAGCAGCCTGATTTTGCGTTTCTGGAGGAGTTCTTTTCGCTAAACTATCCATAACTCACACATGTTGGTTTGCTGGGAATTAATGTCTGCTTAAAGATCACAGTGGGTGGCGAACTGTATGTGAAAGTCAGTGAAATGCTCTTTTAGTTTCACACTAAATTCATCTAATTGGATCACAGGAATCCCCCACCGTGTACATTTTATTACCCCCAAAACTCTCGACAAGTAAGAACATCATCCACACGGGACTGTGGTGCAGATTCCGAGTAAAACAGACCTGCTGTGCCGTTAACGGAGCTCAGACTGATTAAAGCATCGTAACATTTCAACCTCTGTGGGGCACCTTGTGTTTTTAGCTGCATCTGGAGAGCTTTGGGCTGTTTTATGCAGCGAGTTTTGCACATTTTGACTTTGTAAAACCAATTAATTCCCAGTTAAGCGGGGACTACAGTGCTCCTTAGCTAATGAATATTATATGGCATTAATGAATTGGTTCTTTTGTTGTTTTATAACTCCTTACTCACTACCAGAAGACATTTATTATACTATAATGCGACTTTTTATAAGGTGTTATGTTATTGCTTTATTTGAGACATCACTGACTGTGACAGCTGAAACAATTAATCAGCAAATATTAGTCAAGAACTACAGTATTTTCATAATCAGTTCATAGTTTTTTAAGCAAAAAGGGCTCAACGGTCCTGTTCCAACTGCTCAAATGTTGATGTTTTCTTAGTTATATGTGATAAATAAGTGCATATTTTTGGTTTAGGACAAATCGATCGATTGGAAGATGCCTGGTCAGGCTGCTGAAACTGAGACCAAAATGATTAATGGTTCAATCAAGTAAAGAAACAGCCAATAAATCAATGATGAAAATGTTGTTTTTATATTTCCCTCACTTATTCCAACAACACACAGACTACGTGGCCAAAAGTACGTAGAGACCCAAAAACACCCATATGTGATTTCTGATCATTGATCTCTGCTATCGCAGCCTCCGCTCCTTTGGGAAGGCCTTGCATAAGAATTTGGAACCTGGCTAAAGGGATTTGCTCCCATTCAAGAGGATGAATGATACTGGGCAGTAAGATGTGGCTCCAACCTCCATCTTTCATTTGTTTAACGACCAACTTGAAAAGGTCAGCGTTGGGATAGATGCATCTCTTAAGTCTTAATCGGAAAATGTTTGTTCCGGAATGAGGCCTCGTCGGAGTATCCAAATGGAATATGCTGTTTTACATGACTGTGTGAAATTCATCATATTCTTAATAATAGTGAAAATGTATTGTACGTAGTCGTTTTCATTGTCAGGAAATGGTTTCCCTGAATCTGTTGCCTCGTAGTTTGAAGCATCATTTTATATCAGATCTACTTTAATTGGAACCAAGTGGCCCCGAACGACAAGGTGGGTGGACGGGTTATAAACACTCACAGGTTTCTAGCTGAGGCATAACGCTAACCCTGTAAATTCATGAATCCTCCATCTCTCCAAGTCCTATCCATGCATGATGTGGAAAACTTTATGTTCCTCTGTGTGCATAGTACATGAAGTTTGTCCGTGTTCCCTCCTGACGGTGTGTGTTGTGGTGCTGGGGAGGTTTTGTGCATGCACACGTGTGTGTCTGCGATGGTAGGCGGGCTGCTGGTAGCAGATGTTTATCGCTGCCTCGCCTCCTCGCTGTAGATTAGTAACACATGACGGCACCCCGTTCAGATAACCTTCTACACTCACACAGCGCCGCCACAGAGGTGGAGACGGGGAGGAGGAGGAGGCTTCGGGATTCATCTCATGTTAACTGTGTTGAGTTGAAAGAAGATACTGATAACACAGTGCCCTCTAGTGAAATGTGTCTGCTTTTGTCTCCAGATAACTGCTCAACAGATAATCCATGTTTAAAGGGAGGTCGAAGATGATTATTTGTCTCAAGAGACAAATAAAGTGGTGTCTAATCAGATTAATGTCGGGATATTTACTGTTTTTCAATGCCGACTTAGTACAGTGCTGATCTGCATTTGAAAATCAATCAGTTCTGAAAAAATCCATCATTTCTCAAGACACACATAAACCTCGATCATCATCTCTGTGCACTGAATCTTAAGTAGCAGGGCTGCAACTACTGATGTTTTCATCTCTTTAATATTCGGATTACTTTCTCAATTTAAATACAAACACCCTAAACTTTCAACATTATCCTCCTTAATTTTATACTTATTAAAATTGAGCACGTGTACATGTTCGACCGGATGGACTGAACTTTTCTTTTTCCTTCTGCAGGACTTTGACAAGCCCAGTCCACCCCAGAAACCCCTCCCCGCAGACCCTCTAGGGAGGAGCTCTCGGCTGGGTCACGGTGCCGCAGCAGCAGGGGTCCACATCCCCGGAACTGGACCTCTTCCCATCCCCATCCCCACTGTGCCCAGGCCTCCGCCCACCATCCCTTTACCCAGCAGGTCAGTGCAACTTTACATTGTCGGATTCATTCAGACGTGACAGGGTCCTGATGGACAGAGTCATGACGCTTGAAGTGTTTCCAGTTCTGGCACAGATGGATTTCAAGTCAGTTTTCTATTGTGACCTTAATTAATTGCTCGCCTGAGGTAAACTTGCTTCATCTTCACACAAGTGAATCACTTGATAAATGTCCTCGTCCAGTTTATCAGTTTTTTTGTGTCACTTTGGGAGTGCTGGTCTGATTATTCTTGTGGTTGTGTGAGGGTTCTTTCTCACCAGTTTGCCAAACACCCCGAGGGAAAAGATCACTTTTACTCTGATCTTAGAAAAAAACCTCCTCAACCATTTCCAACGTGCTGATTTACAGTGTTTCCTGAATAACACACTTTTATTTTCTGTGTGCATAAGAGGGGAACTTTAAATGAAAGATTTATTGAACTCCTTTCACAGCCTTCCTGTATTTAACCTTTTACTGTTACAATCTTCACATCAAATCCACCGACATTCTGTTTAGACTTATGCTGTGTTAAAAGTGTTAAATACGTTGCTACAGCATGTCCGTCCTAATAAAATCACACGTTAGACATGAGACTGAGATATGAGTTGCCATAAGATTAACCTACCAAGGTGTTATTTGTATGAAATGTATGTTATGTTAAGATTTTCAGTAACGCTGCTTGAGGCTGCAGGGATGGTGCAATAGCTTGTGGTGTTCTTATCATCACTGGTTGTGCAATATGTGTTATTTGTGTGGCGTGTTGCTTGTTTTTTATGCTGTTTTGTTATTATCTCCACTATGCAGGCAGCTATGTGTTCACAGTGTTTGGGTCCAAGACAAAATTCCCCACAGGGACAATAAAGTATATCACATGGTATCATATTGTACAGTATGTACTGTGCAGTGTAACATCATTAACATGCTTCTGTTTACGTTTCAGACCTGTGCCCGTGTTGCCCTACAGACCACCAAAGACTCATAAGGACTGCTGAAGTTGTGACGTCATGGACGAGTTAATCTCCCGCCAACAGACAAGAGACTGTCTTGATTTGCACTAATGACTGAGACTCTGTAAGACCTGTTGGACGCTCGGAGGAATCACAGAGTTTCTCAACGAAAGGGGGCTAACATCACACCTCGGTGCTACGCCTCTAAAAGGTGCTATGTTGTCCTCGCTCAGGTACCAATGAACTATTTATCTATTTAAATATTTAACGTCGACGTTACCAGTTTGTGCACAGAGCACCCTGATCAAGACTGATTTTCCCCACTGAAAAGTGCAGAAAAGAAGGGAACATGGTGTCACTGAGGATGTTTCTTTTGCATTCTTTGGCGATTTTTATACTATTTTCTCAAATGAAATGCTGAAATAATATGATGTTTTTATAACCAGCGAAGTTGCTTGAATAATTGAAGTGCAAAAAAAAAAAAGTTTCTTTTTTTGGAAGAAAACGAAGATAAAGGGAAATGGAGCACAACTCAGCAAGTTGTCAGCGTAGCTTGTGGGCCATGTGCAGCGTTATCTATTCAGTTTTCATATTTTTATGATGTATGAATACCAAATACATCCGTTCTGTTCACGTCGCCGTGGTGCTAGGAAGCAGATATTCATCAAATGTTTGTTTTTGCTGTTCAATACACGGACTCATCAAAGCCTCGGACCACACTACTTTTTATGGGATTATTCTGATCTGCTCATTTTACAGCCTCACAGTCAGTCTCCTTATTCCCTTATAAGTTCACTTTTGCTGTAAAGTACGAGCGGCAGAAGTACTTTTCACACATTTCAGACTGGCTCTGACACACTGCTCGGGGCATGTGTTGGACGCCCAACATGTTCTCCTGATGCTGGCAGGCGCTGCGGAGTCTCGACAGACTGATTGTGTTCCAGAGAATTACACCAACACCAAATAATTCAGCATTAGCTCTGGTGTTTGTATGTTTAACATTTACGCTCACTTTGTCCTCGAGTGTGCGAGCCAAGAGGAATGACTTCAGCGCCGCGAGCTTTCCAAATCTCCTCCTCGACTGTGTCCAACAAGATGTTTTACCGTATCTGTCCCGTCTTCATAACATTCCATTTAGATTCTGTATGGTCGTGTTACTCCTGAACTCGAGATTATTCACGCATTCACAGCATCATTCATTAGATCCAGAGCTCGGCGTTGCACTTTGAGTCAGGCCATTTCCTTGGTGTTGTTTGTTGTTAACTTGCTGTTTTTACAAGGAGGGATTGAAACTTTACAGCGTCGTTCTTTTTCCTGTGTCACTTTTGGATAATGCATTTTATATTTGCAGAATGATTGAAGCCTGTAAAGCCCTGCATACATGTGCGAGTAACGCTTTAATCTTGTTTTGGAAGACGTGTTCGACCATCAGAGTATCTGCTCTCCGCTGGAAAATAATTGTCAGTGCTGTGTCGATTAACCGTTAAATGTTTATGCCATTTGTAAATCCTAAATGTAATGTGTTTATTTGCATAACTGTAACATGTTTAAACACCCTTGTAATGTGTAAATATTGTATGTCAGTTATCATTTTCTCTTCCTTTGTTTGTCTTTCTTTTATTTTCTACATGCACAGTAATATAAGAACTGCTTTGAGGCCGGCGCAAACATGATGTTAAAGCTTTCAACATGTAACCTTTAGGCCAGAGACAAATGTTTGAGGAAAACATTTAAACTGAGAGATTTTATTGATGAAATCAGAGCCAAATAAAAGTTCCTTTATGACTGTTTACAACAAGTTGTTTTAATTACATTCTCACTTTGATTTGTAACCACAAGTGGCTGTTAACGAGATAAATAAGGGTTCATGAGGATATTCACCATTTGATGAACATGAATAATTAACTGACTTTTGTTGTTGTGTTTTGTCCGCTGAGAGGATAAATGTGCCTAAAGCTCAGTATGCAAAATGCAACGTACCCCATAACAAAACCAGCTAATAAGGACTTTGATCATTGGGAATGTTTTTATATGGAAACAACTGTCTAAGAAGAACAAATGTGACTTTTGAGAAGATGCTTGGCTCATCCTTTCAAACAAAGTGATTTTCAGTGTCTGAAAATGACACAAAAGTACTTCAGACATGTGCATCATCTTCCTGATGACTGGCTGTGTGTGCCACAGACCTATGACCTTTTTGTCTTTCGAGGGTCCGCTCTGCTGTCTGAAAGTCTGCTGCAGCAGCCTGTCGTGGTTGTTCAACACTGCCACCTGCCAGAGAACGATGGTCATTACAAAAAGTGGTTCCCTCCATCCCTCCAGTTTCATCTTATCAGCTCCTCATCACATTTAGTTAACTTAGACCATCACTGAGAAAGATTACAAAAACAAGAATTCTTGACCTCTGAACTATAGAACCAAAAGAATATAATATCATCCACATCAGTGTTTTTAATCTACCACAACAGACTTTTTTTCAGGGTAAATTCAGAATAGAAAGTCAAGGAGTAAAGTATGGCATCAAAGAAACTGTGTACTATAGTTGAAAACAGTGACAGTAGTTTTAGTTTGAACAGTACCAGTTATCAGTCACCAGTGGTCCTTAAAAAACATTTTTAAAACTCTATAATAATGTTAGTGGGAAGTATGAGTTTGACATTTTGGGAAATATGCTTATTCACTGTCTTACCTTAGAGTTAGATATCAATCATATAAAGATTTAACTGCTTTACCCCTCTCATGTCTGAGGTCAAACGTTTTACCTTCTGAGATAAACAAAATATATATCAACTTGTGAGGACAGGTGAGGATTGTAATTGGTCCAGTTCATGGATGAGGAGAAGTGAGCTGGTTAGGCATAGAAATTGTCAGAGCCAATCAGAGCAGAGTAGAGGCGGGTCTTCCTGTAGCGATGACGTACTTTGTTAGCTAACCCGGAAGTTCGCATCGCCCGGGTTCCCTCGTCAAAAATCCTATGGGATTTTTTGGGAATATCGCCAAAAACTAAGCGCTGTGACAAACAGGAGTCCATGATTCTTACACATTTTGTTCAGCGAGATAATGTTCACGGATGGACACCACTTCTGTGATCGTGAATTAAATTGCTATTTGCGATTCCCCAAATTGACATTCGATTTGACTTTCAATTTTTAAAGTCGAGATTCGATTTGGTTTCGATTTTAAAAGTGAAATTAACGGTAATCACAAATGCGAGCTGATGTATTTCAACTAAGGAAAATAATAATAAAAAAAAAAAAAAAAAAATGAAAACTTCCCATTTTCAAAACCTTCCTTGCCATTCGAGTATAGATTTCTGAGTTAATGAGATGCACCTGACGCATCATGATTTTTTTTTTCTACAAACTGTCAGCGTGGCGGAAAGCCTTACGAGACTTACTCGCCAAACTGAAATTATACCCACATTTGGCGCTAGGCAGACTCTGTCCCTGACTTAGACGCACTCCAACAACTACACTTAAAGTAGGTAATGTTAAGAATTGTCATTTTTACACCCTGGTACAAGATATATTATAATGTATTCATTACTGAACTGCAGAAGTGCTGGTGGGTGTAGCTCGAGCTGTTTCCCTCTGAGCCCACCTGATTAGCTACAGGTGTAGCTAATCGGGTAACATTAGCTTAGCTAATAGCTTAGCTAATGTAAGCTGACTAGCTAGCTTAAATGCAAGTGAATCGGGGTTGACTTCAGCTAGAGAAAAGTCATAATAAGTTAAAGAATAATGAAGGAATAAGACAGAATATTTGTGTTACCAAAGGGCTTTTTTATTTTTTTGTTTAGTTTTTTCTTATGAGTCTACCATTGTAAAGCTGTAGGATTTTGTGAAGGCTGAAAGTAGAACACAGCAGACTTTTGTTCTAACCTCTCAGTTTTACAGGTCTTCGTTTTCTGGCACCACTCTCGGTTCTTGGCTGTAGAAATAAATTAGTGGTTTGTCAACAGCTGAGATAAACAGTTTCTAAATTGCTAAATTAAACCACAGTTGATAAATAAATGCATTTTACACTATGACACTGTGTACAGCTTGAGGCCTTTGTGTGTGAGCCAGTTCTCATTGTAAACACCAGACTGCCCATCTATCTCTGTTCTCACAACAGTGTGTGTGTGTGTGTGTGTGTGTGTGCGTGTGTGTGTGTGTCATCTGTTGATGACCGCACTTCTATGGGATTAGTGGCCACATGACAACACTGGGCTGGCCGCCTAGTGAGCCTTTCATTTGGCTTCACTTGCAGCGGCGGTGTGTGTGTGTGTGTGTGTGTGTGTGCTGTCCAACAGTTTACTGAGAGCTGGAGATTTCCAAACTTCACTTCTGTGGATCTGTAAATGAAGTCTGAGCCGGACGGACTGGCAGCTCACTCGCGATGGCGGAGGACATTACCAGTTTAACTGGAGAGGACTGTTTTGAGGGGAAATCGTCCTGTTGCTCAGACGCAGAAGCTTCGAGTCCAGGAGACAAAGAGTATGATGACATTTTGGAGCTCAATCAGTTTGATGGACTGCCTTATTCCTCCAGGTTTTACAAATTGCTGAGAGAAAGGGAAGAGCTGCCAGTGTGGAAAGCAAAGTGTGATTTTATGGACACTTTGGCCAGAGGACAGTTTGTTGTTGTCAGCGGCTCTGCTAAAACTGGGAGGAGTTCTCAAGTGAGTACTGTTTGGCATTTGACACTTTAGATTGCACTGCACATTAAGATAATCAAGCCGCCTCACTCTTAACCCACTGACTGTGATGTGGACAACTTGTCTGACTCTTATTTTGAAACAGATTCCCCAGTGGTGTGCTGAATTCTGCCTGTCAGTCCAGTTCCAGCATGGCATGGTGGTCTGCACCCAGATTCACGCTCAACAGGCGGTAGACCTCGCCTTGAGAGTGGCCGATGAGATGGATGTCAACATTGGCCACGAAGTCGGGTACAGCATCCCTTTGGAAACATGTGGCACGAATGACACCGTGCTCAGGTAGGCTAACGCGGCTGCTCTCTACGTAGCGTTCCTCTATCCGATTCTTTCCTCTTCCCGGGGTTACAATGAAGCATGCTCCTGACACACACAACTGAATCACCCCCCTCTTTTCTTGTTCTCAAGAGAGAGAGAGTGAACAAAAGGCTTGTGGGGGCTCTTTTCAGGGGCTCCTCCACAGCTGCCCGGCTCCCTGTCTGCCCATATGTCACACTCCCTCATGTGTGTCCCTCATAAGTCAGCTGGGGAACAAAGAGACTCAGCACATTGAGGGGGGGGAGATAAGATAAACAGGCAGGCGCCAAGTACGCTAGGATCCACTGCCTGGACTAATTATGAGAGTAAATTACACTAATGGGGGCAAAGCTGACGTGTAGAAAAGTGCCTTTCATTAAGACGCCATTCGGAGGTATTTTAAATGGATTTCCTGAATGTATTGCTTCACTTTTGCAGCCTAAAGAAAGAAATCTGAGGATTTATGTGAGCTATTATGAGTTTGAGCACGGTGTCCTCCCTCCCACCACAGGTACTGCACAGACGACATGCTCCTCAGAGAGATGATGTCAGACCCTTTGCTCGAGCGCTACGGGGTTGTCGTCGTGGACCAGGCCCACCAGAGGACTGTAGCCACCGACGTGCTCCAGGGTCTGCTGAAGGACATCGCCCTGCAGAGGCCGGAGCTCCGCGTGGTCCTCCTCACGGCTGTCGAACCCGGGCCCAAACAGCTGGCACACTTTACCGGGTCAGCGGTGCCTCTGATTCGCCTGGAGAGCCCGGCCGCTGGGGAGGTGGTGCACAGCAGCACAGGTGATGGTTACTTCTGCTCAGCTCTCCGTCTGGTGCTGGAGCTCCACCACTCTGAGGAGGGAGGAGACGTGGTTGTGTTTCTGGTGACGACGCAGGTAAAAAAAAAAAGAAGGAAAATTGCACCTCATAACTGATCAAATCTGAAATATGTTCTTCCTCTGACTTTCTTTTTGCTTCACTCACTACCAGGAGATAGATCTGGCCCATGACATCCTGTGTCATGAGAGGCACAGCCTCCCTCCTGATCTGGGCGAGCTCCTGCCCGTTGCCGTGCACCCCGGCCGGCCTGGGAGTCTACCGATCCTGGGGGAGGAGGAGACAGGCCGGACCCGCAGAGTGTTCCTCACATCGAGCCCGAACGAGGGCTTCTTCTGGGCTGTTAGCTCGATAAACTTCGTCATTGATGCCGGGCTGGAGAAAAGATATGTAAGTAGCTCCTCTGTTATTTGTCCACACCTTCTCACGGTGGTCAGGTTATGTTTGTCTGGTTGTGTCTGTCAGAAGGATTACACAAAAACTACTGAACAGATTATCACAAAACTTGATGGAGGATGGGTCCAGAATATACCTTTAAAAACAGAGTTGAGAGAGTGCTTTGACATTCAAGCAAAAGCAGTAAACTCAGGAAGATAATATCACAGAATAAACACTCAACAGTCAAACCAAACACAAGGAAGTCTAGTCTTTGGTCAGTTAAAACAAGAAGGCAATACAGAAAATGTAAAAACACAGAAAGACAATACGAGTCATTACAAGTAAAAGAAGTAGAAGTGATAAAACAGGCCAAATCACAGAAAAAGTCCAGAGAGAGAAGAAAAAATAAATGTAAGAAATAAGTGCAAAAATAGAAATGGATAAAAGAATAAAAGCAATAAGGGACGATAAGAAGAGATAAAAAAAGATTATGACCAGTAAAAGGAACAAAGATTAAAAATAACAAACAGGAGCAGTAAAGGACGGTCAGACCACAAGGGAGGAGCAGATAAAAAGACTAAAAGCAGTAAAAGGAATAAAAGATGAAAGTTCAGTTAAAATGGATGACTTCACATAAAAGTGTGTCTATAAAAGTGGGTTTTAAGAAGTGATTTAAAAGAAGAATAGAATAGAATAGACCCCATTAACTGGGTGCAGATCTGAATAGAAGGACAGAACCAGGAACTTTTTCTCTCTTTCTTTAACAATGTGAGACGGCACATTTTATGACATGTTGGTTAATTTCTCAGGTTTATTTAGGGGGCTGGTCTCTGTGACTGAGTACAGAGGAGGTCTGTAGCTCTGCTGAGTGCTGTTCTAGTTCAAATAAGAGTTAAAACATTAGAAGGTTGACTTCCAGGATCATAAATCATATTGCTGCTCGTGTAGAAACCCACCAGAAGTGGGCATGGACATTTTTACAAGAATCAAGATTTTATTTCTAGTAGATTTGTGTGAACGTCCCAGTAACTCTAGCTCTTACACAGATTTAGTGGATGAAGAAGTATAATGTCTGCCTGTGAAATGTTATGAAGCTGGAGTATGATGTACTGATTGTACATGTGTTTATATAACTATAACACACTGATGCCGTTCCAGGTTTACAACCCCAGGATCAGAACAAACTCAGTCATCATTCAGCCAATCAGCAAAGGTCAAGCCAAGAGTCGCAAACAGCTGGCAGGTCCAACAGGTGACGAGTTAAACTGGTACTATCAGTGTTAAATGTTCCTCGCTGCCGTCCTGACTCAAAAGGATCTTTCTGTCCCTGCAGGCAAGTGTTTCTGTCTGTACCCAGAGGACAGGCAGCTTCCTGCGGAGACACGGCCGCACATCGTGGAGTCGGACATCACGTCCACCGTGCTCTTCCTGAGGAGGATGGAGATCGCCGGACTGCGTCACTGCGACTTCATGGACAGGCCAGGTGAGGTTCGCATGATGGGACAAAATAAACACGGAGGATGTGTTTGTGGCAGTCTGTTTTGTCCTCGGTGATAATCAGATGAATTCGGGGTTCAGTCGGTCCGTCCTCTTTTGTTCCAGCAGACAGGAACTTTTTTTTTTTTTATTGGGGGGCAGTGAGCCGTGCCTCAGCAGAGCTGACAGCTCCTGTTCTGCAAGCATCCTTTTTAGAGCTGACCTGCTTCCATGCGCTTTTGTTCCCCCGGATTTATTCACCCCCACTAACACAACACACACACACACACTAATACACACACTCAGCCTCCCATTAGTTGATTAGAGCATTATCACAGTGCTGGTGTGTGGGAGTCTCTTTGTTTCATCGTGACGCTCATCCAAAAACACGGCTGTTGCAAAAACAGAGAAGAAAATCTAATTTGTGCCATGAAAGACTTTTCATTTTGCATAGTGATGCTCGGCAGATGTTGCTGACGATTATAAAATCTAATCTAGCGCGGGCTCTTTACCCCGAGCGTGCCCACCAGGGTGCCAGTGCACTGTGGAGGGATTGTCCCAGTGGGTCACCACTTTGGATTACTGCTTGGACAGCATGAAAACTGAAAAATAATCCGTTAGCAGTTTAAGTCAAAGTATGCTTGTATGTAATTAATAATCTCCTAGTTTGAATACTAGACAGTTGTAAAGACACGGATCTCTGAGGGTTCCTAGTTTTCACCCAGTTTTATAAACAGAGATTTAATTTTGTTTAATGTGTGATCCAAAACTCTTTCCAACCCAGATCCTGAAGGTCTGATGCAGGCTTTGGAGGAGCTGGACTACCTGGCAGCTTTGGATAATTATGGCAACCTGTCTGAGATGGGCATCATCATGTCTGAGTTCCCCCTGGAGCCCCAAATGGCCAAAACTCTGCTCGCCTCCTGTGAGTTTGACTGTGTCAGCGAGGTGGCCATCATAGCCGCCATGCTAACAGGTAACAAAGGCCGGTCGGGCAAATCAAACATGTAAATTAATACCAAATACATGTACAGAAACATAAATTCTAAGTTGCACATGTCGTATTTTAGCACCAGCTTGCTTCACGGTTCCCTCTGTGGACCTGAGGCCAGAAGCGACGCAGTGCCACGTGAAGTTCCAGCACCCAGAGGGAGACCACTTCACACTTATCAATATCTACAAGGCCTTTAAACAGTGCCAGCAGGACCCACGTGAGTTTAGAGAGCATCACCTACATGGAAACACACAAACACTCCCGAGATGAGTGAATAAGGAAGAAACAAATCTACCATTAGAGTGATAACAGATAATACTATCTTTAAAATGATATGAAACTAAAATTGTGAAAAATTCTGCCTTCCTTAAATCCTCTCTTTGGCTCCGTCCTCTGCCCTTGTTAGACTGTGATGTGGAGAAGTGGTGTCAGGATTTCTACCTGAGCCACGCTGCTCTGCTGATGGCCGACGCCATCCGCACTGAGCTCACCGACACCCTGAAGAGGATCGAGCTTCCCGTCTCAGTGCCCGCCTTCGGCTCCCGGAGCAACACCCTCAGCATTAAGAGAGCCCTGCTGGCAGGTTTCTTCATGCAGGTCAGAGAACACAACTGTCTCAAACCACTCAACAAAACACGATTATTCATCAACATGAACAGCTTACATCACACACCCAAAGTCCTCTTAAAGGCCCTCAAACTCCTGAGAGATGAACTAAAGCAGCAGTGTGGACTGGGCTTTAACCACAGCCACATAGAATAGGTGCTTATTGAGATATTAATGTATTACTGTTTATTTAACTAGGGCTGCAACTAATGATTATTTTCATTGTTGATAAAACCGTTGATTATTTGCTCGATTAATCACTTTGGAAGTTTGGTGTAAAAAATGTCTGAAAATGGGAAAATGTTTCCCAAAACCCAAGATGACTTCCCCAGATGTCTTGTTCTGTTCACAACCCAAAGACATTAATTTCTACTGTTACACATGGGTAAAGAAACCAGAAAGAAGCAGCTTAAGAAGCTGGAACCAGATAATTTTGATGACAATATTAGGTTTTTCTTTGTGAGGTCTTAACTGCTAAAAAAGCCTTTGTCTAATTTCATTTATCCATCTTTTAATTTCTTTTTGTCACAACTTTTTAAACCTGCCACTGAACCCAATACTTTCTTTTTACTTTATACACACACCTACCTGTTGGCATAGTGTAGATTTACCTAACTCATTCTAATAACCATATTCCTACGTAAAAACCATCTCTGCACAGGACAACATATAAACTACATATCTTTAGACCCACGGTGCTTGAATGAGAAAAATGTGATTTGTCCAAATCAGTCTTGGTTAAAAGTTATCTTGAAAAGGTCTTAAAAAGCATTGAATTTAAGTGTTCGATACCTGTAGACACCAGAGTTTTAATGCTCTAACTGTTTCAGTATTTTAACTATTTCACAGGTTCAACTGCAATTTTTTTACAAGTACATTGTCTTCAAATATTTTAGACAATGTATTTTATTGACTAAAACAGAGGGATGACTGTACAGAAGCATTCTGTGTTCGGATTCTCTTGCCTTGGCGTATTTAAAAGCGTACTCTTGGGTTAGTGACTCCAGCCCCTCCATCTGGCTGTGGCTGTGATTTCCCTCAGGTGGCGCGGGATGTGGACGGATCAGGGAACTACTTCATTCTGACCCACAAGCATGTGGCACAGGTCCATCCTCTGTCTGCCTACGGCGCCAAGAGCCCCAAGCTGGGCCTGCCGGAGTGGGTGCTGTACCATGAGCACTCCTTCGCCGAGGACAACTGCCTCCGCACCATCACCCCCATAACACCGGAGCAGTAAGTCTCAGCTTGTTTACATTTTTATATGTATATATTTTAAATTACACACTTGTGTTGCATTAACATAACTGACTAGACTGGAGTCTCTTGTAGCTTTAAAAGAACCCCCTAGACCACCCTCATATCTGTGAAGAAGCTTAAAAGTAATCAGGCAGACACATTCCCCTTGCCTTTTGGAGCAGATGTAAAGCCCCAGTTCAGCAGAGACTAGTCGTGCTGGTCGTGAGGGGAGGTATCATAATCCTGTTCGCGAGTATCAGCTGGTTGGAGGGGGGATTATGGATTGAACAGATCCCTGTGAATGTGCAGCTGCGGCTTAATGGAGGAGGAGAAAGCTGTGCGGCTTTTGTCATGCTCTCTTAGGTCCCACGTCCTGAAATATGTGACTCTGCTTAATGCAGTTCAAATATTTGGGGCGCAGATACTGTAAGTCCTTTGAATTGAAAACAAGTTTGCAAATGAAAATTTAATTTGCACCTCCACATGCTACACAAGTGGAATTATTTTTGCTAAAACTGTTTGTTGAGTGTGTTTTTACTAACAACATCATCCTCTCCCTCTGCTAGGTTCATTCAGATGGCACCACAGTATTTTTTCTTCAATCTGCCACCGAGTGAGAGCAAAGACTTGCTCCAAAACATTTTGAACCATGAAGCCTCTCAGTGCCAAGAGGAGAAACCTCCAGCCTCCCAAGAGGAGCCCCGGGAGGAGCAGACTAATGACCGCTGTGTCCTGCAATGACTGCCTGGCCCACCGGGAACAGTGGTGGAGAGTAAAACCACCAGGAGGAGGTTTTTGCACAGAGGCACATGGTCTGGATAGTTGTATTATCGATCACATCATTTTATTTCCTGTCGTCTGTGCCTGTTATCCCTTCCATGTGTCACTATGATCATGTCCTGTATTTATCTTTGAATAGTTGTACAAAGTGCACTGTTGTTTGAAATAAAAACATGAATTTGATTATTAACTTCTAAGTTGTATTTTTAATCTTCCCAATTACCAGAGTAATCTTGTTATTAGATTGTTTAGAATAATTAACTTGGCCAGGAAGGCTGTGTTGGTGGGTGGGTTGAAACTGTTTGTTGGTTGGTTTTTTGCTTCATTGGTTTGACTGTTGCATATCTGATACCTGGATCCACCATTGTTAGGCAGTTTTGGAGGCATTTCCAATACTGTAATCGTATCAGAGTGTGACAGCATCTAAAGAAACACGCAGCCTAAAATTTAAAAACTTTTTATTTTCATGTCACAGCAAACCATGCTGATATAAACTCACATGTGTACATACAGCAATGTGGACAAACTAGCCTCTGAGTTTGCATTGAATGTTGCCAAACTATTGCACGCAGTTGTTTTGGAAAGCAAGTAACGCGTTAAAAGCTTATTTCAACATGTGAGCCCTCGATTACACTTCATTCAACTTTATTCACAGCATTATTGGTATTATTGAATATCAAAAACACCAATTATATATTGAAATGAATCGTTTTCTGAGCATGTACTCAATGACTTATCTCGGCCCCTACGTGTAGACGTCACGATGTGACTGTACCAGACGTGTTTCTTTTGCCGTATGTTTGTAGAAAAATGAGGATATTCGGGTGATGTCTGGTACAGTCAACAACAAACACCTACACATGGGAGCTTTACATATGACCAAGAGCTGTGTAAGAAATAAGAACCTTAAATAATATTTTCTGAATTTACAAGTCTTTTCACAAAAATGTACAATTCAAAACCTACGATGCAAATGTTAGAAAAAACAAGAATTCACTTTAAAGGCGCAGGAGGTGAAATTAGCTTTAAAACTGTAATTCAGAGTACGACAGTGTTGCCTGAGCATGTGCCTGTTGATAATGGGTTTCTAAATCACCGTTTCCTGTCAGAGTTTTTTTCAGAAGACAAGTGTCAAGTCTTCTCCAGACGTCCAGCGTGGTGTCTTCAGTGTCCTCCTTGCTGCGCCATTATCATGAAGGCGTACCTGTGTCGTCACTTCCTGTCTCCGGGGTCAGCTGCTGCAGGAGCTCCATGTGGAGCTTGACCCGGCTGAGAAGAGGCGCATTTTTCTCAGCGCGCAGCAGCTTCGAGTACACATTCTTATAGGTCTTCAACACCTCCTCATCCTTATTGCTGTTAAAAAACAAACACACATGTTGTTCAGGAAAGAGAACTGTAAAAGTTTAGGATAATAGCTAAATCTACTTTGATGGCTTTAGATTCTTGCTCACCTTGGTTTCCGTTTCATCGTCGTCATCAGTTTGATCACCTGCAGCAGCAGGAAGGAGAAACTCGGCTCAAACACGCCGATTAACTTCATCACTTCCTGGAGATTCAGTCCTGAGGTGGGGCCACTGGCCACATCAGGAGACTCGGCTGATTCAGCAGGTTCTGTTTCCCTCAACTGCAGGACAAGGAGTGAAAGAAGAACAGGGTTGTAGGTTAGGCAGAGCTTTGCAAAAACGAGTAAGCGCAAGAAAGCCTTTTCATCTTCTACTCTGAGACTTGCCTCCTCCAGCAGCTCGTTGTGAATCATCTGGAAAGCATGGCGAGTTTCTGTCATGATCTCTATCGCTCCAGTCAGGCTCTTCAGCTTAGCCGCGCTGCTGCTCTGACCTGTGGAAACACGATGTGAAACATCACTTTAAGAGGCTGAGGATAGAAACGCTCTCATGTTCTCAGATTCTTCAGACAGAACCAAACATTATGACAACATCCCATGATGAACTCACTCACCTGCCATGGTAAACTCCGCAAAGGCCACCCTCTCCAGCAGAGTGCGGAGCAGCTCGCAGGGGGCATCTTTGAGGCTGAGGAACAAACAGACCGCCTTGCTGTAGTGGAGCTCTGCCAGGCTCCGATGCTGCTTCCTCAAGTGTTCATCCCCCACCTGTCACACAATTAGAGCCAAGAACACAGACATCCTTCAGTGTGTATTATACTGCTTTATTCCAGTCAGTGTGAAGTCCCTTTTTTCCTACAGAAAATCAAACATTTTTATTTTGGCTTCAACAAAAAAGGCAAGCTAAGACGGACAAAAAATAAATTGATTTACAGATAAAAGAAAAATACATTTTAAATATCCCAAATTTTAAAATTCTGCAGTAAAATGTCTATTAATGACTTTACCTTTGTTTCATATTTTGTTATTCCACATTTCAAACCATGTTTGAACCCAGAGAGGTAACAGTGTCTTAAATTTTGTCACCTGAAGCTATAACTCAGAGTGAAGATACTTTCACGACTGAGATGAAAACTAATGTGAATAAAACTGAAACATTACCGCGTCCCTGATCACAGAGACCCGCAGCAGAAGAAATGACTGCAAGTGCATTTAAATTATAATACACTTTTACGTGGTTTCCCACCTGGTTGCGGAAGCAGCTGTGGTACATGGAGGCCAGGCGGTGGTGGATGGTGGCAGCTCTGTACTGGTAGAGCGGCTGACGAGCCGACTCAGTCTGCAGGTCACAGTACTTCAAGGACTTCATCATGGCCTCGGTCACCTCCCGCTCGATCTGGGAAAAAACACACAGATGGAGGAATTTTAAGTTTGATCTCATGCTGAGGTGTTGCTGGTCGTCATGATTGTGTTTTGGCTGACATAAATAAATCATCAAATTAAGTCTGTATAAAGTATACGTGCAGATGAGGAGTTAATTGATTTTAAAATATTCGTTCACTATTATGTGTCCAGTCTACCTGCTCCTGAGCCTTCCTGGACAACGGAGCGTAGTCCTGCAGAAGTGTAGCCAGGGTGAAATAGGTAGTGGACAGCTCCCAGTTTACACTGTCCCACACTGCTGTGTGGCTCTCTCTGCTCTCCAGTGACCTCATAGCCCGCAAGTAGTAGTCTATGGCCTGGTGTTAAAATCAGATGGAACACATGAGATGTTACAAGATGAATAACAATATAGTGGGTAAACAATAATAAGTGTTTGACATGGCACCTTGTTGTAGTAGAGGGCCTCCTCAGGTGAGAACTCCCCTCTGCTCTGGTCAGCAGACATGGCACAGTGAGCCTGAGCACAGATTCTCATTAACCTGCCGGTGTTACACAGCAGCAGGGCTGTGTTGGTTCTGTCCCCGATGGCTTCAAAGTCCTTCATGCCTTTCTCAAAGAAGGCAAAACTCTTTTTCCACATCTCTTGCTCTGCTACGGACACCGACTTCTTCACTAGAAGGAGAGAGGGCCGGTTAGATCCACAGCAACATGAGTCAAATGGCAGGTAAAAAACATTTTAGACGGAGCGATACATTTCCCTGTTTCTGCTGTAATTCTCTAAATCTGATGTCTATTAATCCAGCATACCTTCTTTCTCAGTCTGCATGGCTGCGGACTGGTTCATGTAGTACACTCCCATCTCGTTGCGGATGTTTCCCAGCCTTTTGAGCACCTGTGACAGCTCATCCTGGCTGTGATCTTTCAAAGCCTCCGAGTCGAGCAGTTCATATGCAGCCTCGTAGCACTTGTTGCTAACAAAGAGCTGGTACTCCGGGTCCGTTGCCAGGTCTGTTGCCATGTTGAAAGCTAGAGGTGAATTGATAAATAAGTTAAATAATTGCGCCGAACAACTTAAAAAATAAAAGATATTATAGAACATTTTCAGTTACGCAAGTAGTAAAATGATGTTGGTGGAACTGGAGCGGATGAAAAGACGCTAATTTCAACACATTAAGCAAGAAAGCCATCCGCCGTGGGCTTCTGGATTTGTATGGCTGTCTCTGTTTACTGACTGACCCTGGCAGCTGCTCTCCCTGTGCAGGCTGTGCAGGATCTCCTGGTCCTCTTTGGTCTGGTAGCTGTATTCCTCCAGGTAAGCTGCTCGGTTGTTGGCATTCTGGGCCAACATCAGCTGGATGTCCCCACAGAGAGACAGGCACTGACTGTGAAACTGCAGCACCTGCGGGTGCAGCCCTCCGCTCACTGAACAGTAGGCGTCTGGAAGAAACCATAGAAGAAGAAGAGGGATGAGAAATTAATGTTTTAATATTATGTTGCTTCATATATTACTAATCACTGACTTTAAATATTAAAGTATGTAATCCATATCAATCAGTATCTGAGTCTAGCTTTTATGTAGTGTCTGATCATTTTATCATCTTTTTCTTTATCTTTCATTATTTTAACCACTCGTATTTTAACCTTAACCTCATAACAGCTATTTCAGGTAAAGCCTGATAGCTGCATCCCCTCTTGGCTGCTCTTGATCACACACAAAATACCCAGCTTTGCGAGCTGACTGACAAGAATGACTTCAATCGTACAATTTGTCCATGTTTCCTGTGTATTACAGTAATGTAAAGTAAAATAACCATACCATAACTCTGCAGAGAGAGCTTGATGTAGCGCAAAGCTCTTCCGTACTTCAGCAGGTTGGTGGCTGCATCAGACAGGACGTAGTACGCCTTGGAGGCTTTGAGGAAGAGCTGCAGCTTCATGCGGTGCTGCCATGAGCCGGGGATCATCCCCGAGCGTGTTGGGTACTTCTTGTCCATCTGCAACGGCCCCACTGGTGGCACAGGGTGGAAAATGTTTGTCTCACAGTGTTTGCCATAATGCTTACCCATTTCCTATTGTTTTATTAGGCTGCATTATATCAATCATCCTTTGACAGAAGCAGACTGACCTCTTTCAAGAAGGAGAGAGATGCCCGTCTCAGCAGCACAGGCTCCAATTGCACTTCTGTCCTCATATTTCAGAGGAATAGGCGTGTTCGGGTCTGCAGCTGGGAGATCACTCTCCTTCTTGATGGTGCCATCCACTGCCTTCAGCCCCTGTGTAATGTATATAACAGCAATTATCAATACGTTATGTGGGAGATATCACGTTATTGTGCACAATAAACATAAATACTAGTCAGAAACACACCTTAAGTACGTAGCTCAGGACGTGTCTGCATTTCTCCTCCTTGTCTTGAGAGACGGGGAAAGCACAACTGGGCTGCAGTGATTAGAAAAGTGCAGGTTATTCTCTGGTATTTACGTGCAACATATTTATCTATACATGCCACGTAGTTCACTTCGGTCTGTCTGTGCAGAGGAAGAACATTTAGAGAGGCACTCACTCTGATCTGGTGAGTGGATTTGTATTTCTCCGGGACCGACAGCTCCCCTACAGAGCGGATCACAGCCACGGCTTTACTATCATCCTGCGAGCTGTAGGAGTTCTCATCACTGTCCTCTGTCAGCTCTTCCTCCTCCTCCTCCTCCTCTTCCTCCTCCCTGTCTTCGTCGCTATAGCTGTCCTCCGAGCCGCCGGCCCGAAGCGACTCCCCTCCGTCTTCTTGAGGAGGCTCGTCGAGCTGGAACAGCTCTGACAGCATGTAGTGGGCTGAGGCGATGATCTGAACAGACGGGAGATGGAGGAGATCAGGAGAACATCAGGAGGAGTCAGGTTCAATCAAATCTAAACTATGGCTTTTGAGATTTAGTCAAGTGGTTTCACATTTTACTTCCCTGCTGTCTAAATACAGATTGACTATACAGCTCCAGAAACTGCAATTTCTTTTTTAAATCCATGCTTACCTGCGGATGCCTCTCCTCATCCAGAAGCTTGACACAGTTTAAGAGCAGAGTTCTGATTGTGCCGTAGTGCTTTCTGTTTTGCCTCGCCTTCAGCATCAAGTTGCTGGCGACTCTGCACCAACAAACAGAAAATACACAATAATTAATTTGCACATTTCGAGGACGAGTTGAAGAAAAACAATTTAGCTTGTTTTTGTGATCTTTTAAAGGGTATCGGACTGAACCTGTAGTCTACAGAATTATAGATTCAGGCTTAACCAAATATTTGAAGCTAATATAAACACATGCTACAGGTGAGGGATGCAAGTCTTAAGCAGTTTCTTTAATCAAGCTGCCTTAACAATCGATGATCGTTGAATTACAAATAATATGTGAAATATGTTGGATGTTTTTTTTCCGTCTTATCAGCCCTGAAATTCAATTCCTCAAATGTAAAGACTAACTGCTCTCCTGAGTCTTTCCCACATACTCACTTGTATAGCAGCACAGCCACAGGAAGAGTGAAGGGATTCTGACATTTCTCTTCTTCAGCCTCCTCACACAGAGTGGTAAGATCATAAAGCTTCACAATGTCACTCCCACTCGCTGTGGATTCAAGAAATAACATGAGAAACCTTCAAGATAGACAAGCCGCACAGCACAGCGGAGTACTGTACAGACTTACTACAAAAGAAGAATAAAGAATTCCTGTTCACTCATCTCCCACCTTTGAAGAGCCAGTAGGTGTGACCCTCTTTGGTGCAGTTGGATTTGAGGAAGGAGAGGATATTCTGGGCGATGTCTTTCACCACCCTCGTGGAGAAAGTCGAGTTCTCCAGATGAGGGATGTCCTCTGTTTTTATCATCTCGTATTTCTGCAAAAAAACCATAAAGTGAAAAACAATTATGACATTTATTACCACATTTTCAATAAACAGCCTAAAATGTGTGATTTAAAAAACACATTAACTGCCATATAAGAAAAAAAGCTTCTGTGAGGACTAATTATGGAAACATCAAACAGCTGATAATAACACTGGCCTGCAGCCGACAGCCAGCAGTGATTTACCTGAACAATGCCATTGACGTGAAAGCACATGACAAGCTCCGGGACGTTACACATCAGATTGTCAAGCCAGTAGTCCATACCTGTCAGAATGTTGATTGGTTTATTGTTGTCCCTGAAAAACACAGTGAGAACGTTAGACGTTAGATTAAGTAGGAATAATAAAGCTGATGAGATAAAAGCGTCCAAAAATACATGTCTGCTTCGCTTCCTCAGGTCAGATAAACTAAATTAAATACTGACCTGCCAGAAACTATTCTTACCATCTATAATCACTGTGCATACTCCACTGACAAACTGTTTGTCGCTCTATTATTTTCCATTATGTGTATCTTGCTGACACAGACATCTAAAATAACACTCCAAAACAAGGCAAGAGAATCACTAAGTCTAACACAATTAAATGAAATTATCATTCTCTCTCTAAATGAAAGTTAATTTCAGACCCCGGATGAAAGCAAACGGTTTAAAATTCCAACCTGAGTCTCAGACTGACGGCAGGATAGCGACCACCTCCAAAAATAGGCATGTTGGACCCGACCAACATGTGGATATCCTCAAACGTCCACATGATGTTTCGCACAAAGTCGTTTCTTAAACCCTGTCAAGCAAATCACATCGAGGAGTATTAAACAGTGTTTAACAGTGCACATTTGTATTTATTTATTTCCACACAAGTAAAAAATAGAATACATCATAATATAAAACAATAGAAAAGCACAATGTAACAAAACAAATTAAATTCAAAACAATAAAACTACGACTGACAACAAGAATGACAACAGTATCCACATTATGTCTGTACTATTTACATGTGTAATGTCTGATGGTAAACTACTCTATATTTTCATCCCACTGTTCTTAACAGCCCATTGTCTTATTATAGATAAGCTACTGACTACAGTACTACACCATAGACAAAGTATAAAATGTTGTATTACCTGACTGTTCTCGCCTTCGTTGAAGAGCATGGGGAGGTTTTGCTCTTTGGGTACAGATGTCACTTGGCCCAGAGCAAACTGGCTGTCCATACTTTCCTGCACATTTAAAAGTAGCAATATGGTCAGTGAAAGTGTTGTTAACCAAAACCCTCACAAACATGAGCTTAGCTATCATCCCAGAGCTAATTTTATCTAAAAACTAATACATTTCATGTATTAAACATAGAAAATTGTGAGTGGCTAGCCCACGCAGAACTCATATTTGACTCCTAATCAAGGTGACATCTTGAATCTCACATCACCGGTCTGGCTCACCCATCAGAGACTACTAAATAACCGTCCAATAGCCAAGATGCTGTACCTGCTTGGGAGCATCTGCTTCTTCTGCATCAGACGATGCACTGGTGAAGGCGGTGGGCCATGAAGTATTGAACTCCTCTGCTCCATTTTCCTCCTCCCCTTCATTCAGGTTGTCTGGTACAGGCTCTGCAGCACCGTCACCATTTATACTGGAGGACACAAAAACCTTGTTATGGGACCAGAAAAAATGCACCTTTGTTTCCATAGTTCTAGTTATACTTGAATCTTACCTGTAGTAGAGGAACTTTGACAGGATAGCTTTCTGATACCAGTGCTCTTTACTCTTCTTTTTCCTCTGCCACTTCTGATCTATTAGCCGCTGGTAAAACTCTTTCAGCCATGTCCAATCTCCTGTCTACAACACACATAGCAGGGAGAAAACGATCACCTAAACAGCATACTTCAAATTTACTGTCATGGGAAAAAAAGGGGGGAAAAATATCTGGGATAAAGTTTGAAATAAGTCTTGCTGCACCTGAGAGGATCTCATGAAGAGCTCCTGAATGTCCAGGTCATCCAATAACAATGTCCTCCCGACGCGGTGAACAGCCATACTGACGTGGGACTTGCTGTAGGGAATTTTCAAAAGCTTCTTGATGTTCTGAATGTGACAGAAACCAGTGTTAACATCAGGTGTATATGCATGTTAGAGAAAGAAAACTTAGCTTTACAGCAGCTGCGCAAACCTCCGAGTCTGACACCACGTCAACATCATCCCCGATGCAGTCGATGAAGTCGTACGCCATCCCAAAACTAGAGAAGAAGAAAAGAAACGTAATCACTACAGAGTGTTTGCAAATGATGATAAGGATTAGGGTCAAATTAATTAAAGATTTGACGATATTCACTGGCTGAGAAAAAGGCTTCTGCAGATGAAGCACTGTCTGTGATTTACCCACTGATAACCCCAAAATAAACGCAGCATATTGAGGATTATTTCAGTTTTGCAGTGAGAAGTTTTCCAGTTCTTCTTGTTAGGGGTATTTTTGCTGTATTATATATAGTTCTGTTTTAAATATAGTTTTGTATCATTGGCAATATGTAGAACACATTGAGTCCAACACACAATCTGCCTAATGTTAACAGACAGTGAGTACCAATCAGTCTTTACGAGTGCATTTAAACAAACAGCAGATGCCATCTGCCTCGCAGGTTTCCGCAATCAAGCAGTGCAATGAACAAGACTTTGACTTGTGTCGTCTCACAGCAAAACATATTCACAAGATCTCAATCTGTCATCTGTAGAGGTGTGATGGAAGATCCTGCATCAACAGAGGGTAATCAGGAGGTGGGAGCCAACACAAAATTGCAGCCTACTAATGTTGATTGCCGATTTTCCAGCCTTGCACTGACAATAAAGTTGTAAAGTTACACTGTCTCTGTTGCACTGGATTACTGTTGAATATTAGGCTAACATTACTTTAACATGCTGGGGGGAGGGGGAGGCAGAGATCAGCATGGAGTGATAAAAAACTCAGGATTTTGTGAACCAACTGGTAAACACAAACTGTTGGTAAAATCTGCTTCACAACAATTACGAACCATGTTAGCTTATTCCACCCTGAGCTGTACGTCTGTACCCATAAAGAATACAGCCAGCGCAACAACAAAATGTAACTTTCAGGACAAAAACGCTTTGGGTTGGCGTCCGACCTGAGCCAACCCAAATCGTCAGTATTTAAAGATCTGACGATGAGACTAAACAATCAATAATCTTTCTCAAGTAAGTTACATTTTGTTGCCTTAAGCTAAAACTACATTCTCTACAAAGGCCAACAAAGTTTTATACTAAAGCAACAAATATCAGTTGTTATAACAGTATTTCTCTCAATATTATACCTGGAGAAAGGCTTGCTCTTGCTGCTGGACCCTAATATAGTGGTTCCAGCGCTGCCCAGCTGGGGGTTTTCTCTCAGCCAGTTGGCAGGAGGCAGCTTCAGGTCCGTCTTCTCCTGCAGGAGGGCGTAGCTGGTAGGAGGTGGGGCGGCAGAGTACTTCACCACGGCACAGCTCTTTATTTCACTGGTGCCTGCGCACACTGCAGGATCCTTCATGATAATAAAGTAAAACATCAACATGTGTGTCAGTTACTATGACCAGGAATCACTGACTAGGGGTAGGACTGATTCTCGGGCCCGATATTCAGCATTTTCCAATTAGCAGTATCTGTAACTTTTCTGTCAGATTGCAGATAAAATAAACTACTTTGTCTCTGATGCCGCATCCTCTCACACAAAATCCTGCCTACAACAATATCTAATTGGTTACATGTCACAATTAATAGCCTATAAACAATGAATAATCTGAATCTGCAAAGTAACTATTGACAAATATCGGTCCTGAATTCCAGTTTTCAGTCTCCTTCATTTCTAATAATCGGTATCAGTCCCGAAAAAGCTATATCAGTCGACCCCTATCACTGACTGAGGCTGGAGTTGAGTCTGGTCCTTCTACATGAACCTTCAGCTAGGAAACAACTTTCATGATTAGTATCTACAGCTGGGAGTGTCTGGTGAGTCTGTAAATAGATTAGCCACTGCAGCTTGAGGACCAGATGACATATGGGCTATCATTTAACAGTGTAAATGAGCAAGCACACAGTGACAACCAGTGTAATAGATCCTCCTTGTTGTCAGCGTAGCTACTTACATGTCTGCTGTTCTCTCCCGAGCAGGTAGGGCCACTGACCTCCTCCATATCGAAGGGGACCACAGGCTCTCCGTCCCCAGCTGATGCGCTCATACTGGACACACGACCGTTCAAACCAGCACACACTGGCGACTTCTGAACAACTTCACAACCTATCCATAGCTTGGACAACTCATGCACAATCTATACATTAGCTACAGAACGAGCGAGACGAGTCAAATCTGTCAATAAAGTTAGAGATGCCTCTAGTCTGCTAGCTTGAGAGGCTAGCTCCTCAAAAGAGCAATGCTCACTCGAGGAACTGTGGTGAAAAAAAAAGTGTAGGTTAGTTTCACAACACGGTTGTTACATTAAAGCTAAACGACACTCACACGAGAGGCAGCTTTTGGTTCGTTAACTGTAGTAACGTGAATGTTTAGCCCTTATTTGTGTAGTTAAACGAGCCTGCACCTTCTCCTCTCTTCCTGCTGCCAACCTGACAATCTGTTGTTGTCAGGGCACACGCGAGCAGAAGGCGAGCAACAACTTCCGGTTTCACTGTAAGAGGAAAAACTCCGAAACTCCTCTTTTTCTTATTTCGACGATCGGAATGACAAAAGATATACACGATAGCTTTTACTAGTTTATAACGTAGAATATCAGCGCATCACACCTAATTTATGTCAGCTAAAACGACTTATTGAGAAAAACGTATGAACCGGAAGTACTTTCCGCTCTAACAGATCATCTTTCTAGAATAGTGGAGACATTCTGTGGTATTTTATTTTGAAATCCTATTGCATGAACTTAATGCATATTGTTTACATTTTTGCAAAGGTGTTTTCTTTCCTTTAAATTGTCTATAATACACAGTGTATATTACAGACAGACAGCTGTAACTGATGTTCATATTATGTTCCATTAAATCCCATTAAAACCATTTTTTGCCTCCCATGTTGTCAGGTTTTCATTCTGTGTTCTTGGATGAGTTTTTGTAATTGTTTACAATATTGTGTCCTATAGGGCTTTGCCTCATGATGAAACTTAATCCTCATGCGACCGATAAGAGACAACATAAAGTACAAAAAAAATGTCCATGTCAAAAACTGCCATAAAAATACTATATATAAAGTTGAAACATTGGGAAAATAACTTTTTATTTATTTAAATGTTGGTTGAAAAATGTAATGGTGAAATGGTGTAATGTAATGGTGAAAGTATACAATAATATTAATATATATTTGTATGGCAGTTTTTGACATGAAGCTTTTTTTGTCTGAGTACCTTTTTTATTTTATCAGTTGCATGAGGGTTAGATGATTTTATCAAATGGAAAGTGTGTAAGGTAGAACTGAACTGAATTCAATTAATTCTTTTAGTAGAGGATATACTGTACTAGCACTTAGTACTGATATTAGTTGGGAGAGTTTTCCTCATTAAAAAATATCTTTATTAGATATATTTATTTATATATAATATATAATATTCATAATTTACCTGCCTACAGCTTTCAGGTGAATACAATGGTGTACACATATTATATTATATTATATTATATTATATTATATTATATTATATTATATTATATTATATTATATTATATCAGTGGGGAGGGGATTGGATGATGGTCAGGCACATGTCGCAGGGGGATGTCAGGCAGCTGACTGAACAGGGAGGAGCTGTGAGACTTGGCTGCAGCTCAGGCAGTTCACTTCTGTGCTGATGGCAGCGGTGTGACAGTCAACTCCACCTCAACCACCGTCAAAATCAAGAGGGAACAGAAACACAGCAAAACGCACCGCTGTAGGACATTTATTGTGGACAAACAGGAGTTTAAAAACGATGGGGAGCTGGAAGAATCACGTTCGCGGTCGACTTCAGCAGAGAGACCTGACAGAGAAAGTCCCGTACCTCGGCGTCTTCTCGAGCTGTGAGCATTATTTTCTTATTTCAGAGTTTTTAATGAAGATGTTCTCAATCTCTTTGGCCAAATACATCTGGCTGTTTTCCTTCAGTGTCTCAACTCGAGGAGCGTTTTGAAGTTCGCCAACAGTTTCTGGATGATGTTCAGACAAAGAGGTGAGAATGTGACTTAGCTCCACATGTGGCCCTTTATCTCGATAAGGATGCACAAAAGCTTTACTGTTTAGTTGTTTTAGTTTTTTTTTTTAAATGTGCACACGGGTTTCTTTTTCCTAGATTAGAACGAGGTGGAGTTGAAGTTGGTAAGAACACCAGACTCCTTCAGCTCCAGCTGAGAGAGAGTGAACACCTGGCAGAGAAGGTGGGTTTAATGAGGAGACATCCAATGAAAAACACCACAGCATCAGTCTGTGATTAAAATATACACTTTCAGAATTTAAACAGCAGAAAATCAGAGAACTAAATGTGCCGTTAACTTTGTAAAGTCACAGCAAGAGAAATAAACTTCAGCAGTTTTCTTTTATTGTGAAGGCGAGGACCTCTGACCTCATGAGATCAATTCATCCTTTGCTTTTTGTCTCCTCAGCTGTCTCAGACCGTCTCTGACCTGACCACCGTCCTCTATCTGAAAGAGGCTGAGCTGCAGTATTGGCAGTCCCGGTAAGTCAGTACAACAACTATCAGAGTAAACCATGCTTCCTACATACTGTAATGAGTCTTTTTACTTTTGGTAACTCAAGTTTATTTTGATGCTAATGCATGATTTCTACTTGTAACAGTGTATTTCTATAGTCTGGTAGTGCTGCTTTTACTCAAGTGCGACATCTGAGTACTTCCCCCACCTCTGCTGCATATGACAATTTATCAACACAGGGCCACAGATCAGCTGCTGTGCTTGTGGCATCTACTGAAAGGCCTTGATGAAGAAGCATAAATCCAGTTTACGCCACTCGTGACCCAAAATCCAACATCTAAAGGCGTTTGAAGTAACAACACCCCGAGCTCATCAAAGCCACTCAATCACCATTTCATTACTTGGCTGTTTCAGGGTGTCCCACTACCGTCAAGAGGCACTTACTCTGGCTAAAGGGAGCAACACCCTGAAGGCAACACTCTCAGAATTCGAGTACACCATAGAGTGTCAGTCCAAAGAGTTGGCAGCGCTGCGTGCAGAGCAGAAAGGACTGAAGGAAGCGGCGGCAGAAGCTTTGAGAGAGAAAGAAGAACTCCTGCAGCGATGGATGGAGGAGAAGAGCGAGGAGGCGGACAGGTTGAACAAGTACAACGACACGCAGGAAAGGTGAGAGAAGTTGAAAAGTGTGATTTCTGTACGACTTAAAACCTAAAAATGAGAATTGAACTGCATTCTTGAAGATTTGCAAGTAGTCGTTGATTACTGCTTTTCACCAGGTGGCAACGTCTGGCCAAGCAGCTGAAGAAGCACCTCCAGAAGGAAAAGGGTAAAGAGCATGTTCCCACGGCGACGGGTTCTTCTTCAGAGTAAGAGTCCGCGCTCTCTTCCAGATATTTGTGCATAATCAGCAGACGCAAACAAACGGCAACCTTACTTCAATTCTGCACACACTTAGTAGGCATCGAGAGCCTTGATCGGGACGAGATGATGAGGTCAGAGCGAGGAGAGCTTCTGAATGGTGAATTGATAAAGTGATAAACAAAGCACTAATGATACTAATTAAGGCAGTTTGGATGAGGCTGCACTGTGTTGGCTGGACATGTGACCACAGTATTTCTAAAACCCTTAGCTACCGCCCTTGTCAGGACCCTAAAATCAATTCTGTACAGAAGGACTGATTGATAACCTCTGTAACCTAAAACATGGTATTTAACCTATTTATCATGCTCGTGTTGTCCTCAGGGATCAATAAAACCGCAGAGATACACCGGGGACACTCAGACCACAACCATGTCTCAGCTGCGGCAACAGTCTAATATTCCCACGGGATCCTGAACACATCACTCGTCGGCAGCAGGATTACCTCTCGGCCCACACGTGACCTCAGAACAATGAACAAAAAAGCAACCGCTTACAACTGGAAGTGTTGTGAGAAATGGTTTCTGTATCTCTTGTAGCTTTCTTTTTTTATTTGTCTGGAATACCAAATTGTCTAAATATGTTGTTTTTTTAACTTTACTTTAAAGCAACATGATGTAACTGTTTAAACCTGAAATAACAGCTTCAGAATAATTTGGGTTTTGTAACAGGGTGAACGGTGTCTCTGTCTCAGCCACTCCGCCACCCTATCACTTGTTTCTGCACTATAACTTCAGTGAGAGTGTCGGATCACAGCGTTACACACATGTTTATTTAAACATACAAGTTTTCGACACAAGACATAATGAGTTTTGTTTTTAGTTAGCACCTACATTAGGTCCAACAAACTGTTACAGACCTGGGTTTTGTATTTACCACAGTGGTGTCACACTCAGAAACAGTGGGGGGGGTGCCAAATTGAACAAAATGCCAATTCCTACATAATGTTGCTTTAATGTCTACATATTAAAAAATAAATAAAATTTTAAATTGTCTATGAAAAAATAAAATGTCTTAATATGATGGAAAAAACTATCCCAAATTCATAGTAACCATCATTAATAAATGTACCATAAATTTACCAGTTAGCATTTATTGATGATGGCATTATAGTGTGTTAGCTGTTATTGTATAGAAGTGTGTATGGTGTTAAACAAAATAAAGTTATCTATGTGCTAATTTACTCTTTGTTACTTTGTCATTTATGAGAGAAACTTTCCCAGATTGAAGTAATTCTCAAACATTTGACCTCAGTTTAATGTTATCTTACTACAACCATCTTACCTCAGTTGAATTGCAGAGCTCCTGCACAAATACTGTCTGGATAAATTGTCCCTGTTACAAAAAACAACAGGAAAATCACAAAATGTATATTTAGATAATTAATTGGCTGTCAGAGTTCCAGTTCCACGTCTCCACAGCAAGCTAAGATCAAATTTCAACTTGTTTGTTTGCTGCATGTTTCCACGGTCACCGGTGTTTGAATTAGTTGTTAAGTTGGACTTGTGCATGTGTGTGTGTTGGTAAAACCTCTCAGTGGACTCGACATCTCAGACTGTGTTAAAATGGTAAAAGGTGGAAAGAGGCGATATCCTTCAATGACAAATGATTGCAAATGGGTAAGAAATTCTTAATTCCATCACATAATCGGATCATTATGGATCATAACATTCAAAGCTGGCCTTCTGATTGGCTTTTCTTTTATTTTCCTCTCAGTTTGCTCATCCAGTTTCACCAGAAAATGAAACGAGGAATCGTGAGACGAGTACAAGCACTGGGAGCATGCTGACTCAGGTTAAATCATCGCCACCGCAGGCTTTCAACTTCGAGCGCTATCCTAAATGGAAAAGTCAGCAGGTGTGTATTAATAGTAGATTATGGTGTTTGGCATTGGTTCTTTTATTGCACAAAGAAAGAAACGGCCTTCATATGCTCACATCCCACTGTGTTCAGTTGTATTAGACTGTGAGCTTCTTTGTGTCTGTACAGGAATCCAGAGACTTTCCATTATCAGAACATGACAACAAGCATTCCTTAAAAGACAGCATCTCCGTCTTTACTCATGTGAGTATGAAGAGAAATCCAGCACATTATGAAGTGTTCAGATCCATCAACACTTTGCTCCTTAAGTAACCATACTCCATAACTTTTCAGGGTGTGGGACGCAGGAAGTGTCCTGATGACCGCAGCCAGCTCAACACCAACTTCTGCCTCTGCCATAACGGAGCTGACGACGGCCCTGAAGAGACCAGGAAGAACATCACGGCCTACCAGACTGATTTTATGGAGAGGCAAGCTGTTGATGCTCCAACCAGCAACAGACTGTTCCCACGCAACCACCAGCAGAAGTCTGCAGAGGCAGCTTTGGCACGGACAGGAGAACGATTCATGTGGTTCGGACGACATGACTCTCACCCCTTGGAGTCCTTGGAAGTGCTGGCAGCTACAAACCACTCGGCACCTTCAAGCCATAAGACACTCCTTGATTCAAGGCGTAAGGGCATCAGTGGGAGGACGTAGTAAGGAGAGGGTCAGGTGAACTTCTGAAGGGCCCGGCTGTCAAACAAAGCACTGAAGTAGAAAAATTAAATATTTTCTCTCTGCACCCTTTAAAACATGGTTTAATTCCACAACAACATTTCCATTTAATCCATGTAATGTACTGACAATATATAATTACTTGACTACATTTAAGTGCACTTGACAATTTAATTTTGAGAACTCATTAAGCTGTATTTAATTGTATCTAGATATACTTTTACACACGTGATCTATACATCTTTTAACTTTTCTTTGAGGTATGTTATTAACATATTTAAAGGGGGCACCAGATATTTAACACAGGATCCTACATTTCCCATAATGCAACTCAAGCTGCCAAATGTCTATGTATTTCAACTCCATGTCTCAAGTTTGTATCACAGGCTATCAGACTCACGATAGATGCAGATTCAAAGCGGAACCAGCAATTTATTTTTATTTCACGTCTTCTTCCTCTCTTTTGCCAAAACCTGCTGCCTGCATTTCCCACCATGCAAACCGCTGACAACGCAGAGATTCCATTGTGTTAGACTAGTAGTGACTAAGTTACGTCACTTGAGCTAATTTATTAGACTTCCTTCAGCTTCTTTTGGAATAGTCATGATTTCATTTACATCAGATTCCCTATAGGAGCCTAGTGAAGACTGTATGTAGTTCACAGTTCTGCCAGCAGAGGGCAGCAGGTGTGCGTGTGTTCTCAGTTGGCCTGATGATCCAGTGAGTTGCTCAGCAGCCAAGTTGTGTGAGAAATGTAAGAACCAAAAAGCCTCCATGTAATGTGCATGTTCTGAAGGAAATTGCAGGGGAGAGAAATAATTAGAAAAAAAAAACAATCCGGCTATTTTTGTTCAATGCATATCAACATGAAGACATTAAATTAGAGCATGTGAAATACATTAAGCTTGATTTGAGTCATAATGCATGGGTTTGTTTCACCCCTGGGGATGAAAGGGAAGAATGTGTGTGTGTATGGTGTGTGTGTGTGTGTGTGCCGCCCATACAAGAGAAGAGAAAGCGTGGGAGCGAATAACAGAGAGGAGCACTGCTCTGAGAAAAGCACTTAAGAGAAGAGTCTCCCCGACCACTCTCTCTCCAATAGCTGATGTTTTCTCCAGAGTACATTCTGACCAGCTGCTTTCTTTCTCAAAGTACCCACCGGGGAGATGGGTTTTTTTCTCACAAGCGTTTCTTTCAGCCTCAGTAATTAGCTGATCCGCATGCAGCGCCGGCGACCTTGTAGGAGTTTGTTTCACTTTAAAAAAAAAAAAAAAAAAAAGGTGACATACATCTCAGAGTTTTTATATATAGCAAGAGCCAGAAAGCTGCGAGACATCCATCTGGAGCTGTCGCCCCCTTTGTGATTTCACTTTGAGATTGCCTCGCGCATTGTTGCCTGCAGGTGCACGACTGACACCAAGCTGCAGGGCGACCGGCTTGTAATGACCATACCTTTTGATAACGCAGGAGCAAAACAGGTGCTCTGGTTTAACCCTTTGTTGGAGGCTACCGTGCATGTGTTTGTCTGCTTTTAAAGGACGTGCAGTTGTGCTGACAAGAGGTGATTATTAATGAAAAACACGGTTGCTTGTGTTCGACAGTTGTTCCTGTCTGGTCTCGCCCCGCTTGTCTGCCACCTCTGTCCCCGTGGGTGCAGTTTGCAGACTACACTTTCCTCTGGACTTGCCACAACTTGAGCAACTCCTCCGCACCGACGCTTCATAATCAGAAACACTCATTAGCTCTGTCAGAATCGCACCGAGGCTTTTAATACTTCACAGGGGAGCGAGAGAGCACGCCGAAGTGGCGTGTCAATCACCGCGCGGCGCTGTGCGGCGCCATGTTGGGGCGAGATATATACGCGTGTTCTGTCAGGCGGAGGCAAAAACCGCAAGTATATGTAAATACAGTTACTTGGTGGAATATCAAACCTGCTCCCAAGGACAAAAGACACATCTCAGTAAACAAGCATTCAACCACCAAAGCCCTGCACTTCATGAATATTAAATCAGACACTTTGAATCCTACCTCTTTGGTGTTAGGAGGCCCCAGTCTGGATTCTTACCATTTGCTGTGATTTATTCGCAGGTGCATGTGTCTCTTTGATGTGTTGAGTTGAGAGGTTTTGCACCTGTTAGAGGGAGAAAAAAAAATGCTTTGAAAACAAGAGGTGGATTTGCCAGACAGTCAAAATGACAGCAACAGAAGGAAGATTTGTGTTGCCGTGCTGCATTGTATGTGTATATCTCTTTCTGTGTGTGTGTGTGTGTGTGTGTGTGTTTTCTTTTCAAAAAAAGGCTGCTGTGCTGTTTTGACATACCCTGTTGTGTGCACAGCAAATTCACTTTTTGTCAAACAAAATCTACTTTTTTCTCTCTCTCTCTCTCTCTCACGTCAGTCTTGACGTTATGGACTTGTGCGTCTCGCGTTTTTTGTCCATTACCTATTCATTAAAGAAGTGACTTGAAAAGAGAGTTGCCATGGAGACGCCGCCGTTAAATCACAAATATCAAAGATTTTTTTTTCCTCTGTTTATTCTTTCGCCAATTATAAGTAATGTCTAGCTTCCCCCCTGATTTCCTTAGATTTTCCTTCCCTCTCTTCTTATATCTTTTTTAATAAGGTGTCGAGGCTCACAGTTTGACTTTTCCTCATGTTTTCATCTTGCATCCTGTCCAGAATAGCGACTGCAAAGTTTCACAACTGGCCTCCAAGTTGACTCCCTTGGCTTGGTTAAACTACCAAACCATAAGACTCCGTCCAATCTCCTGTCAGTCATTCCGCTTGCAGAACTTACAATTCCCTGGCAAGTCTCTCTCTTTCTTTCGTCCTTTCTTCAGGCAGCCAGCTGGTTAGTGTCCCCTGGCAGCCTCGCGGTCCTTGTTCCAGTAATGGTCAGGGGCCCTCCAGAGTCTGAGGGTGGTGATAAAGGTGGCTGGCTATCTCATTTCCACAGAGGACAAGATAACATCCTGAGAACATTCCCATCACTCGAGGAGTTTGTTCGGAGCAGATAAGAGCTCCCGCGCTGTAGCTCAGCTCGGAAGCTCTGTGGGTGTGTATTTGTGTGTCTTTGCACTGTACATGTGTGTTTAAATGGCGGCGAGCTACTCGGGCCAGCTTCCCGCGGTGCAGCTGCGAGGTCCGCCGAGCCGGTATCGGGGCACCGAGCAGCGCTGCCGAAACACTGCCTCAGAAGATCAGACCTATCCTCGAACTAAATCACATTCCACCCTGTATTTTTTAAACCTCCGACACAGTGTGCATGCTAATTCGTGTGTAGGTGGTGAGTATAATTACATTAGGCTGGTTGTAAACAAAGACCTACAAGCAGCAGTCTGTTCAAGTATCCCACCCAGGAGAGAACAAGAAAATAGTTTATACAAGGGTGAATTATCATGCAGAGTTTATATGAGGGAAAACTGTGTGTCAGTTTGAATGCATAGCTGTTGTACATGTGATTCAAAAGGACATTTGTGCTAAACAAAGGTACAAAAACAGATTGATTCCATTTACTATTCGCTAAATGTCACATTTAGAAGCAGAACCTTTTGGATTCCTGCTCTTGTGTTGTGTTTTGTTATATATTTTGAGTAAGAGGCAACAATGCGGAGACAACCTCGAGGCGATGAGTGCGGACACCTCTGCGCTCTGCTCAGAAACAGGCTTTTTGGCTCAGTTCGGCTTGCCACATTTGTACAATATTACCAAGTATTTCATCACTACTTACAAAGCTCCACCTCTTACTTTCATCTAGTGTGCTCCTTCACAACCTCGCCATCACAGCATTTTAATCTCATTAGGCAAAATGGATAAATCCATCCCAATTTACAGATCGGGAGCCGGACCACACACCCCACAGAGTCTGCGCTATTACACAGGCTCCGCTACTTGACCCAGAGGCATGGACACAGGGAGCAAGGGTGCTGAGGGGGCTGCAGCACCCCACAAAAAAGACATTATATGAACTGTCAATTGATATAAACATGACATGATATAAAAACTGATGATACTTTCCTATTCTCTATCTTTAAGTTTTTGAAGTACACCACAGACTGGATTCTCTGTTAACAGTGACAAACAGGCAGATCTGTGTTATATCTGCTTCTCTCCTCTATAGACCATATTCGCATGGCAGCCATTTTGCCTCTGATGTCACACTCAGGGTGGGAAGCTCGATTGCTACGATAATGCTACGCTGCTGTTTCCTCGGTTGCAAGTGCTTTAAACGTAGTTGTCATTTCACCGCTTCCCAGTTGATCAGCAACTGAAAAGGTGATGGCTAGTAAAAAAAACATCAGGCCATATTTCAAAAACAACAAAACAACATATTTGAGAAACTATCAGCTAACGTTAGCGTGCAACCACCTCCTAGCTAACATTATGGTTTGATTACATCCAGTGCTCCCGGGTTTAAATAAATGTGTCCAAGATGTGTGTTCATATTTTAGAATGAATTTACGCTTTTCCATCTTATCAGACAGTAATGTTAGCTAGGAAGTGATCTAATGCTAAGATATGTTGTCTTACAGAAGCTAAGGTTATGTAATCTGTTGTTTTACATCCCAATACGGCCCAGCGTCCCTTTGGATTTTCCCTTGTCAGATTTCCTGACTCGCAACCTGGAACACATTAGCATGATATTTGAGCTTCCCACACTGAGCATGATGTCTGAGGAAAATGGCCCCCATGTGAATGGTCAATGAAACACCTGTTTACACAAAGAAAAAATTAATGCACAACATTTGCCAAATGTACCTGAAGCCCCAAATAAGTAAGGGATAGTGCCATTATCAGGAATTAATGGAAGACTGAACCTAACAAGTTAAATTGTATTTGTTTTCTCAAGATCAAGAGTTGTTTATGTCATTATCACTGAAAATAATTGTTTACTTGAGATAAAAAGATAATTATTCATGAGAAAGGGACTTAACATTCACAGGACCTTTACATACACACATTAATGAATTAATAATGGCCACTCCTTGATCTTACATTTTCCACTTAAATCAGTTGCTCTACGTGTTAAGACGTCATGTACGCATGCTGGCATTGCACTGCTGATCTAATAGATATTAAGCTGTAAGGAATAAGAGAGATGATAATATGATAATGGAATAATTCATCTCATTATTTTGGGATTACAAAGCTCACATTTTAATGAAAATGAAAATTAATCGTGTTATCTCGGAAAAACAACACTTGTTATTGCGTGATATGACAAATACAATTTGTTAACACGGGAAAACAGAGGAAATAATATGTTTGACCGATGACCGTGGGTGTTAAATGTTGATACCACGACGTCATTATAAAGCACCACCAGCTATGACATCCAGAATGCCTGTTCAAAAGAATTTTTTCATCCTGAATTTTTTATTTCAGGAACCTGATGAAAAATGTGTCAACAAGAGAAGAGACAAGTGCAACAGAAACAAAGTGACACTTCAGGCAATTTAAGCCTCAATTCTGTTTCCTTCTGTTGGCATTTTCTGAGCTCGCAGTGGAGAGGCTACTCTTGTTTTCATGTGTGACTGTATAACTTCCTGCTTTCAGCTCCATTACATCCCATATCTACAGTTTATGCGGTCAGCCTTGAAAGCTTTAGCTTTAACATCTCACAGAAACATTCAGTTTTTTTTTTAATTTTATTTCCTGCTGCAGGAGGAAGCAAAAACATCCCGAGACCTCACAACAATTCTAATTAACTGTTTTTCACACTTATTCTCCAGTCAGAGGGGGTAAATCTGCCTCATTTGCATTCTGTTGGAGGCATAAATATAAGCCAATGAATGTCTTTTATAGGCTGCTCTGAAAGTGTCAGAGGCCTGAACGTGGTGGAATATAATTAGATGTGAGTGCGGTCAGAGTGCTGTTGTGTGGCTTATATTTGAATCATATTATGCCATCTCTGAAAAGCGACATTAAAAGACGTTCGGTGGCGGCACAGTGTGCACACTTTCGGCGGAGGTGGTACATACAGTACAATGGGACGCTCTTAACAATCGCCATTATCAAATGTAAATTACACTCCCATGAGCTGCTCATTACAATATCTGGTATGTAGCTCGTGTCACACGTTGTTAAATTCTCAATTTAACATGATCTCCCCTTTTTAGCCGCTGATAATCACAAGTGCTCCGGTAGTGAAGTTAAATTAGCTGCACTTTTTTCGAGAAAGGAAGAAAGACAGCAAACGACGTGTAACAATCATAAGAGAGGTCAGTGGTAGTAGCTGTGTCTTCCACTGGGATCCATTCAAGGTTATTTTGGATGGGAACTAATTATTTCACGGAATAAATGACAAAGGAACGGTCGCACCGAATGAAAAAAGACTAAAGACGGTTTATTTTGATATTACAGACGGTAAGGCAGGAGAGGTTGCAGTGCAGGACCGAGCAAAAAGAACTGCTATGCAATAAGGTGATTTGAGCATGAGAGACTGATTCAAGGTTGCAGTGAAATATTCATTCAAATGAGGTAAAGAGTGGAGCAGCATAAGAATAACCCGTCTTTAAAGATTAACATAACCCTTGGAGATGTTATTGTATCCCCGTAACCAAGTCTCGACTTCGGCAGGTGCAGAACAGCTCTCCCTCACTGTGAGTTACTGCATTAAGTCCCTCAAATTTAGTGGCACAATCATGAGCCTCCCGTTCACTCTCTGGAGTAGAAGAATCGCTTTGCATTTTAAAAAGGTCAAACACTCAGATCTCTGCCAGGAGGAATTGAGGGAAGAAATAATGTCTCTCTGCAGAAATATGCAGTCGCACACAACTGATCCTCTCAAATACCCACTGTACAGCGCACAGATTAGAGGTCTGTGTGTGTTGACTGTCATCCCTTAACAACCCGCGTATAAACAAAGGCAAATCGTACTATCAGGCGCTAATGTGGCGAAAATTGTCATCATTATCGGGATTGTATTGATTTAGCACAGATTTCTATGCTGGTGGCTGGAGTGTAATAAATGACGGTAACAGTGCGGTCATGATCGGTAGTTTAAAACGTGCACGGATGAATAAAGCACAGCGAGGGTGCCCTACTAATGAACCTGTACTGTATCAAACACACCAGAGGATAAGCTTATAATGAGCAAACACAGCTTTTTCCGTAGGATTAAATCTGTAACAATGAAGCAGATTTTGAAACATCTCTGCAAAATGAGGAAAATACATCCACATATGTGAATTATGAATTAAGGGTACCGACATAAATATTACATACTTCATCATACATACATTTTAAATTGTATTTTTTGGCCTTTTCGCGGCTTTTATTACATAGGACAGATGAAGAATGACCGAAAACAGGGTGAAAACAGGGGGAATCAACAGGGTTTGATTCCCCCGTTCTGCATGTCAAAGCGTCCTTGGGCAAGATACTGAACCCTGAACCGCTCCTGATGTGCTGGTCGGCACCTTGCATGGCAGCCACCGCCATCAGTGTATGAATGTACAAAAGCGTCTGTTAAATGCCCTTAAATGTAAATGTAAAAATGAAAGAGGGGGGATGACACACGAAGCAAAGGTCCACAGGTCGGATTCAAACCCCCACACATGGGGCGCGTGCTATACCAACCGAGCTACTAGGGAACTTAACATTATTAAAATTCCCCCCTCACACTACACTGTACAAGGGGAATATTTACCAGTTTAAACATTAACTACATCACTGGCTTTGTCTTCCAGCAGTTGATTATTTTGTGAAAAAGCGATGCCTTCATTCAAATTAAATTTTAAGTAACAGAGACAACCGCACGGCAATGATTTACTCCAGTTTCCTCGGTCTCTTCCTCCTCCTGCCATCCACCCCCTCTGCTGCAATTGCGAAACATATGCTTCAGTTGGTGTCCCCTGTTGGCTGGTGTTGGTCTTTGGAGAGTTTGGGTTCATGCCCAGTAGTTACATTGTGCTGAAGACAAAATGACCACAGGGAAAGATGCACTCAGGACAGGGGCCAAGAGCCCCCCAGGCTTGGGACCACACACACAGGGGCACACAATACAGAAACTATGTCAAGATACAGAGTAAAGGATATAAATGATTAATATCGCGAACAGTGATTTTCTTTGTATCTGAGGGGGAAGCTCCATTCAAAGACAACGCTTTGCCGGAGAAATATGCAGACTGAAGTGACCAGGAAATCCAAAGATATCCTCCGCCATCTGTGCCGCGTTATACGGTCGGGACTACTGTGCGAATGAATGCGAGGCTCCGCAATCATTTCCACTGCTGAGACTGGAGCTAAAAAAAGGGAGAATATAGATTGCATGTTTTAAGCATGACATCAAGGCACAGCTGCACTTACTGCTGTGTCTGCACCTGTGGCATGAAGAGGAGGAATGAACTCGGTAAACATGCAGTTGAGCGCGCCGAGTCGATCTGTCTATGTGAGCAACGGGAATAATTACAGACCAGGGACGTAGGCAGGAGTTTAGACGTACAGAGGTCAACACTCAAGTCCACCCAACTCAACCACAACCCCTCAGAAAATGTTAAGCAAACACCAAAAAGAAAATCTGTACAACTCTATTTGTTTTGTGTCTTATTCATTCAGTTGACCTGTTCGTCTAAATCGCACTTTCTCAGGGTCTAAGTACAGCTGCAAAGACTCTTTAACACTGCCAGGGAAAAAAAAGTATGTGGTTGGTAAATAGACTAAATCTCTCATTTATTCACCATTTACTGATTTCATTATTGCCCTAGTCAAATTCAAATTGATCGGTTCAACAAATGTAAAATACCTCAGATGTCTTACTTTCAAATGTAGAATGTGAATTCCCCCTGGAGGTGGCTTCACCAGATGTTAGTAAGTTCAAGAACTGGAGAGTCAAAGTGAAACAAGAACTTGTGGGTTCTGTTGCAGAAGCACGAAAACCTCATTCGAAACATCGACATAAACAAGACATTTCTAAGAACGCTAACCGAAACTCTAGCCGTGGAAAATGTCTATCCTGAACAGTATGTGGTGGCTTATATGGCTTATAAGCTGTCTGGATAAGGACAGAAGTTTTGATTATATAATTGTAACACTTATATAATAACAGCCTTTAACAAACCTGATTTTTCATGCATACCAGCTTAACATCATGGCTTGACAAAAGAGGCAAGTCAATGAAGGTTTCAGTTTCTAATGGCAAGTGCTGTCGCCTAGATGGATGCTCTTTCCTTGTATGACGAGTAAACAACAGGAACATGCCCCGCTTAATTTTTTTCAGATATTGTTCAATTGATATTAGCAATTCTGAATGAGTGATTGCATTGAGCAACGCTAGGGGAATACAGGCTAGCCATCGACGTGACGTCGGGACTCTACAGGAAGAAATGGTCAAAGATGAGGTAGGCTCATGTTTTAAAGTTTTATTCATGTTTTTTTAGAGATTAGCTCTATAATAATTACACCCAGGTGTCCAAGTAGCCCAGGCTAAACCAACTGACAAAACTAATGTTAGCTAGCTGACATGTAACCAGTTTAGACTGAAGAGTAAAAGAGGTAGTGTAATATGAAACTAATTTACATTCCCAAAATATATAGATATTTTCTAACGTTTCTAATGTTTTCTAATGTTTTCCTCAGATGAGGGCTTGACAATTGTTTCTATATTTCTTTTTACTCTATCGACTGTGATATGTCGTGGTTTCTCTCTTGTGACAAATTTACTTCTTGTAAGTCGCTTTGGACAAAAGTGTCTGCTAAATGCCCTAAATGTAAATGTTTCTAACGTTTGCTAACGTAATTCTTGCTAATTCTAGCTAAGGCAGAAAAGTTGCTAACTGTTAGTAAAATCATATTAGCTAAGTTTGTAGTTAACCTAAAATAAAATTGGTAATTAGGCTAACCTACAAGGGTAAAGTTTTGTAATTACATTTTTTTTTAAACTCAATTTATTAAGCAGCATTTTGATCAAGTGTTGACCATGTTTCATATTACATCTTATATTTACCGCTTTTAGTCCTCAGTCTAAACTGGTTATATATTAGCTAGCTAACGTTAGTTTTGTCAGTTGGTGTAGCCTGGGCTACATGGACACCTGCGTCTAATTATTACAGAGCTAATCTAAAAAATTCTAAAATTACGAACCCCCCCAATACTTTGTGTTGTGTAACCTATTTAAACTTAGTGATTTGAAGTCTTGCATTTAAAGATATCATGTGTAACTGGTTATTTATTTATTAGGTAGCTAACATTAATTTTGTCAGTTGGTTTAGCCTGGGCTACTTGGATTATAGATATAGATATTATAGAGCTGATCTAATCAGTTAGCATTTTTTGCACATCCGGTTCCCTCATCTAAAAGTCTATTAAGCAAGACTTAACGTCACTAACTCAAAATGGGTTTCACAACACAAACTATTGCTGGTTAGTGTTTATTTTTATTTTTAGATTAGCTCTATAATATCTATATCTATAATCCAAGTAGCCCAGGCTACACCAACTGACAAAACTAACGTTAGCTAGCTATTATATAACCAGTTACACATGATATCTTTAATTGCAAGACTTAACATCAATACGTTCAAATAGGTTGAACAACACAAACTACTGCTGATGAGTGGGTTTGTTGTTGCTTTTTTTTTTTTTTAGATTAGCTCTATAATAATTAGCTACACCAGGTGTCCAAGTAGCCCAGGCTAACGCTACACCAACTGACAAAACTGACGTTAGCTAGCTAATGTTTAAAAATGACCTCTGTAGGTAAGAACGGATCACATTCACTGTCCGTGTGTGTGAGAGAGGATTACATTAAGATACACTGAAGATCTGAACGTATACATTCAACTTTTTCCTAAAATATTATTACAGAAAACAAAAGGACTCGTGTTTCTGGAACATTCCCACTGTCCCATCTTCATCATCCTCAAGAAGTGTGTCTCATCTGTGCCGTGTGTGTGTGTGTGTGTGTGTGTGTGCGCGCGAGGGAGAGAAGTGGGCAAAGGCTCCGCCTCACTCAAAAAAGCGAGAGAAAAAAAGGAAAAGCAAACTGATACACACCTCTCAATTCTGGCAGGAGGAAAAGAATAGGAGTGTTTATGAACCGTATAAGTAAACAGCAGGATAACCAGGCACACCGAGAGCCGAGGCGACTTCCCCCCGTACAAAACGACAGCAGCACCGCTTCCCACCGCCGGAGATTGTCCCGTTGCGTTCAGGATTAAGTTTTCATGTCATCTAAAGGTGGATCATTATCTAAATCCGAGAGATAACAAGCGAATTTGAAATGCGTAGCCTGCGATGCTATTTCTGGAGCCCCCAAAGCCGACGTTTGAACTCTCAGTAAACATCCAGTCGAGGTAGGATTCAAGATTATTGCACAAGAGAAGAAAAAAAAAAGCAAAGGTGGTGGTGGTGGTGTGAAATATTTCGGTGTGTGCTCCACCGGGGAGGAGGAAGAGGAGGAGGGGGGTTTAGTTTTGAAAGATATACTCGCGTCGGTGTCCATGTGTCCCTGCGCCATCAGCGAGGAGGGACAAGGGAGGGTGGGAGTAGACGTTTAGCAAAGATCCTCCACTTCATAGTGATGTGGGAATTGGCTTTATTAAGTTCCTAATGAGCTGGGCAGCTCTGAGGTGATGGGGAACATGTACAAGGAATCAATGATGAGTGATTTCCTGCACACATTTACAGACTTCTTGTATGTGTATAGAACATATAAATATATGTGTTTGATGTGGTGTAAGAATATTTGGAAGAGTTTGATGAAAAGTTTGGTACAAGTGTGTGCGGTTGCAGCATTTCCTGCTAGCATTTGTGTGCAGCCGAGCAAATCCAAGTTGGAACTTCACTCCTCATCTGCAGCCTCCTCATTAATGAGGGCTTGATTAGTGAGCCAATCAGGAATCCATATGAGCACCTGCACATTTTTAAAAAAACAGAAAAACAACAGCAGCAGCAGGATAATCCTTCCATTGCACAGTTTTGACAGGCAGAGTGGGCATTGGTTCTCAAAAGGCAACTCTCTCCACTCTCTTCTTCTTCATTTTTTTTTTTTTTTTTTACTGCATTTGGAGGCTCAAGTGGACAAGCAGCAGGAGGAGGAGGAGGAGGAGGAGGGCGGCTCCATTGTCTGGCCAGTGAAGGGGTGGGGATTGAGGCTGTATGCAGATGTGCTGCTGGCAACGGACATCTGCTCTCCCCCCCCTCCCCCGTGGGCATTGTCACAACAGGCAGGGGAACTTAGAGTGGAGCCTGTCCGCGGAGAAAAGGCTTTTGTGAATGATATGCACGCCGTGGCCCTCGCCCTTCCCGAGGCGAATGTTTGCATTGGGAACTCAACATTTATTAGAGATATCTGATCATCTCGAGTCAGGGATTATGTAGGGTCCTCACCTCAGAAAGATATATCAGACGCAGCACTTCTTATTTTTATCATTGCTTGATGGGGATTTCCTTATCCCCTGCTCCTTCAGTCCCACCTGCAGCAGCACCACCCTCCCTCCAATTCAACTCCGCTGGGGGTTGAACTTCTCCTCACGTCTTTGTGGCCCGGCATGTGTTCGGATATGAAAGCTGGCCTCCGAAGGCAAACGCATCACAGGCACCGTCACAATGTACATGGCAGCTCCTATCAGGCCTTTTTTTGATTTATCGCCGTGGAGGAAAAAATGCCAAGGAAATGCAAAACCGACGCTTTAATATTTATGATATCATGCGCACGGCTTGTGCTTGATGGTAGCTATCGCTGTGGATGTTCTCTGTGTGTGTGTGTGTGTGTGTGTGCATGTGTTTGTATTGGAAATCAGGAGTCTCATTTGCCTCAACAGATATTCCCTGGTGACTGGTGGAGTCAGTGTACTGTGATTACAAACATGATTTGTGCTTGTACGGAGCTCTGTTGTACACGGCTGATCTGCTGTACAACATGCCTGCGCGGGGACTCATTTGTGCGTTTCTGCTGTATTATAACACGTCGGATAGCGGAGAGGCGAGCCGGGGAGCGAGTGCACTGATGCAGGAAGAGATGATGGGGGTTTTTTTTTGAACGCACAGGTGCTGTCTCCCACCACCTCGCTCATTTAGCAGTCTTTGGACGGAGGATGCATGTTGTGTTCAGTTTCCCTCCATTTATTGTTGACACGATTACTTTATAAAGACAGGGGGGAAAAAATCTGAATCATGCGCTGCCTGTTTTGAAGTCGGGAGAAGCAGAGTAATTACAATTGGTTAATCATATTCTCAGAGCCTAATACTCCCATTTAACACAGTAATTTGGACGCTGCTGAAATAGCTCTTGTGAACTCTTCTGAGAATTCCCATAATGGCCAGGCCACTAACGGCTCCTAAAAGTCCCCATAGGAGTTGGTGTGAGAGGATTTTACTGTCATGTGATTGTGCTGTGCATTGTGGAGAGGAGGTAATGGGTGTGAAATTACACTGTGCCATCTGCAAGAGGCCGAGAATGAACAGCCCGATGTCACTCAGACACACTGCTTTGCGAAATCACCCGAGCCGGGGAAAAGATTCACCGCAGGTCTTTTTTAGACGTGGCTGCAAATCATATTTTACTGGGTAATTCTTAGCTTTTCTGCGCTCGAGAGTTTTGTTTTGAGAGAGACATTCGTTCGGCTATAGCCCATTAGCCGGTTTAGCTTTTCAAAACTTCCACGGTCTCCTGATGGAATATTTGAATGCGAAACATTGTTCTTTGTTTCCCGCTGAAGTTCTGGCTCACAGATCATTAGACATCTTAAAAGTCGAGATCGTATTAAGGCTTTGATGTCGAAAACAAAGATTGCGCTGTGAAGCAGAGTGCTTCAGAGGCATTACAATGATGAGGGAACAGGCGTACTGTAATTATTCTTTGAGCCGCTCTTGTACTGTATCTCATGCTGGCTGGTTATAGTTTTGCCTCGAAGAAGAGACATTTAAAAGAATCGTCTGAATGTCGGGTGTAATTGCTGCAGTCTGTAAATTTTCAGCACCTGTTCCTTGCTTGTTCTAACACGCTCTGTTGTGTCTCAGTTGCCTCTGAGTCAGTCGTTTTTGTTTGTGGTTGTGAAGGATAGTTTTGGGAGAGTGGATGTGGACTGCGCCAGACAGCAGCAGGTGTCTGATTCACTTCACTGATAAGGCCTGTTTGCACAGTGTGCTTAAGAGATACAGGAGTCTCTGTGTGTTTCTGTTTTTGTATGTGTGTGTGTGTGCATTCTTGCCTGTCAGGCAGTGATATAATATATACAGTATGGAGACATAGATACATCCTCTGTTCTTAGCTCTTCGGTGCAGCTGAAGTCAGTTTTCGTACTCTCACAGCTTCTCTGCAGCTTGCTGCTGCCATATTGGCATCCTACGAGCTTGTTTGTAAGCTTTGCCAATCCAAAATGATGTATTTAATAGTCATTCCCAGTTCAGCTGGCATAGTGGCCAGAAAACAAGCAAATTATAGTCCAGGGTTTTTAATTGAGACAATCAAAGAAAAACTGCAGAATCATCACGTTGCTGCCAGATATTACATATAATATCCGAAGTGATGAGCGGAACACGTTGCACTATTAGATTCTACCCCCAAAATGATGTATGTCACCGTTCCCAAAGCAACATGGTGCATGTTGCCGTGCACCCCGGCCGGGTTTACGCAAGAAAGCGACGGCTAGGTTTCGGAGAGCATTGTGGATTGAGTTAAACAAACTGTGTTACTTGTGTAGATTAAGTTATAAACTAGGGCTGCACGATATTTGAAAAAACTGACATTGCGATATTCTGGTTCTCTGCGATATATTTTGCGATATAAAAATAATACAGGAATTTTCATCCGATAACTCAGAAAGCTCTATTTGGAAATAATCCATCTAGAATGATTCACAAACTGAAAAAAAACTGTAACGTGCCTTTACTTGACATTGCACATGCTGAGATGTAACTATTGTGCATGCTAAAACGATATATTGTGCTGCCCTATTATAAATGCATCTATGTTACATACGTAACTTCACTTCCAGTATTTATGTGAGGTAACTTGACTTCTTTTAGATCAAAATAACTAAACATTGACTTATTGTGCACCTGAGTGTGTGAATGTGTTTAATTTCCGGGTGTCTTGACCATGTAGTCTTGAAGCTTGTGTAGAAAACGAAAATCAAGCTTAGATCTTATAAGAATTTTCACATTGAGAAACACGTCGAACACGTCATTAAGATAACAGTACAGATAATGATGGTTTCATAATCGATCCTACTGTTGTCATGATACTGGAATTTCGAACTTTATTACAATACCTTTTAAAAAATATCAAAACCACAGGAAAAATTGACACACAATGAGCGCACAAAGTTTTAGATGTTTTTATGAAAAGAAAAGTAGAACAAGGCTCGTGTATTGTTTCTTAGGAACAACGGCATCTAAGTTAATTACACTACAGGCTCGCTGTCGGAGAGGAGAGAGACAAGAGCGAGCCTACTACTGGTGTATCGATTCTGCAGAAAATGAGCATCGAATCTAATTTTAAGAACCAATATGTATCAATATTTGCTGTGTTTAACAACACTTATTGATCCAATATTAGTCTTTTGGCAGAAAACAAGAGCCAGGGTGATGCCTTCAGACCAAAAGATAGATATTTACAATGATACAAAGCAGCTTACATTTGTAGTTTTGAACCTGTGAGTGTTTCTGTTCTTTAGTTGAACAACTCTTGATCTAAGAACTTATTGTTTGCTATATAATGTCATCATTCACATGGCAGAACACAAAGCAGAGGCAGAGCTGTGTTATTTGCCCGTGATTAATGAGAGCAAAGTGTCGGCTTTACTACAGGGGCACATGAAAGGAACAAAGTCTTTGTTAATGTTATTGGAAACACCTGTGCTGAAGGTGTGCTGTGAACAAGGCCAGTCATTCAGAGGACTCGAGCCCACAGTGTGGCGAGTGTGGGGACAGTATGTCGGGGACGCATAAATGAGCATTTCTCTAAATTATTAACTCATTATATGATTGGAGAAAAGTGCTAAGCAGCAGTGGGGGAGCAGAGGAGGATGTTTACTGTTCTCTGTATTTATGACCACGGGAGTTCGCTCACACCACTTGGCTGTCTAATAGCCTCCCACCTGGCGTAAACCATCACACTTGGAGTCCCTGCTCCTCCTTAATGACCGGCTATTTTCGTCCAAAGAAGTCCTAATTGCTCTCAACTGCAATGCACGGACATTATGCCAGAGATGGGTGGAGTGAGGAGGGGGGAGGACGAGGATGGATGAAGGAGGGGGGCTCAGTTTGAAGATCTGAAAGGGATGTAATACACTGTCTTTCTAACATGGAAAAGTGTGCGTGTTTGCCAGCAGGAGAAAAAAAGAGAAAAAAAAAGAGTTGATCTTCTCCCACTCACCTCCCCTCCCTCTCTTGGCATCGCCGGAGCTGCCATTAACTTTCATGCAAACCACAGAGGATTAGGAATGAATAGTGGCACCGTCTTCCAACTATGTGTGCACGTACATGTGTGCTCGCGTTTGTGTCTGCGTGTCACTTTTTGCAGGAACTAGCAGAGACAAAGCACCATCTGCACGCAGCAGGCTGTCCTGACTGCCTGCTCCACTCGCCGGGGCAGGGAAGAGGCTTTCTGTGAGCATTGTTACGAAACCAACTCTGCTGCTGCTGCTGCTGCCGCCGCTGCTGCTGCTACGCTGCTTGTTAATGCTGACAGCTAATAATGTCCTCCTGGATGACGGTGCCTTGCTGGAGCCAGAGAGAGGAGACAGAGACTAATGAAGAGAGGCAGGAAGTGAAAGAGAGAGAAAGACAGAAACAGATAGAGATAGAGAGGGAGATACCAGTGGAGTGTGCAGCTCACTCTGTCCGAGCTGGAGAAGTTTCCTGAAGAGGATTATGCACACACACACACACAGGGAATGAAAGTACAGGCACATGTATTGTATTTTATTTCCTCTTTTTTTTTTTTGTTCCTTCCTTCCTGCTCGCTCTCTCCTGTCTCAGCGTCTCAGGAGGGAGGTGGCAGGAGGAGGAGGAGGAGGAGGAAGGGTTCCATTGTGTCTCGGTAGAGCCCCCTATTCCAGTCCAGCTGACATAGACTTGTGTCAGGAGGATCCATCCTGCTGATGTTAGGCAAGCTGTAAAGTGAAAGAGATGTCTAAAATGCTGAAGTGTGCTCTGGCCAGTGGAGAGATGGCTCTGTTTGTTTGCCATTCTGCTGAGCACCACTTCGCAGAGAAAACTTTTCTGACTGAATCTGCTGACAGAGAGAAAGGGTGGGGGGGGATAAGAGTTGGAGTTGGTGGTTTTGGGAGTCACTTGTGGGCACACAGAGTCTTGCCCATTGTGGGTCTGTGACATTGACATTTGGAAATGGTGAGGGGGAGAAAGGATTGTTAAAAAAAAAAGCAGCCTACTTTTTTCAGCTCTCTTGCCTTACAAACTGTTTTGCCTCTGCCCACAGTTCTCAGAGACAGCAGTCATTGAACCTTCCAACCACATGAATATGCATGATAAGTCCGCTCTTCTTCTCTGCCCTCTGAGCTGTATTTTCTTTCCACCCAGAGACCTGTCGTGCTGTGTTTGATTGGCCCTGACATTTGAAAAGGTCCTTGAATAAAGAAAAAAAAAAAGTTGTTTATGACAACTGGAGAACTCTCCTTGCAGCGGAGAAAAAAAATGGCATTTTGAAAGGAGCACAGCTCCTGCATATTTAAATGCTAATGGCTCTGTGAATGTGCAGGCTAATAGGATGTTTCAATCTGGAGTAGTGCAGTATGTACACTTTGAGAATGCAGGCACGCTGTCTGAGTGCTACTTTCTAAATAGCCGTGGAAGGTGCATCGGCTCGTTTTATTAACTGATTATGTGGAGTCTTAAGTTTTTTTTCATAAATGATCACTTTATTTTTTTAATGGCAGCATGGAGATTATCTCAGCACATAGGCGCAGAGAACAGGCTTAGAAAAAAAGCTAACCCTGAGGGAAATCTGTTTTTGAAGTTCTGACATCTGTGATGCATTATTGCAATGGTTATGATGCAGATAAAGTTTAACAGCTTGTTTTACAAGCTTTCTGATGCTGTGTGGCAGAGCAGGGCTGCGAGTATAAGGCGGGGGGCCCCTGGGGTTCTGGCTGGGCAGCCCTGTAGCGAGGCGTCAGGTCCTTGGTTTATTATGAGCTGTTTTGTTAGCAGTAGGCAGCCACAAGTGCCATGGATCTTTCCTGGACTTTAACCTGCCTGCAGAGTATTTGTTCTCATAGTCCTGCTGGCTCATTGTGTGGACACAGGACAGTTGATGATGTCGTTAGATAAGAATTTGGATTGAAGATGATCCTGTTATCTCTCGTTTGACTTATAACATAGACATGTTGAGCTCTGTTTGAAAAGTAACAAGAACATAATTGTTAATTCATGCAATTTTAGCCCTTAATTGATTGAGGTACTTCTACTTTATAAACTCTTGATCTAGTAATGAGTCACAATAGATTCTCCAATTAGTTTTTATTTTACCCGGGGATGTTTAGTACTTTTTTTATGTTTTTTTGTTCTCATTATTTAACATAATTTAATTCAGTAGAGATAAAAGTTTATTATTACAAATAGCTAAAATCTCTCTAAGCTAACAAGCTTGCTAACTGTCAGCCAGGAGCAGTTCGTAATTTGACAGAGGAGGGTGAATAAATCGCAGCTAATAAGCTACATTGCTTCCTTCATTTTGGACTCCAGCTTTCTGATCCCACAAAGGTCATCACTGCCAAGATGGTTTGCTTTTGAGAATTTTTTGTGTCAAAGTTTACCCAGAGTCGATCCTCACGTGACACATATTTGTGGATTTACTTCGCCCACGCGAGCGAAACCAGCGATTGCGGCATTCGCGTTGAAGTGAATTGATTTAGCTGTTTTTAAATGCTGGTTCTTCCGGGCCCTTAGGCCAGTAAGATATTTTTTTAATGCTGCAAGTTTACCCCCCGCAGTCCAGGTTAAATCTGTCTACATACCGCGCTTTCATGCATCTAACAGCCTCTTTGCTTGCATAAATACTGGCGGGAGTCCAAACAGGGAAATCTGGCAGATGTCCATGAAACCATTTGACTCCTAAACCACACTGTTAAGTGAGAGGCTCCACTTCCCATTGATTTGAATGAGCAGTGGACATCAGCATGGCTGCTACTAGAGAGCTTCAGCGCTCACACACACACACACACACGCTTGCACAACGTCACACAAAAGCGGTTATCTACTTGTTGCTGTGCAGAGAGCTAAACGGGGTGAGCTGTCATCCTGCTTCTCATCACTCATCTGTGGTGAAAAGAGGCATATTATCTACTCGTCGCTAGCAGTTATGGAAGTGTTGACAAAGTGAGTGGTGGAGCTGAGCGATGGAGTCTTATCACCTCAGCTATCTCCATTATGAATATGGATATTACCAATGTTTGGCGAGCCCGGGGCTAATTCTTTGATTCTCGGCTGCTGAGAAGCTCAGTGGGATGGTTGGCTTTTTAACTCGTCAGCTTGTTCGCACAAAGACATGTTTGATTTTCACCCGTATGGGGATGTTTGATTCCTGATCCTGAACAAAAAGGATTTACTGTGGGTTAATGTTTCACTGAGCCAGAGAGAAGCCACAGACTCTCAGTCCCTCCTACTCAGTCCTCAGCGAATACTCCCCTCGGGACTCTGTGTGGGGTTAGAAATAGGTGTCCCTGTGGTTTTCAGACAGCTTTGGCGAATGCTATTTTAAGGCATAATACATGTGTATGCTGCAATCGTTTTATTCTTTTATGCTACATATCTGACATATCAAGCAGACATAACTCTCTTTTAATAAACATTTAACATTAACTGAGCAGGATTTGGTTCCCAGACTAAAAGTGTAGTGCATGCTGCTTTTTATTTATAGACTCCAACATCTTTTGACCTCAGGTGAACATTTTTCCAATAATGAAGTTTTGTGCCATCAGGGGAGAGGGGAGTGCATTAGTACGATAACAGAGCTACAGTTCATTGGGATTGCCTTGTCAGGGATTTTGCTGATGCATGAGGTCTCTGTTTTACCTACAGCCAAACTGAACTCGCTGTTTAAAACAGCAGCATAGCCAAATTTGAATATGGAGGAAGAAAGGAGTCCTATTATCTGGCTCAGACATGCAGCCAATGCAGCACTGCTGGACAGATTGCTAATATTGGTGTATCAAGGGAAATACACAGCCAAGACGCCAGGAGGAAAAGTTGGAAGTTAAAGTTTCTGCAAACCACTGATACTTTCATATTTGTAGGTACGTTCCATATCACATTCACGTTAAATATTTATGACCTGACTATCATAATTGGAGTTGGAGGGGATGGTGACGGCGTTGAGGGAGCAGGCTTCCAAGCCAGTGATCCCAGTTCAAGACTGTGTTTGTAAGAAAAAAGGACAAGGACCGTGGCGTGTCAACACATGCAAACGTGACGCCACTGTTTATTTTCAAGGAGGCCTCGGGACAGTTTCCTACAGCCAACACACAAAATATTTTTGATGGGAAGTCGGGACACTCAGCCGTGTTTGTGGCGACCAGAACAGATATTGAAGCCTAACTAAGTGATTTTTGTGCCTAAAACTTAACAGAACATAAGCACGGCGATGTCTCAACATAAAATCGAGCCTAAAGAAATGTGAAGTTTCACCATGTCTGTGGTTTACAGAAAAGTACATTGCCAACATTTATTCTGGCAGACTGCTTTCATTTCACTGGACACAGAAAGCCGAGATGATGATAAACTCCAACAGAAGTAATGTGTGTTCCAGTCTTTTCAGCCTCGGGGGAAGTTTGAACTACCAAAACATTTGGAATAACTCAAAGAACACAGCTTTTTGTTCCACATTTCACCCATTCACCCGTGTCTTTTCTACCTCGCTTAAACCTCATCCCTGACCTTTCACTTCGCTCCTTTCTCCCTCCTGCTAAGCTCTCTTTACCTTATTTTCCTTTGAATATCAGTTGTGCTTCCTAATCCCTCTGTGCCCTTATCTTGTCTCGTTTTTTTCCCTTCAGTTTCATCTCTGTGTGCTCTCGCTCACAGGTGGCTGACGGGTTGTACAGGCCCTTCTTTGCTGGCTGTCTGTGTTTCTTCTTCTGTTCAGTATCTATTGAATACCAGCTGCCTTCCTCGGTCATGGAGGCATGCCTAATGCATATACATGAAAGCAGGAAAAAACACACGTACCTGCACACAGACAGAAACACACACACACATGCATACAATGTTAAATGGGTCTGATTATATGCAAGCTATTAACTCAAAAGGGAGGCTTCAAAGAAGCACGGTACTCATCAGAGGTGGAGTAGAGAGACAAAACCTGCTTTCGTTGAAAAGAGATCTCTCAGGTTGCACTGACACTAAATGTTCTGTGCCGTTAGTTTTCATTGCTGAACATATAAAGCCTCGTAAATGCACACTGCTTCGTGTGGTGGTTTGCTGCTGCGCGCCGCCATGGCCATCTCGCCGCTATCTCGTGTCCCTCTCCCCCCCATCCTCCAGGCTTTCATGCTGGGCAGAGTTTTTCAGATCTCCCCCCTCCCTGGAGGCTGGATGCAGCCAGACACCCACCTTGGCCCCAGTTCCCAGCCGACACGTCTGTGTTTTTTGGTGTCCGTCTGTATATATGTGTCTGTGTGTGTGTGTGGGCAGCAGTGTTCAGCGGTGTTCTCACAGCCCAGCTGAGACTGACAGATGGAATCATTTCACACACAGACAGAAAGGCAGGATACAGGAAACCGGGGTGTGTTTAATAGTCCTGGCGCTGCTGTGGTTGGTATTAATCTAGGTCAGTGGCATTCAGCTCGCAGGGAGTCGGCCTCTGGGGCAAGCTTGGCCTTTCCTTAACCCCAGTTACTCAACTAACTTACAGTCTATTTAGCTCGTACGTAGTCTGCTGTTAAAGTACCTAACAAGATGTTTACGCTGTGTGGTGTTGGGCAGATTGCTACTGTACCTGGTTCAGCTGGCCTTTTGCAATGCGAGCACGTGGCTCCAGATGGCCGACACCATTGAGGCCCCCTGACCTTGATAATGAGCTCCAAGATGTTTCCAAAGATTTTATTTTGGTCTTGTAATCGGCTTATGTGTAAGAAATGTTACGTTTTCACTGAGCTGGGCTTACCTGAGTAGCACAGTTTAGCTAACCCAGTAGGGGTTTTTGTGCGGATCCAGAGGAAGTGACGGATCCAGGAAGTTTTTCTTTCTTTAGGATTGCAAGATATGGCATTTTTTTCAAACATTTTTGTTAATTTTTCAGAGAATAATGTATGTATCTTGATGAAAAAAGTCAAGGTGGCTGGTATCTATGAGTGAACACAAAAGGGGACTTGGCAGAGGTATGCACTCTACTGAATCCCATTCTAGTTTTCTTATTCTTCGGTTAAATATTTCCTGATTTTAAACTGTCTTTCATTCATGGATTGTCTACGAATCTTATCTTTTCAATTTTTTTTGGACGATTGCCGATAAATTACTAATCTGACAAAGGTCAGACTTGATGTCACACTATCTTGTTAAATTAGAAGTACTTTATATGAACAAGAGTTCAAGAAGCTCTCTTTAAGTGAGGATCACATTTCTGTATCATGATTTATCTCCTTTAAAAAATGTTCCATTGTGAACTAAAGCTCATTCAAATTATGAGCGGTGGCACTCACATCCTGAACTCATCTCCACCGTTAATTTGCAGTTTAATTGCTCTGACAGTCGCTGCATATGCATCAGGTGCTCAGTAGTTAATTGGTAGGAAAAGACAGATCATCAAGTTCAACAATTAAAATTGGCACTTTCCAACCTTAACACACAAAGATGTACAAGTGTATCTAATTAGACTAAAACTATTCTGAGGAGATTTCATGGCAATGACTCACAATTATGTATTACGGAGACTAAATTTTCTCACTAATGTTGTACCTGACAAGCAATATTCAAACAGAAAACTGATGATGACATTGAAAAGGAGGTATTTGTGGTTATCTGTCTTCATTCTCCTCATGTGTTTGCCTTTACGAACCCTCACTTTGCTCTTCAGACCCAGAAGCAGTCGTTTTTATAGTCTCTCCTCATTAGTCATGCTCGGCGCTTCTTTGAAAATCCTAAATTTACTCCTGAAATGGGACTGTGGCATCTTCATCCTTCAATCAGCCATTGGTTGAGGCGTTTTTTTTAAGAGATTGGCCCTGTTCCAACACAATCTTTTCTTTTTTATTTAATTTATTTTCCCTCTCCCCGATGCATAATTATTCCATAACCCTAAAATATAATTGCATTTTTGTCGCTCGTCTTTGCTCTTTCCTTGGGGTTTCTATCACGTTACAGCTAAATGGTTTTGAACATTTGACTCTGGAGAGGTGTAAGAAATCAGTCAGCATTAGGTTAGATATTTTCATTAAATAGAACTAAATTGTTTAGACCTGTGCTAAATGATAAGGTGTCTGTTTATTTCCTTTGCTCCTGCCTGGTGTTAATTAGCTGTTAGCTGAGGAGTGGAAAGATGCTAAAGAGCTGAGAAAGACGAGGTAAGATGGTGACGACTCCTCCTGATTTCAAACAGGCTGTGGACCACAGTGTGTGACTTTATGAAACAAGTCACGATCTTCAGCAAAAAATGGTTTATGCTGACTGTGACATTAAGTGCATTTCCCTCCACCCGTTTGTAATTAAACAAAACCTCAGATGAAACTTGACATTCTTGATCACAAAACAGTTTTATACGACATACACGATGCCTCTGACTTAAAGATCTAATCCAGTTATCAACATAGTGTACATCCAGAGCATCATTAGTTGTCCTTAATATGCTCTCATTATCATGTCATGCTCTTCGGTTTGGTCCTCGAGCAACTGTATTGTTCATTTATTTCAGGTTCTGTGCTTTAGCTCTCAGTACTGGCATTTTTTTTCCGTCAAAGAAAAATGGCTGAGGTTATTTTTGTCATGTTGAATGTCAACAGGAGAGTGGAAAAGACAGATTTATTACCAGAATGAAAGCATCTTGGCCACAACCTTTTACCTGTCAACTTAAGTACCACAGGTTTTGGTGTGATTGCTCCTGTGTGTGTGTGTGTGTGTGTGTGTGTGTTCCTCTCTTAGTTGAGACGAGTAAATATGTGTCTAGAATCGAGTCTATCGGGAAAAGGAGAAAAAATACCAGGATAATATTTCGAGACATTTTTAAAATCCTTTTTATTTAATTTCGGACGTGGACTCTCTATTGCTCTAGGTCCTCCAGTGGTCTGTATTTTGTAGTGGTGTTGTGAAAAAAAATAAATTGCCAATTATCCCAGTGGAGATTTTATGCCAGACTTTGTTTTAGTTCATTAGATGTAAGGAGCTGAAGAGAGGAGGAATGCAGGCCACGGCGAAAAGCCTCACAGGGTTAGGCTAACAGGCTGCCGTGCACAATAATGTCACCATTATGTGTTTCCTGGGTGACTTAAACGAATAGGCATTATTACAAAATTGTGCATTAGCCCAAGTCAGCAGTTAGTACTGCTGCAGTCTCATTTCGTTTAGAGTTGAGAGAAAGATGGCGAGAATGTGAGAGGAGGGGAGGGAGGGAGGGAGGGAGAGGGAAGGGGGAGGATGGGAAAATGGTTCAGAGAAAAGGCGATGTAAAGGAGAAATGAGGAATGAAAAGAACGCTGTCTGCCAGAGGCTGACAGGACATGCAAAAGGCGGTAAAAGGATACACGGAGAGGCACAGATGGACTGACAGACTAGGGGGAGAGTGATTATGATGGAGAGGTAGAAAGAGGAGAGCTGTAATTGTCAGTAACTGGTGTATTTAGACAGGGAGGGCTGGAGGAAGAAAGAGGCTGGCAGGGAGGAGGAAGGTGTAAATCAGCGGTCTGAGCGACAGCTTTACGTGCCCCTCGGAGCCCCAACTATCCGATTAATGAGAGAAGAGAAACCCTAACCACCTTCCCCTCCCTGCCTCGTCTTTTTCTGCTATCTTGCACTTTCAGGGACATAAATCATAGACTCTTAAGCAGTCAGTTTAGGTAGCCGCTACACAATTCTTCCTCAAAATGTTGACTGTATCCCCGTCCGGTGGCGTGCCGCATTAATGAGATTTTACTGCAGCTGGTGGCCATTGAATCGCATTCATTCCAGCTACAACCTGCAGCCACTTAGCTTAGCTTAGCTTAGCATAAGAAAACTGGAAACAGGGGAAACCAACAAGCCTGGCTGTGTCCCCAGGCCTCTCTCAGCACCTCTGAAGCTCACTTATTACACCTCATTTGTTGCACGGAGACAGAAGTGTAAAAACAGCAAAATGTGCATTTATGGGAGTTAAGCGCACCACTTATTCTTGGTCAGGCACAGTGACGTATACTTGGGTTTTTGTGCACATTAAGTAAGTTATAATAATCCCAGCTTGTCTAATACGGCAGCGTTGGTCATTAGCCCTAAGCTTCAAACAGTGAGGCCGTTCACATTTGGTGTTACCCTCCTTCCCGAGCGATCCGATCACCAGAGGACGGCTTTAAGCCCGTCAGTTCAAACCTGGCATTAACATGCGTCCTGACATGCGTCTCAAGTGACCACTTGTGATCCCATCTCATTTCCGCCTCTCTATATGCAGGTATGCATATAGTTCATCACTGGATCAAAGGAATATGATGTATTTTCCAAAGGAAGAAATATATACTACAACGTGCGCCGAATAACAAGCAGGCCTAGCTAGTTAAGAGTGTGTTGTAGACAGCGTTTCACAAAATGTGTACAGTTTCTGCTAAGGCAATAGGTCTCAAAATCGAGTGATTGTTGAAGGGAGTCTGGGGACTTTCTCCAGCGACAACAAATATTAGTTACTGTTTAAAATTTGACATGTTTACTGTGGATAATACGCTGTCTTCTTCATATATTTCGTGTAAAAGGAGAAATCAGTTGACACTGTGTTCAAACGGCTGTTGAGATAATGACGTGTTTTACAAGGAAAGAAAGAATGTGTTGCATTCAGTGTTGAACTTACAGGAAGGCTCACATGATTTAGAATTTGCTGTGGCTGTTACGCTAAGTGTGTTTCCTCCTCACCCAGAAATTGTACAGGAGCCTGGGGATATTGCAGTTACTAGTTCAATGATTAGTTGAAACAGGCAGATACTGTTACTAGCTGTCCCTCTATTTCGAAAACCTTTAGTACACGCTAAACTAACTGGCTGCCGGTTGGAGCTTCGCATTAACTGCACAGATATTAGAGTAGTATCAATCATCCCATCTAACTTTTCAGCAGGAAATTGAATAAGCATATCCCAAAACGTTGAACTATTTCCTCCCCCCGCAGTGCACAGCTGTCACATGCAGAGACGAGGCTGCACTTAAAACAAAGATATTTAAAAGTAAAAAGATGGAAGAGAAAGCAAATTGAGAGATTTCCAGATTATTGCCAGAGGGAAGAAAATGGATTTTTCTTACATAAACTTCACAAGAATAAAGTTATTTCCAGTTTATCTCGAGGGCACTAGGTTTCCCATCAGCTTATTTCTTTGACTACAACCCCATACTTTCGTGGCTCAGTCCCTTTTGTGTTTGTACGCGCTGGTGGTCATCGAGTTCGCATAGTTAAACTAGTTCACCGAGGTCAAGGGCTGGAAGCTCGGTTGATGATCTAAAAAAAGAAGAAGCAAAAAAGAGCGATGAAAACTTCCCCTTGTAGTAAACGCCTCCACAGATATTTCAGTCAAACATGTGTATGACAACGTCAAAGCTTGCTTTACTTCATTCTGTGCCTTTTTCTACCCGTAGCCAAACCCACAGGTTTCTTAATCTGGTGAGACGGCTCCTCTGAGAGATGGCCTCAGTCAGAAAAAGACCTCTCTTTCTCTATCGCTTTCTGTTCCCTCCCTCTGTGTCTTCTGTGCTATTACCAACCTAAACAAGGTCTCCTGGGCTGCCTGCCTTGTTATATACCTTTCATCACAAAAGGAGTAGAAAAGAATGAGCGCTAGTGAAAGAGATGTAACATAAAGAGCTGAAAGGGAGAAATGTCTCTAAAAAACTGGCTTTGTCTGCTTGTGAATTTTTGATCTACAGGGTGTCAGAAGGAGAAGCACTGTATGAATTAATAACCTCTTGGAGTGATGCAACAGCTGCAACAATGCAAAGTAACGCCTGGCACGGCACGCCGAATTTTTTCTGCGGCATTTTGATGAAAATGTTACTTCTGTTTGTGTCTCCGTGAGACACAAGAGAGAAGCTGTGGTAGCACATCTGCGGTGTACATCTGCCACATTTCACAAGCTCTTAACTTTGAACACCAGCCGATTCTGTGCCAACATTTTATCCGCTGTTAAAGTGTGCAAAAAAGAGCGTTGTTTTTTGAGCTCCACCATGTGAGTGGCATTTAAGTTATTTGTTGAAATCAACACCTGCGTCGAAGCTTTACAGGGCATCTTCACGCTTCTGCAGCCCAAACATGCAACTGTGAGAAAAATGGTGTGAATTTCTAGAAAGTTTAAGCGCTTCATTACCCAGAAATCTCGCATGTTTTGGTAGCAGTTTCAGCCATCACTGGGGAACTGAGTGTTCTGTCTCACTGCTGGTGAAGAGACCGATTTTTGAAAGTCTCTTCCTGCATGCCATGAACATTTCCACCAATGACTAACTATTACATCACCGTCTGCAACCGGCAATTAGTTGAATTTATGATTAATCTGCTCAATATCTTTTCTCAATTTACGCATTAACCTTTTATTCCACTGAATGTCTGAATGCCAAAATGTCAAATGATTTGATTTGACTTGATTTGACAAACGGTACAAAAGAAAATGTGTTCACTCACATTCTGTAGGCGCGAGCGTGCGTCATCCTGGGCTCATTGTAACAGCGACATGACGACATGAGACTGAAGGCTGAAATGAACCCTGAATGCTGGAAAATAGATTAAAATCAGGATTACTGGCTCCATTGTTTTAACTAGTTTGCTTGATGAATTCGCTGATGTTACCCACTCAAGATGGTGTGTTGTTATGTTAGCTAACTAGCAGTTTGTCTGTGCTAGCAAGCGAGCCAACGCCACTATATGACAATATATCAAATAGCACAATATAAGATTCACAGTACTCAATTATCATGGTCAAAAGAATTCACAACAACCACATTATTGCAATATTTACATGTACTGTGGTTGTCGTCTTGTCCGACATGATTTGTGCCGCAATGATGGTAGCTAGCTAGCAAGTAGCTGCATCTTCTTCTTTTTTCCGTTTTATTGAGGGTGGCGACCAGCGTTCAGGTGCATTATGGCCCCCTACAATGGCAAAGCAAGAATGGAAAGAATTATTTACATGTGTACGACCAGCACGATACCAAATATGTCATTTTAAATTTCACAGTTAGCATCAATACTGGTTTATCTCGACACCTCTACTTTGCAGTCATGTTAGCTTTGACTTTGGGCTTCATTGTTGGACAGGTCGTTTGTTGACATGAGTGGACTCCATTCCCAAGTTAGAGTTGTTTGTTAGAGATTGTAAGGGAGTGTTAGAGAGGCAAGACAGAGTCCTTTACAGAGATATCAGTCTACAGGCTGTTATACGCAAGCAAGAAAGTCAGGGAAGGTCTCAATTTCAATCTGAATACATAGAGTACCTTTAAGTGATGAAAGATAACATCATGAACTTAACTGGTAGATGAAGTGTGCAAACAACAGAGTTACTGCAGGACAAGCTGATGAACATATAGTACATGACTCTGGATACAAGGTCTTGTATCATTCAGGCATTACGGCAGGTTGCAGCCACAGCTGAGAGTCCAACGGTGCATGAAATGCATCCAAGTAGAAAGGTGAGATCTAATTACAAAAGAACAACCAAGGTTGGCTATATTGCAGAAATGGTGTGTACTAAGTGTCGGATCTCTTTGTCTTCACAAACCAGAGTAAAGCTCATAAAAGTCATTTTTTTCTTCGTTCTTGTACATGTTTTCTTTCTCAAAATCCTGAGCAAACGTCTTTTATCAAGAATATTGTGAGGTGTGCAACATTTATCAGATCAGACAACAGTTACTCTGGTCACAGTCTGACGTAACATTCACAGACTTGTCAGGAAACCTGTGAACATGACTACTGTGTGTTACAACGCAAGTAAAAAAAAGTGCTGTGTGTGTGTTGAGCAGAGTTTCTGCCCTCTCCACGTTGAGTCAGACAATCTCTGGAGTCGTGCAGTTCCGTCATTTGCATGTGCGTTTCTGAGTGTGACTTTCTCCTCTCTTTGTCTTCCTCTCAGGTCAATCCCCTTATTGTTAAGTTACATAACAGCACTTAGTCAAGTAACAATCCAGCCGCGACGGTGCTCAGGTCTGCAGGATAACTGCACTTCCTCTCCGACACTCCTCTGGCTGAGAGCTCCTCTCAAACTTGTTGTTGACTTTTCAACCTGCTTAGTGGAGTCGACTTTTTCTTTTTTCTTCCTCTGGAAGCAAAGTGGAGCTCCAACCTCTGGAATTAATTTATGGAAATGAAGTCATGTATACCACAGATTCTGGTTTTTGGTCAGATGTAGCTCTCAAACTGCTGAGTGGGCCATTCTTCTGTGCCAGCAGGCTTTTTTGTTGAGACCACCAGTGAGAGGAGATGTAATGAAATGTGATTTTTGAAATGATTCCAGGTGTGATTCTGAGTGAAAGTGGAGATTTGGGGGAAGCTCTAAGTATCAGAAAGAATACTACATTATTCAGGGATGCTGCAGCACCAATAGTGTAATTCTGGGCCAATAGTGAAGTTTACAATTAACATTTTTGTTGTGGCCAATTCCAATATTGACGTTTTCTTGTTGTTTAATTTGTTTTTGTAATTCTTTCCCCATTGTGTGCCAGGGAAACAAAGAAATCTTTGTTTTAGAAAAATAGCTGTCGTGTGTTCGGTCATCCAGCCCTTTATTACTGATTCAGTCATACAAATGTATGAAACAACCTCTAATATAACCTTCTTTCTAGGGATGTGCAATTAATCAATATGTAATCGAATTCACAGTACAATGTCCAGATCATGTAAAATGTGTGACACAACAGCATTGTAATGAAGTACTGTAGTGAATTTGCATTTTTATGCCTTATAAACAAAAATGTCACAATATTTCAGAACAGTAGATAACATGTAATGAGCCTGTCATCACAACACAGCTTGTCAGTGTTGGGTTGTTGTCTAGCCTTATGATTTTAATTCCAGCTGTTGCATTTCATTTAAGGAAAGCTACATGTTCTGAATCACACATTATTGTTTTGTGGTGGTATGCGCTCACCGCCATCCTAACGCCGCGTTACCACCACGTTACTGTACAGTACGGCGTTGAGAAACAGCTTTTGCGGGCACCTGTGTGCTGGAGCTGCATAAATTACCGTTTGTGAGCTATCAGTGAAGTGAAGTCTACATCAGGAGACTTGATAATGACTAAATGGCCAGGAGCACTCATGACCTATGGTGTTGCCGCTCATGCAGCACAGAGTAGGAGATGCCCATGCATGTCTCCTCCAGTCTATTCATAGCCAAGGCGGTGTGACTCCCCCGCCTCTGACTGACTGCTTTCTGCTTCCCCTCTTGCTCAATTACTTCTCTGACTCCCACATGTGGGTCTTCAGCTCTTTGGCAGGCAGGGAGGCTTACCTTGTGGAGGAGGAGAGCCGAAGCCCAACTGACTGGTGTAGGTTAAAGCAAGACACGCATTGCATTTGTCAGTGTCAGAGAAAAGACAGGCGCCTCATAGCGAGTTGAATGCGGGAGAGATTTGGCACCCACAGTGGTGTTTCTTTTAGATTCACTTAGCTGCAGTGCACCACCTCCCCCTCCTGCCCCGAGCTGGGACGATGCCCCAACAGCTGGCCGAGTGAAAATGCAACAACAAATTCATCATTCGGCCATATTGCTGCTTAGCGTGCCCTCCACCCGTCCAAAAAAACAGAACGGTTATAATTGCAGTCAGAGAGCAAATATCAATATATCATCATATAAATAGTCAAGTGAGGGCCGTTCTCAGAGCGCAGCACTCTAGGATCGGGCCCCGGGGCGAGTGTGGAATGAAACAGAGGCAGGGCTATGAATGTTGAAGGGCTGAAAAATATGCAGTCAAAATGTAGGAGGAGGATGGTATCACACTGTACTCATCCTGTCAGACCCTGTTTTTCTAGTACTTTCCTCTCCCTCCCACCAACCCCCTTTTATTCCTTTATTCTGCTGATACAACCTCCTCCCGTCTGCTGACTAACTGACCCACATTCCTCTGTGTGACTCGCTGCCCTTAGAGTGTGTGTGTGTGTGTGTGTGTGCTCAAGCCCACATTTCTGCTTGTCATCTTGTGCGTCCTTTTGTGTGTGCGTGTGTGTGTGTGTGTGCATTCTTGTGCCTTCCTCTGTCTACCTCTGTCTTCCTGCCTCTACCCACAAAAAAAAAAAAAAAACTGTGCCGTGTCCCTCAGGCTTCAGCAGGAACCAATTAGAAGATTGCTCTTCGGAGGAGCATCAGTCACTGGACGTAAATGATCGGTAAAATGCCTCATTTGCTCGCTCGCCCTGTGTTTGTCTGCTTTCGCTGTGTTCCGCTCAGTTTGGGGGCTGCAGCAGCTGAAGTGACATTTCTTCATTAAATTTAATAAACAGTGCTCAGTGAGGTGAGGCTCCCTCTAGTGGAGAGCTGCGTCTCTGCGAGGTGGATGTCTTGATGTTGCAAGGAAATTCAGTGGTTCTGCCAAGACGGAAACAACCGTGCGTGAAGCCTGATAGATGAGGATTGTGTGTATTGTGATGCACTTTCAGGAAGTCAGGAAATCATGATTAGTGATGAGCATGAATTTAAAATGCATTTCTGATCAATCTACAAGTAAGTAGACTAAATTTAGTCTAGATTTAAAGATTTAGCTAAGAGCTACTCAACCCTGTAACCACTGGCTGTGCATTTATTGTTTTTTACATTGGAGACGCCTTTCTTTTGTCTTTAATATGCACAGAATACACTTTTAATATGAGCTACATGATATATGCACTGTTTTGCATTACTTACAATGTGCCATTTGATGCACGGTGACCCTCCGAACTCTGGTACAATACATAATTTTAGGCTAAATATTTATGTTAAATATTGTGCAGTACATGGTCCCTGACAAAAGTAAATAAATAATCCTAAATTACATGAAATTAAAGGAACAGTTCACCCAGAAATGAAAATTCCAACACATCCTCATCCCTAAACGACTGAGGTTGATTGTCAGCGTCTCCCAAAACAAAATATATCACCGTTCCCAAAACTACATGAGTCGACAGTTTGGTTAACATCAGTATGTTACTTCTGTACCTTCCGTTACAAACATACCTACTTACCTTGGTAACTTGCATTACCTTACGTATGTGATGTAACTTCACTACATCAATCAGTTAAAGGACCCACTATTGACTTCTGGTTCCATACTGGACACGAACAGCGGCCTCCTGAATGACAGTCCTTTGCTTGTGTGACCCAACCATCCGTCCCCATCCTGCTCCCTGTATGCACTTTTTATACTCCTCATCCTCACTTCATCCTTTACAGCTGTCAAATCCTCAGCCCCCTGTCGATAGAAAGTGTTGTGTCCACGACAAAAACACATTTCTGGAGCTTCACAGCAAAGCAGTGTTGCAGCATTCTCCTTAACAACTGATGATGGATTGTATTTTAAAACATGAAGTAGTGAAGAAGAAAAATGAAGATTTTGACTTTAAAAGGGGTGTAAATAACCACTTCTCAAATCCATTTGGGATTAAGGGCTTCCAGAGACTTGGATTGTGCTAGACAAGTCGCACGGACAAATTTCCCCATCACCTTCAGTTGTTTAGGAGAATGCTGTAAAGCTGTTTTGCTGTGAAATTGAAGCTGGGTGAACTTTAAAATGTTAACCATAAAAGTCAAAGTCGCTGAATAAGCATCGCTATCAGATCCACTTTCAAGAATAATCTTTAGTCTCTGCTCTCTTTGTTTTCAGGTCTAAAACATCAGCTCGCTCACTTCTGGAGGATTGCATTTGAGATTTCCAGCAGGAGAGGTGGATACAAGAACTCAAGAGAGGGGAGCGCGTTTCAAGCTGTGACGGGATGGCTCTGGTCGACAAACATAAAGTGAAACGCCAGCGGCTTGACAGGATTTGTGAAGGTGAGACAGGCTCCTTTACTCCTCTCGTTTCTTTGACTCCTTTCTGCTTTTTATGCGCATGTGGAGTTGAGAGACTGCACGGTGACACGTGCTGGTCACTGGAAATCGGTTATTTAGGTCGTGGGTTTGCCTGCGTCTTTGTAACTTTGAGTGCGTGTATCCACAATGCCGTGGCCCCAAAAAAGTTTCCCTCCACTGTTTTATGGAAATGAAGTTTCCATCAGTATTTAAGCCTTTCAGCCTGCTCGCACAATTCAGTGAAAAGCCAGTGGGATCGTTTGCGTAAGTGTGTTTGTGTGTGTCAAAAGGGAGCCTTGGGACCAGCCGAGGCTCCAAACTTCGGCTTTGAAGGCTGTCTAGGAGGGAGAACGTGTGTGTGTGTGTGTGTGTGTTGTGGAGTTTGACGGCTGAATGAGACTTGAGTTCGATGTTTCCAGATTGCTGGAGAGATGAAGCAGAGAGTTTGTAATAAAGTGAAGCACTCCTCAGAGCCCTGGGATTGATTATAGCTGCTATAGTGGGATTGATTTGTTTGTGTGTGTGTGTGTGTGTGTGTGTGTGTGTGTGTGTGTGTGTGCGCGATTAAGAGAAAGACAAAGCAGGAGATTTTCCTTTCCTCTCTCCTCCGTAATGTTTTTCACCTCGTCACCGACAGGAGCCACTGAACGAATGTTTATTTAGTGTGAGTGAGCTCGCTCAGACTCATACTCACCCTTCATTCAACACTTCATATGCTGCACTGCTACACTGCAACATTATATTTTATCGTATTCTCCTTCTTGTAATGTTGGTAAAGCTTCTAGCTGCTGTTCCACTGGCTTCTATAACTCATTGCAGAAAAAGTGAAGAGCGTTCTTGAGGTTTACTCTGTATGTGGGAAAAGTGAGTATCTACTACAGGATTTGATATTATAACTTGATTTTAAAAGAGTAAAAAAACGTTTTACTTGTTTGTTACCTTTCAAAAAGTTACATCTCCCATTAAGTGTCACCTTTAATACAGTATTTGATTGTAAAGGAGTCTCGCTGGATGCTCAAACCGTGTTTGAACCCCGCGACTTTCTGATGTCAGAATTGGAGGCACTGCGTACAGACAGTTTTTAACTTTTGGTAACCGACAATCTTGAAATCCACACTCGCTTAACGAAGCAGTTTGCAGGTGTGTGTGAGAGTGTGCAACATTATCCCCATTTGAATGATTTTCAAATGCCACCCTCTTCTCTTACTAGGATTGCAACAGTATGACATTTTCCAGGTCTGATAAACATCAAACATCACAGTTTCATGGTATTATATGAAAAGTTTAATATTATCAGTTACAGTGACATAAATGCTTCATTATAATTTTACAATATATTCTGTTCTGACGGACCTGAAACTTGATATAAACTTGAAATACAGTATACTTGGTAAGATTGTGAGGTTTGTTTTTGAGCTTAAGATAGTGATGTTTAACCTGTGATCATCTTCGTAAATGATGTGTGTATTAAAAATAATTATATAATATTTAAAAAACTTGCTTTAACATCCCAAATAGTGTGAATTGCAAAAGAGGACATTAAGTTGCGAGGTTGTATTTTTTGTAATTTGCATTATTTCAAATGTGTTTCTGATTAGTTCTAAGTTATGTAAAGACGCTCCACTTTCACTTCAGCTCTCCAAAAGTGAAACTCACAGGATTTTCTTAGTAATAATGAGTAATAAAGTTTTAATGTGAAGTATCAAGTACCGACGTTTCTGTTTTTTCTCGTCGAAGGAAAATCCCATTAAAAACTGAGAAACCCAATATAATAGATTCCTAAATGAAGCAGTGTTGCTGTCTGTTTCCACCCTCAGAATGAGAGCCACATGTGGCATCTAAAACCTCTCCAAACCACCAACCCCGCTCGCTTGGAAACACTTTTTTCCCTCTTTTTTTTTTTTCTCACACCAGAAGAATTACTGTTCAAGGTCTCAGGAGGGTAATATGCTAAACATCGGAGAGCAGTATTTTCTGATGTGCCCCGTTTGTCCCACGGACATCTTCAGCAGTGTCCCTGTCTCCCCTGCTCAACAGTGAAGTCATTCTGCGGAAGATGAAGGGGGATTTTTTTTTTTTTTTATTCTGGTGCAGTTAGTCACCACAGCTGCTCTTAAAAATGTGTAGAAGAGGGGTGATTCACATCGAGGAAGTTAAAAGATCAGAGGGTGGTGAATCACGTCGTTTTCACGGTAGCGTTAAATCTGCTCAACCATATAAAAAGGGTATTTCAAAAACCAGAGGCATGGGGTGTTCTGCAGCATAATGTCAAAGCCACCCACTATTATCTATAAACAGAGTGTTTGGACTGAGGCGTGAAATAGAAATCAAAGTTCGCATCATGTGTATTGACAAAAACAAGAACGTTACGGCGCGACTGTGATTGCGTCGCAGTCGTGGGCTGCACTCGTCGAGACGGCTTCCCTAATCTCCATTTATCTTCTGAGGATAACTGTGTCAATCCAATACTTGTTTCACAGCGGAGTGCATTGATTACATCTTTACTCATCGTGATGAGTGGCTAACGGAGCCGTGCCTGCGCCCTGAATTGAATTCGAAGCGGCTGATCAAGTGTGGTTGTTTACTCCAATAAAAAAGTGGTCACGGTGCCGGAATGTAGATTTCAACCGACTCGGCGGACGTTCTGCCATCGAGGACGTTCTGCCATCGAGGACGTCTGATGTGACTCCGTGTCTTTCATGCTGGATATTTGTGGCTTTCAAATTAAAACTGCAAGGTCAAAACTAAGGCTACAACTCCTGTCTGTCAGTATTTTTAATTAATCTATTGATCATTTGGTCTGTAACATGTTAGAAAATGTGGCCGCCTGCCTCTCCCAATTTCCCAGACACCAAGGTGACGATGAAAAATAAAGAAATATTCAATCTACAGTAATATAAAACAAAGAAAAGCAGCAAATCCTCACGTTTGAGAAGCTGTAAAAAGAAAATGTTTGCCTTTTTTTCTGCTTGATGAATAACCTTTGACAGCTAATCAATGATCAAATTAAGGTTTTCCCCAGGAAACCACAAAGCTAGTGAACCACACAGAACCGGACGCATCACGTTTTCTGATGACTATTGTTAGAGGACGCTGAAAAAAACACTTTATTAGAAATAAGACATGATTTGCTGCATGAAGTTGCACCTGTGAGTCAATTGATTGAAGTATTTTCAAAATAAATTGATTATTGTTTTCCAGCTTTTCAACTTTTAGATTCAAGGAATTGATGCTTTTATTAGATAATAGTTAAAGTTGCTGTAAGCGTTGTTGTCATTTTAGCTAACCTGCGTTTTGCCTCTCTACGTCACCACACTTGCAGGACTCCTTTTTCTCTCTTTGCTTCTTTCTTCACTTCAAGCAACTTTCTTCACTTGGACTGTGTGGTGGTACAAGCCGTCACCTGGAGCGCTGGAATTGGTAGCTTTCCCTGTTCCGCCATTGTGGGTGTAGGTCTGTATGTTCGTGAGCAGACAGCTGTGCCTCTTCATGAAGTTCTCTGTCCTGATTGGATAAAGTGAGCAGGGATACCAGAAAATGTATTTTCTCTTTTACTGCGTGAGCAGGAGGAAGAGAGACACGAGTTACCAATCAAACGGTGATTAGTGTTGGAATACAGATTCATATAACACTAATTTTAATAAAAATATATGACTTACAGCAGCTTTAATACATGCGTATTAGGATAGGATCTCTTATAATTACAATATTTTCTAATTCATGTGTGTCAGTCAGCTAATTAATTCATCCGCTAATTGTTTCCACATTGTTTGAATTTTCAGAAACAAATGACTTCACTTATTTCTCCATTAGCAGCATTGTTCAGTTTAGATATCGGCTTTCAGAATGTATGTGGCACCACTGCTCCTTCTGCTGCGGGTTTGATAGAGCGCCAGGAAGAGTGTAACTGCAATAAGGGAACTGTGGCAAACATCTGTTGTGAGCATCAGTTCCCGTACTCTCTTGTTCCCCCCTTTTTCTCTCTCTCCCTCTCTGACTCCGTCTCTCCTTCTGTCCGCTCCATCTGTGTACCCAGCATGCATTGGCTTGGGCAGCAACGCGAGTCGTTGCCATTGCCGTTTAGCCGAAGCTAACCGACTGATCTGGGCAGAGATGGGACGTGAGCGGCACTGCGACGTGAACTAGGTCGCAGTAACAGCATGTTCCTGAGTGTTGATTTACAAGTTGCAAATCTGTGCTTGGATGCAAACACCACAAGGTGGGGTAGTGTAATATGTCATGGCGTTTCCAAGTGTTTTTTTTTTTTTTTTTTAAGTTGGCAGTTAAATAAATATGTTAATGCTTGATAATGCATCTCGTATTGTCATGTGTGAAACAGGAGGAGATGTATAAACAGCGAGCAGTGAATAATGGGGCCAGTCAAGCTAAAATACCATAAAACTTTGCCCGTGAATTATTCATATTCTCACATTTAACAGACCTGCGAGCTTTTTAATAACAAAACGCTTCATATTAAATAGAGAGGACAACCAGGGAGGCTGTGGAGGAGAGGGAGGAGGAGGAGGGAGGGGGTGTCCTGATGTCATCCTCCCCTGCAGGTTGGTGAGGGAGGGGGGGCTTTGTATCCTGAGCTTTTTCAGCACAGATTCGGGGCTCTGCTGCATCCACCTCTCTGCTTTCATCCCCTCCTCCCCCTCCCTCCCTCCTCCCACTCATCTCCCCACGCTCTGGCATCCAGCTCTGGTATGAAGTCATCGGAGCGGTCTCCGGGTCTGACCCCCCCCCGGGCTTGTTCCAGGCTCCTCACCAAAAACCCGCGACCCCTTTATAGGCTTTGTGGAGAGGCAGGGAGGGGCACGGAGAAGTGGAAGGAAAAAAAGAGGAGATAGAAAATGTTGTTTCTGGAATGAGATTCATATCAAACGGGCATGAGTGATTTTTGGTTATTTCTTTCGGCGGAGTGTGACTTCTCCTGTGCACACCTTGAATGAAATTTCCCGCCGAGGTTTTCCTTTTTCTCCTTAAGCGTCTCCGTGCCTTTTGTTTGAGCTGGCGTGTAGCTTAGCGGTTGTGTGAAAGTTGGGGAAGAGTTCCTGGAAAAAAAAAAAAATCTCCTTTTCAAACTAAACTCTTCAGCTGCAACACTTAAGCATTGTAATGACATGTGGCTCTTCTGGATCTGGCCGGAGATCAGAGGGAACACGGGCAGGAGAGCGGTGGGGCGATGGGACGCACCCAGAAGAGATGGATAATGGGGAGAGGGGGGTCTCGGCAACATGGCTGACATAGAGGAAATTCTGGAGAGTTTGTGGCTTGTGCTGCTTTAGTGTGTGCACTGCATACTTACAGCGCTGCGTGTCAATTCTGAAGACTAACCGACTATATGATTGTCATTTAGATAAGTGCTAGCTTCATTGCCATCGACCTCCATTTTACAGTCCATTTAGTCCCTATGGAGATGCATTCAGATACAAATAATCCCGCTGGAATCACATACAAGCCATTCATGTACATAATGTCTGTTAAGTGTGCATTACAATTCATCTGACAGCGTTATTCTTTGCAGCGGTATTGGCATTGTAATCCCATTTCCAGTTGGTGCCTCCTGCCCCGCGCTCATGCATAAGTCAATGTGTGTTTAACATTCAAATCATGCCCTGAGTGTGCAACGTGTCACACTGGAGGAGACAGTTGTTTTTATTCCTGTTGCAGTGCGGTATTCACTTTGAGTTAGCGTGCGATTGTTATTCATGTATGCACGTCGGAGCTGGGGCCAAGGCTTTAGCGGCCGCTCGCGTGTGCGAATGAAAGGGGATGTTAACGAAGCGCCGCGGCCGCTCCCGCCTCTGCCGCACGTCAGAAGACGAGCAGATCAGGGTCAAAAGGCTGAGCGGGGGGTATCGGGGATCGTGCGAGCTGAATGTGTGTGTGTGTGCGCCTGCGAGTAAGTGTGAGTGACGGGAACTTTCTAAATGGGCCTTGTTTGCATGTGAGCCCTCTGATTCCAGCATTTGGCAAAGCATGCAAACATTTTACATGGTTAAGACACGCACCGCCGAGCGCGCCGACATGCACGCTTAAGGTGCGTTAAGGTGGCCCCCGAATGTCAAAGCACAACATTACAGAAAACACAACAACATTTAATAAAACGCAAATGTTGTGTTTTGTGAATTGTCATTGTCTTTTCTGTAATATTATCTTTTGTGAAATGTTGCTGTGTTCTGTAATGTTGCTGTGGTTTGACCTTCAGGGCCACCGTAGATTCTCCTCGTGGTTCAGCTGTATTATTAAAGCGGAGGCAGGAACTGAGAGGGCTGACTGACGGGAATAGAGTCTCTAAAACAATGGCAGGCGCCTTGTGTGACAGATTAACCGCAGATCTTACTGTTGTACATCAAGTCCGCCGTGCTGCTCGCCGCTTAATGCAATTTTCTCCGACGCCGACAGAAGTGTAGTCTTGTAAAAGAAAAAGTGAGGCTGGCGTAGAGCTTTCTGAAATCTATTAGCAGTTAAAAGAACTACATAATTGCATCCTCACCCGAGGTTTCTATATGTTTTACTAGTTCTGAATTTTTCCACCAGTCAAGACTTATTCAATGTAAGGTCTTTATAAGCTTCTGCTGGGGTGGTATTATATTTGTTCTAAAATCCCCGGCTTAATTCCTAAATCCCTCTGTTACAGTGAATCTGGCGTTGTTTGCACAGTCTGGCAAGTATGGCAAATGGAGGAACATTAGAATTTGAAAGTCAAACATTGTTTAGTTTGAGACAAACAGAACTCTGTGATTTGCTTCCCTGTCAGGATTAGATCTGCAAACCCAGAGTACACACCTCTGCCCCCGTCTCCGTGTTTGAGGTTGACTTTACGGGGATGAGTGATCTGCTGCACCGGGTCTCTGGAGAGTCGGGTAGAAGTAATGAGAGGAGTGGATGAGGTTGGGGAAAGGAAGCCAGGGGATCACGTATACTCTATAGGCTCTCGCCCTTGACACTGATGCGTGCGTATGTGTCTGTGATCATTTCCGCCCAAATTTAAGCTGCTCAAAAAGAGACTTGGCACGGCGATTTGGAGCTTTTGGGAACATTTAAACATAAAGTCTGACTTCCACAAATGAATGTTTTCTCATTTTGACATCAAGGAAAATAGTTTCTATATTGTGTGGGCTCAGAATAAAAGGGAGGAAAGACTGTGCACCTTCATGTGATGAATGACACCCACACTCGAAATGACTGTAAAACTTGATTGACTTTCTAACAGCAAAACTCTGCTTGATAAAAATCAACATGGGCGTCGAAAATGATTTTTTTTCCCAAACTCTCTTCAATAAATCATCTTTAAAGTCGCTTTTGGATCTCTATGAGGGCTCGCTCTTGCCTCCTCTCCTTCCCATTTTAATTTCCTTTTTACATAAAGCTGACTAATGTTCCTCTGACCTTACCCAAAGAAAAACGCTCTCAAGACGTCCCCGCAATTGGTTTTGGAGCCACTGTCATCAGCTTTTTTTCCCCCTGTCATCTTGTGAAAACAGCAGAATATCTGATCTCTTCCTACTCTAATTACACGACCGTGATTAAAGGAGATATTAGTGCCGCAAACGACAGACATGCCTGCACAGTTTCCACAGGCCCTCTTTAAGATATTCAGGAACTTCTCTCAATATGCTGATATTAACTTTGTTCACCATCTAAAATATGTATTACTGCCCCTCGTTATGGCTGGCTCTGAGATTAGATTTGGATGGAAATGGATACTTCCTCACCTTACATCTGTTTTCATGCATTAATAAACAGGGATCCTCTGCAGAAGGAATCAGGTTTCGGCCACGGTGACATGAAATGAGACATGCACGTACACTGTCAGAAAAGAAGTTTTAAATTTGTACCTTTAGGGGTACATTTGCCTCTCAGTGGGGCAGTACCCTCTAACTACTGCTGTTGTACCCTTGACATTGGGTACTTATAAGTACCTTTGTGGTTTGTCCCTTGAAGAGCCCAGAGTCTTGTACCCTTGTAACCTTAATTTAAGGGGAGAAACATTGAACTTTTAAAAAGGGTACATATTTGTACCTTTTTGGCCCCTTAAATGGTACACATAGTTAACTTGAAGTCCAATGTTGAGTCCTAGGGGGTACATTAGAGTAGATGAAATTGACTCCTACTATACTCCTGTTTCTGAAAGTGCAGCTAGGTAGGTTGGTATATCGTCAGTTTTCATGTATGTCTCATAGACAGAGCATAATATAAATTTGATGCAGCATTATAGCAAACAGTTTTTTATTTTAAATTATTTCTATTTTTGGCATATTTGCAAAGTGGAATGAAGTGGAATGAACTTATGTTGTGTTTCGGCTTGACAAACATAGGATTTTCGCCACGCAAAGGTTGTAGGTGATCTGGATTAACTGCTGTCACAAAATCACCCTCCCCCTCGTACACACACACACACACACACACACGTACACACACTGATGCACACACACCCCCCAGTGTTTTACTTTTCTCTGCAAAGGGGCAAATCCCGATTACAGAGCTCCTCTAAGAGAAGGAGATCAGGAAGCTTTAGAGTAAGAGGGGGGAGGTGTTTTGTTTTTCTGACAGTAAGATGCATCGTTAGAATTTATTTTTGACCATAAATTACAAAATTAAACAATTTCGAGTTTTGAGCATCTTGTACCATTATCTTTTAACTCGACAGGACAGACAGTAATATTGATAGTTCAGTGCATCGCTGCTTAAAATGACCGTCATTGGGACGGCAAAAGGACAAACTGCAGGTGGATTTTGTGAGGCATTCTGTAATCTCCATGCAGTCCACACACTGTAATTTTCAGTGTCCTCCAGTTAACATACAGACAGCAGGTCTGAGTGATTTCAAATGGAGGAGAGTGGGGCAGAGACAGCGCACGCCACGGAGGCATCAAGGACATTTCAGAGTGAGTTGGGCAGCAGTTGCGTGGTGGCTCTGCCGCAAGCATGGGGCCTGGAGGATTAGTGTCCAATCAGAGTGGATTTGATGTTTACTGACAGCACATGGGACTTAGCTGCGAGAACTGTATTTCATTTGTATGCAATGAAGCTGTGCTCCTTGCCTGGCCTCCCCTCCCCGTGCTGTGAATCTGCCAAAACTGAAACCTGTTGACGACAGCACATCATCAACTGCTTCAGGTATGTGACTCTTCAGGAGAGGGCGAGGGGGTTTGGGCGTGGACTCTAAATCATTGGCATTATCATCCCCGGAATCATCATCATCACCAGATACACTTGAATCTGGTTCACATGACGTCACAGTGGGAAGTGGAATTAAACAGGCTTTATTTAGATGTAATCCCTCATAGCAATCGGCAGAGCGAGGAAAATGTCCCAGAGAAGGGAAGAGATAAACCCTATTGGATTAGTACAAGCCCCTGCCCATCCCAACCTATAACTCAACCTATCCTCATCTTTATTTTTTTTTTGTCTTTTTTTTTTGCCAAGCATGCACCCTGTTGCTGTGTCTTCCATGGAGTAACTGTGCAGTGTTGGTGTCGATTGGTTTGATGTGTTTGTGTGTGGTGTCTTCTTTCCTCACGCACAACAAGCCAGCATCACCAGAGATTAATTATTCAAAGACCGACAGCCAAAGGGGGAGTTACCTGATAGTACGGACCTACAATATTACAGCCTGATATCAGGTGAGACAGTAGACCCTGCTACATCTTCTTTCCTGCCTGTTTCTCCACCTTCCTTTCTCCGTTTTTACAACTACAATTCTTGAAGACTTGAAAGGGAACTTTCAAAAACACAGCTTACAAGTGGAATTTTTTTTCTTCTGGTTTGTGTTTTTTTTTTTTTTCCTCCGTTGAAGCCTTCTCTGCTTTTTTCCTTTTTTGCCAATGCTTGTCACTAACAAACAGTTGAGCCTTGGTCGCTCCCACAGTTGGGACACATTAGGAGGGAATGAGGGTCAGTGGGACAGGTCTGAGAGTGTCTACGAGCAGCAGGCAAGAGTAGCTGGCCGGCGCAGCTCTCTTTCATACGGGGAGGGAGGAGGGTGGTACGAGCCTCCACCAGGAGTGCGGCCCCCTGACCTGGATTTAAAACGCGAGCAATATTCCTACCAAGACCCTCTCTACGGACAGGTTTATACAGACCGACACGACCCGCGCCTGAGGAAGGGCTCTGCTCCTGATCTTAACCACTACGAACGTGCATCTATGGCTCACCGAGGATCCATTCCACATCAGGATTACTATGACCCGGCCATGACTCCCCGGGCACCTGAGGGCTTTTACCGTCCAGAACACCAGCCTCCGCCGCCTCACCCTCATCCACTCAGTAGGTCAAGTTCTCATTATGGAATGGCACCTGGGTCTCGTGCTGTGTGGGATCAAGGTCAGGGAGGGAGAGCGGGACCTCAAGCCCCTTCGTCGCCTCTACCTCCTCCTCCTCCTCCTCCCACCGCTCATGAGTTGAATCGAGGTTATAGGGAACCTGGTGCTGTAACCGCTGCCAAAATGACGCCAGATGGCCAACAGCGCAGACCTTCCAGAGACCCATCTCCTGCTCACTATGGTATGGAGCATGCATCGCCTCTCTATGCCAGTGAGCCTCCACCCCTGACCGGCCAGCCAGTCTATACTGATGTTAATGGCCGCCCATTGGATCCACAGCAGCAGGGTGCCACCTGTCTGGTAGTGGATCCTGCAAGTCAAGGTATGATTATGAGGCAAGAGACAGCCTCACCCTTCACCGTCCAACAACAGCAGCAATTACAGCAGCAGCAACAGTTGCAGCAGCAGCAACTTCAACAGCAACAGCAAATACAGCAGCAACAATTACAACAACAGCAACTTCAACAGCAACAACTTCAACAGCAGCAGTTACAGCAACAACAAGTACAGCAGCAACAACTTCAGCAACAGCAACTTCAACAGCAACAACTTCAACAGCAACAGTTACAGCAACAGCAACTGCAGCAAGAACAGTTGCAGCAGCAACTGCAGCAACAACAGGCCATGCCACCTCCGCCTACCATGCCCGTTGCTGACCCTAGTCTTTCTATGGTGCCTCCACTTCCTGCTACACCTGCCCCAGTGCAGCCTGTAGCAGTTGCCCCAATTGCACCTGCCCCTGTGCAGCCTGTCCTAACTTCAGTCCCTCCTCCCCCAGTTACTCCACTTCCTGCTCCTCTCCCTGCTGCCCCACAGACACCTTTGCCCGTGGAACCCAAGAAAATTGTTCATCCTGAGTTTCTTGCCCTGCTGCGAAATGAGGGCCTCTCCGAGAGCACCATCTCCTCTGTTATCCAGCAGGGATTTGACTCCACTAGCATGCTGGCTGTGATGGAGGAAAATGATGTCCGTACTATTGCCCCCAACCTTGGCCAGGCGCGTGTACTGTCTCGTCTGGTCCACAACTACAAGCGACCCGTTGAGGCTCCGCTGCCCCCCTCTGTACCTCAAACACCCATGCGAGGACGCTCTAACAGCTTTAGCCATCGCTCAGACATCCCCCACCACCAGCAGCACCACCATCCACAGCACCCTCCGCATTCTTTGACTGTGGACCCCCAACTAATGCACCCACAGACCCCTGGGGCCATGCAGACTATCTCACCAAGGATGGGAGAAGCAATGGGTAGGAGACCCAGCAGTGCTCCCTCTCAGCACCTCCTGGAAGCTTCCGGAGGCTACCCAGGCCAACCGCCTCGCTCCCCAGGGCCATATGCTGGAGCCATTATGCCCGTTCAATCAAGACCCATGTCAGCCTACTCTGCTGGGATGGCCATGCCAGGGATGCCCATGCAGGGTATGCAGATGATGTCACAGCAGATGACTGGGTCAATGCCTGCCATAGCAGGGTCTATTCACTCCATGCAAGGTATGCCACAGCAGATGCCCGTATCCATGCCAGCTTTACAGCAGCCACCCCAACAGGTACCGAAAGCATACTCTACCAATTACACAGTGCCCATGGAGCTGATGAAGAGGGACAGGAACATACTGCCATTATCCCCCATGCACAGCCCTCACCCCAGTCCTCAGCTTATGCGAAAGGGTGCTGGGCCTGCACCGGAAAATGCCCTCGTCCCTATGGGAGCCCCAGGCCAAAGCCAAGGTGCCCTGGTTGCTAATCAGAAGCTCAGTCGACGCACTGGTCCACCGGTCATCGTGTCCACCATGGCGTCTCCGGATACAAGTAAATCTTTTTTTCTCCTCCTTCCATCCTTTTCATTTGCTGTTTATCTGATGTCTTGATTGTGTTTTGCTTTCTCTTGGCTGTTCCACGTTTTTAATAGATAAGAAAATGGATCGGTGCTGGCACTCTTCTTGTTTTGCATAGTTTATGTGTTCCTCTCATTGCTCCACAAACCAGTGTTGCTGTGTTTTTAGTAATAATATTATGTTTTCACAGTTTGGTCGACATTCAGGATGTTGAAATGAACAACTTGATTATAAGACTGCAGTCCTTCTTTGTGGCGAAAAAAAACACTCTAAACCTGTTTTCATCCTTCATTGTGATGAAGCATTAGTATGTTATGTATGTGTACCCTCTCTGTCAAATAAGTGGAGTTTTTTGTGTTTGGGATTGTGCAGCCATTATTCATCTGAAGTGTTTGTGAGATCTATTTTCTGGTACGAAGCATGAATCTTGACCTTAAGAAAGTCCAGACTCAATGAGAATGTTAATAGAGCATTTTTTTTAAAACCACTTTATTTTTCTGGTCAGTGCTATCATTTGTTTGCTGTCTCTTGTTCGTTCTCATTACATCAACAATGGATAAATTATGTGCTTTTTCCGAGGCCAGTGGAGCGAAATCGAAATGTTGCTGCCTATCTCTTTTCCACAACTGTTGTCAGGATTATGATTAAAACCGTTAACGGATAAGTTTCCATCCCCTGGCCTACTTTAGGTTTCTGCATTTGCTGTGATCCCAAAATGATAGTTGCATCGCGCTTTCTTGTCTGCTTATCTCTGTGAGAGCCAGATTTGTCAGAATTCCATATACTTTGTGTGAAGTCCTTTATTATTTCAGTAATCTCATGCAGTTCTCTTGTCAGAATGACACATTGATGCCCCATTAAATACAACAAAAAATGGCACTGATGAGGCGTGATATGGAGGGTTTGGGAGGAACAGCTGTCAGCACCCTTTCTGATACCTTTTAAATTTTAACAACTGTGCGCTGTCTTCATGTTACAGTCTGTCAGCTGCTGCATTCATGTGTGAACAGCTCACATTAAGACTTCTCTGCAGAAAAAAGTCAGATATTGTGTGCAGTGGTGTTCACAGCCTGGGAACATGAGGTGTCCAGACGTGGATGTGTTAGTGAGAGTACAATACGTGTGATAGCGGTCTCCTTGTAAAGATATTTTTCCTCATTTAGCTCGTAATGCCCTTGCTAGATAATTGGAGCCCTATTTAAAATCATATAATCTGCCTCAGCTATACAGCATTCATAAAGATGCATAATGGTGATTGCACCATCAGTTGTGTGTAGCTTTAGCTGTTGTATCATTGTAACTGCAGCTGTTTTTGATGAAGTCCTTTCTGCTCTGCCACGCACCATCTCCCCACAGCCCCCAAGCCCCTGTTGTTGTAAACATGGATGTCTTATTGCATTATGATAATAAGGGTGCATTAGAGTAGCCTGGAAAGCCTTTACAGCCACTGCACAACCTTTCTTCAGTCTTGCTGCTTTCAAGGTGTATCACTGACCTTCATGAAATAGCATTTGGTTTCATTTAGTTGTTCTTGAGCAGTTTTTCACACAAGATTTAGACTTTTGAACATTTGAACAGGCATATGTAAGTTCAAGGTCCAATTTGTAAGACAGTTGGTGAGTCTCATTTCCAACTGGTCAAACACCAAAATGTGGATATAACAATTCAAATCGGGATACAGCTTTGGAGGCAGAGCCCGGTTCACTCCTATGAAAGCTGCTCAGTGGTGCATGAAGCCAAAAAAGCCGGGATCCTCTGCAATGTGGGGCCCATAGAACTTACCGGGAGAGACTTCAACCAATCGAGCTGGCTAACTTTGAGTTTAGCCCCCGGCTAACTTGAACAGGAATTAAATTATTTAATTGTGCAGGTCTTTTAGACTTCTCAAATGTTACTGGACTGAATGGTCCTTTGCGGGAGTTGTGACGCTCAATTAATGCATCCATCATTTTACAGCCGCTTCTTTCACAATGTTAGCTTATTGGAAAAAGTGTTTTTGGGCCCCAGTGCATAACATGATGTTGGAATTATACGGTTTTGCTACTATAAAAGTTGCTGCTATTTCTGGGTGCTCACACCAACGCTTTGGTTTTCACAGGTTGTCGGATACTGTACAATTTGTAAGTTCGTCTAAAATACTGAGGCTTTGGCATTGGTGCCAAAGCCTCAGTGTTTTAGACGAGTCTTACAAATTGGACCGTACACAGCAGAGTTTCAGTGACAACAATACTCCTCATTTAATTTATTGAATATTGTGTCTCAAATTCATGTTTTGATTCCAGTTTAAAATAAAATGCAGTAAGTCAATGCATGCTTATTGTATAATCACCTGAATCGTTTAGATCCATATCAGATTAAAGATTCAATTCAGCATAATAAATGCTGCCGCATAAAATTATCCCATGACCTGATTAAAGTATATTTCAGACATTTTGGGCACTAAAGGCTGATGTCTCCATCAACACTGGCTCACCAGAGGCTGACTAGCAGCATCACTGGACAGATAAAATCGAATTACAGTGCTGATGGCCGATGTGTGATTGTGTCATTTTCTCTGTGCAGGTTGTAATGAGAAGGGGGGGTAGGTGGGGTTAATCCTGCAGATCCTCCATTTCCACTGCTGCACTAATCCACTGATATTCTCATTCTGTCCAAACCAGCCTCCTGGCTTTCTGTGAGACTATATGAATTTCTGCACATAACCAGTAGGTCAAAATGGACTTTAATGGGAACCAAGGCAGACTGGGGACAAATGTCTTAACTGATGCAGTTTTGTTGTCATCTCTGTGATTTTGAGGCCCAGGAGACCAGATATTAAAAGATCCCGATTGCTTGGCTGTCAAAATAGACTGCTGCGGACAGATGCTTTGGAAAGGATTCTTTCAAGTCCGCCACGTACACATACATTGCATTGTTAGTACACACACAGTCAGCAGAGTAGACCTCATTTGCATGTGGCTGACATTTGTTGCTTTGGTAATTTCATCTGTTAATGGACACAGCCGCAAAGCTGCTCTGAAAGCATATTCCTAAATTGTATGTTGCTAGGCAACGTGGGTTTTGGTGGTAATCATAGGCAGATTTGCTTCTGGTTAAAGGATTGGTCTATTGTCAGAGGACGCTGGAAATTTACTTCTTGCTTTAACAAAATGGCTGGCTAATCTTGCGTATCTGGAAAGTATTAATTAGTCGCTTTCAATCACTCCTTTTCATGTGGCATAAATTAAAATCAGGAGAGTTTTTTTTTGCCTGTTTTCAAAGACATTATCTGCTTTTTAGACACAACAAAATGTGATTCAGCCTTCCAGTTTAAATGTTATGTTTTCTGGGTGAGGAAGGTGCAGGTTACCAGCGCAGGGGTGCCCTTGAGCAAAGGCCCTTAACCCCAAAGGCACTGGAGCTGCTTGGTGGCCAGGAGACTGTACTGAATGTGCTCTTGAGTAAATAAAATTAAATATATATATAAGTGTGCTCTACTAATTCAATTAGTTATGAACTTACAACAAGCTCAGATAATTTGTAAGTTTTGATTTTGTTCTTCTAACTAATAGCCCGTGTGTAGATACATATGGTATGTCCCTACTCATCTCAGTACATGATGCTTTGTGAAATACCCTGTGGCAAGACCCCGCCTTCATATGACTAACTGGGACTAACTCCCCATCCCCCTCACCGACATAATCACCATAGATGACATGTGGGACTTCCACTCTTTAACCTCCATCCTGCATGAGTGTGTCGGCTTCCATCCGTGGACTTTTGCCAGGTGACCTGATGCCGGCTCAGGTCAGTTTTGCTCTGCGTGACACACTACCCGCGATTTTCATCCTTGCCTGGGCCTGGCGTGATGACGGGGGAGGGTTATGGCATGTTAGTTCTAGAGATGGCAGATTATGTATTAACGGGGTCCAGGTCAAAGCTGTGGGCAGTTGTTACACTGAGTGAGGGATTAAAGCAGAGATAGAGAGAGAGAGAGAGAGAGAGAGAGAGAGAGAGAGAGAGAGAGAGGGAAGAGAGGAAAGGAGTCCGGTCACTGATGGATGATGATTGCGGCTTGCATGGAGGGGGAGGGGAAACGGGGCGTTGGCAGCTGTCAATCAACCTTGGACTGTCCATGAGGATGAGGCTAGCTGTCGTTGCATACTTGACTTTGAGGGTCAAACTTTGGCCTTAATCTGGTTTGACAGTCAAAGGTTGGTTTTGTTGTGTTGCTCGTCACTCTGTTTGCTGCTCATAGTGATATTTACTTTTTTCCCTCTGACCTGAGAGGATGTTTCATCAGTGTCAGAACCTTGAGTAATGCAGCCACTGGATTAGATTTGTCATGTTTTCAGAGCAACAAGGGGTGGACATTATCTTAATTGTGCCTTTGGACATTACATCCATGCTGTTTCAACCTGTGAAATTCAGTTTCTGTTCATTTTTGGTGCTTAGACAAAAATACATGACTGGCAGCGAGAGCACTTTCAAGGCTTGGATGGATATGAGACACTGTTGGTTAAATTACCAGTACAAAAGATGAGCAGCTGTGTTGGAACATATCTGGTTTTCTGGTTATTTGATTAAAAAGTAAAAGGGACAAGCTTATGCACATAAAGATTGAAGGAGAGATTTTGATACAATATTACTGAAAATGTTCTGGGACAGGATCTAAATCCTCCTCCTGGCAGATTACACGACTCAAACCAAACTTTAAAATAAAAAATAAAATACCATAATATCCATATTTTGGAGAGCAGGTTAGCTGTTAGCAGCTGGTTGGCAACAGAGTCCTGCAGTTTGTTTGGTACAGCTAACAGAGCTTATAGCTTCCGGCCAAGCTAAACGCACAGCAGGACTGAGAGTAACATGAAGCGTTAAACACCGAACTGCAGTTTAACCTGACAACAAAACAAGTTAACAGGAAATAAATATACTTGAGTAAGTAAAAATAAAATTATAATGCCAATACTTAATCCTAAAAACTAAAGATGATCGTAATAAAGTAAAGTGGGACAGTTAGAGTTGGAGTCTGGACCCCTGCGAAGGAGAGACATCCAATTACTGTGCTAAAGAATCACGGTGTTGAAAACCTGACAATGCATTCGGCTGTGTAAGTGGACTCATTTTCTGATTGTGACAAATTAAACTATAAAAAAGGTGTTTTTTTAATTGCTACACCTCTGCCTCTCACTACCTAAAGCAGTGGCAGCCGCGGCTCATGGATGATGTCGTTTTTAGAGCCAGCTGTGCGGTAACAGCGAGGTTGCAGGTTGGAAAGCTGATGACCATTACATAAACCTATCCTTTAATTATCCAGTAGACTCCTGTTGTCTGTGTTGAGGAACGCTGAGGATATTATTACCAGAAAACAACTCTAACCAGCCTGTGATGGTGTGCGTGTTGTTTCTGTGAGCGTCTGTCGTGTCACACCAGATGTTCCTCTTAATGTCAGCCAGTGATTTCCTTTTTTTACCCTCATGAATGAAGGAAGCCTCTGGCCCCTCTCACACCCTACCAGGATTAGATCTTTACGCATCTCGACGACTCATTTTCTCGTCATCGCTTTCTCCTTCTCTCTGTATAAATTGATCCCAGCTCCTCTTTGTCTCTCCCTCCTCTTGGTAGGAAATGATTTGGCAATGACACTCAAGAGAGCAGACAGTGGGGGGAAAAGAGAGAGATGGAGGTAATGGGAGAAATATGTTTCTAAACAAACGTCATACCCAGCTCAGCACATTCATTCATGACTGTGGTTGTGGGCTACAGAGCCTGTCTGCAGGAAAATGAGGGAAACGAGGAAAGATCGGAGCTTATTGAGCCCATCTAAAGTCAGCGGAACAGAGAAGACTGAGAAAGAAAAGACCAAAGAGATGAAGTTAAATGCACACAGGGCTGCTTTAGATTAGATAGTGAACGATTGACTGCTTTGGAGGCAGTGATGGAAGTCTTAGAAATGGGAGATTGCATAAATAAAAGCTCTGTCTTGCCATCTTGGAGCAGGTAGAAGTCCATTATTTTGTTTGTTTTGTTTTTATTGGAAGGGAAGGAACACATCACGTCAGTGTCATGGCCACGCTTTATCAGATTCAATCCATTTATTGTGCGGTCGAGAAAATGTCATTGCGACAATGCAAAACAAAGAAAATAAGCAAATCCTCACATTTAATAAGCTTGAACCAGAAGAAAATATAATTAAATGACTTCATATTTCCCCCGAGAGCGAATGACCTGCCGGGCACGCTGTTTCTATTTTTCTGCATGTCTGTTCAGTGAGGTTGCGCGGCGGACAGAATACAAATAAAACGCTGTATAGGTGCCGTTTTTAAAGAAACTGGACCTTGAGAAAGGCAAAGTCTGACCATGGAGGCGAAAAAGCTCTTTCTGGCCAGTTTGCTGCATCCTTTCAGGGAGTCTTGAAGTGATTAACTGCTGGTTGGCAGAGCAGAGGCGACGGAACGACAGACAGAAGAGGTCACACGCTCGACATAAAAGGGAAAAAGGAAGAATGAAATGAGAAGCTGAAATCCTCATCACAATTCATGCTTCCTCCTCTCCTCTCCTCTCCTCTCCTCTCCTCTCCTCTCCTCTCCTCTCCTCTCCTCTCCTCTCCTCTCCTTGCATCATCCTTCCTTTCCTCTTCTCTTCTTTATCTCCTCTCCTCTCCTTTTCAGTGAGCAAGCGTCAACCATTGATGTTCCGATGGCTGATGATGATTGTTCATTGATGCACTGCTGCTGAGTCTGTGTCACTCTCACTGATGTGGTTTCATATTTGTTTTTATGTCGCACTTCATTCTGCAAAAACAAATTGCCTCTGGAGTCAAATCAAGTTGAACTCTAACTTTCCTCCACACTGCTTTCTATTCCTCTCATATTCTCTTCTTTCATTTCCTCTTCTCTCATCTCCTTTCCTTTTGTTTATTTTCATTTTGTTTATTTCCTTTCCTTTCTTTTCCTTTAGTTTCCTTTCCCTGCATGTCTTCTCTTCTCCTTTCCTTTCCTTTCCTTTCCTTTCCTTTCCTTTCCTCTTTCTGCCAGGGAGTCACCCTGAATTATTCATTTTGAGAAAATGAAATCTTCACGGGTGTTAAACCACAGTGAAGAAGAGGCATGGCTGATCATGTTCTCTGTATGCAGTGTTTTTATATGTGTGCGCGTGTGTGTGTGTGTGTGTGTGTGACCGGGCGTTGCAGAACTTGACACTTTGTTTGGCCGTGTTTTAACAAAAGCGCGGGGGAGATATGTTTAGAGGTGCAGATGAATCTCATTTGCACCCGAGGAAAATATTATACATCTCTCAGTAGGCATGTCAGTCGTGTTCAGGATCACACGGGGCTGCAAATGGGATTGTGTTTCACAGTGTTTTTAGTCTCACACGGGGAGGAGGATTTGTGTTGGTGTGTCTGTATGGTGTGTGTGTGTGTGAGAGAGAGAGAGCAGCCATCACTGAATATTTGATCCTAAATTTACATCATGTTTGCGGTTGTTTTTTTGTTTTGTTTTTTTGATATTTTAGCCAAAATGCACATTTCTGAGCAGGCTAAAGTTAAAGCAGCCAGTTGCTGGATGAGTCATTATCTCACTCTATGTGTGTGAGTATGCCTTTGTGTGTGTGTGTGTGTGTGTGTATGAGCATATTTGTTGAGTTGAATTTTTCATGGATGCCTGTTCACACTTTATTTATCCGAGTCTGCATCATACATGAGGTGTGTAATAAGCAACGCCTACCGCCATTCATCCCCCATCCTCCCTCTCTCTCTCACACACACACACACACACACACACACACACACACACACACACACACACCGGCTCGCTCGCTCGCTCACATCCTCTTTACATCTTCCCCTCTCTGTAATCAGGCCAGTTGGCTCAAGTCGCAGAGAGAAATATAAAGGTGGAGGGAGGAGAGCGATGGTGTTGGAGAGGTGGAGTGATGCACAGACGGGGTATGAATGGAAGAACAAGAATTTATGTGCCGCGATCGCCTGGCAAAAAAAAAAAAAACACAAAAAAAAACTCAACATCTGTTGTCCACCTGCAGCTGTGCCATCTCCCTCTTTTTTTGATATCGCTGCCCCGCTCGCCCGTCTCTCCCCACCACCTCCATCCCATTCGTACTTCTATCATTTGGCAGCAGCACGTCGTGTAGATCACATGGGGCAGATGGGACGGTTAGTTTTAGAGGTCAGTATTCAGTAGGCCCTTCTCCCTCCACTGCTCCCTTTTCATGAATGAGACCTTTTTTTTCTCCACGCCTGGTTTCTAGGCTCTGGTTACATGTTGTAACCAAACCTCCTCAATGGAGCCCTTTAAACTCACCGCACTCCTATTGAGCTCACAGTAAAAACATGCACTACACTAATGTACAGTACTTAATAATTCAACAGCATGTAGTGCATTTGTTTGGTTCTTTAATAGGTCAGAACTTTAAAACTACCCTTCAGTGTTTGCTGAATGTAACTTTGAGTCAGAAGCGGTGCTGCTGAGCCATAGATTTGCTCATTTTTGTTAGAGGATTACAAATAACAGTCGTTTCATTGTTGGTTAATCTGTCGTTTAGATTTTCTATCAAATAGGCTGTGCAATGTCAGAAAACACAGAGACTGTCCATCAGAACCCATTTTTACATCTTCACATTGCTTGTTTTGTCTGACAAACAGTCTTAAACTTGAAGATATTCAATATACAGTGACATAAAACGGAGAAAAGTGGCACATTTTCACATCTGAGAAGCTTAAACCAGCAAATATTTGGCATTTTTGCTTAATAAATGACTTCAGCAACTGCATCTGCGCAACTGTTCAGCACTAATTCATTAATTTAGTTGTATCGCCATTAATTTTTTACTATAGCTCGAATTATACTGGAGTTTTGAGGGTGATACTGAAATTGGTATTTGTCAGATAATGACAAATCAAAGATAATACACGTCAACTGATATATCCACAAGAAGCTAATATGGGTTGGTATACTGACAACTCTAAGATTGTCATACATTCAAAGCTCAAATTCCTACACATTGAACTAGGAGGCTCACTTCTTCACTCCACCTGCACTTGTAGATTGTTTCACATTCATCCACTAAAGGGGGTGAAAATTAGTTTGGAAGTGAATAATTCAACATTCAAGATGCAGCGTACGCAAGTGTGACATGAAACACTGCAGTGCAGAATGGAGACATTTAAAGACATCTTGTGTCAATTAATTAAACTTTATAAATGAGCAACACTTGCATATTCATAGATTGTGGATTTTTTAAATCACAGGAAGGAGTCGATGCAATGCTTTTGAATTTGAATGTAAAAAAATGATATCAGACACAAATAATTATTACTGAACATATTAAAACATGTCTGAAGGGGATCTTGAATTAAGAAAGTTATCTTGTGCATCTTACATAACAATGATTTACTGAAGCTGATGACATTAGTCCCGTTGATGTACCTGTAATTAATATTCTAATGCAAAAGAGTTTTGTTTTTTAGTTTGGCTTTATTTTTATTATCGATTAAAATCAGAAAACTGCGACAGATGTTTATTATAATCTCCTGAGTTTAACATCTTCCAGTTGCTTTTTGTTTTTTCTGTCCGACCATCAGTCCTGAGATCTTCAGATCTTCATGTGAATGTTGCGAGGGGCCAGTTTATCAACTATACGTTTCCCCCTCCAAAGAATAAAAAAAACAGCTAAACTGTCAGCACCAGAGGACACGTTCCTTCTACAAAAGCAGCGTTGTGTTTACATATGGGGACCTAACAACCCGGGCAGACGTCTTAACCTTCATTATGAAAATCCCTTTTAAGGCGTCTGTCGGAGTTAAAGTGGCTCGGTGTGGGGCCGCCCTCTCAGACTAGCCTCGTAGTAAACATGTTAATCTGTTACTCCTGTGCTCGGGGGTTAAATCTCTGGATCAGTTGGACTCTTGGAAAGGATTTTCCAAAGTGTTACCGTAAGTTTCACGTGTAGGAAACGACACACACTTCCTGCCTGTGAGAGCTCAGGTGTGCAGGTGTGTTCATGCGTGTCTGGAGCCGTTCTTATGGGAATTCATTTCTCCGGCGCGAGGGCTCTGTTTTCATCTTTGTGTGAGACGTCATCACCTGTCTCGGTCCTTTCATGCAACACGCCAAGTATCGGTGTGAGCGCCGAGCAACATCCCCGCGTCGAAGCCTGCAAACGAGCCGCTCGGTTTCTTGTCGAACGGCAGAACCAATCAACTCGTGCTCGTGTTAAAGAGCGAGGAGTGAGCGGGATCAAATTCGCAGACTGTGATCGTGAAGGAGAGTTTGTGAGCAAGAGGGAGTGAGACTGCGAGAGGAGGAGGGTGGGGGGAGAGAGAAAGGGGCTGGCACTCTTAAAGGACCGTGAGGGCCAGATCACAAATAATAAAACAGAAAGGCAGGGAGGGAGGGGAGGGGGAAAAAAAGAGGGAAGGAAAATATGTTGAGCGGAGGGGAAGGTCGGAGAGAATGGAAGAGGGAGTCGTACGTGTGCCAGGAGCGCTGCACCTCTCGCTGTGACTGGTGCTCTTCAAGGATTTTTTTTTCTCTCGCTCTCGTCTCTTTTATTTACCTCCCTCTTTTCTTTTCCCCCGCATAGCTGTGGCTTGTCTTTTTTCGCCTTTTTTCCAATTTTTTTTCTCCCCCCACCCCTTCCTCTCTTTTTCTCTCGCTCTCTCTCTCTCTCTCTCTCTCTCTGTCTTTCTGTGACTCGCAACAAAAGGCTGACGGAGTGAGCCTGACATCTGAATGAATAGCCCAAACCTGCCGTGAAGGGAGAGCGAAGAGGGTGACGGAGCGGGGAAAGAGAGAGGAGGCTGAGGAGAAAAAGATACAAGTGATCTGGCTGAAGAGGCGGAAAGAGGAGAGCGCACAGAAGTGCTGATTGCCGAAGACGAGTAGAGATCCAATTTTTCTTCCTCTCCCCTCCTCTCTTTGGAGATTAAAGGAGTTGGAGGCTTTGACCGCGTGGAGGAGGGGGGGCGACGATCGTAGTTCTCGCTCTCCTGCGTCCTCACCCACTGCCCTCCTGTGCCACCTTCCATTCCTCCCCCATCCCGCTCATTCATCTAGAAAAAGAGAAATGGAGGTTCTGGGGGTGAGGTGACGAAGGAGGACAGATTTGGAAACAAGCAGTGGGAGAGCAAGAGGAGACGAGAGGGAGGCTGGAGGGGGAGGCAGAGAGGAGAGGATAACCCCCCCAGGGCATACTGTGTGAGAATCCCCCTCAAACCCGACTTTTTTCATCCCTCTCCACTACGTTTCCTCTGCCATGTGCAGCTCCTGATTTGAAGAATGTGGAGGCAGCATTTCCCAGGCAAGGAGCATGTTTAACATCATCTTGTGCATGTATGTGTGCGTGTACGTACTCATCAGGGGTAATAATAAAAAGATGTGGTGTGTGTGTGTGTGTGTGTGTGTGTGTGTGTGTGTGTGTAATGGCGAGAGGTTGAGGGGGTGTGTGGGATTTGGCTTTAAGGCTAATGAGCCTCTTATGTTTTTGCAATGAAGTGTGTCATGAAAACAGTGTGTGTGTGTGAGGGTAAGCACCCGCGTGTGTGTGTGCGTGTGTGTTTCTCTCGGTTTGAAACCGCAGAACTCGGCGAGAGGAGGGTGAGATTGGATGGGTCGTCGTTTGAGGGGTCAAAGGTCACAGAAGCGTGAGCGTGTTGGTGGTTGTTGCTGTGTGTGAACGCTGTCCGTCACAGTGTGTGTGTTCAGGGGTGGACTGTGGATGCAGAGAGGCATTTGGGGCTCGTTAGCTTTGATTTTTGCCTTTCGAATTTGTGGATTACTTTGTGCTCATTCTGATTAAAGTGATATAAAAACAATGTGAAATATCCCAGTGGAAATTCCATTTAAGGATCAAAACACTGGCTCATAATCAGCAGCTAACTCCTCCTGTTTTTCTCAGAGCTGATGACGTCGCCCTGTTTTAGTGCTTGAAATAATACTAGTATTGCAATATTTGTACATGTTTGAAGCAAAAAGAAAAAAAAATCCTTCAGCCAAGCATATTTTTTGGGGCCAAAATGCATACATATAGAATTACTTGTATTTAATTATCAAAAAATGATGCAGTACAACATCTGGAAAATGATCACAGAGGCGCTTTAACCTGTTGTACAACGTGTAAAAATCTGCCTGTTCTGAAATAAATGGGATATCATTATGATTTTAGCATCTAAATATTAAAAATGTTGTATTTAAATACCCCCCAAAAAAAGTAATGACAGATGTAGGCCGATGTTTTTCAACCCTAGGCCAAAAATGTGTTCTAGCTTCCGGGTTTACTTCCTGGTTATCGGCCCATTGAACATGCGCAGTAGAGTTTCGCTAGCTGGCCCCGACCATGAGTTCCCGCTCAGCCCATAGACTTTACATTGTGATGCCATGGATCAAAAACTCATCTTGGAAAGTCATAATTAACGGTGTCAACAGTTTTTACAGATGTCTCTGATAATGGCGATCTATGGAGAAAATGCTTTTTGGGCTGCAGGGAAATGTTTTGCTACAATACCCCGAGTGGCCACTGAGCAAGATTGGGAAGCCAGGCTGAGTGGCTATGATTTCAACAAAGGAAAATTTACAAAAAAAACACACCTTAAACTTTCCTGTCTTAAAACACTGCTTGAGGCCATTTGAGTTAAAATTTTGGAGTTTACGAGGTGATCTTGAATACACCATGGAGGCCCTGTGTGTTGTAGGTAGCAGCCAGAAACAGTGAATGAAAAAACACAGTAGAGACTTTCATCATAGCTTCTTATTACATGATTATTTTGGTACAAACATTTACCTGCCCATGTGGTGAATAACCGCACATTTCATAATTAATTAGGACTAGGCGACAAAATTTAGATATCACAATATTATTTACCAAATATCTTCAATACTGTCACAATATTGTCAGGATGACTATTAGCACTTTTACAAAATATTAACACAATGAGATTTTTGATAAATAATCACACCAACCAGGAAAAGGCAGCACTTAAGTCATATCAGGATAAAAAGATATCAATGTGACAATTTGTAACATTATGTCAATGTCCTACCTTGTTTTCTGCACCGAACTGTGGCGTTTCTTCTCACAGCCCTAAAAATAGTCCTGCTGAAAATATCCTTTAACCAATTCGTCTTCTTTAAAGATTCTATATATTTTCCTCAGATGTGTTTCATACTTGTTGTTTTTGTCTGTGGATGTGACACAGTTTGGATTCGTCTTTTTCCTTCTCTTGACAGGTTTGTGTGTAAACATATTCCTGACCTGCACACACTCTCTTGTGTGTGTGTCTGTGTGTGCGTGTGTGTGTGTGTTTGCTCGGTCTGCTGTTCATCAGCACTGACAGCTGCTTTTGTCTCAGGACCACAGTTGTTTTTAGGCCTTGCTAGCGAAGCACAAAAGACATTTAAAGAGGCGATGGTGATGGATGGATGCTCTTCTCGCTCACTTTGTGTTCGGACTGACACCACCTGTGATATCTTTATGTCAGCGTGTGTTTTCCTCTCCCTCCCTCCCTCCCTCCTCCCCTTCTGTCTTATACTTTTACATGCAATTTCGCCCTCCCTTTTTTTCCTCTCCCAACATTTTTATCTCTTCCCTCCCTCACCCCTCTTGGCTGGGCGTTTGGGTGGTGATAAGTTTGGAGGAGAGCAGGCAGAGGGGAGGACAAACAGGGTCTTTGTGTGTCCACATAGTGGAACAAGAGACAGGCCGGGGTGGCGGCGGTGTAGCCGGGCGCTGATAGGGTCCGGTGGGGGCCTGGAGGAGGCGAGTCTGCCAAGAAAAAAAAGATTACACTTCCCCCTCTTTTTCTAAGGGATGCCAGGGGATCGTAAACACACTCAAGAAAGTAGACACTCCCAAGAATACAGGCGCCGGATTCTTGTTAACATGTACGCACACAGTTAGAGTGTAACACTGCTGTTTCATATTGTAAGGTGGATGCATAGGAAACAGCACCGAGGGACCAGAAGGAGAGTAGAAGGCACGTTGGCACTGAGAGCTGTGAATGCCCTTGGACATTTAATTTAACAAAATGTGTGACATCCCTGATAATCGCTGGTCATTAATGGCTATCGTCTGTGGGTGTGTGTGAAGTAAGTGCCAGCCAAACTCTGTGTGTCGCCGCGTTGTGCCACAGCGAGCACGTATTTGAGTTCCTGATGTAAAGAGAAACGGAGAAAGGCGCTTCTCTTCAAAACCTCCGTGTTTGGGTTGCCAGGTTGGGTGGCCAGATTGGATGAATTTCCTTTCTCGCTGCTGCACTTGCCACAAAGAAAGCCCCGCTGGGTTATCATTGCACCCTCCTCCTCCTCCTCCACCTCCTCCTCCTCTCGCTCTCGGACTATCCCATCACCGAGGCCCCCAGCTTGGGAGTTGCTAGGTAACCAGAACCAGCTGTTGGTCCTAAGCCCGCTGAGCCCGTTTTGGCTCTGTGTCAACTGCAGAGTAGTTTTTCTCTGAAAGCTCGCTGTGAACCCAGCGACCGCCGCCGTGGCCCTGACATCATCGTGCCATGGAAAATCTTCCTCACTTCCTTTTGTTTGTGCTAGTTTTATTGTTCCACTGATGCGCTGGACGGCACGGGAGCGTCCGCGGAGTCTATCACACCAGTTTGAGAATTTGAGGAGCATTTCGTCACCTAGTGGGGGACGAAGGTGGGACACAGAGGGAGGGTTTGCGAGAAGACCTGGCCTATTACTTAGAGTCAGTTGAAAGTGACATCAGGATTTAAAAGAGAGACTGTAAAGTGTGTCACTCCGCTGTGAGGCGAGAATACTAAACTGTCTCCGAGGGCTATTAGCAGAGATTCGAGATGGCAGAGCGCACAGTGTAATTATTCAGGAAATCACAATAGCGCAGGTAAGCTAATGTGACTCTGCAGTCCCAGAGTGGACCATTTACCTTTCAAAGTGTGTAACAACCTCACAAACAAGCCACAAGTAAATCTGCGGGGAGTGCATTAACTTCCAAATGAAATAGTCCCTGTAAACCAGCCGAGGCCTGTTGGAGATCCATGAAACCACGAAACCAAAGCACACAATCTGTCAGAGAGCAGAGGAATAAAGATAACTGATGTAGCGTGATGTTATTAAACATCAATTTAAAGATTGGTTTCCAAACCCACGGGGAGAAACAGCAGTTTGAGCTGAGGTTTATTTTCTTTCATTGATTGTTTTCGCTCTATTTAGGAAATGATCCCTCTCCCTCTGAAAACTCTGACTCACAGCGTCTGGCGTCTCTCTGAGCTGCTTTTCCAGGATCGGCCCTTTCCAAATGAGAGAATTAGACACCAGATCGTATTCACTGAGGAGAGGCGCATTTCTGCTAGTTTTTTTTTTTTTTTGTGAAAAGATGACTTCTATTTCTGTTGTCAGGATCCAGAAAGGCTTTTTAGTTTGGAACATCTGTAATCCATTTGTGGTCGCTCTTGCCCGCTCTGCCAAAAGTTTTCATACTTCCTGTCGAATCATCCAGTTTGTGATTAGCGCTGGCGAAGGGATGATATCAGCCGTAGTCCGTTGAAGCCTCCCTTGAGGGATGTTAACAACACATGACCTACACTATCTGCTGTCACACTGAACACAGTTAAGATTTAGTCCGTCAAGCTGTTGGCTTTGTTTCTTTATTACTTGCTGGCGTACAAACAATGCTGGCTGCCGTGCTATGATAAACGCTGTGGGTACAATAACAGGAAATTGAAACAAGCAATTTGCATCTTTATCCGTAAGATTACCAGCCAGAATATTCTACCGCCTAATGTAAACCATCTTTTCACGTTGTTCCCGCTGCGTGCAAGGTTTACGTAACAGCCAATGGGCACTTGAAAAATGGCTCCGTCGGGCTTTTCGGTCCCTCTTAAAGTGAGTCTGGTGTTCTGTCTGGTGTTGGGCGGGACCTCCGTGTTTGGACAGGCTTTGCTTTTGTTTCCTACGGTCCAGGTTCTGGGTCTGGCGGCCGGGTGGGGGCGGCTGGCACGCTGCGGCCAAAACTCCCCAGGCTGGTGCCGACCCAACTGGGAGAGAGCGGCGTGGATGTAAACAGAGAGAGCGTTGGCGAGAGAAGAGTTAAGCGAAGTGAAGAAAAGGAACCAGATGTGATCAGTTTCTCATTCTTTAGTAGCCGGACCTCTGGCCTGCAAGTGCTGCCACGTGTGTGCGATCAATTATTGGAATAAGTCTCACTTCTGTCGGGTTAAAAATCCATAACCTGCTACCTGAATGCGAAGACGCGTGTGTGTGTGTGTGTTTCTTTGTTTTATAATTAGATTATAATTATTTCATGAGCTCTCTATATCAAGCATGTCATGATTATAAAATAATAAATTCTCGATCTCGACATAACCCGGATCGACTTCTCGTAATCATTAGATAAAAACGCGCTCGATTCTCTTAAGTTAATCATCAGAAATAATCAGACATGAGGTAACTGTTGCCCGCTCACGTTTAACGTCAACAGATGACTGTTATTACAGCCGTCTGCAGCTGCGAGCTAATTCTGAGTCTCTGTAATAGTCCTGTAATATTCCGCAAGGGCCAGTAATGGTCCTGTGGTAATCAACGTTCAGTTTACAGAAGCCCGGAGTGACCAAAAAAGGCAATTCATGTAAAACAACTACCAGAACTGCTAATTTGTGCCTGTGATAAGTTTACAACACAGTGACCTGAACATGTCCACGTATAAAACAGGCTGTTTGGCCTGTTTATTGACTGATTATCTCAGAATTCTCCGTGTACAAAATGTTCTCGGACTGGATAATTTAATATCGGCGATAAAGTAATGAGATCATTCTGCTGTCCACATGAAATATTCTTAGTGATTTCATTTAAGAATAACAAAGTGAGTCACCCAAGACCTTTGAAAAGTTTTAAATTCAAGTTCAGAGGGAGCTTATTGGCATGAGAAGACGCATGTTTACATCGCCAAAGCAAATGTGAAATTACAAACAAAATGAAATAGACAAAAGTCAAGGCAAGTTTGTTTATAAGGCACCACTCAGCTGTCTGTTGGTTGGTTGGTTGGTTGGTTTGTCAGCACGATTACACAAAAACTACTGATCGGATTTCTACGCAACCTTCTACACAATCGAGAATAGACCCCATTAGCCTTTGGTGCGGATCCAGGATTTTTTTCTCACTTTCCTTTACATTGCGAGTGACGGTGTTTTCCAACACTTTCGTTAATTTCTCAAAGGTTAATGCATGGATCTGGATAAAAAGAAGTCAGTCCTATTTAGGTGGCTGGTATCTGAGTAAGTACAATTTGATGCACATCCAAATAAAAATAGTGGATTTAAATATGTTTTCATAGAGGATAGTCTTTACAGTAGCAGCGGTAGAAAACTGCACTACCAGCAGTGTGCAGCGGAGACGAGGAGGATTCATAAAGGTACCAACGGTGATAAGGCTTGATTTAATTAATGAGGCTCTGTGGAACTTCTGTGTCGTGCTTGAACCCGTTTATGTGAGCGGACTAAATTACTAAACTTCGGTTGGCTGCTGTTGCTCTCCGTTAGCAGAGAGGGGAGAGGAACTCGGACGAGAATGTGCATCGGGTCACATCCTTTGGACGGTCGTGGAAAATCCTACCTAACAGTCCTAATAGTCCAGCGGCATGAAACAACTTAAACAAATGGTCCACAGGCTTGTATAGGCAACCGAGAGAGATGGGGAAGGTCTCATTTTTCTTGTCATGTTACAATCTGCTCACGTATGGGCAATCAAAAAGTAATTCATATGTGTAAATTGCTACAAATTGTTACATACAGCCCCTTTAAAGGGGCTGTTGGGCTTTGACGGAGGTATGCGCTCTACTGAGTCCCATTCTAGTTTATATTGATGTCAACCGCATTGCTCAACCCTTTCTTTTTCTCTCAGTATTTGTTTCCAACCAACCAACCTCCAAGACCTTGACCTTCCTCATCCACTCACCGACAACCGGCCCGAAAACAAAACAGATGTTTTTTGCCTGCAGTATGACAGGGGGTTGAAAAATAAATACAATAGAGAAATAAATATCAAAAAAGCTAATCAAAACGGTGGATAAAAACATTTCTGGGAGTCTTACGGGAGAGTAAGTGTGAGTGTACTGTGTGAAAGAATGCCAGAGGAGCCCTCAGCCCTGATACAGTTTCCTATCTGATCTGCAACTTGGTGAGTTTTAAGCGAGGCGTTAACATCTCGAGTGTGTAGGTGTAGGGCAGCCTCGTTTAATCTGAGCGAAGCTGCCCGTTTAGCTAGGAGACTTGCAGGAGGCTGAACAGCACACTTATGTTCAGCTGCGGTTGAAAGTGTTTCTGATGCGCCCTCTGAAAAGGTGGAGCACAGCCGGTGCACGCCGATCAATGAGGCATTAGCGAGAGGAAGAGAAGAAGAGGAAGAGATGTTTGCTCTGTTGTCTATTTGAAATTGAATCAAGGAGTGCCGAGCAAACACATCGGACCTGAGAGAAGCGCTCAGCTCTATTTCTAGATTTCCCTCTTGCACCGTCAGTGTGCTTTCAGCCTGTCACTGATGATTTCAGTGGTTAAAAACCTTCAAAATGGCGATGGATTCAGCTCGACCTGCAGTGTCAGTGCAGGGACTGCAGAGCGGTGTACTTCTTACGGCGTGAGACCGGAGACTAAAACCCCCAAACTCATTAACTTTGGTGTGACAGACAATCCCTGCAGGGGCGCTGAGAGGAGGCCATTACCGAGTCTCGGTCAACAACGCCTCCCCGACAGAGAGCGCGTTTGCATTTCTTTCATCGCTCACTGCATCAACTTTACAAAACACACAATTCCTCGTGTGTGATAAACACACTGTCAGTTTTTTTTTCTTTCTTTGGCTGAGCGACTGAGGGAAGATTGAGTTCTTTCTGTCCAAAAGCCGACGTGCTCCCGAAAATCACCGGCCAGGTATCCGACTCATTAAGACCCTCATTAACAGCCTTGTTAGGCCTTAATTACCCGCAGATTCATCATGTGTTAAATGCGGTGCCACGTTCTGCCTTATTAGTCTGGAGAAAGGCTATTAGCCACCAGGAAATAATTAATCAAAAAGCATTTTGACCTACTTCCTACAAGTGACGCTGTCTTTCCCCACCAGCTGCTTCTTGTCTGTGTGTGTGTGTGTACAGTGTATGTCAGCGACGGTTTCATCGCTGTTTGTCTCTACTTTCATCTGGTGTGCACACAGGAGGCTCGGCGTGTGTGTTACGTTTTCCTCGCGCGTGTGGCTGTGAGGTGATAGAAGTATTTTCTCCCTCAGCCGGTCTGAGCTGTGATAATGAACTCGGCGGGAGTGTGATGAGGAGGCGCGGGGAGAGCTGCCGAGCCACAGGTGTGTTTGGAGAAGCGGCCCCGCTCCTCGCGAACACACACACTTACTCACGTACACACAATGAGCCTCTGTGGCGAGAATAATGCACGCACTCAGCACAAGCTCTGAGAGATCGAGGTCACTTCTTCCGCATTATTTCTTTTAACCTTTTCCCTTTTATGCGCCATTCTTCTCCTCTCATCATTTCTCTCTTACGATGTACCAGTTCGGCTTTTATGAAGCTTTGCTTTTATTAGGCGCGCAGCACAATAATAATATTGTTAATGACTGTTGCATGATGAAATATAATGAAAATATAATCTCTTCATCTCTGCAGCAGCGTTTTTATAAAGCACAGTTATAAAGTGGCTCACAAAGCAGTCGTAAAGCTCTCACCTCGTAAAGTCGACGCGGAACTGAGACAAAGTGAGCAAACATAAAATTTCAAAGCAAAGCAATAACAAAAGTATGTGGAGAAAAAGCCAAAAGTAACTAACAGTACATAATTTCATTAAGATAAGCGTCAAGTGACGACTGAAGCTGCAGAGAGCGAGCCTGGAGAGAGAAAACTGATTGTTGAGTCTCGTTCCCAGGATCTGAAACACTGATGTTTTTGGATGGCAGGTCGGGCCGTCCACCAACTCATAGTGTCGGTGTTTGACGACCAGGAAATGAGACTTACAAAACAACAATCGTACAATCTGCACCTTTTAAACTTTCACAATCAAAGAGCAGTGATGGTCCAGGTCAGACCATTTGTTGTCTCGACAAGGCCCAGACGCACAAAACCGACAAAAATGAACCAGTGGCGACGAAGGCCGACTGTTGCGTTCAGCCTCACGTCTCCTGTGTCTTGGCTAAAAAGCTGCACTTGGAGGAAATAACTCTGCTCGTCTGTCCACACCACTCTCACTAATATAGCCACTTCTAATCAATAATGTGTCTGATAGAAGGTTGCAAATGGCACTGGCGAAGAGGCGGAAGTGAAAGATAAGAAGAAGCCGCACTAGATGGGTGAAGTTATGGATGCTACAGCGACAGGCTCAAGGGGCTTTCGCCTTTCTTTTTCGGTTTCTCTTCTCGTGCACTGATTTGCTCAGCTGAACAGCCAATCAGAGGGATTTCTATCACCGCCGGGGTCCGCTTCAGATTCGAGCATGCTCCGTGGGCCCAAAAGCTGCCGACAATTTTGGAAACTCAAAAGAAACCAATTTTAAATCAAAACTGAAAAAACACCCAGCCCAAGATATCCTAATTTTTAGTACATAGCTCTAAAAACATTATGAACTACATTTCCCATCATGCAGTGTGACAGCTTCTTTCATTAGACATCTTTTAGACTCCACACAACCAGGCTTTTCTGTTAAAAATGTCCACTCGCAAGTGTCAGCAGAAATATCCCTGATGACATCACCATTATTTTTTTGTTTACAACTTTGGAAAGCTCCCTCCAGAGTCACAGGAGACGCCACGCAGCCAGTTTCACAGGCTGCGTGGTGCTCCTCCTGACGAGCAAACTGAACTTCATGTGCGACGGAGTTTCCCTTTCAAGGCCCGTCCAGAAAAATGTGATCAATAGTGTCTTACAACTCATCCTTTGAGAGATACGAAGACACAGTCGCACTCCCTCCTCCTCCTCCTCCTGCTTCTCAGCGCTCCCCTCCTCCCTTGGTTCTTCATCTTTAATTCCCCGAGTGGTCAACTCTTCTCCTCGGCACGTCACCTCTGCTTTGCGCGAGAGTTTTTGATACACACTTCAGTTTCTCGCCTCTCAGATGTCAGAATGTGTTTCGCCTCCCTCTGCGGTTTGATGGGAACAGAGAAAGACACAGTGAGAAAGAACGCCACCAGTTATTAGATGAATTAACACCAGAAAATCCAGTCACTTTGTCAAAGCTGTGATATTAATGACATACTGCTGAGCTCTTGTTTTTAATTAATCCCCTGTTTCCAGTTCTCTCTGACAGCTTTAGCACAGGTAGACTGTTAGTCCAAATGTGTGTGTGTGTGCTTGTGTGTGTGCAGATTTGTGTGCGAATGCATCAAAGACTGCATAATTTCCAGCCCGTGCTTTTTTTCCGCTTTGGCGCTGCTTATCTTCAGAACATGTAGCACCGCAGAGATGCGTGCGAACCTGATGGGAATCTACATTTTCTATAACATTTCATCAAGAATCTTTTTTTTTCGAAATGGTCAAGTTTTGCTCGCTATCATGTCGCTTTGTGCCCGAAGGCTTGATGTCAAATGTGAGGATTTTTCTATGAGAGTGAAGCATTCACGACTGAATGAGCCACACGAGTAAAACATCAGCGTTGGTATTTATTTCTGAAGAGTTTTAGCACTCAAAATCTCCGCTAATCTGCTTCATCAGGACTGTGTGGGTGTGGTGTGATCACATTTTAGTTTTGTTTTTCTACAGTGGCCTGGCAACATAGGCGAGCAAATCCGGCAGCTGCCGTCTCATTTAGATTTCGACGTTAGCCTGATTCTGGACATATGTTTTTACACCAGCGAGAAGTGCGTAGAAAACCACACAAACACAGAAATCTATTGGAAGCACTGGCAGAAAGGTTTGCATTCAGGTAGGATGACCGCTCATATAAACAGGCTGATGGAGGAAATGGGTTGTCAGGGCCTTTAAATTGCAGCACGGCATCAGAGAAATGCACCATCTTCCTCAAACTTGGATCAATAATCAATGCAACGCTTTCCATAATGCAGAACAGAAAACGGGCCTCCTGGTGCAGAGCTGAAGCCCAAATAACTGGAAAAAAAACTACCGCATTTACATTCTGTGTCGTTTGCGTCCACTATACACACGCGATCTGTTTAAAGTACACATGTTAGCGTGTCGTGGACGCGTAGGTCACAAACACTGTCCTTGCTTCCCCGGATCTGGCGGCGTTAGAGAGACGGACACAGAGCGAGCAGGCTTGGATGTCCTCTCCAGCAGCGCAGATGTCACTAAATAAAATATTTCATAATCCTGCCCAAATCCTCTAATCACCATGACAACAGGCAGCAGGGAGCCAGAGAGTGGTGGTGTGCGGACCCCTCCTCTTTTTCCTTTTTTCCTCTTTTTTTTTCCCTCTTTTCGGTGGAATTTGGGTCCACACTGTCAGTTCTTCCCCCTCGATGTTGCACTATTTTAAACAGCACGCTGATTTCAGTGGAAGTGAGCTGTTCGGCGCCCTGACGGCAGATTCGGCTGATTCAGTCAGTCCTTTGAAAGAGTTTATCAGTACTGGCACATTTGTAATTTCCAGCAGTTTTTGCCACTTTTCTCCCCGAGGGGGAAACCGTATCACAGCTCAACATCAAGGTGAGGGAGAAAAACAGAAACTCCAAAAAGCTCAAACAGGGAAACGACCCGAGTTTGAACGTGATTATCGAATACATGCAGATTTTATTCGGTGACAGACGCAGCGGCAGCGATCAGGCGATTGATAGAGAAGTCGATCAAAGGGAAAATGTTTTGATGATCGATTAATCGTTCCAGTAATTTATCAAACCAAACTGTAAAAGATTTGCTGCTTTTCTTTGTCTGGTTTCACAGTAAATGAAGAGTCATTTCGGTTTCAGACTGTTGGTTGGACAAAAGAAGCTATTTGAAGACTAGCAATGGCACAATATTTTGACATTTTGTAGAGCAAATCATTTATCGATTGGCATCTTAATCGATACTGAACGTACAGCCCTAGAGTTGGAACGAGGCTGGTTCTGTTAAATGCATTGTATGTAATATCTGCGACCAGTGGTCTTTCAGACAATAACAAAAGAAGTCGTGAAGGAGCGTGGCATCATGGGAGTTTTCTTCATCGTTAAACAACCACCATTTCTGATGAAAATCTATCAGTGTGACTCAGACAGAAATGCTCACAGATGAAACAGTTTTTATTCGTGTTACGTTTGGTCACATTTGCCAGCCTCCTTCCTGACTCTCTCTCAGAAGTTATAGTAACAGACGACCAATTGAAACTGTGACACCTCGAATAAAATCAAAATAAAATATTTCTCTTGAGTTTGAACGTTGTTGAAAACATTATAATGTCAGCACACAACTAAACTAAAGATATAAAACAAAGCTCTGGTTGTTTTCAGACAACTTCAAGCAGCAGCGTCACATATTGTGCCTTTAAGGTGGTAAAGTGTGCACAAGGAGCACACACACAGACACACACACACACACACACAGGAGCAGACACTGAAGGCCTGCCGGCTTCTGTATGGTGATAGGATAATGGAGGTGATGACCTCATGGGGTGAAAGGACCTGTTGCCTGGTAACAGTGTGGATAACAGCCAGAGAGGGGGGTATTCATATCGCCAGCAGTGTGTGTGTGTGTGGAGTGTGTGTTTGTGTGTGTGTGTGATATCGACCAGTGTTGCCAGGTAAGGGAGATGATGATAGTGGTTTAAAGTAGAGCACTACACACGGTCAGGTGTGTGTGTGTGTATCCCATCACACAGACAAAACACACACAGTCCCAGCCTGTGCACACACACTTCCTGCTGTTGGGTGCGTTTCCTACATTTTACTGCTTCTTCTGCAGCTCACTTGACTGCGTGTGCCAGACATAAATAATTAACTCCCTCTCTCCCCTCTCTCTGTCTCTCTGCAGGTATTCGGCCCCAGATTATGAATGGGCCTATGCACCCGCGCCCCCTGGTGGCGCTGCTGGATGGGCGCGACTGCACCGTGGAGATGCCCATCCTCAAAGATCTGGCCACCGTGGCTTTCTGCGACGCCCAGTCCACACAGGAGATACACGAAAAGGTACAAAAAATAACTTGTCGTACAATTCCCACCGCTAGAAAACAACAAGGTTTCATTACTCTAATTATATTTCTATCTCTACTTTAGCACAGTTACCTGCTTATTTTGCGATATTTCACTCCTGGTCCGGACCTCGAGTGTTTGCCACGAAGGCCCCTTATTTATAAGCCCATTTTAGCAGCCTTAGTTTATGTATGTAATTAACTTTAATTAGCTCTTGTTGATTTGCTGTCAATTTTATGCTGCTTCAAGCAATCTGGAGCGTATAGACATTAAGTCTGGAGTGGATACGTTTCAAAATCTGCCTCCTCGCCACTCAGCCAAGAAAAACACATAAAAAGTGAGGATAAATGATAAATTAAAGCCGTGATGTGTCAGCTGATGGAGCAACTTCACATATTGGATAATAGCTGTATAAATCATGCTGCGTTTTCTGAAATTCCTGCAGTCACACAGCATTGACTGACTGTCGTGATACCGCAGGTTTAATGATTAAGCGATATCACACGAGAGGGTGAGCTTCACAGTCGTGTGTGTCTGGACAGGGATGCTTACACCTCGGTCCGTATGGATCACAAGTTGTGTTGCGTTTATACAACTGCTACCACTGAAATAACATAATCAATGTGTGTTACTGGAAAACAATCAGTCACATCAGTAGACTCCTACATGTAATGAAACCTAGTTTACTACTCCAGTAATTAGGTCGACGCTTTATCAACAAGCTGGCAACAGACTCCATCCAGAAGACGTTAAAACATGTTTTAAAACGTCTTAATCGATAACATGCTGAATTAGACACATTGAGCTGATTACGGAAGTTGCCGAGGACGTCTCACTTGTTTCTCATGTCTGCTTGTAAAGAGACGGATGTAAAAGCCACTAACTTCAACACACGTCGTGGCAAAAGTTAGCGTGTTCACCTGGGTGTCGTGTTTTCATCAGAGCCGAGCCGATAAATATCTGTCGCAGAGTCGGCTGACGTGGGAGTGAACGCCAATTATACACATTCACACTGAAAACCAAAGCCAGGTGTTAGTGTTTTTTTGTCCTGTGTGAAAGGGTTACTACAGTCATGTACAGTTGTCCTCTCTGTCTTGAAGACATCACAGTTGTAATAATAATCAATACTAACCTCACATATGTGGGATAAAATATTATAAATTCAAGATTAATTTACTGTCTTGTTTACCGAGCGATTTGCCTGCGAAGGGAACTTCGGCCACATAATTATTATTTAAATGGCACGCTTCAGAAGCAAGTCACGTAATGCTTTCCCAGAGGTAAATGCATAGATTGGCACAGCTGGAAATAAATAAGAAACTTAAAATTGATTAATTTAAAAGTGTAAATGCGCAGAATTTAAAACAAAGTAACAGTTAATTAGATACCAGCCACCTAAATGTGCCTTTTTTAATTTTCTTTCTCTTATTTTTTATCAACATTCATGCATCATTCCCTGAGAAATTATTGAAAATGTCAAGAATCTTGCAATGTTAAAGAAGGCGACAAAAGAATCCTGGGTCATCTCTTTATTCGGATCCGCACCAGGAGTTAATGTGGTCTGTTCTGGGCCGAGACCCGTCCTCCGTCTGAGTCTGTTCAGTGGTTTATGTGTAATCCCGCTGACAAACCAACCAGCAAACAAACAAACAAACAGGCTGAACCGGGTGAAAACACAACCTCTTGTTGGCGGTAATAATATGCAGCGCTTCTTTTAACTGCACTCTTCCTCCACATGATAATTACATGTCGGTTATGCAGACAATTACAAAAAGAAGGTGACGGACGGCGGAGACGCGCGAACAGGAAGTGAGGCAGGTTTAACATACAAGTGTCAGAATAGGTCGACCCGCATAATGTGATACAGACTGAGCTGCTTGCTGCGGCGCTAATAATTGTGCGAGTATCTGCAGCTACACACACACACACACGCTGCGATGCTGCCACCAGTGTGAACTTTGAATATGAATCTTGAATAATTTGCCTTCAGTCGGGTGCAGAAGAATCATCTCTTGCCTCCGTCTGCGTCTCCTCCTCTGTAATGTTTTAATAATATTTCAGCCCACTGGCTTGTTCCACTCTCCCAGTTCAACTCTAATGGTTTCATCACTGACTCTAATCCCACTGGGTGCCGAAGTGCTGCTTTGTTAAATAAGGAGGAGGAGGAGGCCGGTAATAGAAACGCGGTATAATTGTCCCGAGCCGGAGTGGTTGAAGCATTTGTCTTATTTTACTGCCTGTACACTGGAGCCAGTCCGGTGCAGCTCTCCAGTCCAAGCTGGAGGGTTTGTGTCTTTACAGCCCAGAAGAGAACAGGGAGGATTCCACCTCATGTTACATCTGTAGCAGTGAAAGTGTTGGCTTGTATTCAATTCTCAAAAGACAAAATTAGTCTGTGTTAATGGAAGTAAATTCTTGATTTTTGGTCTTTGTCGCCATACTTTTCTAGTATTGAATATATTTAGTTTTCTAGTCTTTTCCTTGGATTCCTAGTTCTCACACACACTCACACACACACACACACACACACACACACAAGCCGTCCCTGTCCAGAAAGATGCTCTCATAGTTACACATTACACATACTGAGGACCCATCTGGGAGAATAGACGTTGGCAGCGTTCCCACAGCTATAACTGCACAGCAGAGGGTACAGATGGGGCACTCTGCACACACACACACACACACACACACTTGCACACACACATCTTGCCAGCAACCTCACCGCAACTTTCAGCGGCGAAGTACTGTTCACACACGAGTATCTAAACAAACTCGCCGCGCCGAGGCAAGCAAACAGCGAGCGAGGCACGCTGCTGTTCTTTTCGCGTGCTCCGGCTGAGAGTGAGCAGATGCAGCGATTAGGGGGATCTGTACGCCGTCGTCCTCGCGCGCTCTCACCGCGAGTCGGCGTTGACCTGCACAAGCCGACGCGGCCCCGCCGAGCACACGTCAAAAGGCATTTGCTAGAAAGCGCTCGTCTTCTGTCGGCTCGTGCGACGGCGTCCTTGGAAAGAAGCAGGAGACTTTTTGAGTTTCAGAGGCTGTAAAAACGGTGCGTTCTTCAAGTGTCTGCGACGCCGTTGTATCAGTAACAGCTGTTTATATCTGAGAGCGGCTTTTGTGGCGCGCAAATAATATCAGCCACGGGCGAGAATGTTATTGAGGAAAAATAAAGTGCGTCTGGCTCATGTTGAAAACACTTCAGTCGGGACAAAAGAGCGTTTCAAGAGCAATGAAGCATTACAGTACAAAAACGATGATGTGTTTTGATTGTGTTGTTGTTTTTTTGTTTTTTTTTAATATATTTTTGGGCTTTTATGTGGTAGTTGACAGTGGAGTGACAGACAGGAAATGCTGAGAGAGACAGAGAGAGAGGCATGATATTAAACTGAGCTCCTCTGCTGGAAGTAATCCAGACACGCTGTGATTATGTATTCTGCACTTCAACCACTCCAGTGTTGAGAATGATGTTAAATTTATGAGTAAACTTTACCCCAAAATCAAGACTACATATTTTTCCTCTTACCTTTAGAGCCATATATCCATCTTGATTTTTTTTTGGTGTGAGCTGCTGAGTTTTGGAGATATCAGCTGTGGAGATGTCTGCCCTCTCTTCAATATAATGGAACCAGATGCCACTCGACTCGTGGTGCTAAAAGTGCCAAAAAAAAACAAATTTGAAAAACTAAACAGCAGTGTCTCTCACGACCCTGTTACTCGTGATAATCTACAGACCTCGCTGTGAGCAGAACTTTTTCCTTTCAACCGAACTCTACCCACCAGCCGCAGCCGTATCACTGCACAGAGGTGGACGAGGACTTTAAAAGCGTCCTTTATTTTTTGTTTATTCATCCAGTTTGTTTCTCTGGGACAGGGCATATTAATGAACATTACTGTAAATATGCCACAATTAGCCAAGAGGCTATTTTTCAAACACAGGCAGCAAAACAAAACAGAGCAAATTACAGAGCAATGAAGCAAAGACAAACAATCCCACTGAGCAAACGTGTGGTGTTGAATATGATTATTAAATACCATGTTTTGGTCATTCAGCCTTGGAATATTAGCCTTCCTGATGAAGGCTGGATGACCAAACAGCAAATTACACTGTAACGTCAGATAAGATAAGATCAAGACAACCATAAGAAGAGACTGATTTTAAAAACAGGACAAGCAGTGACACAAATTAAGGTCAAGCAACACGGCAGTTTAGTCGCAGAGAAGTTGCACATTGACATTTGCCAAATGATGAAGATTTGATTGGTTTACAAGCCATTTTCTCAACTGTCTGCAAAAGGAGCTGTAAGTGGTTCCATTCATGTGCTTCAGATTGGATAAAAGCTGATTTTGTGAGTGGAATAATGCAGTCTCCTCTCGTGACTCCCTCTGGGCTGAGGCTCAGTCGCGATGCACGCTTCCCTCTGCATCAAATTGTACTCACGCATAGATAGCAGCCGCCTAAATATTCCTGATTTTTTATCATTTTATTCCCTGAGAAACAAACAAACAAAAAACCACAAGAGGGGACAAAAATGTCTTGCAGTGTCGAAGAAAGTGGGAAAAAATTCCTAAAATCCGTTCAGTAGTTTTTGTGTAATCCTGCTGACAAACCAACGAACCAACAAACCGACACAGGTGAAAACATAAGCTCCTTAGCAGAGGTAATAATAACCTTGGGCTCCACGAGCTGGAGTATTTCTCTCTTTTGTAAGTGCGCCGTTTCACATGTATAGAATAAGCTTAGCGAGCTGCCGTGTCAAGGCCTTTACGTGCCTCTGCAGTATTCATGATCGCTTGCTGCAGGTAAACAGCCCGGCTGCAAAACAGAGCGACGGTGCCACATGCGCTGTGGCGCGCCAGCTCCGACTGCAGACTGCTTAAACTAATTAACACAATACGAAAAACCCATTAGCTCACTTTTTCCACTTCATGTAAACTTGCTCTCAGCTTATGTTTCCTGCTTCTTTACCAGTCCGCTGTGACCGTGTGTCATTTTTCCAGCATCGTCTCCAGCCAAGCCTGCTGCCGGCCGGCCTGCCTCGCCCAAGTAATGAGATTAATGCACGAGGAGAGCTTTAACCTTGAATTTAGCATCCAGCTCCAGCTCCAGCTAGCTCCCAATGAAAAAAAATGTTATATGGAAATTCATGGCTATGCTAATCTGGCTGGATTAGGTTAATTCAGTTAGCGGGTTGTGAATTTAAACCTGTTACTTAGCAGCTCGCAGCAGCTACTCGCTCGCTCGTGCTTTCTCAGGGGCTGTCAGCCTACTTTATGCTCCTGCCTGCATCCACTCCAACCTTGTTTGCATACAGTCTGAATGAATTGATTGTGACGAAGACCAGCTGTGGCAAGCGCTCATTATAAACACACAGACAACCACTCGTGGTTTTTTTTTGAGCGCACATAAACAATCAATTTGCATTTAGACGATGAATTGTGGACATAAACTCAGATCCAGGAAAATCATTTCTTATTCATGTTGGCCTCGAGAAGTTGCTCATGCATAATGTTGCAGAGAAGCCGTCTGAATGCGAACGCCGGGGATGGTATTGATTAACAGATTCAAATTTCTTTACCTCTAACACTGCTAATGCTCGCTGAGGACAGCGATGATGACGCCTCCTCCTCTTGTAATGTCCCTCAGGTGCTGAACGAGGCAGTAGGGGCCATGATGTACCACACCATCACCCTGACCAGGGAGGACTTGGAGAAGTTCAAGGCGCTGCGCATCATTATCCGCATCGGCAGCGGCTACGACAACATCGACATCAAGGCCGCCGGGGAGCTCGGTGAGACTGAGGGACAGATGCGGACAAAAGAGGAGGGAGATGGATGGATGGATGGATGAAAAGAGAGGTTGCTCAGTCATCATGAGAGTAATGAATGAGGAGGGGTCGTATCTGCACACACGGCTCGTTCATTCACCGACACATGAGAGGAACTACAGGACACATCAACAAAAACAGAAATGATGCATTATGGATCCCCGTTGGACGGGGGCCAAGCCAAACTCTGCCTGCTATATTGACTTAACAAAAACAACATATGTAACAGGAATGATTACATACTGTAAACAGAATATGTAATGGGAGTGATTGAATATGCAGAGCAGATGCTCCGACTGATATAAAACTCTCCCTCAGATTCCCATTCGGCCCCCTCGGCATATGCTTGGTACGAGAGCAGGATTTAGTGTGATATCCTAATTATTGTCGTTTGTGGTGATACATCTCGCTGCGCTGACGGGGATTCTTTTCTGAGAAATGTTCTTTTCATTGGCGCTAATTAGCAGTTCTAATTATCATCTTATCCCTCACTGTTCGGTTTTATTTTGTAGAGGGTCGTAAAGAAAATACATTTCCTGTCGTATTCTGTGAATTATTGTGCGAGATAAAAAGCAACAGATTTATCTCTCTTCAAAACAGTTACAGTAATTACAACCAACTGTTATAAGCGCTAAATCTGTGAAGCAGTTATGCTAATTGTCATTTGAAGTATCTATATTGTCGTTTTGAGCCTCGCTGTTCCTTAATCTTTCCCTCCCAGGCATCGCCGTATGTAATATTCCCTCGGCAGCTGTAGAAGAAACAGCCGACTCGACGCTCTGTCACATCCTCAACCTGTACCGGCGAAACACCTGGCTGTACCAGGCTCTCCGGGAGGGCACGCGGGTCCAGAGCGTGGAGCAGATCCGGGAGGTGGCGTCGGGGGCGGCCAGGATCCGAGGGGAGACGCTCGGCCTCATCGGCTTTGGTGAGCCTCTTCTTTTGGGGGTTTTACTGAGAGATGAAGCCGTGTTAGGTTATTTGAACGTTTAGCGAGTCAAACCAGTGCTCGTCAGAGTGGAAGGCTAATGAGGGGAGTGTTTGTGCTTCAGGCAAAATTTCAGAGCGGATATCCAAACTTTGACCTGCTTATTACTTCGTTCATAGTCAAATGAGAGTCAGCAGGAAACATTATGCAACATTTTACCCTAAAGTGGCAGCTTTGGAATGAATTTGATGGTACAGAGGAGGGAGTGTGAACGCCTGTTCTTGCACTATGTGACTTTTCAACTCGTACGATCTCCCGTGATAAGTGTGTATCACGTCACACACCACAAACTGTGGATCTTCAGCTAGATAGAAGAAGAAACTTGCTCAGTATAAGTGAGCCTTGAAAGTTTGCAACCATCCGGTCTTTCACTTGGTCGTTTCTTCCGTGACACATCTGAATTTTTATTCTGTGTTTTGTGAATAGTTGTGGTCTCCAGAAATAATCCGACACATTTCATTTCACTTTTATTGCATATCCATGCACAAGCATATATGTAGTTTTGAGTAGCTGTTTTCTCGCCAACAGCATTTTATTGGATTGCACACACAGCATTTGAGCCTTACTGAAACTGTCATTTTTGTCTGTCATTCTTTATTGTTATTCTTTTTTTGATATGCCAGTGTTCATCTTTAATGTCGCAATGAATAAAGCTATGCAGTCATAAATTCTGTGGGAAACGCAGACAAGAACCAGCTGGAAGAACCATCTAGCTCCTTGAAAAGTAGTTACCGGGACTAAAAGTTCAGTGTACTTTGGGTGGAAACGTGGCTTTAACCAGCTCAAGTACTGTTAAGAGATGGATCCATTGTCTGAAGTCTAAATATTTAAACTAAGCTTCTAGAATCTGAGTGGCATCTTCTGGTCCTCCCCGCAGGTCGCTCAGGCCAGGCGGTAGCGATGCGGGCCAAGGCGTTCGGCTTCAACGTGATCTTCTACGACCCCTACCTCCAGGACGGCTTGGAGCGCTCGCTCGGCGTCCAGCGGGTCTACACGCTCCAGGACCTGCTCTACCAGAGCGACTGCGTGTCCCTGCACTGCAACCTTAACGAACACAACCACCACCTCATCAACGACTTCACCATCAAACAGGTGGGGAAACCGACTGCACGCGTCTCCTAATGAGCCTCAGGTGACGGAAGATAAAAGATTGTACTTTCTCACGTGGAAGAGAAAACTGATAAACCTTGATTGGCTGAAGCTCCTTATCACTGGCTGCACAGTCTCCTCACTAAGCTAATGATCTCTGAAGGTTTGTAGCAGAGCTTTAACCCTGCAGACTGGCAGCTGACTTGGCTGGCTGCTGACATTCCTTGGCCGCCAGTGCTCCTTTGTTGGCAGCGTCCAGTCAGAGGCTGTTTAAATAACCTTTTAATAAGTGGCGAGGTACTCGGAACAGGCACACGCAAAGACACACTGGCGTTTGGAGAACGGCTACAGATCGATCTAACATTCTTATATCGGAAAACGGTAAAATGATGTTCTCTCGGCAGCAAGATGGTGTAAATTTATACATTTCCCCCGCAGTGTAATCCGACACACTGTATTTTTCAAAAGTCCACGATATGTTTATGGATGTGCACGCTCTGAGCAGCACGCCACACCTATCGCGAGCTGCCAATAAAGCAGCCGGTGACGAGCCAAGGAATGCTACCGACCAGCCAAGTCACAGATGCCAGCTGAGTGGGCCGCCAGACCAGGCGCGGTGAATCAGCAGCTAGGCTAACCGCAGCATGTGCTTTAATGGTCAGCGGTTCACGGACCAGCTTTTGTTACCAAATGAGAGGTGAGTCTTCGTGACATGTCCGTCTGAGCAGATTTTTGTTCCCACTAACATGATGAATACAAGAAACCGTCCGAGGCTGCTCTCCGTCTTCTCCTGATCACTGCTGCCACCTGGAGGACATACACCTAACTGCAGAGTGTGTTAAAATAACTATTTGAACCATGTACAGCTGAAATTGACAGCTGCTTCAAAACGTATCGTTAAACACAATGTACCTCATCTGCATCATCTCTCACTGGCTTGTTTCTTCTAAACCCTGAAGAGCTTCTGTGTAGATGAAGGGATTAGTGTCGTTTAGACACTTTGATAAGCCTTTTGTTAGCTTGTCGCTCTGTTTTTGAAAAGCATTTGTTTTCCCCCGTGTTTGGGTTGTTTTTTTCTCCAAAAGAACAAGTCTTCCCACGCAGCACCGAGCCGATAACAGCAGCTCCGGGCGCGCGGATCATTATTGAGGAGAATAAAAATCGATGTGGCGCTGCTGTGTGTTTTGTGTTTAGATGCGTCAAGGTGCTTTCCTGGTCAACTCGGCACGAGGAGGTCTGGTGGATGAGAAGGCCCTGGCTCAGGCCCTGAAGGAAGGCAGGATACGGGGAGCCGCGCTGGACGTCCACGAGTCGGAGCCTTTCAGGTGGTTATGATCACACCTTCGGTTTTGAAGATTTTATCTGCTGGGCAGCTACACGTGGTCCTGGCAAAAAGGCGGCATATGCCAGAAGATGTAAACCCTGCATCACTTTGTTTCTCTCGTTTCTTTCCTTCGCTGTCGAACAGTTTTTCCCTAGGTCCTCTAAAAGACGCCCCCAACCTGATCTGCACACCCCACACCGCCTGGTACAGCGAGCAGGCGTCACTGGAGATGAGAGAGGCCGCCGCCACAGAAATCCGTAGAGCCATCACTGGTACGGCGACGCCTTTTAGATCGGGGTGCATTCCAGCGTTTTGGTTTCTCAGCTCACCGGTGTTCAATTTTTTTTTCTCCTGACACAGGCCGTATTCCCGACAGCCTCCGAAACTGCGTCAACAAAGAGTTCTTTGTCACCTCGGCGCCCTGGGGGATGATGGAGCAGCAGCAGCCTCAAGTTCACCCTGAGATCAACGGCGCCGCCTACAGGTAGGAGGTGGATTTACGTGAGAACAGGAGGCTGCTCTCGTCGCACCGGTGTCATCTCAACACCTGCAGTAGGAGAGGCTTAACACGTGGGGGGAGGGGTAGTCTAGATGTTCAAATGTATGTTTGTCACAATTCTGACTTTCTTTTCCTGAATATTAGGCTGGGCCCTAGTTTTTTGTTGCGTATTTATACGTAGAACTTGGCCCAGATGAATTTGTTCAGTTTATTGTCTCAACCAGAATGAACTGCTTCTCTCACACAGCCGAGTGAACCAAACCATGGTACAGGCCATAGCAACGGGGGGAATGCAGGACAAATTATATACCTAATTCTCAACCAGGTAAATGAATACTACCACTGCTGGCCCACAGGCCAGGGCGAATGAGCTACATCATTAATAAAACCAGATCCCATTGAAATCTGTGGCCTTTTTGTTTCTGCTTCACACTCTGACTCACATGTCCTGTAACTGAACCCACTCTGCCCAGCATCTCATCAATACCCCCAACCGCCCCCTACCCACCCCCACCTGCACCACCAGCACCGCCCTAAAAACAGACATGGGATCACTCTAATGTGGGGAATTTTTTAGTGTCACAGTCACACATGATGCACGAGTATCAAGAGTAGAATAAGTGGCCGTTATTCTGTATTTGCATTTCCCTGAACAACAGTTACGGGGTATTTTCAGTTTGTTTAACTTTGCAGTAAGAGTTTCCCTTCACACTTTCCCCTTTCAGCTCCTTGTAATGATCAGTTCACTCAAACTATTTAAAAAAAAATCTATTTTCTCACTTACCGGGGAAACTATTCCTGGGAAAAGATGGAGTGTAGGTAATGTATTTTCTCCACGGAAGAAAGAATATTCCATTAACCTCCATCATACTCAGCTGTCAGCAGAAATCTGCCCACTGTCTCTCTGGGTAAATACCATAGTGATGATAAGTGAGAAATAAGACTTTTTCTTTTTTAATTTGGGTGAATGTCCCTTTAAAGTCCTCTCCTACACCGAAGTAGAACTCCTGACATTCTCATTTATTGCCTCCATACTGCAGCGCTCCCGCCATTCTGAATTATTTCTAAAAATGTTGTTTCACAGAGGTGATGATGTTCAGTGAGCACAAACTGTTTATCTGTATCCCCAAAAGCACGTCATTATATAGAATTTACTCAGATCTAATGTGTTGTTTTAAACCCTAAACTTTTAATTAGCAGTTCAGTTCAGACAGTAACGATCAGCGGCGACACGTTTTAGTTTCAGCTTTGCATTTGGAAAAAAAAGTGTTCGATCAAGTTTATCAATAATCAGTGCTGTAGAAAGAACTCAAAAGTCATACGTGAGTAAAATTAAAGATATTGTGTTCAAATATTACTTTGGTAAAAGTGAAAGTCACTTATATGAAGGGTACTTCTCTGATATTAAATGTACTCATGTATCGAAAGTAAAATTATTAATGTATTCCGTAGACCGAAATTAAGCAATGTCATTTTAAATTTAAATTAATTAAATTGATAATCGACTGCCTCAACAATCAGTTTTTGGTAACTCACTATTATTATGAAATATGTCGGCTGTTTTTTCCTTTAGAAAACTGTTTAAACCACTGACATGATCTATGATTGATGCTGAATACATTAGGAGTTGAACAGTCATCATTTATTACTTGAATGACTAATAATAATACAAAATACTGACTTCAGTCTGTGTCCCAACAAAGTCCGACCCATATTGAAGCTACCAAATGGCTAACATGTAATAGTATCAACTTGTGTGAATGTATTTTGTGTATTTTAAATTACAAATTATACCAATAGTTTGTATTTCATTTTGATATATTTGTCATTTGTAACCAGGTCTTTTTTTATGTATTCTGTGCCCATCTCTGATTGGCGGTTAATACATTTTAATCAATTAAATTCTGAACGGTGATTAATCAAGAACCAACTTAATCATTAACACATTAGCAGGAAATCTGAGTACAAGTACCTTAAAAATGCTCTTAGGTACTTGAATAAATGTACTTAGTTACATTCAGTCCGTGTCATTTAGCAGCAGCGTACTTTTAAATTAAATAAAGTTGCTCTCAGCTGAACAGTTTTCCTTTGCTCTTCGTCACGCCCGCTGATCACTTCCTGTCCGTCTCCAGATTCCCTCCTGGCGTGGTGGGTGTCGCCCCCGGCGGGATTCCCGGACCTATGGAGGGGTTGGTGCCTGGGGGAGTGCCCATCGCCCACACCCTGCCCCCCGGTACCCATCCGTCACAGGCCACCTCCCCCAACCAACCCTCCAAACATGGCGACCCCATGAGAGAGCACATGACTGAGCCGTAGGACTGCTACAGGGGGCTAAAACCGATGTAAACATTAAAAAAACCCAGCAAACCTACCAACTCAACCATCCGACTGTACGCTTGACTTCAGCCATCTGAACCTACCAGCAGACTGCCTGCCTGCCGGGCGGTGGTTTGTACGAAACCACTGAGCCCAAAGTGAGGACAGTGGATGTTAAAACACACCTGAGCTGCCACACTGAGATGGGACTGACCGTCAAACTCACGCGCCGAAGATCTGAAACCTTTCCTCCCCCATATCTGTTTTTGTTCTTCATTGATTTCAGTGGTATTTTTTTGTTTTTATCTTTTTTTTTTTTTAGTATATTTCAGGGAGATTCCTCCTGACTTCTGGGACACGTTGACATTACCACGTGCAGGATGGAAATCTGACCCGACCTCCCTGGTTTGAAGGGACAGTGACTTCAAAAACAATCCGTCCGATTCCTCTCCCTCATCGTCAGTTTCACCCATTTCAGCGCGAACACGTCTTGTGTTATTTTACTTTCTGTTTTTTTTTTCTTCTGTTTATCCTATATTCTGTGTTTCTGTTGCAAGTGAATATCTGTTTTTTTCTGTTCTTCAGTGTGTGAAAATGAATGGATTTGTTGGGTCAGCTGATGACGAACAAGCAGCATCAGTAATCTGAACTCCATCTTTGCTCTTTTCTAATTGTCGTGGTCGGTGGCCCCTGAATGTAGAGACGAGATGTTGGGGCAGAAGGTGTGGTTTACACTTCCAGGAAGAATATTTTGGCTTATGAGGTAAAAAAAAAAAAGAAGAAGACCATTTTCGACCAAAAAAAAAGGACATTCACGGTTAGATATTGTACGTTGAGTGTGTCGCCTCACTTAAATATTGCTGTTGTAAGTTTTCCAACTCTGCTGAACTGAGGTACCTACAATATTTGGCCCCAAATATTATCTGTTCGCATCCCAAAGGACCTGTAGTACATTGCAGCACCAGCTAGCGAGGTAGGAAAGAAACAGTAACTGACTCAGGAAAAAAAAATATTCAACTATGTCCAAATCTGAACAGAAAAGAAAGTCTGGATTATTGCTTTTCATGTCTCCACCTCTTTCTCCATTGTGGTATTTTTTTTTTTTTATATATCAAATGTATGTTTTTTGATGTTTAAGGTTTTCAGTCCTGTTAGATTTGTATTGCCTTGTTAAATGTTCTTATAATCATAGTCTTATGTGAACGACCCCACCCTCTCCTCCTTCTAGTACTTTTTTTTTTGTTTTCCTGCTCTAATGAAAGCCAGCTGTGGCTCTCGGAGGCGTCGGCGACGTGCCCTCTGCGAGCCGCAGCGAGCCATCCCTTTTAGCCCCACGACGTTAGCAAGAGACGGCTGCTAGCAGATTGTTTGGTTTTTAGTGTGAGTATTTGTATTTGTTTCTTGTACAAGGTGAACATATAGCATACAGTGCAGCTGGAAACAATAAATAAAACTTACTGTTCTGATTGATGATTGGCTCCGTGGAACATTTTGTGGGATATTGGTTTTTCCTGGGCCCTTTTTATTAAAAAGATGCTTAAAATATCCTCTAAACCAGGGATTAATAAAGTCCATTGATGTCAGAAACAAACATAAAAAAGTTAATATTAATGGATGTCATCACTCCTTTCCTCCAATCTCTTAATCTTTTAAAAAATACAGTTCCCACAATGCTCGATAACAGGAAGTGTATTCCGTGATTTGTCTTCTAGGCCACCTGAGCCCCGACATTTAGCCTATTGTTGTTTACATTTGGCTACTTTGCATCGTTAAAACTATGCCGGATTAGTTATCAGCAGTTCCTGTTTACGTTGTGCCCATGGATGAACAGACAACTATCACTGGATGACTTTGATGTGAGAGAAAACTTATAAACGTGCAGATTCTGAGGCGAGTTCTGCAGTTGTAAGGTGAGTCCTTTATCTGTTACTTCTAAGCTGATTTATTGACGTTTATTCGCGACAGACATCATTTTAGCATCCTTAAAAGTATGCCGAATCAGTTATCAGTTGTTTATGTTTGCAGTGTAACCACGGATGTACGGATGAATATCACAAAATAATTTTGATACCAAAGACAACTTAAAAACATGAAGATTCTCAGGCAAGTTCGGCAGTAATAAGATGCGTCCTGTTTATGATTTCCAAGCGGATATTAGGAGCTTTGTATGCGATGGTTGTCATCGATACTGAATATTTTAAACAGTTTCAATACTCAAACCACCAGAGGAACCACTGTCTAAAAGGGGGAGGGGTTTGCAGCGTCTGACGAATCAGAAACATGGATAAGTCTACTGACAGCAGAGCGGAATATGTAATAAAGAAGAGCAAGCATTAGACAAATTGAGGAAGAAGTTAAACACATGATCCAGGCAACAAACACAGTTATAGTTACCCAATGCAGGAAGGACAGCTGACACAAAAATAATCACAGACTCACATGTGTAAAATGATTATAAATATTGCTTATAATATCACTGCCCCATCATTGGGGCACGAGTAGATCTGACTATAACTATGTTCGTGTATTCCATTAAATGAATGTATTGATTAGATGTATTATTATGTTGTGTATGACAGTTTTAGCCATATTGTTTTCAGGTTCAAGGGGAAAAAAATGAAATGAAGACAGGGCAGGGCCCTCCTTCATAGGAGTACGCCTCTTACGATCGACTCACCAAGCTCCACCATGGGATTGTCTATGAATGATGATGATGCCATTTTCTAGAGAATCTATGAGGAACAATTCCCATAATGGGCAAAGTTAAAGAAACCTAAGGGAGAGCAACAGACAATAAAGGAGGGATTCCTCTCTGACGCGTGTAGTAGTAGTAGTATCTAAGTGAAATGATGTACTGAAATAATACATGCCAATATAGTGATAACCTCAATTTAGCCAAAAATACACTTCATACCTTTCATTAAATTCCTTCAAATTTTCATCACATATCTTATGAGTCTGGACAAAAATGGACGTAAACTGTAACTTGACTGGTAAGCGGGGGGGATATAACTGTGAGTCGGTAATTCTAGTGTTTGTCTGCACCCTCCCTGCCTCACTGGAGTGATCTGCGGAGACTTTTTTTCACGCAATGCCGCTGTTTGTCTGATCACAACCTCAGACCGTGCATAAAGATCCACTAGCTTCCCTCACAGACTTAATGGTTTAGTACACCACACAGCATTACTGTGTTGGACAGAACAAACAGTTAAGAACAGAGCTTATATGATTATTTTTAATCCATTCATAATCAGTTTAATGATTAGACAGATTCCGGATGGATCAAGATGTTTGGGACAGTCTTTTTATGTTCTCTCTGCATGGTGTTGTTCCGTAGGAACTGGTGCAGTAGTGCCGCCTGTTGGATTGAGGAGCTCCCAGCAGCACCCTGACGGCACGAGGCGGCGTTTGGACCTTCACCTGTTCTCTGATTACTGATCTGACCTTCTCAGGGTTGCACATTCTCAATGAGAAGCTATAGGGGTGAGACTGAAAGCTGTGTGAGAGCAAGTCATTGTTCTGCACCTTGATAATGATTATCATAGTTGTGTGTAGGATTTTAGGCAGATCTATTGGCAGACATGGATTTTCATAATCACTTTTTTAGTGGTCATGGAAAGCCTATACACTTGCAATAGGGGGGTGAAGGGATGGGTTATTCAGTTGAAGGCAATCTGCCATCTCAAAACTAAATGCAGCTCGGTCCTTCACACCGGACCTTTTAAAGGTCGTTAAGTATATTGTCTTGACTTCCTCTTTCATACCTCCTGTACTGTACAAGGGAATGTATCTCAGATTATTGCCAGTATCCACCTGTGTTTGGAATAATAATCATTAGATCCAAGTTATTAATTTATTTTATCATGTTTCTGTCCGTAGAAGACCGCAGAGATATCCTATTCTGAGTCTTGTCTTTCTTCTTATTATTCTAACGTCCACCAGATTGCGTTGACTGTGATCAGTTATTTATTCCAATGTGTCCATCAGAGTCACAAGCAGAGCATCTCACGCACCGCTCAGGTGCTGCTCTTGTGCAGCTCTGAAAACATCATTAGCGCATGACGGATAGCATAACAGTATTTAAAAAGTACGTAGACAACTGAGTTAGAACATTGTTTATTGACATAGGCATGGATTTTTCATTTCACAATTCACTTACAGTTCAAACCTGCACAAGTACAGCCAATTCACAGTCTACTTTTCAGCTTAACACATCAAAACCTGTCACTGTGATTGTTTGAATTCATTAAGGACAGTTTAAAAACAGATGATCGCTACGGCAGAACCAGAGACATGGCCTTTCTCTCTTTGGCACATTCCTTAGCTGTATCTCATGGTCTTCATCAGTAGACGTCCTTGCTCAGTTCTAACAGGTGGTTGCATATAGCAGATGGTAACCACTGTATCTGGTGTCATAAGTGAATGTCCTCGTTGATCTTACTGTCTGTCCACTGACTATTGACCCCCTTCCCAGTTGAACACAAGCTATCACATTTTCGGACTGAATCAATTCTGTATCAACAGCGTTTTTCTCGAAGGTATATTTCATGCTTCTATTATGCTTGCAATTCAGTAAAAGTGCTGTGGTAGACACCTGATACCTGGCTAACAGTAAAACCATTGGATAAACCTTAAACATATATTGATTCCTATGCACACCTCTTAACACAACATGTTCAACCATATCGATTGGACACTGGCCATGGGGTCGATGTGGCTGTCGTACAACCAAACTGCTTTTGGAGGACGTTCCATGTACTGCCTGTTCAATAAAGACAAGTCATAACAATAAACATTGTTCACACAAATAAATGTTTCCCTTACTTGAACGTTATATGTATATTTTTTACAATATTGAATAGCATTAGACTTTTATTACATGATCAACAGAAAAAACATTTTAAATGCCAAAGTGAAAACAAATGTGAGCCATGTCCACATACCACACAGAATAAACCCTTCTTGGAGCAGACTGTAAGTCTTACTATATTGTGATGCTGTTTTCTATGCGGCTTGGCAGGAGGAAGAGGTACTGAAGCTCCAGTCCTTCATTCTGCTTCAGGATGTGGTCCTCGATCACTTTCAGCTCTCTCCTGAACTTGTCAATCAGCTCCTCGGCTGTCCCCTCAGTGAAGTGCTCCTCTGTGTATTTTCCCAAAGGTATCTAGGAAAAAGAATACAGAAAGGGGTGCTGTTTAGCTCAGTTGGTAGAGAAGGTGTCCCATGTACAGGGGCTGCAGTGGACCTGGGTTCAAGTCCCAGCATGGGATGTTATGTGACCACTGTCAGATTAAGTCAGCAGCCCTGCATAGAAATTCTGGGATAACTGAAATGCTCATTAATAAAACCAACAGAATAAAAATAAAATATGCATTATGGTTACTTTTTAACATAAACACCCTGGATGCCTGCATGTCTTTGGTGTGTGGTGGGAAGCTGGGGTACCTGGAGAGAGCCCATGCATGCAGGCTCCAGGCAGGGGCACCCTGGCTGGGTTTGAACCAGGGGCCCTCCTGCTGTAGGGCAATGGAGCTAACCATTGCACCACCGTGCTGCCCGCACTTACACCCTTTAAATCCTTTTCATAGATTCTGGATTTTTTTCACTGAGGGAGAATAGGACTGTCATTTACAGTTAAATATTTGATGGTGCCAATTAACCAAACCTCCATGTCTTTGTTATGTGGGAGGAACCTGGAGAGAACTGATGCATCCATGGGGAGAACATGCAAACTCCAAACAGAAGGGCCCTGGCTGGATTTGAACCTTGAATCCTCCAGCTGTGGGTGACAGTGCTAACCACTGCACCACCATCCTGCCCACATTTGCACCTTTTAAATCCTTTTTTCACAGATTCTGGATTTTTTCACTGAGGAAGAATAAGACTGCCATTTGCAGTTAAGTATTAGATGTTGCCAATTGTCTTTGGGAGGAACCCAGAGAGAACCAACACATCTATGGGGAGAATATTCAAACTCCACACAGAAGGGCACTGGCTGGATTTGAACCCAGAACCTGCTTGTTGTGAGGCAACACTGTTAACCATTACACCACCATGCTCCCTGCACACACCTCTTCATAGACTCTGGATTTTTTCACTGAGGAAGAATAAGGCTGCTATTTACAGTTAAATATTTGAATGTGATGTTGCAGTTGCCAAAGCACTGGAAACTTGTGGACAGGAGACAAACACCGCAAACAGCTTGTCCAGTCAGTCAGACTTGGCTGTGGTTCCAAAAAAACACCTGCCCAGGGGCTCCACCCAGGCTCCTCACCCCCTTGCCATTGATTTTGTGTGGATGGGTCAAATGACCTGGAAGCTATTGGAAAAAAACAACAACAATATTTTTACAAAAAAAATGCAGAATTTTCTTTAAAATATTCCTGAAAAGTAGAAGTTCCACTAAAATCCAATACAAAGAGTCGTGTCTCTTAGGTGTGTAGTAATAAAGTTTGGCATTTGTCTTGAGTCAATGGGTCACATGGAAGCTGTTGAATGAAAAAGCCATGATCTTATGAAAATATTTTTGCAGAACAAATACATGACACATTAGCAATCAAAGTAGATGTACACCATGAAATCAGTTTAGTATTATTTTTATAATCATACTATTCACTAATATCAGCATGAAGAAACATTATTTTTATTATACGATACGATAATTTAATTTAATAATTTATTGACGGTCCCTCATTGTACACAAGTATTGACAAATACATTAATAAATACTTATAAATGCCGACATTAGTGGTTACAGACCATCTTTGAAATGTTAATCTATCTTGTCTAGTGTTTATAAATGTATGACCTTCAGCTGATCTGCTTGTACTGACGTGTCACAGATTATAATTCCACTAGAGGGTGCTATAGAACATGTGATTAAGATGAGCTTCAAAAACTTGAACATGAATAATTGACTTCCTGTGAAAGTAGCATATATAATTCATATTTAAAGACACGTATATATATCATGGGACGATCATAGCAATAATCGATACATGAAAAAACAGAATTTGACGACAGGAAACGGTTTAGTTGGACATTCAAAAAGGTTTTCCTTTATTTTTTTTTCCTTGTTTTGCCTGTTCTTTGCGTTACACTCTGTATAGTGAAGTCAGGCCTAAATCCACAAACCATCATAGTCACAACTGCAACTATTGCATAAATACAAAGCAACATACAGGTAATGCTGAAAAATGTGTATGACTTGAATGAAACACGAAAGAGGTTACAGTACGCAATGGCGAGGAAAAAACAAAATGCAAACATTCACAGCAAAAAAAGTAACGACAACTCGTGTTTTTTTTTTTCTTCTTTTTCTGTCAGCTTTGGTTTTATATGTTGCAGTCTCTCACAACGACCTTAATCGAAAAAAACTTAAAGATGGTTTCACATAATGACAACAAACAGGCGTTTACAGAGGAAGTGAACGGACGTGTACCGTGAGGGTGAACTCCACAACGAAGGCTATAAAAGGAAACAAGGGGACAAAGAGGAAGTGGGGAAACAACAATGAGACAAGTGTGACTTCTGGGTTTAATGTGGACATTGAATGCCTCGCACTCCCACACTCACCCGCCCAAAGAAACTGAAAAAAAAAAGCACCAGATTTTAGGCATCCAGATGAGGTACTAAATCGCACACAACAACGCAAGTAAACTTTTCACTGATGGTCATGATTGGTTCTTTCCTCACAGCAACAGTGTTTCTGTGCAACGTGTCTTCATCGAGATTGAAAGAATAATTAACAAAAACCACGAAAAAAGGAGAAAAAATATACAGAAAGCTCTTATTATTAGCTCAAATATGTTTCCAAACAATAAATACGTAGAGTAAGTTCAGAGACGACACACACACGCGCGCACGCACACTCACAACTTATCATTTCAATCAGTCTGAAAAAAGGTAAACCAAAGATCCAACATGAATGTTTGTGTGCTAAACCTTAATGAGTGTAGATTCAACTTGTAAAAGGGAAGAAATCTCCCTTTCCAAGAGCTTCATATATGACCTCAGTTCAAGCAATGATACTGTATTTCTATAGAAATGTTTTAATAAATGTGCAGTGCTTATTAATAAGGATTAAAGTCATTTATAATTACACAATCTCTGGTTGTCTAAAGATAACGATATTTATTGGCTTTGTCCCTGCCCATTCAAAAACAAAATGCTAAAGAAGCCAACTCTTATACAACTGGAAAAAACATCAAAAAGATCAATTTGGAAGTGTGCTTCTGTCAGTGCCCACACTGAGCGGATATAAAGTGTTGATTTGAGTCAATGCTGGTATATTTCCTTATACTCTTTTTTTTTTTAAACAACCACATGCATTTACATCTATGGATAAAGACTCCTTTTTTCCTTTACATTTGAAAACCAAAAACAAATCGAAAGGTCATTTGCATTCGTAAACCTTTTTATTCTCTCCGCGAATCTGTGCTGTGCAGCAGTGGAGTCAGTCTCAGGTCTGTCCGACTTAAGTGTTGGATGTGATTTTAAGTGTTATGTCCGAGTGCCTGCGTGTGCTAGCAGAGTAGCAGTGTCTCCTGTCAGAGGTGGAAGGTGGGTGGGGGGCTCGTGGTTCCCTCTCCTCTCCTGAAGGCTTTCACAGTTTGTCCGTGTCAGGAAAGGAAAACAAAACAAAACAAAAAAAAAAACTGTAAGGGAGGAGTGGGGAGGAGTCCCGCCCCCCGCAGACCGCCTCCCCCACCCCCCCCCCGCTTCATTTTTGTCACTCGTCGTCGTCGTCTTCCTCCTCTTCGCCGTCAGATAAAGAGGCGCAGGGGCGGATCTGTCGGTAGCCGTCCAGCCACTTCTCCACCATCTGGGTGACGAGCGGGTGATTGCGGCGGCGGGAGCTTTTCTGAAGAGCCACCAGGACTCCGCCCTCCGTCACACAGCAGTCCAACCACTCCCGCAGCAGCTTCTCCTGTTGTTCTTCATTACCCATCTGAAGGAGAAACAAACATGGCCATCAGAGGGAGCTGTGCCACCAGTCTAAACTCAGGATCTCATACCCTTGTGTCGACACAGGTGTGAAACCTCGCTGACATCATGCAACATAATCTGAAAAAGACAAAGAAGAACTCTGTGGACACAGTGGGAGGAGTCCTCACCTCCTGCGCTGACAGGAAGTGAATGTGAAGCAGCTTCCTCTCGCTGTCGACCAGCGGCAGGAACGTGACCGTCACGTCGTCGTCCGTGTTGAGGTTGGCGCCCGCGCCGCGATTGTCGAAGCCGTCGTTCTCCATGGCCACCAGCGCTGAGAAGTGGCCCCGCGTGTAGCCCAGAGCGATGGGGCTCTTCCAGCAGAAACTCTGCTCCCATAGAAGGGGCAGGTACACACCTGGAGGAGGAGGAGGAGGAGGAGGGCGGCGCTTTAGTCATTTTACAAGATGAAATACATTTTGTCTTGACGAAAATCTAAATGTTCAAGTGTGACATCACTTTACTCTCTAAAAACATTTTCAAATGCCGTCTCAATTTTCTGAATAATGGCCTAATTTCAATGTCTGTAAAAACCGGGAGTGTTTCAGAATAATCAAGAATCAATTTATCTTGGTTCGTCCCTTTCAAAGTGGCATGACTAATATCAGCTTAATTACTGTTAATTAACACTTCAAAAGCACGAGTTCTGACCAGATGCATGGTTCCCTCCTTTGGTTCTTTTAAGTGTAATAAAATAAGCTCTTACGGAGAACAAAAATCCACTTCACCATTGCTGCCATACAATATAGTACATTACTCATGTCGAGGACAGAATAATTAACCACCCTTTTGTTAAAAGGAGAAAGATGTTAATGTTGTTACTGCGCTTTGCCGCAAAACTTCATACACTGGTACTTTTACTTAATATGAGTAGTTTTGTTCCCACTTCAGTAAAACCTTTTTTTTTTTACATATGCTGTTTTGATAATGAAGTAGATCGAGGGTTACCACTGAATGATACAAATTTTTGGCCAAAGCCGAGATGGAAAAAGCGACTGCCTTCTGATGTTTCAAGACGATTTGGAGAAAAAAGAAAAAGAAGAAATGCCCAATGATGGAACAAGTATTCTTCTGTGGTAATGCCACAGTGTAAAAATACTCTATTACACATAAAAGTCCTGCACTCAAAATTTCAGTTTACAGTATAAAAAAAAGGGCAGACAGAGGGCCGACAGAATCAGGGGAAAAAACACATTAAGTCTGATGATAACAACGTGTTATACCAGTACTTATCAGTTATAATGACCCTTAAAGGAATAAAAGAAGGCGGATATTTTTGGGTTGAAGAAAAAACAAGATAAGATTTAACTAAAGTCAAAAGAGAATTACGGTGCATTCATGTGCTGTCAGAATTATCAGAAAACTGTTTTTTCAACTGAGAAAATTCACGTGACGCCTTCTCCAGTGGGACTAACAACTCAGAAATGTTGGCACACGAGTTGATGTCATATGATGGTGAAAGATAGCAGGCCAAAGTAAAAATCGGGTTGATGTTAAGAAACTTTTACCACAGTCACGTTTTATACAGCTGCTGTATCGCTTCCTTTGCTCTTCCTTGTCAGTCAAATACTGGAAACTGTCAACGTGTTGTTTAAAAGCTCTGAGCGATAAACTGCAAAACAACTTCTTTTTGGCCTCCATATTGCCCCCACATTTCATGGGAAGATCGATTTTCCAGAGTCGGGAAATGGGGCCGTGTGAGGAGCACGTGAATGCAACATGACGTACAGGTGATACAAATAACAATGTGGAAAACAGAGCAGACTGTATTCATGTCTCATGTTCCATAAAACACAAAGCAGCTCTCACACACCTCCTGAATACCTCTGTAACTGACACCGGCCTCTGTTTGGCTACTCTCCTCTCCCAGTAACCGCTGTGTTTTTACTGGGTTCACTTGGTCACCACTTGAAGCGGAGTCCTCCACCCCTCTCTATAGGCGCCCATACGCACGCCTCCCTCTGTGTGTTTTACATTAGCTCCTGGCAACGGTAAATCACACGTCCATCAGGCCGGCTTTACCACAAGCAGTTGGCCATTACGGAGCACTTTCATCATCCTCTGTGCAGCATCACTCAGCAGGCAAACTGAATCCAGGCTGTTTTTACTGCTGCCCATAAACGTAGGCCCCCAACTCTCCACATTGTTTGACTCAGGTCCTGATGGTTTACATATGTCGAAAAAGTGTCTGGGCGTGCGTATGTGGGACACTTTCCAGCATTACATACACTCCTGAATGTGCTCTTATGGCAGGCAGGGGTGGTGTTGTAATGTTTCTTGTTATTTTGAGTCACACGGTGCTAAAATACCCCTTAAATGAAGGACACTCGACTGATACATGTCGTAAATAGCAATTACTGACACATCAGAGGGGCAGTTATGTCAGCTATGTCAGCTATGCAGACACATGTAGGCTGGAGTTATTTCACAAGGGAAGTCTAGTCCTTCTACGCCCACTGGAATGGAGCTGCACTCACACAATTTATCATATTTGTCCAAAACAACTGAAGTCGAAAGCTCTCGACTGAATGCTCACCTTGAAAACGTGTGTACCCGAGTGTTTCGCCACGGAAACTTTTGTAATACTTCACTCCGTAGACGATAATGGGCCTGCGAAGTATGTGTGCAAGAACAAAAATGTGGGTCTGCTCCAAGCTGGATCCTGGCTGCAGGGGAAAAACACAACATGCAGGGAGAGAGCAGTCAGAAAGACAGCGGCGTCGGTCAAACTACAAAGCAGGGAAATCCTTGAATACTGTACATTCCCTCCAGTAAATGACCCCAGCACACTCAAAGTGTTAATACATGAAAAAAAAACACAATTACAGCGCTCTCACGCCCAGATATAATAACAACAACACGCCCACATACTTAGTCTATGAGGTCACGCGGAGCAGCGAGAAGTGCTGATGACAGACAGGATGCACTCTGAGAGGCATTGCAGATTAAGTAAACTGCTGTAAGAGCATTAAAGCTTCTTGCATAATTCATACATCGTCAGTGTGTCACGTTTTAAGCACATCAAGCCTCCCGTCCGCCATAAAAGCGTGTGTTGTTGCTTTCATGTTGCATGTACCTGACTAGCCAGGGAGAGGATGAAGGCCCAGTCTTCCTGCCACTGTTCCTCTCGCAGGGAAAAGTGCAGGCCGAAGCTCTGGGAGTACCACGACTCCCACTCCTTCCAGCGCGTGTAGAACCTGCAGATCATACACACACACACACAAGCTGTTTTTGTTTTTGTCTGTGACATTATTTGACCTCTCTGTGCAGAAAGGCGTGTGACGGCTGTTCACCGCATGCCTCCATCTCTGTCTTGGTTGAGGTTAGATGGTAATTACACATCATATCTAAATAGTAATTGTCTCAGTGAAAAACCCACCAGCTCATAGAAATAGAAATGAGTCACTCTGGGATGTTGTGTTCGTGTAGAATCAGTCTCAGGTCTTCAAGTGTTTCAACACTCCCCAGTTTACACTTGACGGAGACTTTATGGATCTCCTCTGAAATGTGCGTCTTCTCCAACTGGTCTCAAGCCCTCTTCAAAGCCTCTCATTTCCCCATCAGATCTTTGATCCGAGCTGGCAATCCAGACTTTGGATTCTGGGTGTATATCCTGACCTCTAAACCGCACGTCCCAATTTCCAGCACAGTCATGCAATGCTCAAGGAAAACAGACTGTAACTTGAGACTGCTGAATGTCAAGTTCCAGCTGTTTCTGTGTCCTTGACCAAGTCACCAACTCAGCTGGCTCAAATGTTTGTGTAAAACAGTCGTCTAAATGTGAAAGTATAAAGATAAACGATAGGGATGCTCGATAATATCAGCATGTCACTGGTAGCTTTTCATACTGCTTGCGCTGGTGTTTCCTAACTTTTTTATTTAAGTGCACCTAAGAACACATTTTAATTTAATTTCTTTACACATTATGTAAATGATTGTAAACAGGACTGAAGGAGAAAATTCATGTTTCTTTTCATTTATGTCCAAACACAACAAGACATTACAATAAACTCAATTGTTTAAAACATAAACCACTAAATTTCAGGCTGCACCGTTGCGCCCAATGAAAGTGTTCTGTCGTACTTGATAGATTTTTGGGTGCATGTGCAGCCAAAGTAGTCACACCCTTGAGGCATCGGCCCAAAATGAACATGTCTGCTGATATGACAGGCCAATAATATGACACTTTTATGATGCACATGAGACACAATCTGTTGACTAAATACTTTTCTTATTTAGCCCAGTGAATGACAGTTTTGAAAAGCAGCATATGCATTTGCCAGAGGGCCATCATGAAAATTTGCCTAAAGGAGAGACTTGATCGGAGTTGCCAGATATACGATACTTACAGAATTTGTACAATAATTTTGCCATAATGTACGATAATTTGACTATTTTGAGACGGTTATATACGTAGTTGATTTTAGTCTATGCCGTCTCATTTCACTGAATTTCCTTGAACTGAAGTATGCAGTGTTCACGTCCAAATTTATGGCTTAGGTTATGGTCTTAACTGCTTTCATGCATAATATAAACATGCTTCCTTGTAATTTCATTATTATTAGTGTTATTATATGTGTTTCAGTAGGTGCACACATCATAGCTACAGTCGCCTGCTTTATAAAAACTGATGTGGGTACATTTGCAGGCGTTTCATAAATTGTGTCATTCAGTCTGCTTAACATAGTTTGCATATGCCTTAGACTACATGCAAATCAGCATGCCACACTGTTCACAGGTCGTCTCTGAAAGAACTATAACACACTGTAATGTGGTCTGCAGGCCTCACCAATGGGAGCAGTCGTGCAGGCTGTCGTGGAGGGTCTTGCGGAGCACCGAGTCCTTGTCGTAGATGCCCCACGTCGCCTGCAGCACCGAGTCGAGGAGGCAGTCGCCGGCCGTGCGGTTCCACAGGGCGTACAGTCGACTGTCCAATCTAGTCCCGAGTTCCAGAGACCAGTTGATGATGGGAGACTCCTCTTCGAGCTCTGAAGAAGAGCGGAGGGAAAACGTTGAGTGCTACATCATTCTGCAAAGCCTTTCAGCGGTAATAACCATTTGATCCCAAAGAGAACACGTTGTGCTACGAAATGCAACAATACGGGCGGGTCTAGGTTGATAAAGAAGTCATAGTTGGCTTTTTTCTGAGTTGCATAACAGGTAATGGCATTTAAAAGGACTATTTGTGGAGAATGTTAATGACTGCTCACACCTGTCAGAATAGATTTGACAGAACAATGTCTGCACGGCCCTGCATGTACACCACAAACCCTGACGACTGTGAGAAGTCAGATTACAGCAGGAAACCAGAGATCTTATATAGTATACAAACACCTCTTACTGTATGTGCTAATATTAACGTACATGCTAACCGTAAGAATTATGGTAACATGTTGCAGAGTGCACGTGAAAGCGTCAACTTAAAATATCACACTTAGCATGCAGCTTTGGGTTGTGTGGCTCAGTCTCTTTTAGCTGAATTGCTGTTTGCAGCTGAACAGACAGAACGCTGTCTGATCTCGTCTTCTGTGTTTTGCCGATGGAACCGGCCAATCACAGCCCAGCATGAAAGAAAAAAAGCATGTTGTTTATAAAATTCAAGTGGAAGTCTGTGATGGCTGCAGCTTTGAAGTCGACAGCCGACTGCAGAGTTGAACTGAGTGTGCATGGTCAGTTGGATCAGATTTCTCTCCCGTGCTTCCAACATATTTTCGTACCAGTGCTGGAATATTTCAATATATTTACATTCATGTATTAATAGAAGCCTGTTAATGATGTGGCACAACAACTTGAATGGAGATTTTGGAGGGTTGGAGCATTTGAACTGGTGGTGCAATTAGACAAATGGCTCCGTAGTGGAGAGCACACAGTATTTTCTCACTGTGACCTTGACCGTGAAACTGATTTATTTAGTAGCTGGAGCTTTAAAATTTATAAAAACAACAGAAGATCGATATGGTTTTCTTCTTAAAATACTGAATTATTCTGGATGCAATTACACAAAGCTTCTAGCAGTGATCTCTCCTTTCATTATGCCGCATTGCTACTGTCATGCCTTCTCTGCCCTGGGTTATTTTCTTGCAAAGAAAGTTGGTGACGGGTTTACAAGGTCAGGTAATCAGGTTTAAAGCAGCGCTAACCGACCTTGTCTTAATCCCTTAACCCAGGGAAGGAGACGAGGTTTTCGATTCAACTGAACGTTTCATGTTTCTGCCAAAACTTGTTACTTATGTACAAGCAAACACAACCAGAAAGGACCTTGAAGGTGAAATAAGGGTTTCTGCCTTTCTCAACATGACACATCGGGCTGATTAAACAAGACACACAAAGACACAGTTCACCAACGAAAAAAAAGTGTTTCCAGAGCAGCGATGCCTTTTTAAACTTGTGTTTAAATTTGTGTGTGGGCTGAGAGGAAGTACAATCATTCAGTGGGGATCAGAGAAATCCCTAAAACTCAATTAGGCTGATTAGGCCAGACGCAACTAGTACACACGACAAGACAGATCGCCAGGCAGAGTGACAGACAGGCAAAACACTGCATTGGCAAGAGGGAATATACAAGTAATATAACACCGCCAGCAGTCGGCAGCCCTCCCGGGAGAGTATACAGTTTGTGAGGGGGCTCTTTCTGTTTGCCAAGCCACCAGACCATCTTTTTCATCTTGGATCTGGCTTCTCTCTCTTTCTCAAATCAGTTGCATTTCTGTGCAAGTCACGAAGTTGACGGAGTAAATTTTTCACCTTTTTGTACGTCTCGATCCAGCACCTCGTCGAACAGTTTTTCTTGAACCGCGGGGGGCAAGTCCTCGATGTCTGGAACATAAAAACAAGAAAAGCACTGGGTGACAGAAATCAAAAGAAGGGTGTTACCAGAGGAGACACAAGTGCAGGGAAAGTTAACTCTTAATTTTATTTATAATTGATTTGATGAATGTATAAATCTCGACTTTATCTATGACACTTAACTGAAAGGCTAACTAGAAAATATCTCTGTCGTGGCTCATTTCAACTCAAGCCATCATGTTTTGTTCTTTCCACAATAGCCATGGGCTTTCACTGCATGCTTGGAGCTCTTGTCAACACAGTAGCGTATTCTTTAGCTAAAATAAATGAATGCATTGACTTTGTGGAACTGAACAGAACAGCTTTCTATAGTGGCCACAAGCCAAGGTCCGCATTGTCCTGAAAACACTGCGTAACAAAAATCCTTAGCTTAGCTACCAGCAACAGACTGAACCATAATAGCTGTTTCACACAATGAATTTCGACATTTAGCATTGAATGCGTGCAATTTTACAGAAAGACATTGGCAAAAAATGCCAAGTATAGCTTTGTTTTGAATGAGAAACATCCATCATCGGCAGGCTGGTACACTCAGTATGCAAGAACAATGCTCAAACAGTGAGCCAGAGGTAGCCTCCGTCTTCTGGCAGTAGGAGACAGACAACCGTAGCATTATGTCCCCTCAGCATCACATCAACAAGCAATTTCATATGCCACAAGTAAACAAAACAAGCATTCTATCACACAGTTGGCAAGCCAGAGGGGACGGCTAGACTGGGCTTCTTGAGCTACAGTTTCCCTTATAGAAAACACAGAGTACACTTTGACAGCTGCTGGAATCCATGATATGTTATTCAATAATTTGAGAGTGCAGTTGTTTTTAAAGACAACTCCCTCGACCAAAAACCTTATGTTTTTGCTCATATTTGATGGTTGTGTGCTGACCTGCTGGCAGGGTGAAGGTGACCAAGTCAGTGAGGAAATAGCAGGTGAAGTCTCCCTTGCGCTGGTGAAGAGAAGCCGCGACTTCTCGACGGATCTGCTCCGTCAGCTCAGGACACACCATGGCTGGGATACACTTGGCTGCCTGTTGGGACACCTGCAGAGAGAAGGGGATAAAGGAAAGGAATCTAAGTATACGAAGAGTTCATGAGACAGAGGCTGAGAATTGAATAGGACTTAGTAACAATTGCACAAGGTTGTATTTCAAACATAACTACAAAAAATAGAATAAAATAAAAAATAACTGTAAGAACAGCTCTCAAGTTTGTTAAACTACATGCTACACTTAAGGCTGCAAGGAATAAAAACAAACGGCTTCAGCTGTGTGGAGAAAGTGACACAGAGTCTGAAACATTACGTTATAAGGCAGCATAAGAAGAGGGAGAAGTTTGACAAATTCATGTTTAAAACATAAAAAAAAGAACTGTTCATGATCAGTGGGATGAGTGGAATTATGTAGTAAATTATGTAGTGTGTGCATAAACTACAGGTGAGGAACTTCTTTTTTAAAACCTAACCTAACCTGAAATCATCAGTCATCTTGTCCATATCAACCATAAAAGGCAGGTAAAATCCATATTATGCTTCCTGACTGCTGGACATGAATTTTGTACATACAGTCAGAACAACATGACTCATAGTTGAACGCCTCGATACTTACAAAAGCTGCTCCTTTACATTTTTCACTCTATGATCCAAGCTAATTTTACTTTCCTTAATCTAATATAAGTTGCCTCTGAGAGGAGGAAAAGAAATGCCTCTGTTTGTCTGTTTGATGTTCGAGCGCTTGTCATCTTTGAAGTGCTTTCGGGGTATGATCCAGCGGTTACTCACTGACCCCCTCTGAAAAGAAACTGGGACAGTGCCAGAGTGTGGGAGGAGAGGTGTGTGTACAGATAATCTGGGATCACAGTACTGACGGCAAGCGAGCTGCAATATACCTCAGCAGATGCGCACTGCAGACATGCGCACACATACAATAGACACACCAGGGACACACAACACAGAATATAGAAAACAAAAAACAACATAAAATGATTTCTAAAACAGCCACAACGTTAGAGACCAGAACGTGAAATTATTATATTCCCTGTGCACCGTATGTGGCTTAATTCCAGTCTCTTTCCTTTCTACAAAACATTTGCACTCGTGATTCCTCCTGGCTGTTGAGATTAACAGACTACACAAGAAAAAAAAGCACGGTGGCAGCGGTGCACAGTGGGTATACTCCGGGGTGCTCTGGTTTCCCTCACCATCACAACATGCATATTAGGTTAATTCTCCGGTCAGTGCCCTTGAACAAGGCAGTGGCTTAGATCTGGAGTTGGTCCCCGGGTGCTGTATGTTGGCTGCACACTGCTCCTCCAGGATGGGTTAAATGCAGAGAACCAGTTTCACCATGTTGTACATTGTATGATTGTATGTGATAGAGATTCTTCTTTTAAAAAAAAAAAAAAGCAACAATCTTTTAAAAAGATGCAACAAAAAGCTGCTAATATTATTATAATTTAAGGATATCATTTCTGTTTCTGACTTTTTGGTCTTCTCAAACTGGCCAATGCGGATATACTCATATTCTTAAATAAGAACTACTAAAACTTAGATCAGTTCAGCCAATTTTACTTTGTCTTGACAGAAGAAACATTTTGTCTGTTTACAATAACTCCATGTATAAAACTCCTGACTCGTGTACCTTACATACAATGTAATTTTCATGGTGTAAAGAATTAACATCTCATTCATCTAAAATGCATGTTTGAAGTTTTCTTTTAACAACAACAGGTGTTACGGGGCCACAGACTAAAGAAAATGACAGCTTGAGTTTAGCCAAAATTAGCAGTTAGTCCAACCGGTGGGTAGATGTTGCTGTTGGGAAGGCTTGGTTTATCAAAACCGCTAGCAAAGCAACACAGTACATAATAAGCAGAGTAGAAATGTCCCAGAGGTTGGACCACCATGTTTAACTATACAGTATATCTTTAAACCTTACAGTTATAGCTGAAAATTACAACAGAAATAAACAAGTTTTCCAATTCCACATATCTCCGCAATGTTAATCAACCACTAACTGTCTAACTGGAAGTGACAGTTGTTGTTAGCGCGACCTTGCAGTGCTTCAGTCTATAGGCATTTGTTTGTTCTTACAACATGAATGGGTCATCCTTTCTTCAAGGTTTTCTGCAAGTTTAGCTTCATCTAAATTATGTCCTTCAATAATGCTTGTAAATTGCACAAAAATCTTATACTCTTTAACCTTTTTATAAATACAGGCTGAGTGGGAGCATGAGAAACACATTTCAGTGGTGCACCATGGCTAGTGACTGAAAATTTACACCTCCATGGGGATCTATGATTTCCAAACATGTAAACTGTTTAAAGTGGTCACATCTAGTGTGTGGTTAGTGTAAACAGAATTTAAAGAAGAAATCCACTGTTGGTTGTCTGTACTGACCTCTGTTAGTAACACAGCCAGCATGTCCTGTCTCTGGAAGCGGATGGCGAGGTGAACCAGCGTGAAACCGTCATCAAATGCTGAGGGCCGATTTAATAGGCGCACCTCGTCTGACGTGAGCTGTCGTGCGATGTCACCTCCTGATGACTTGTAGGCCTCTACAGCTGCCAGGTCACCTTCCACGACCCCTTTCAAGCAGAGAGGGAGAAGGAAAAATGTCAAGAAATAAATAAAGTTTTAAAGTGAAGATTATTTTGATACTTTAATATAGACATTCACCCTAGTAAGTACATTTTGCACAAAAAAAGACAATTTTGTATGTTAATCAAACCTTAACACAAGGTCTCGTTTTTAAAGCGTATTACTTTTTAAGGAGAGACCTTCAAAAAACACAATTATCTACACAAAGATTACAATTGATCAAAACATTATCCAAATTGCAGGAGCTGCAATTTTCTGTTAAAGGTCAAATGTGTGACAAAACAGCATTATAACAAAGTACTGTAGTGCTGCAGAGATGCCCTGGCCTGAAAAATCTGGTTGTCCGGATGTAAGAAAGCATGTTTGTTCGGTACAGACCCCAACAAATGTCACAGCATCACGACTTTAATGTGTTGTGTTTTTTCAGTGGAAGAAGATTATATTGCAAGCATCATTCTTCTAATCGTCAATCATGTTACAAACTCTGTTAAAATATTTGCAAAAATTTTTGACCATATTGTGAAGCCGTTTCATAAATCAAAGGATCCAGCAAGTAAAACGTTTGCGTCGTGCTGCTTAAAAGACAAATCCAAACAAAAACTAGTTGTTGATCACTGTTTAAAAATCCCATCATGCATGTGCAACATGGATACAGAACTTATCTTCAGAACAACCTTGTGCAGAGGACGTTCTGTGCTCAACCATGAACTATAAGATATTAGAGATCAGAATGTGCTTTATCTCTGTCGCAGCTGTAACAGCTTCGAGACTTCGCTGACTTTGAAGTCAAGGGGAAAAGACAATAGGGGGCCACATTGTAATCTGTCAGTGATTTTTTCCCCTCACTCTCATCTCCGAGCTTAGATCTTAGCATGGGGGTTGAAGGATGTGTTTGATCGGATAGATGCAGGTGTTTGCTTTTCCTTACTTTTTTGGCACAACGTACATATATTACTGACAGGAGTGATTTATGTCAACAACCAGTCAAACTATACAGAAAGAAAACATACTACAGTCTACAGTCATTTGCTCTGATGTTATAATACTTTTCCATACGCCGGCTACACTGATGTTCAACTGTGAATGTTGTGTCCATGATGAACTCAAATACATCTGATGCTTAGACCTAAAACCATTTTTGGTCTTTTCTGTGTTTTAATGTAGGCAGGAGTGATAAAGGGGTGGGATGGTGTGCTTGTAGTGTTGTGTCGTGTACAATAGTGAACAATCCTGAGAGGCTAGAGGATTGGATATTTTTACTCCAAATCCACACACACACACCGATAAAAGTCGGCTTAGACAGAAATGTGGATGGTTGTACGATCAGCTCAACACAAACAAAGTTGCCCCAGTTACTATGAACAAACCAGCAACGCAGTAACAAAAGTTATTTGCTGTTGAAGGAGGATAAACTGTTTAGACTGGCGTGTTATTATGACAGAATACAATCAAATCAATCCACAAAGTTGGAATTCATTTCAGTGCCACACAGCTGTACAAAATTTCTCTTTCCATTTCTGGCATACACAGTAAATGCCCATGTAGTATTCTCTCGTACATTTGACAGCATTAAACACTGTTGAGCTTTTGTTCTCACGTCAAAGGACCACACACAATGCTCAGCTGCATAATCTGTGTGTGAGTGAGAGCGAGAGAGACATGGAGTGGGAGGAAGGACTCGGCTGTGCCATGTGGAGCTGGCTAACACTGTGAGAGATGAGGAGAGAAACTGCACAATAGCAGCGCAGTGTGATAGAGAGGGATCACAGCCACTTTCCACAAAACACTCCATTAGTGTGGGTGTGCCTGTAGCCCTGCAGTCAGTACTGTACCCACAGATCCTTTAGAGAGCACAAAAGGCGCAGAAAACGCAAAGAGGCGTAAACTTAAAGACAGACTGAAGAGACAGAATGGATTAGGCTAATTGATGCTGGTCTTTTCCCTCCACAAATTCTGTTCTTTTCTTTCAGTAATGTCATGTGATGTCAGCTCTATCATACCAAAAAAAGAGCAGCCATCAGACAAATAATGGTACTTTAATCTTAATAGCTTACTTTAATAAGTCTATTTGTGATTATTATGTGTACCTGCTAAATGTCTTATGTTTAAGAAGCTGGAACCAGCAAATGTTTGACATTTTTGCTTGAAAAAGGACTGAAATATCAATCATCAAAATAGTTTAGCAATTCATTTTCATTCAAACAATCGATTAATATTTGCAGCTCTAGTGAATAAGGCTGACAGATTTTGGCATGTGCAATATTTTTTTTAGCTTCTCTTTTTGTATATTCTGACAGGAGTAACACTGAACATGTCCACCAGTTAGGATTCAAAGTGGCCAACAAAACTGCAGAAAAACAGACATTCCCAGGGCTACTGTGTGGGTTAACAGTTAGAGTCAGGCATAAAGAACGCAACCAACAAAGCCGAACAATCAAAGGTGGAGTAGGTTGAGAACTCGTGGGATCCATAACAACCCCTACTTGATAGACAGCTTCATGCTCCTGTGAACCAAATGATCTTTGGGGATTTCCCAACTCACAGAAACATAAATTTATGAAATGAGATTGAAACAGATTTTTGACATGTTGTGGCAAGTTTCTTTGTATTATGAGGTTGGCACACTTATATTTCTTATTAAGACACCTAAATAGTCAGATCCATTAATAGGTCTCATCCTGCACCTGTAGGACCACATATTTCAACAAAGTCACTTGAGTTAAGGGAGCTGGTCAAGGGTCACACACACTGCAGGGGCGAAGGTCATTGCTGTTGCCCAAGATGTTTTTATGTTTAACTTATGTAGCGTGGGTCATGCTATCTTTAGTGCAGCAGGTCCCCTTTGGAAACTAGAGCATCTGTAACAACTTTGAGGACACTGTTTACACTCACTGATATCCATACGTCAATAGCAGGGAACTCTCCCTAGCAACACGGGACAGACTCACTTGCCTCTAAACACAACTGGGTTATGAAATGAACTGAACTGAACGCCCTCCATGTCCTGTGAGACTGCAGCTAGGTCACACCTCATTCACTCCTTTGTTATTCCCTTCTCAATTAATACTACTAGGTAGTTTGCTACATAGTGAGCGTTAAAACTGGATATCGAATACTTGTGAATCATCATAATCCTGTGTTACAGCTGACAGATGTGGACTTGCATGTCTGCGTCTCAGAAGCAAAGGTGTGGATTTATTGTCAAAAAGTAGTGTGTAAACTAGGGCTGCACAATTAATCGAAATATTACCTTAATCGTAATATGGCAAAGTCAGTTATCCACACAAATCTTGTTCTCCAGATGTAAGAACATATGTTTGTTTGGTACAGACCAAATGTTACATCATCCAGACTTTAATGTTTTAATCCAACGGTTTATGACACAATATGTCAAAATAGTCACAATATTACTTTTTTTGTTATATTGAACAGCCCTGGTGCAAACTATACACAATCTGCATTTGTCCACTTGCACTCTGGGAAACTGTAATAAGCATTTTTCCCAACAGTGAAAGATTAATCTATTAACTGAGGTAATAATAGGGGGATGCCACTCCTACAGACCTAAAAATCACATCTAATAAATCTTGCGGATAATAGGGAGTGATTTCAGACACAGCTTGGATTTCATTTCCTCTAGCGGACAATGTAGAAAGGGACATTTCCGATCAGATAAGGAAAGCGAACAGTTGAATATGCTAGAAGGAATCACAACCATTCACATCAGAAAGTCTGACCAGACGAGACTGTATCCCAAGGGGACAAGCCACAAAGACATGAGGGAATTCACCATGTCACATGCAGTGAGAGACCCGGTGTTGGACCAGAAGCAAACTAACTACGGTGATGTTTTTTCTGACATTCAGACCCGACGATTCCTTAGCTTTGAGGAATGTAGCAGCATGAAAATAATATGACTATTAATCACTACACAGGCTTCACTGGGATATCAAATACAAGTGTAGCTGTCAAATGTGTGCTGTCAGTGTAACACAGAAGAATTGTCAGTCACAGAGACGGATAGGGAAAAACGACTGGAGGTTGCGTGGGTGCACAGAAGGAACTCTACGTAGTTATGGCGGAGGAAGGAGAAAGAGTAAGATAGTGGTGTGTGAGAGACGGGGAAAAAGCAATCACTAGTTGTTCTTAAAACTTTCATTCTCCCTCCCACTCCACATTCACCAGTCTACAGTGTGGGTGGCCGGACACTCACTCTTTGTGTAGAGAAGTTTTTACACTAGCTGAATGCAGGGGGTTTCTGAGAATATACAGCACATCCGCATCAGTAGGAGGTAAACACGAATCATCTGGATTTGGCTATATGAACTGGATTGTAACTAATTACCCTGCAGATTGTAAAACCGTACCATAGTAATCGTTCACACAAATTGAGGGAAATCCTCAATCTCTCTGTCAACCCTGCCTTACATTATTCTGTTGACTCATTAATCACCTCATAACAAAAGACAAGGAGAACAAGTTGAATATACTTCAATAAGGTCTTATATATGTGAAACTTACCGACACAGGCATTGAGGAACAGCCAATCAGTCCGCCTCATCCTGTTCTTAATCTGCTTCAGTTTTTTGAAATCCACCTCCAGCTCTTCTTTGCTCCCAATCCCAGCCCCTGAAGCCAGTTCAATCCTCTGAAAGTCCATGTTCACCTCCGACTCCCGTTTTGAGGTCGGAGGTGACCTCCTCTGGCTGCTGCTACAACCTACCAGCCCCCCTACCACACTCCCGAGTCCTTGTCCGACCACATGCCCGACAACACCCCTCCTGTTGTCCCTGTCCTGTTCATTAAGTTTGGAGGAGGGCTGTTGGCTCTCAGGCTCTGATGCCAGTTCGATGGGCTCAGCAAGCAGACTATTTGGCCTGGGGTGGTCGCAAACCACACACTTGAGTGCCTTGGCCCAGTTCTCATAAGTGCAGGCAGTGCAGGTCCAGTGAAGTGCATGAGTGTTGAGCCTGTTACGGTCATTATATTCCTCGCAGGGATCTGTAGTGGTGGCCGGGGGAGCAGGGCGGCATCCAGAGCCTGAGGTTTGGGGTGATTCTGTGGGGCTGCGTGGCTGCTGGGTATGATGTCCTTGATGGGTTGCATGTTGCACATGCTGTTGTTGTTGAGCCTGGTGCCTCTGGCACAGGCACTGGGTGCAACGGATGGCCCGAGGCCAGTTCAAGTAGGTGCACATTTGGCATGACCACTTGCTGCTAGTCTCAGGTACATCAGCAATGCGGACACGCGGCCGGGCACTGGAGTCTGGGCAAATAAGTAAGCTGGAGCCCCCCTGGGTTGGGCTGTTGCTGAGGCCTGCAGGGTCCCATTGGTGCAGACTGGCATCTAGAGCAGGGCTGCTCTTGAAGGGCTCCTCAGTAATGATGGCACCCCCGCTGGGCCTCTGAGCGCGGCACATGGTGCACTTGATGGCTGACGGCCAGTTCTCGTATGTGCAGTATTCACAGGCCCACTTGGCAACCAGCTCGGTCATCGTCGCACCGCCGCTGAGGGAGGTTTCCTGCCGTTCAGAGGGCTTCTCAGCTCGGCAGATCCACTCTTAAGGAGATCACACAGCAAGCAGTGCACTAGGGTACAAAAAGACAGGGCATATTGAACTTTACTACACTAAATCATGGAAAAATGTCACAGTCTGAAAGGTTAAATGATTAACAGTACATTTGAAAGGAATGTGTCTCCATTTAAAATGGGCAAAAATTGTGTGTAAAGGTCTTCAGTGGTAAATTTCTAAATAACAGGTAAAGCATGCTTTATTACAGCCACCTGTACCAGTCAGCATTTGGTTCATTTACTGTAAAACTCCTGCAAAATCTACAGTGTCTCCTCTTGCTCTTACACCAGGTGTAAAATCAAAAGAGAGCAATGTTTTGAGACTTGCACATAAAATTACCAGTGGAGTCCAACACTGAACCTCCTGCTATTAAAACCCGACACTGGCTTTAACCACATACAGTAGGTTACATACACCAGGCAAATGTGCCCTACAAACGAGCAGGGTAACAAGAGACAAGGACATATGAAACCAGACACCCAGCAGGGAGGCGCGTGACTGGTTAAGACACTTACTGATGCACTGAAATTGAATTCACCCCAAAAGCTAACACATGGGACTGAGTGATCCGAACTACATCGGGACTTTCTTTTTTGAGGCACAAGGTATGAAGATAAAGTTAATGTTATCTGGCCGCGGCAGATCGGAAAGGAGTTGGCTGTACTGTGTTTACACCACGCCTCCAAGTTTACCAACACACCGTGAGATACGATCCACCAGAGCAAAGCTAACAAGAACCTTACCGTGTTAAAATGTAGTCAACCTGGTCACTTGCGACTAGCAGTTTGTCAAGTGCACAACGTTAATTTGAATGAAATAAACAGGACGAGTTTTACTTAAACGAGCGGTGCGTTCAGAGCTGCAACTAGTTATCTAACAAAACTAGTTAGCCACCGACGCTAACTACACCTCAGGGAGCTAGCTAGCTGTTTATGTTAACATGACAACTAACGTTCGGCTACGTTCGTTCGGTTGCCAGCCAGGAATTACTGCCAAGCTAGCTGGTTGCTCGCTAACGTTACGGGATTATGTTTTGCCTAAGAGAGGCCCTTATTAACTCCACAAGAAGAAGGTCGGCTAACGTTGAAACCCTTACCTTTGCTGTGTTTACACTCCTTCGGTTTCCCACTACAGCCAAAACAAATGGAGCCCCCCCACCCCCCTGCTCCAAAGACCAGAGAAACCCACTCCAATCCGAACTCAGGCTCCTCTCACTAACCGCATATTTACTTCTTTGGTGCGCCGTTTAGTTGGCAGTTGAAGGTCCATACATACCGCGGAGCGAGAACCCCCCCTAGTCCCGTCCCCCTCGGCCGTCTGCTCGGACGCTTTAAATCATTTTTATCCTCTTCCCGATTTCCAAACACCAAGCTGACGGGCTTTAATGGCGGCACAGGGGAAGGGAAGCAACCGAGGCAGGGCTAAAAAATACACTACGAGGGAGAGCAGAGAGCTCTGGGCCGTGTTACAGTCAGAGGCAGGATCAGGATTTACCACCTGAATCTGCCAACCACGCTGATTGGCTGATTTTTGTGTATCCCTTGACACTGGCCAATCAGGTTCTACGTCTCTCGTTCCAACTGTTAAAAGGCTCCATGGAAGCAAAACAGGCTCGAATAACAGAGTTATAACACCGGCAATTCCGTTTAGACATTGTTTTCTTTCAGTCCGCGGGCTTGGTTTCTTACAGTTTAAAAAATATGTTTTTGTTTTTAATTCGTGCATCATAAATTGTTGCATCTCTGGCAAGCAACCACGTGGTGTCCCCTCAAAAGGATGAGAGGATGATGTCATCGTAAAAAATACTGCAGCAAGCTGTCTGCAGCAATGCATGACAGCTTGAGCAACAGTTCCCAGCGCCGGATTATGATCACTGACGGCCATATGCACAATCCGTGGTCGAAATTTAATATGCATCATAATTTATTCTCTACCGACTTATTTGCTCAGCGGAGGGGAAATTTATGCAACTCTTGTTTGCAGGAAAGCCCGTCCCACTCCAATGTGATGTCATTGACACGAGCGCCTGTAGGTTTGGTGCATAGAAATAACCATAATCAACCTGCAAAAACCATTATGTTAGAAAAATAAGCATGCAAAAATTAATTGCACATTTAAAAGTGGTTACTCAATTGTAAGAAAACAACAAGGCACGTCATATCACATATGCATGTCTCATTTATTATCCCCCCAGTTTAAGAACCATATTCTCTGTGCTCGTCCAAGCAAGTCCTTGATCTACTTTCGTCAAGTACACACATCCAGATAAAAGCTGAGAAGATTCAAGCTGGACACTGGACTTTGTGCTTTCAGGGAGGTGTTGATGTTGCAATGGCCCACTCGGGGAAGGAAGGGAAGGGTCACCCCATACAGTAAGAGTACATGAATGTATATTTGTACTATGTTGGAACTTGAAAAGTATAGGATCCCAACAATGTTAGCCGACTCACGATTTATCCCAGTGGTCCTCCAGCATCAGAGTCCAGCTGCTTTTCATTCTGGCCATCAAGTCAAGGATGCCAGAAGGAAGAGACTTATAAAGCCATTATCTAGGGACTGAGGAGCAGGATTAAGAGTGAGGACTAACATCGAGGACTGCTGCTCTATACCACCACAACACTCAACCGAGACAAGCTTATACAGTAAGTGCTGTTTAAATGCTACCCCCCCTCCCCTTGTCTACTATACATTCATTATATATTTCCTTATTATATTCCAGTAGTCAAAGGAAACCATACTCCTAACAAACTGATTTCGTCATTTCTTTTAACATTGTGTGATTGCGTTACTCTGGGTGATTATTAAGTAACATTTTTAGTGCCAGTTCCCGATAAGTGATTCATTGGCATTACACATCAGGGCAAATGAAATGACCCTAAGGCAAAAAACATGACATACAAACAGGCTGTGTAAATAAAGCAGCGCTTGTTCACAAGGCAAAGCTTCTCCCACCACAGGACAGATGTCTTCTTTTCCAAACCTGCTGATCATTGTGTTAAGACGTCCTTCATGTGCAGTGCAAATGTCTGTCCATGCTGAATATAAAAGTGTCTAGATTTGACCGGTTCATGCAAGGAGGCTTCGTACGTCAATCAATCCACACCTTGTTGGGTCAGATGTTTTAAAAAAAAAAAATTAAAACTCATCTGCATGTCCGTCATGCTCATCATACCAACTCTGCCTTGCAGAAGTATAAGTTACTAAGCAGATTCCCTCGGACTTTACAATTATAATTCCAGTTTCAAATAATAAAGCAAGCAAAGTCACAGCTGCAACCATGAGACACAGGTCCACCTCGAAGTCGCCAGTGAAAGTAAAAAGGGAAAACAGGTTTAGGAAGCAGTGAAGATTGTTTCAGGTAGACAAAACAACACATCATGGAAAGAGAGGCATATAACTGCAGGAATAAAAAAAAAGGAAAGAAGCTGGAAGTAGATTATTGCAAAAACACCACAATTTGTTATAATCTTACCCCTCAAGAGAGATCAGTGAATGTGTTGTGTGCAGACAGAAACTGCCCTGAGTGGAAGGCACTGTATACTGAAGCAAGGTCATGATGTTTTCATCACATTATCCAGGTCCATACACGTAACGTTGACCCAAACCAGGTCATAATGCATGAGGTCTGCTGTCAGCTATACCAAGACAGGGAGGTGGTCATTCGCTCTCTTCCCGAAGGTTACGATTTACACACTACAGAGGGTATCAGCCTTCCATTAGGAGTTTAATAGAGAACAAGTCAGTGAGAAGGGGGATTGAAGTGGTTATATGATCACGGTCAGTAGTATTGGGAGACAACCAGCACTGTGAAGTGGAAGTAGCAGCCAGGTTTTTTTATGTGAAGAAGAACATACAGATGCAGTTTTTTTTAGTGGCAGCTCTCTGTGTTGCAGCAGCAGAAAGGGAACCTTAAGCATCTGGTTAGTAAAGCTACAGTACATTGTGTTTGCCCTGTGAACCCCGTACAACGCACAAAAAGCTGAGCTGAATTTGGCTCAAGGTGGTCAAAGAGGACTACTCAAGTGGCACAACATGACAGCATTGGTATAGCACAATAATAAAGAAATCTTAAATTTTGTTAAGTGCAGCAAAGCGCATACAATTTCAGTGTTATCCAAAAGGAACGAGACATTGACATTCTTGTCAATCAAATTAGATTAACTGTTAATCTGACAAAATATATATATATATTTATGTATATATAAAGCACCCATAATAGAAGTGGCAGAGTAAATCTTGTTTGAAATCTATTCTTCACCAGTTAAATAAGCAACTGTACTATTAATCAATTAAAGACTGTGTAACATGGAACGAAAAAGATGTAATATGTCCAAAATCAAATGAGGGACATGTGCATGTTGCAGAAATTTTAGTTACATATAAATCTCTTTCTTCAAATTCAACAAATAGAAATTTAACAACCATTTGCCTACTTCATTTTAAAACTTGTTTGAAGGTTGCAAAATATTTTCCCCATTGCTTTTCTTTGATGTTTTGTTTAAAAGAAGGCAAAAAAATAGTGCAAGAGGTAATGCAAGAGTGGGTGCTCGGAGTTGGTGATGCAAACATAGAACAAAAAGAGAAGGAAAGGTGGAGAAGGGCCTGTCCTTTAGGGAGCCAGCTTGCCAACCAGTTGGCGTAATTTGTAATATCCACTTCTGACCCTGAAACCAGACACATCCACACTGAAGTACCCAGACCGACCCCATTCCAAAAAGAAAAAGAGAAAAGAAAAAGAAAAAACAGACGCCTTTCCCCCCTGTGAGACACACCTGTTAAGCCTGCAAAGCCTAGCGACATTTCCCCTTAAAATGGAGATCAGACTAAGACAAGAAGAAATACTCACAGCGGGACACCACCTGCGCATGCCTTTCACTTTCAGGACTGGCACATCTTTTGTCTATATTTGTCTATCTTTGATTGCTTGAGATGCCCACCTCTCAAGGTGCGTCACTTATTTGTGTCCCATACACACCCTGCATGTTTCTATGTGGCCTGTGAGCCACGAGCGTCCCCATCAGGACTAAGGGCAGCCGGCCGGCCTTGCGCTAAAATGCTGGCAGAGCCCATTGGCAGATGAGTGGCTTCGCTCACTAAGTTCTCATATTCGCTACTGTCCCCATCTTCGTCCTCCTCATCATCCTCGTCATCCTCATCGTCTTCCTGCCCTGCAGCTTGTCTGTCCAATGAGTCAGAGCTCGATCCGTCACCATTGCCGAGGTACGGGGTGCTGGGAGTGGTGACAGGGTTTGAGCTGGCGCCCAGGCCTAGCCCGAGGCCCATCCCCAGTGGGCCGGGGGTAGGGTGTCCAGGAGAGCCCACAGCCTGGGGCCGGGGCAGTAGAGCAGCACTGGTAGGTGGGGAAGAGGAGGAGAGCAGAGAGTCATCCTGGGACAAGAGGTCAGCATAAGACGGTGGGTTAGGTGAGGTACTGGGCCGCTCCGGGGCAGAGGGTGTGTGGAACGTTATCCTGGACAGAGGGGAAGCAAGAGAAGGTTCTGTGTTCTCCTCTGGAGTGGAATGGGAGTCTGCATTTTGGGACTCACGTAACCCTGTGGAACATAGAGGAAGTTGTAAAAAGGAGTGCATTAAATCAAGGGAAATCAAGATTGGTTGATTAACTTATATACATAGATAAAACACATTTTAAAGACCTTAAACTGAATTACATATATTCAGTTTATAGCATCCAAATTGGGTACTCACTCTTCTCTTCTTCTGCCGTCTTGCGTTTCCTGAGAGCAATTTCTTGCTTGAGTTTGTTCACATCCTCTTGAATTTTCTCCTTCACACGTTCACTTTGTTCTACCTCCCCACACACAGCCTAAAAAAACAACGCAAACAGGCAACAAAATGTCTTTGAGTCGTCTCGTCATCCCTACACATCTTGTGCAAAATGCTCCAGCTATCTGTTACTGACCTGCACTTTATCTTGTAGTGCACTGTAGACTTGGAATATTGTTCGGATATCCTTCATCACACCATCTTTGTCAAAGAATTCAGCCCTGGAAAAAGGATTTAACAGAAGATATGTCATTTACATTATTCAAGACATAATAAATATCATCACACAGTACCAGCTCAGCCAATCTGATCATCAAAATCTACGCATCACAGCAGTGGATGTCTTCCATATCAAAACTAAATCAAATGTCTACCACTGACTGTCACACACAAATATGAGCTGAAGTGAAAATACAGTGATGTTATCAGAGAAGCTGGATAGACAGTCATGGCTAACCCCCCCATTCAAACTTCTATAACAGGAACAGCAGGTCTAAGATTAGACACATAGCCCAGAAATACAAGCTGAGGCATGTGCAGCCTGTCACATACCAGCAGTCAGTCACACACACATGTGGGCTGATCCATTTGGATGCAGTGTCAAGTGTAACTAGGACTAGAACGCACACAAATAAATACTGGGGTAGCACACCACCAAAGTGACCGGGGTAAAATTCCTGCCAGCAGTGCACCCCATCAAACACAAAAGTGTCTGTGGAAAGGAAGCAACTCCCGCTGAGTTTCTGAGGTACCGGCATGGGAGCAGGGAGGGGGCTGCACATGCCCTCAAGGTGAAGCTGTAGTATGCTGTCAGGTGTAAACAGATGGCTGCTGCAACACCAAGCAGATCAGAGGGGACACATGGCTGTCGGAACCCTCCCTGAGCCAAAAGTGTGAATGACAAGGGTGCAGTAAAAAGTCAAACCTTACCCATGCTCTTTGATGACCTGGGTGTAGCTGAGTGAGGTGTTGGGCACTGATGAGACTTTGTATTCCTGTTGGCTTGTGTTGCCGAGGTTTGGGATTGTGAGGGTGATCCTCTGGTTGAACCTACTGGAGAAGACGAGTTAGCACTGTTAAATCATGGCATACTTTTTCAGGAAATCAATGTTATACACATAATATGATACTAAATACAATGACTTAACACAAATATATACTTTTTTTTAGCTGTCACAGCTCCTGCCAATTAAGCATGTCTTTATTGTGAAGTTGAACGGCAAGAAAAAGAAATTGCTCTCAATAGTTAACATGTCAGCATTTTGTGACTCTGTGATGATAATATAGAATTAACTCTTTTTATAAAGTCAGTAGCACATGTATGCACCAAATTTGTGACATTTGCCTTTCTTAACTTGATTTCATACATGTTTAAAATGGAGGATATGCAAAAGAGGGGGTGCACCAATCCGACTGCTTACTCTTTTGATACAAAATCCTTGTCTGGTACTAGCGCTCTAGCGAATGCAACTGATGGCAGCAGCACTTCATTTTTTTAATGACAAGGACAAAGAAACTGTAATTAATTATGGATCGGTCAGTTAATGATTTCACTCAATCCACTTGATAAGGTCATTATAGGCTCACATACCAATCAGATCAGAGCACTGCAGTGCAAAATGAACTTCAATATACAAGAAAAGTTCATAGAAATACTTCTATGTATATCAAAAGTCTGGATGCTAATACATATTGATCAGACAGTCTTCTTTATTATGCGTGTTTGCTAACGTTGGTCAGCATGCAGTTTTTACCTGCGGTTAGGTCTGAAGAGCACATACTCCAGTGCGTGCGTGGAGCTGTTGGCTGTGGAGATGAAGCTGAAAAGAAGGAAGACGAGGTCGGGCACCCCGAGCAGCTGAGTCAGCTGTTTGTGGATGATCTGTTCCCTGAAGGACATCTGTTGCTGCGTGTTCCTCCGGAACCGGTACCAACCAATGACGCTCTGCAAGAGCAAAAGAAAGAAATTTGTAAAAATGTGTTTTTGATCTCATAGTGTCAGTAAAAACTTTAGTGATAACAATGAGTGATTATAATATAATATCATTTAATATAATAACTTTAAATGAATTAAAACTTAAAATTCATGACTGATTGTACTAGGATTCACTTTGGTGTAAACTTAAAGGTTAAAAAAAAGACAACTGAATTTTAACAGGATATCAGCCACAATGCAGGTTGAAATCACAATTCAAATAAAAACAACAACTCACTTTCCGCCTATCTTTAAGTATGCTGTTGAGACTTTCTTCATTGATTTTTCCCGCATAGTCATAAAAGCTGATGGGAGGGGAAAAAAAGCACAAGTTAGTTCAATCTGATTTGTGTTCCTCCTCTGCCATGGCATACTTCTATTACACAAACTTGTCAGATGGGGCCATCTACTGTCCACTTAGTCAATTAACTCAATGAGTTCTAAAATGGATGTAAGGCAACTGACGTTTCCATTTACACTGACAGTCTATTTACAGTGACCTATAACTAAGATTCAAAAAGCTACTCTGCACAAAGGCACATTTTATTGAAGGCAAACACAACAATAGAAAGAGCTCTCTTGTAAAATGCCACTTCAACCAACCTTACTGCACCTTATTTTGTTATGCATGTGTTACAACAGAGGTTGCTCATGTTTCTTAAATAAAACTATCATGGCTGAATACTGTTTGCTGACCATTTTGCCTCCCTAAAGCAGTGTATATGTTATACAGTTGTGCGAATTTATAATTGATGACAATAGTATCGGGTTGAGAATAAAAAGCCCATATCTTACCTAAACAACTGTGCACAAGGATCATGGTTATGGATTTCTGTTGGGAACACATAGTGACAAGTGACAGATATTTCAGTTATATAGCATTGTACATGTGAATCCTTTAAATATAAATGTAAACTTTATATATTCATGTAGATATCGGTACTTTATATGGATGAAAAAGTACTTGCTTCTGTTACCAATTACGTTACATTGGCTTTAAGTTTCAGTTGTCTTCGCATACAACACAAAATCATCTACCAAGCAGACTGTTATTCCAACCACTTTAAAAATAGGTCATTTGCATAAATCTTTGCACGTCTGTGACAGAGTAAACTGAAGCAGATGGATAAGTGCTCAACATAAAAGCTGCTTCGTGGCATCATTTCTATCCCAGTTATATTTCATATTCAGATGTGTCAAAGCACACTTGTCCTATGAAGACCGAAGGGACAGAAGACAAATTAAGGAAGCAGATAAACCGAGCAATTCAGATATTTTGACAGATTAAAATGTATTACTGATTCCAGTGGCTCTCCTGTTGTTATACAGATAACCACCAATTATAAATTGTAATTTCAAAGTGAGTTAATCTGGCAGAGTAATTCAAATGTCTCCTGTTCAGTCTGTTTCAGAGATATTGACAGGTGTGTTTTAGTAACAACTGCATCTAGTATGCCACTATGCTGATTATTTGACGAGGCAGCTTCAACAACAAATGTTATCTATTCAACATGAATAGTTAGTTTACAGTCTGTAAAACAGCTGTCAGGGGCCCTGCACACCTACACAGGTGCTTTAAATTATAGCTAATTAAAATTCTCAGGTTAAGGCTGGGCAATACTGTAGAGTGAATTACGTCATAACACTGAAATTGATGTACTTTAAGAATAATAAAAAGAGAGGAAAATGTCAACAACCTCAGTCTGTACACGCCTACACAGTCTAAGGAAGATTTCCTTAAAAGCAAAATCAGTGAAAAATACTTGTGTGGGCGAACCATGGGTATACAGCGGCTATGACAGAACCTGCATTAGGTGTTCCTCTAATAAACTGTACTTTTTTGAAAAAGGTGCAAAGGGATTAAATGAAGCTTTTTCACAGCAGACATTGTGACTTGTCATAGGTGTTATTAATAACTTTAACAGTGGCTCTGTTCTTTTTAAGTAAACCATGACTGTGTGACAGTGCTGGCATACAAAATAAAAAGACTCTGCACTGAAGCAGCTGCACAGAAGGACAGCATTGATTTTATTATTTGCACCCATGATAAGTCAAAATGTCTCTGTGAAAAAGGCCTAGAAAATTTTGCTCCTGAGAACTTCTTAACACTAATGAATGGCTACTTATTGCTTAAAATGCCACACCGTTGTTGGTTGTCTGTTTTCTCATGACTTACCTACTACCTGGATCAACTCTGCACTGCTGATCTGTGTGTCACTGATGCTGACAGTCTCTTCTTGCCTTACTTCTCCTAACAGGAAGCCCTCCTGTGCAAATACAGTTTGACAAACCTGTGGTTAGGACTGTAATGTAGACATGAAACAATTAGTCCATGAATCAATTAGTAAATTGATGACTCTTTTTGTATTATTATTGCATCATCATTGTCTTCTTTATTTGCTTTGTAAAGTGTTCTTGGGTGACTTGAAAGGTGCTTAAAAAATGTATTATTATTATTATTATTATTATTAAATTGATAGAAAATAAGTCAACATTTTATTTTTCAATCAATTCATGTTTAGTTGTTCATCAAGCAAATATGTCAAAAGATGGAAATGTGATCGGCACTTTTCACTATTTTTGGATATTTTTAAACAATTATTGATTAATTAAAAAATAGTTTTAACAAATACCAAAAAATGTTACGCAGCCCTACAGTAATACAGAGAGGCTAGTCCAATGGGAAATCATTTTGAGTGCATACAGAACAACAATAAAGGGTAGTGTCAGAAGAAACACAGAATCATAATCAATACATTCCCTCATGCAACATAGATAACAAATCAACATTGATTTCTGGGACTGAAGTAAGTCATTTTTTTAATCACTGATCAGTGAAAGCAGCTGGTAATCTACTGCGTTGCCTAACACTTCCTGCTGATCTCAGGAATGCAGGCAAGCTTGTAAGAAGAAACTGTCCACCTGCCCCGGCCGACTTTTAAAGTCTTGACAGGAGGAAGAAACATGTAAACATCGCTGACGTTAGTTTAGTCAACGCTTGTGTGAACTGTTTCTCACACGCCAGTCACGAAGCACTTCTCCTCGGTTGCGTTTCTACAACGCTCAAGCGAAAGCCCAAAGAAAGAAAATGTTTTTACGCACGTCAGTCGTGTTGTTAAGCGGTGTTGACATGATTGCAACCAATATTAGCTATGTGGCTAACAAGCTAATTTAGCTATGCGAAACGAGAAAAACAAAAATGTTTAAAATTACCTACGTGGGAATTTTATGGCGTTAGTCTCTAATTTGTAATGGCACACCAAACCTCTATCAGATAACACGTCGTGGTGATTAGATATATCCAGGACCGACACACGGAAGTCACTTGACTTAGTAGCTTAGCTAGCGTGCTAAGTAGCTAGCTACTGAGTATTTCCTGGAACTCAAACTTTCCTAACAGCATTTCCTAAATCGATATGGCAGGTGTTCATGTGTGCAGCTCTTTGTAGGTAATGTTATAGCTGGATATTCAACATTTCTGCAGCTGTAAAACATGAGCTTATCCTAAAATTACCAGTCATGTCCTCATGTTGCTGTCGCTACACAGTCTGATTTCACCATACCTGCCGGTAAATAGACGGAACCAACACTAGCTAGCCAGCAACAGGATGATGACACTGGAAAACAACACAAACTAATGGCGTTGATGAACGATAAGACACACTTCCGTGCTACGCACACTTTAACAACCCTTCCATAGTAGTGTGTCAGCAAAATTCTGAATACTTACATGATCTGAGTTGCTGTTGGCGCTGTGATAACACACAGAACTAAAAGTATAACCTGAAATGGATGCCGCCATGATGGAAACATCCCTATCAATCCCGATGCCCCCTGCGGTTGCAAGCACGCTCCTCAAGCGCAACGTCTTGTGGGAGCTGTAGGCGGCGACTTGACGGTCTGCTCTCCTCCAGCATGGAAGTCGCCACAGAGAGCCCACATGGCTGTGAAAATACCTCGGATATAGAGGAAGACAGGGACTCAGACACCGATTTCGGACCTTCAAAACTCGGAACGAAAGAATAGTAAGTGTTGTGCTCCGTTAGCACCGTTGCTACAAGCTAACGTATGACGGTTGGTTCATCTCGTCAGGCAGAGACAACAACAGAGCTAACGGTCATAACACTAACCTTTCAAAACACGTTTTAGGATATTTCTCTACATCTTTAAGAGCCACCGCTTGATATGGACATTATTCACACACTGTTTTGTCACGATAAGTTTAGTGCTGGACGTATAATTGACAACATGTTGTGTTAAGAGCGAGAGTGAAGTTGAACTGATAGCTAACAAGTTAGAAAGCAAGCAAATGCTGTGAGGCAGATACATGGTGAACTTAAAAGTTGTAGCTGATATTGTTATCTAGTTTACATTTCCATTTTTTATGGGGATGTTTGCCGTCGTACTTCTTGCACTAATAATATACTTAATGTATATAGCACCTTTTTAAAAACCTGGGTTACAAAGTGCTCTGACATCAAGCAAAAGCAGGAAACTGAGGGAGACAATATCACAGAATGAACACTCAGCAGTCAACCCAAACACAAGGAATCCTAGTGTAAGGTGAGTTCAAACAAGAAGCCAGAACAGACAATGTAAAATAACACTAAAATACAATGTGAGACATTACAAGTAAAAGGAATGAAAGCCATATAACAGGCAAAATCACAGTAGGAAAGAAAGTCATGCAAAACAGAGATAAATAAAATCAATAAAAGGATGATAAGAAGATGACTACAGGCTACTGTGTCATGTTTTTTATATAGCAAGGTGTCATCTGTGGTTATAATGTGAGTATTGTGAATTAACTAGTTGTCCTTTTTCTGCAGTTGGGAAGATGCATACCAAAAGGAGCTTGAGACGTTCAAAGACATGGGGGATGTTGGTGAGATATGGTAAACACATACAGATTATTGATATGCTTGAATATCCAGGATTAACCCAACATGTCCACTGGTTATTACAGCCTGACTGACATTACAGATGTCTCACTGTATCACAGATATATCCATACTTGCCCCCATTGAGACCCCTGAAATGGGGAGGATTCCAAACCAAAGCAGGGCTCTGAGGGTCATACTCCCCTAAAATATAGGACTATGTTCTCTGCACACGGATGGCATTTAAGGAATAAAAACAACAAAATAAGTAAAACCTACCTTACTAATATTTATCACTTTTTGTTCATTCAATCATTTTCTTGCCCCTGCCCCTTAAAGAGTCTGTTCACGCCACTGCCCTGTGTTCGTCAGCCTCTCAATGGGGAATGACATGATGCAACCCCTCTGATTTCCAGAAAAATTACGTGGCAGATTTTACAGCCCATTTCCCCTTAAAACTTTAAGTAAGAAACGGGAATTCTTCTCTCCAGGGCGTCTGAAATTTGTCACTCACTGAGGACGATGAGGTGCAACAGTCCAGCAGTCTACTTGCTGTACAGGGCCAGAAGCAGGTTATGATAACTAAAAGGGGAAAAGGTGTGAAAAATTGTCATCATAGAGGAGAAATGTGACCGCGGGAGGAAGCCAGCAGAGGGCAATGAAAATAGGGAGGGTTGGCAGCTATGGAAATATCAGTATTGGTGTTCATGTTTTCGGATATGTGTGAACATGAAACCTTTATTTATTTATTTTTTTAACATAATTAATGGTGAAGTTTACTGTTTCACTGCGCTGAGCTCATTTTGGACGAAAAGTTTATGGTTAAACTGTAAAATATCCTGCCTCCATTAATAAGCACATTTGAAGGATTGTTGAAAAACATATGCATTCACGTATATATTCTGTCTATATGAGAACATCAGCCAATATATCTGTATGGGCCACTAAAATCTAGTATCGGTCAGACTCGGTTATTACAGTGATGTGATGATTCCTAACAAGAGATTTGTTTAATGATGCAGTGTTTATGGTTTCAGACGGTAGCCTTTCTCCTTACTAAGGTCTGTGTTTCTTTCTTCATGTGAGGTTTGGTGAGGAAAGCATGAGCCGTGTGCTGCGATGGATGGACCGAGCTGAGATTCCAGAAAGTGCTGCCATTCTGGACATTGGAACTGGAAATGGAGCCTTTTTAGTTGAACTGGTGGGAACAGAGTAAAAATACATTTCTACATTTATGATTATTTTTTTTATTTCATGAGCACTTTATTTGAGTTAAACGATCAGTTGTGATATGTTTGCTATTGTTATTGTTATCTTGTAATCAAACTACTTCAACTTTTCTCTGACATTTCTATAACAACTGATAAACTATATTCTTCAATTGCTTGTGTGTTTTTGTGTCAAGGCCAAACAAGGATACAGGAATCTGACTGGCATAGATTATTCTCCAGCGTCTGTAGAGTTGGCCAGAAATGTGCTGCAGGCGGAGGATTTAACAGACATATCTGTAAAGGTAGGTTAAGTTATGTTTGTCATTGAAACTTTACCATTAGTAGAGTTAAATTACTGTAGTATCACAACACAATTAGCAGGTACATTCTGTTCATGTTTATGAACCAACAGGAAATTGAAACTTTCTAATCACTCCCCTTCATTCCTAAATGTCAGCGATACAAAATAGCTTTCAGCATTCTGTGAGCCAGCCTGGGTCTGGGAAGCTTAGAGGAAACTCTCCTGTGTTTACTATGTGGGAGACTTGGATAGGAAGAAGGCTCTGAGAGTGATGGAAGCCTGCCCACCATTCAGATTAAAGCACCTCAAACCCAATGAACTGGCAGGACCTAACACATCTACTAACGTATATATGCAAGAAAAACAAGTTGTAAAGGCCAGCCAGTCTATAAGGGATGTGATGAGTGAGCTTTCCTCTAATGTGTGCATGATACAGTTGCATGTATGTTATATGCATTACTTTGCTTGGGTGGAAAGCCTACCACTGAAGTCAATATTGACCTTAGCTGGACAGGGTAAGTACGGTGCGTGTGAGAGAGAAATTGGCATCTTGTTCATTTCTTCAATATCGCAGAATGCCAAAGTAATTTGTGTGAATGTGCCCTTTTTTGTGCATGTGTAGCCTTTAATGGAGTCTGAAGAGTTTCAGCTCAGCTATGTCAAGCCCCCTGTCTCCATGTACACTAGTCACTGTCTGCTGCTGCTTTAACATGTCACCTTCATACATTCCTTCAACATCTCAGTTTTTTTTTCATTTTACTGACTCGCACTCAAATTTTAACTGAGGCCTGTTGCAACAACATATACACATTTCTGTCGCCACTGAATCACTGTTGATTCTCCTTCATATATCACACATTTTAGTGACCCATGGTTTGTGAGTATGTGGCTCTGGAGCGCTCCCCAGAGATCTGGTGTTCTGCCCTCTGTCCAGATAAAGGGCTCCTTTCACTGGTGGTATTACAGGTCAGCAACCTCCACAGAATTAACGGCTGTCATGGCAGAAGTTGGAATTTAGTTTAAAAGTTAAGCAGCGAGGTATAACACATGCTGAAAGATGTCTTCCCCAGGTAAATGTATAGTTTAACCTACATCTAAAAAGTAAGATAATACATAAGGTGCCATATTGTGTCTTTGTTGTTTGTAGGGTTGATCAACAGACAAACGTTTCCTTAAACTCACCTTTTCTTTATTTTAGGAGATGGATTTCTTAAACTGTCAAGGTGAGCTGACGGGTTTTGATGTCTGCATCGACAAAGGAACATTCGACGCAATAAGCCTAAACCCAGACAACGCCAAGGAGAGTAAAAAACTCTATGTCCAAGCGTTAAAAGATGCTCTTAAGGACAAAGGATTCTTCGCTATCACTTCCTGTAACTGGACAAAAGAACAGCTGCTAGACAGATTCAGTGAAGGTGAGGGGAAACGCTGAAATAAGTTATTGAATGTGTGATAATAAAAAGATTATTTTGATTCTTGTTAATTTCTTTATGAGAGCTGCTTGTTCGTCAGGGTATGCAGCTCTCTGTAGTCATACAAGGCTTAATGATTCGACCGGTAAAGTCTCTATAAACCTGACCTTTGATCAGATGTTTAAAAACTATAAAGTACGATTATGTCAAGCTGTTTGTTATACAGCTGATTCTACTTTGCCACTGCTCAATCCCAGTTTATTTCATTACTTAGACTTAAAAATAAAAAAAATACATATCATGTTTGTTTGTAATGTTAAAGATTCCCTGGTGAGTTTTTGACTTTTTTGGCGATATCTTTTCATAGAGTGGCCCCGGCATCAATCAGGACACATATGGATTTTAAACAGTCATGCAGGTTATTGGTTTTGCAGTCCTTACAATAGTGCTACAATGTACCAACAAAGACAGAGAAGAAGAAGACTGTTAACCAGCAAACATGGATGTTAACAAAGCTGCATTTAAAATTTGGCTTTGCTAATGTTTTAAAACATTTATAACCTCAAGGGTACACACAATGAGTTTCATTAAGCAACACTAATTATAAACATAACTTTTGTTTGTTACAAGAAAACTCCAAAGGGCATCTTTAAATGCATGTGTGCAGGATTTTAAATGAGTTAACTTAAAACTTGTTGATCCTGTAGATGTGCATTAGTGTGATTTACAGCTGTGTCTCTCTGGCATGTAACATCTTTATGTTTGGGTGTATTGTTGTCTGACCCTCAGTCAAAACACAGACACAGGACCAGAAGTGCGACAGTTACCTGGCAGGTTGTTAAGCTGCAGGCAACAACAGCCTTGTAAAGTCAGAATTTCGGCAAGCTTCCAGTAGCTGTCAGTCGTCTCAGTGCAGTCACTCTGGAGAGCCTGCAGGGGGCCAAAGGGCCTTGAGATCTCATCTGTCACACTGACAGCCTGCCTTTACAAGGCCCCAGGAAACACCACAGATGGTGAATGGATAGTTCTTGACTCACAGTGCTTCTCCTAACCTCTCTGTAGCCATAGTCAGCAGGAAAAGATTCTTGGCAACTATGTTTAACACAGCATGTTGACGTTCTGGTAGTTTGCACAATGCACATTTCTTAACCTGCACTTTTTGTCTGTGTTGCCTCACAGGATTTGAGTTTGTACAGGAGTTGCCTACACCCAGTTTCCAATTTGGAGGCAAGAAAGGCAACAGTGTGACTGCACTCATCTTCAAGCGAGTACTTTGATTCAAATGACACCAGAAAATATTTGTTTGTTTGTTTTTTGTATAACACCTGATTATGTTATTTTCATTTTGAAGAACTTTGTGTAATTAAGCAAATATAAAGTGTAACTGAGTAGGGACGGCCTCTTGGAATAAAAAATCACTTTGTTTTGTTTTTACTGTTGTATTAAAGTTATATATATTAATCCACAGAGCTGTAGACACATGTAAAATTGTCTAATATTTGTAATGAAATTACACACATTGTTTTTTCATTCAGTTTCAGTAATGCCGCTGACAAACCAAACAACAAACATGAATGAAAACAGAACTATAAATGTATTCTCGCTTCCTTATAAAGAAGGGCTTCAAGAGAAAAAAAACCTGAATATTTTTTCATAAATCATCTTATAGCCCCTGAAATTACTTTGTATGGACACCGTCGAGGGTCCCAGCCCACAGTTTGAAAACCCCTGTTCTGTCTTAAAAAGTAGTTAATTGCATCCATCTTTTATGTCATGAGAAATAGCCCCTACCTAATTGGCTGAACTGGAAACCAGCAGAGCATGGGGTCCTGAGGACCATGATTAAGAATGCCTGACATAAATGAATAAACAACCGGCCACACCGTCTGTGGCAGAGAAGCCTATCTGCCATATTTTCTTCAATGGCATCATTAACAACTGCCAAACTCTGGATCCTAATTGCAAGCTCCAGCCAGCGGTCCAATGGGAGCCGTCGACGTCGAGGCACGCTGTTGAGTAAACACATGCAAGCTTTACAAGAATTACTGCCTGGAATTTTACAAGGCTCTGGATATCCTGCCTGGATGTGCATATTATTATGCCAACGTTTACAACTCTCACAGAGAATTTCCCATGAAGTGAAACCACCTCCATTGAGCTCAACTGAATATCCTCTGTTTTAGGTTTTGTCAGCATTCACTATCACTTTCTCTAAAACATCTTGTTAGGCAGCTCTTTGAGTGTTTTTCATTGTGTGTGTGTCATTACATATTCATATGTACTGAAGTTACCTCTTCGGCCCACTCCTTTCCCTTCATTGCTCAGGTGCCGTTGCTAAGAAACAGACCACCACAGTCTTGTTTGCCTAAGTAAAGTCACGAGTTATAGTCACTGTTGGAGTATTTAAATGATCATTCAGACTCGCTTTTACTTTTAGAGAAGTTCCTTAAAAGTTATTTATGCTGCAAGTCCTGCAGCTGTTAATGTGCTCAGTCATTTTGAGTCATGTGCCACTGACACTGTGCACTGACAGTTGCATGCATGTGTTTGAAACCGTTTTAAGTAAAGGTAAAGATATATTACTTTGGTAAAAGTAAGTCACCTATACAAATTGTAGTTAAATTCTTAAAGTATATGATATTAAAATGTACTTGAGTGTCAAAAGTACAAGTAAACTATGACTATATGTACATGTACTGTTTGTATATATATATATATACACACTATGGGTTGACCAATCATAGGATCCAGTTATTACTGAGAATCAGTTGTTAAGTTGGCAATTAAATAAATGATAGAAAAAATGCACAGCTTCAACTAACCAGTAACTAAAGTTATCAAATAAATGTAGTGGAGTATAAAGAACAATAATTGCCTGCAAAATGTTGTTGAGTGGAAGTATAAACAAGCAGAAAAAGTAAATGCTCAATCGAAATTTTACTCAAGTACAGTACTGGAGTAAATGTACTCAGTTACATTCCATCTCTGGTTTGAGACTGGGGATATTTTGACCATGTGTCTGAGACATGCCCCGCGGTGTAATGTAGACTGGCTTTCTTGTTTAAAGTGCCAATTTTTTATTCAAAAGTGAAGTTGGAATCATTTCTCTTCATCTTTTAAAAGCATTTTATTACCATCCACGTTGAGGTAAAATAAAACTGTGGATCCTTCTGGGTTGAACTGGGCCGTACAGTACATTCAGCACTGTCAGCACTTTTGGGTTGGCACATGTTTGAAGCTACACTTTTATTCCACTCATAATATAAACCTATAAGCTTTGAGACCTGATGCCATAGCCCACTGGCTGCCCTACCAGCATGAATGCCATGCTTTCATTTTAACCTCTCATGTGTGATACTGCAAATATTTATGTTTTCTCACTCCATCTCCCTGGAAACACGTTTGAAGGTCTCTTAATAGGATTTTCGTGGATTGATTGAATTACTCCAGCATGTAGCAGTGAGGTTTTTTCCATGGCATGGGAGCCAATGTGGAAGTGGGAAAGATTTCCTCTTTCGAAGCTTTTTAGCCCTTTTCACACTCCGCCTTTTGAGTTATGACTACCATGTCTGCATGTTTTTAACCTTAAAGGTTCACTGTGTAGTTTTGGGGGAGAAATTTGAATCGGAAGAGAAGGATCTTCATTGACTTATTTTTTCTTATGCCTAAACAAACTTAATAAACAAACTGCTTCCGTGTTCACGACGGAATACATTAAATAAACAAACTGTCTTCATGGTCATGACTGAATAAACTGAATAAACAAAGTGACCTCAAAGGACAACACAATTTCATACTGTTTTACTTTGTTTATGTTTTGGCAGAAAAAAGAAATAATTCTGAGTTTGTATAATTACTTCATTAATATTGTAAATATTAAAACTCTGAGTTTGAATTTCTTCTCTAAAACTACATAGGGCCCCTTTTACGTTATGTTTTATCAATTGGCATCTTTTTCAATATGTCTGGGTCAGCTCACAACAGAAAAGGAAACAACCAACTGTTAACTACTTGATATAGTTCAACTGTTCCATCATTGTATTGACTGGCAATAGTTTCATCATGTCTGGGTCATTGTTTTTGACTACATTGAGAGTGCAAGAGTAAAGGGAACAACCAAGATGCATGGTAGCAACTTTTTTGCTAGCTAATTAGGTTTAAGTTGACATAATGACGACGTTAAAGTTTATTTTTGTATCGATTGGCAACTGTTTGTATATGTCTGGGTCATTGTTTTTGACTAAATTCAGAGTGCAACAGAAAAGGAAACAACCAAGATGCATGCTAGCAACTTTTTTGTTAGCTAATTAGTGTAAATTTAGCTCACCTTGCAGTACAAACATGTCAACAACTACTAGCTTCTTTAGCATCAATGAAAAGCATACAGTAATACAAGAAAGTAGCACATGAGTATCGTAAATGCCTGACGGTGGAACATACCAACTCGGAAGGGGTGGACCGTGTTAGGTGTAAGTAAAACTTTACGCCGCGTGCGATCAAACGCAACATAAATGTGTTGTTTTGAATTAATGAGTAAAAGTTGTGGATGGAACTGTACATTGACATGGTAGTCCCGTTGGTAAACGCGTTTTCCAGTCCTCTTCTTCTGGTCTCGCCCACCCCCGTTCACATGGCTCGTCCGTACGCGGATATTGTTACAATCAGTGCTGAAGGCTGAAAGCAGCAGCGAGCTCTCAGTCGCTCGCAGTCCTGCTCAGTCCTGCGCTGGCAACGCTGAACTGGCGGCTGCAGCTGCGAGAAACTTTTTTCCTTCTCCATGATTTTTGCCTGCTTTCCCCTCTGTCGAAGATGACCTAACTTCGAAAGAGCCTCTGCTGGCCAGGTTAGTAAGGGCATTTGCTCGGATACATGATCATTATAACTGTGTTCAGGCATGCATCATCATGTTTCTTCTGTTTTTCTGCTGTGAGCTTTACTTTTGTGTGGTCATGTTGGGTCTTTCCTATGTGACTTAAACGTGTGATGACAGCAGTGTTGGATTAGTTTGGGCACAAACCCGAAAACGGAAATGTGTTTTTTTCTTCTTCGTATGTATTTCTTATCATGGCATTTTTTTTTGTTCTGCCTTCAAATCAGACAAGGCACACACAAGTGCAGCTTGTGGCGTGTCTGTGTGGTTGTCAGCTTCGTTATTGCAACTTCTCTGCTCTAAATCAGCTGTTTGTTTGTTTTTAAAGTGAGTCTTACAATCTGAATAAGAAAATTTGCTGTGCTTGCTCGTCCCAGCCTGACCAACCTGTTGCTGCCATTAAAATGTCTTCTTCTTCTTCTTCTTGGGGGGGTTGCACACTTTAACCAAGCTCTTTTCGAGCCTGCAAACTCCCCTCCATCTATCAGATTGGGGTGATAAAGCTCGGGCTGTTGTCAGAAACAGTACCTGTAGGTGGGGAGGCTGTGTGGTTGCTCTGCAGCTCATATTGACATACATCCTCCTCACCACAACTTTGAGGAGAGAGAGAGAATCATGAGTGCTTTGAGTCATGAGGGGCTGGTATCTCTCACCGATCTCCACCACACATTGAAGTTTTTTGTTTCCTCTGGAGATAGTCATCTGAGATTACTAAATGACACACGCTTCTGAGTGATTTTCATGCTGAAAAGGCTGAAACTGTGAGCCACTTCGCCCTTCCTCAATTCTGTTTCAGTTTTCAAAGGCCCGCATCCTGGGAGTCCAATCAGAACACACCCTGTGTTACAGTGGACTACGTGACAGATTATCATTTACTCTGAATTTATTTCATTAAACATTTATGAAAGTGAAACTGAGCGTGCCCATGCTGAGGGCTGATAAAACACTGATAAGCCTGGAAAGAAGAGTCTGCCAACTCTAAGCCTATAGATGTCGTACTGGCAAGAGAATAAAGTCGATTATCTTGTGTAGTATTGATTTATGTGTGGCTTTATTGGTGGCTACGTGTCTTAATCAAAGGACAGGGTTCACACTCATTTTGTAACTACTTTATTGCCCTCTTAGTTCAAAACGAAAGGCAGTTACCCTCTGAATGTGGAGCACAGTGGCAGTGAGGCACTAAACTGCTTATTCGTCAGTGTTGTTTCCTATCCATTGTGGTTTAGGAAGTAACTGTTGGTATGATGTTTTGCCCTCTCTAATATTGCACGGCAGTTGGTTTATCTCTGTGGACACCATAAACACGATACCGTGAAGAACTGGTTTGGTACCTTAATTGAAAAGTCCTTGACTTGCAAGGATGGCAGGTTAGTTTAGGTTAAAACAGAAAATGAAGAAGAACCCTGCCCGCAGAAATGCACGCTGAAGTTCAGGCTAGAAGTGAAGCAGAGAGCTGGGCAAAGATTTTAATCGCATGTCAGCTCTGGTGTCTAACTACAAACAGTTTCCTGATCAGGGTGCCTCAAAAATATTTGTTAAACTCGCATTTCTAGGCACGTCTAATCTGTCATTCCAGTTTTGCCAAGATTATGATGATTGCACCTTGCTTTGAAATAAACTACTGCTGGAAGGTTTCGGCTTTAAGTGAACAAGCATTTTATCAAAGTAGCCATCAAATTCTTTCATGTGAACCTGCAAATGTTGTTGACCTGTTGATTTTATCTGACAGGGGTTCAGACTGTCTATACTCGTGCCAATACCAGGGCTCTGTACCCCTTTTTTTAACGAAACTTGGATAAAGTACAGTCTATTTTAAATTGTGTTCAATTTGTTCAAAATGTTCAAAAATTTGATTACTGATTGTGTTGTTGTTTTTTAAAAAAAGGCAAATATATAAAAAAAAAATTCAGATCAATCCAGAAACGTTTGGTCTTTAGTCAACAGAGCTTTGATCCTCAGCCCACTATCTGACTAAAGAGGAAGAAGCAAGTGACACATTCGCGTTCTCGGCGCTGCCAGTTATCACTTTTGGCCTCTAAATGTTTTTTTTGTGAAGCACAACTTGATGCACTGCAATTGTCCCCGACAACAGCTCTGGCATTGTTACTCTCTAGACTTGGTTTTGGACTAACTATAGACATAATTTATGGGCGCAATTAAGGCCGGTGGGTTTTTAAAGGGGATCACTCTGCACTCCAGTGTGTGCTTAAGACGCGCACATTTGCAACGTCTTTGTGTTGCAGGCAAAAGGCCCTATTAGAGCCCCATTCTGTCAGTGGGCAGCTGTGTGCCTGTGTGCTGAGCAAGCCACTGGTCCATTCTCCGTCTGTGTGTACAACTCTCCCTCAGTCTACACATTCAGCCACTTTCCAACCTCTGTCAGTTTCTCTCTTTTTGACTCTCTCTGTATTTCAGTATCATCTTTTGCCTGTTTTTTGTTTTTGTATTGCTGTTATTTGTCTTTCTGCTCCACTAACACTCTAGCTCTCCTTCTTTCCCTTGTTCTCTGGCCCAAGGCATTATGCAAAGCTACCAGAAAAGGGTTGTTAGCCATGCCTGTCTGTGCTTCCATGCTACCCTCTATTCATTTCAGAAGCTTCCCTTTCTTCTCTGTGACCTGCTGTCATAACTGCTGCTGCTTCACACACACACTGAAACTCATACCACTTGGCTTCAGGGAGTTAAAAAGAAACTTAGGTGGTTTTCCCTTTTTTAGTATCAGCTCTTATTCCTCATTTTGTATATTCCTTCCTCATTAACATGATAGATTTGTAAGTCTGGCGTCTCGACGCCCACAGAGCCAAGGACCTGCAGCTGAAAAGAAAAGAAAAGAGGCATTCTCACATACACCAGAGAAGAACTCCCCCAACCCCCCAAAGACAGGCACCAGACTCTACTTAGAGATGAAAAGCATTCTGGGATGCAATGGGAGTGCTCCCATCAACATGTCTTATTGTGGTGATAGTGGAGAATCATCCTTAAGTTAGTAGTTGGCTCTGGTGTTGCTTTTTGACTCTCAAGTGAGTGACTTTAAACCCTCAGGGTCTTAGTTTTTATCTCATCGGAAAAAAAGAGATAGCGCTTCACTCGCATGGATTTGTTTGGATATCTGGTGTCTGATGGTATTAGATTGTGGCATGCAAAAGGTGTTGTTTGTATTCCTTTGGAAAACCTGTAGTCCAGATGAGGTCATGTTTTTGTCTTTCGTCGGCTCGTGTCATCACATCACCCTGGTTATGAGTGACAGTTGTTGCCATTGTTCTGTTTATTTTCCTCAGCTACCTTGCATTGGCTTCACCTCAAGAAGTCAGCCATCACATAGCTCCTGTCTGAATCATGCGGTGTGGAGATGGCTTTTCTGTACAAACAACCCCCTACCAATAAAAGAAAAAGGAGAAATGAAAGCTTCTGTTAGTGTTTGGCACAGATGGCCTAATTTTCATGTATTTTTAGAGCATGTTTTCCACAGCTGTGACAAAACTTAAACGGGCTCTTTTGGAATTATTTGTAGCCATTTACACGTCTTCAAACTTTTCTATTAGACATATGTGAGCAGATTGTAACAGGGCGGGAAAAACAAGACCTTACCCGTCTCTCTCGGTTGCCCATTCAAGCCTGCGGACGATTTGCTTAAGTTGTCTTAAAGCTGCTGGACTGTGGATTTCTTTGTGAAGGACTCGTGTTGGATTTTTATGCGAAGGTCCAAAGGATGTGACTTTACGCTCGTTCAAGTGCCGAGTCTCAGTGACTCTCTCCGCTCCACTAACAGAGCGCAACAGTAGCTAACATTAGTTGAGAAATGGAGTCAGCGACCACAAACAACCAGCTCCTAGCACAACACGAAAGTACCATGGAGTTGAAGCAGAGACTTTCACAGTTAGCTACAACAGTTCTTCCTCATTCAACCCTCTCGCTCGATGAGTTACGTCCTCTGAAATGGCTCTCTTGAGCAAGTCCAGGCTTGAGAACAGAGCCAATATGTCCCGACAATCCTGCTTGTACAAAAAACGGGCCAATTATCAAGGTGACATGTGTCATAATTCCCCTCTGTTGGCCTTTATGGCATAATCTAATTGGCTCTCACTAGACGGGTTCTAGTCTGTCAGCATGTTTTTTCATATACCTGGAGGGCATCCCGAAACAACAGCACAAGGCCGTGCACCATCAAGCAGGAAGATTTGCAACTGATTAGCTTACTGGCAGCAGAAAAGCTGATTCACTGCAGAATGTCAGGAAGTAGATTTAGAAGGATGCCAGTGAAGATCTAAGTTGGGTATTGCAATAGACAGATTTAGGTTAACTTTAGTTTGTGTGTGTGTGTGTGTATTTGTTTTATCCCCATTGTAATTTAAAGCCTGGTGAAAGTAAAAAAGATGATGCTGTTGCTACTTTGTTTTTGCCCAGCATATGGACCTTATCACAACACACAAGGGTTGTAACAAATGAAGAAAGATTTGATCGAATTGTGGATTCTGCCCACAATTTTATTAGACATGTTTCGGTTGAATTTAATTCCTCCCACGAGAACGACCGCTCAAAAAATGGAAACAAGACAACAATGATCAGTCCTCGTTGTTGTTAAAACATCTGTTGATCTTGCTCTAATGAATAAATTAAAATGAATGCTTTTAAAAACTTCTTTACAACACTCTCAAGGAGTTGGAGAACTTGCGAGCATCAAATTGCATCCGTTTTCTACCCCTGCTGCACACGATGCTGAGCAGCCAGAGGGTCCATATGGTGAGCTGAGCCCCCCATGAATGAATGAATGGGCCGATGGAATGCTGCTCGTGGTTTTCTTTCTGACATTCTCACACCCATTCACACTCTCAGCTCAGCCATAATACACCTCCGCAACATGAGTGTGGTATTATGTAGCCTGACCCACAGGAAGTAGGCTGGGGGTAAAGGGCTGCCATTGGTCGACTATTTTAGTCAGTCAAAATTCTCCCCTGCTTTCGCTAGCTGCATGGTGCTTATTTTACAAGGGCACCGTCGATGCATGGTGTGCTTATGCTGCAATCCACTGCAGGGTGGAAGTTGATAGTTCCAAACTTGTATTCTCGACTTTATCTAAATGCATCCCAGTCCGTTCTCACTACCAATGCAACAGCCTGGTCAGTGGGCATAGGCTTCAAAGTTTCACACTGTAGTTACCCCTCCAGTGTCACTTGTTGAGTTGCTCCTCTAGTGCAGTAGTATAAAGGGCGAGAAAGTCGGAATCGGGGTGCAGCTGGGGTAGTTGGGTGGGTCAGTGGGTCACCCCAGACACGGAAAGGTGCAATGAAACTCAAGTCAAAATTCCAGAAGATCCACCCAACCCGACTTCACCAATATAAACACACATGATGTAACAGCAGTGTGGCAACACACATAGTTTAGAATTATCTTTTCATCACTATTTACTTTATGTTGTGTTTGTGTTGTAAGAGGTGCTCAAACAAAAGTCGCCGTTTGCATTTTCATACGGTTGATCTGTGCTTGATACAAGTCTTTGCGAGCGCGCTGCACCAACCTACTCCTCCTGTCTCTTTTTGTAAGTGCAATGATGATAAATCGGCTGCTGTAGTTGCTTGTGAAGTTCAGGGACCTGTCATTCAGGCATCCGTCTGCTGCGGTCGTCCATGTTTCCCCCGAGCAGATGCACTTGGAAACATTCAGATTGGAAGTCTGGAACCATCGTCTTTTGAATTGCGTTGGATTGCCTGTGATCAGACTTTCCGCCAAACCATTACATTTTTCTGTGTTGGACATTTTTTACCAAGTTCTGAGTACAAGGGATAACAGCATTGGCACCTCTCAAGATGAGTAAGAAGTGCAAACAAACAATCCCTCTACCAGAATGATAATGGGTTCAGTCGGGCGTTTCTTCATCGCTGGCACAGCACTGAACCAAAGTATGGAGATATGTCTTGCAATGTTGGACTATAGACTAGGTATTATGTAACGGCAGTAATGTTACTGGTTGATTGGTACTGATAGTCTGTATAACATCACTTGCTTACATAGCATAGGAGTGGTCTCCCTCCTTATAGAGCTGAGCAATTGCAGCGTATTGCTATCAGCGCTGGAGGCTCCCATGTAATGTATCCCTGATGGATTAGGGCTCTGGTTAGTGTGCACAGAACAGAACAGGCACTCATGGATAATGGAAGAAACCACAGACGGGGAGGCAAGGATTGATAGGAGGAGGGGGGGGCAGTGTAATTAGTGGGGTACGTGATGTATGGAGAGTCGTGGCATGCGAGGGTCACTCCAGGGGGCAAGAGGCCCCCATACCTTCCTTTACTCAAACTGAAACACCTGATCCTACGCCTGTCAGGCTTCTAAAGATTTCAGTTAACCAAGTCCTGGTCTGAGACACAGGGGTCGACCCCAAGTAAATTTCGGAGCAGCTGTGTTGTGCTGAACATGTTGAATGGTCCAGTTTCCTTTATGACAAACACCCTCCCTGATAAAGAAATGATGAGCTGTTCAGATCCTTCCTTATTGCTGGGTGGTGACAAGCTTTTTCACGTCATTAGTTGTCACTGTTTTGTGTTTTGTGTTTTGGCTGCTATGGCTACCCTTAAATTCCTCGAAACAGTGTAGTACCTAGCAACTGTTTTATGTAGAAAGTCACAGAGAATTGAGACTGAATTGGTTTTATTTGGGAAAAATCCCCTTGTGACTAGATAATGACATTACATGTTAACCATGACTTATCTGCTCTCTGGCAGTGAGTGCAGCAGTAGTAGATATGTTAATCTAGCTGCATCTCAAAGCTATCACATATAAATAAACATGGTAAACTTACTTTATGATGCAGCTTGCTTACTGGATGTAAAATCAGGGTGGGATATGGTGTCACTGCGCTATTTTACTGTGTTCTTTGGTGGAAGCAGAAGTGGTCAGTAAGGCAGTGAAGTTAAGTCAGTGTCACAATGCTTTGTGGATCGCTTGGGGTTGTCTCTCTTCATGTGTTTAATGAAGTCAGTGCGCTCCACACCCAATTCAGCAGTGGCATGTGACCACAAGGGAAGCGCAACCCGTATACTGCAAAGGGAAGTGTGCTTGCTTGCTTATGCGTGTTGTGTGTCTTCATGCCAACTGAGCAGCAAGAGGAACGACAGTATTATAACTGGACTTTCAGGTTGATTCTAAAGAAGTTCTTTCAAGTCGTTTACTGCTTCCGTTTTCATTCCAGAGCTATTATTTATAGATGCCTGCCCCTATTCCAAAGTAAAAATCTTTTTAAATTTCTCATGAACTAGAGGAGTGGTGGCTGCACAGGCTGATGGACTCTCCTTCACCTTCAGGGGAGTCTGCAGAAGGAAGCCAGAACCCGACTACTGACGACGCACAAAGTTTGACTGAATGAGCCCTTCATTGTTTGTGCACTTCTGAAGATCTAACGGTGTGATGGCGTGTTGTTTTTGGCCAGTGTTCCTGTGCCAGTGGGTACTAGGGTGATGGCCAGAGCGTTCAGTGGTATGTCTTGACCTCCCCAGGACCATTTTTACGACCTCGGCCTCATTCTATGAGAGAGGGGTGGCTGTGTGTTCACCCTGAATTAACAATCCGCGCCGCAGACTTTCACAAAAGAACGGCTCTTACTTTTATTCAGCCCCAGACTACAGAAAACCTGATCGTGCAAAACTTCTCTTTTGGATGTTTTAAGTTTGTTTCCCATGGCCTTTTTGACTGCGTAAAACAGATGTCAACATCCAGCTTCTTGCACCAGGAAATGTGTTCTAACACGGCCAAGATGTTGAAGATTTCAGCTCATTACTCACATTTAACATCTTCAAAAAAAAGAGTCTGATGTGCACGGTGTGTTTCACTTGAATCACTCATGCAGTGTTGTGTGTGTTTGTTTGTTCTTCAACATTTCATCAGTACAAAATAAGTTGGTTTCTTTCAGCTGCAGCCACCAATCAAAGTCTTGACACCAGACGCGCTCCACACAAGTATGCAGTAAGCAGAGCCAATTGGTGATGGACACCAAACACCCCGTCACAGAACTTTCGGGGGCCCCAAATAGGCTTCTATTCATCTGCCTGTACAAATCACAGCCCGGGCAAGGAGCCATATTATCTTAGCTGCCCTTTCTAGTGCCCTCCTGAGTCATTGGCTATTGTGAGCCAAGAGCTGCTGTCTGCAGCCCAGCGTACACAAATCTGACCAGAATTACCATTAGATCTCAGCCCACAATGGAGGTCAAATTTAGTTACATGAACACTGAATGCTAAATAGGCAGTGATGGAATGTAACTAAGTACGTTTACTCAAGTACTGTATCGACTACTTTTGTTTTAATAATTTTAGTTCCTTGTTACTTTTTAGGATACATGTAGCGTCCGAGCAACAGTAGAACAATATATACATCTTTACTTTTATTTGTACTTTTGAGACTGAAGTACATTTAATATAGTTCAAGACTTTCACTTTTACCAAAGTAATATTTTAACACAAAATCTTTACTTTTACTCAATTACTACCTTCGGTTACTTGAACAACACTGTCAATCGGCCCAAACGTCATCCTAGTTTCCATTCAGTGATTGAACTTTCCGTTAGTTTAACGCCAATCAAATGTGATGTGACAGCTGCACAATACAGAAACCAGATTTGACATTACAACGCGTAGCCAGACCTCGCTCAGAACAGGCGTTGTTGCAAGTAGGATGTACGAGACGTGAATGACTATGACTACATGACTGCATGAACTTGCTTGGCTGCTGTTTTTCACACATAAAAAAACATGGCAGCTGTTTATGAAAAGGTCAAATGTCTGTCAGTTACACTAACCTACAGGGAGAACTAGCACATCCAGTCACACGGTCGTGCTTCACTTGACAACTACAAGGCCTCGTTTAAATTATTGTGTATGATTATGAGGGAGTGTCAAGAGGGAGTGAGTCAGATCGTAGTTTAAGCCACTCCCTTCTGTATGCTGATTGGTCCGGATATCAGATACCAGACTTGAATGATTTTCACTGACGGGTGTTAAAATAATGTGAGATTTACGATTCTTAACACACCACATGGCGTGAGAGTCAGACCAATCAAACCTGAAGGTGAGTTGGCTCGCAAACTGATCTGTTCCTGTTTTTTTTGTTTTTTTTTTCCTAGTTTGACAGCAAGTTGAATGAAGCTTATTCTTTAAAACCAAGACTCACTTAAAGCGGAAAAAAAAAAAATCTGCTCTCGCCTTCCATTAAGCCCTGGTTCCCCCATCGTGAGGAGCCGCTTCATTAAGTAAGCATGGCTCCAGGTTTGACTTCACACTCGGCCTGCCCTCTCCCATGACCCCACTTGCACACAGTCACTACACACTACACACACACACACACGACTGCAGGTTAGCATGTACAGACTTACATGCACATAACTCGAGGTGCATTTTTTTCAGCCCAGATGGAGCCCGTCACACCCCCTAACCGCATCAGTCAAACGGCACACTGTAACAACCTTTACACATGGCTGTCATGCTCCTCGGCTCCCACTCTGTCGTGTACACAAACCTTGCTACAGTGCCACGCCCATTACTCGGTGTCGGGCCTCATCAGCAAAGTAATCTGCAAAACTGATCGCGAGGAGCATTCCCCCCCTCTCCTCCGACTCCCACCAACGGCACCAGACCCCTCTCGCCTGCGGAGGCCCAGTTGTGCTCCACTGACTCTCCGGGATAAATGGAGTTAATGGGAGTCATATGCTAGCAGTTGGTTTGGGGCAGGCCTACACGAAACATTTATAGTCTTCATGTAGTCATGGGGCTGGAGAGGAGGGATAGAGATGACATAGTTGAAGCAACAAGACTTGACTCGATGCATAGAATTGCTTTATCAAATCCCTGTGCGAGCAACCTGCCCATCTTTTCTTTTATGATGATTTTTGTTTTCTTTTTCCTGTCCCACAAAATGCATTTAGTGCCCAGTGAACACTTGCATGCTTCTCCCTAAACCATGTTATATAAGTGCAACAACCCTCACTTAACCATGAAACCACATGTTACACGGGCAGGATAGCATAGCAGGCCTGGACGATCCATTAGCTTCTCGTGTTGCTCCACAGCAGAGAGCTGTCATTAGCCGACCGTTGATTGGGGGATTTGAACCGTGCTCGTACTCTCTAATTGGAAGCCGTCAGTGTGCTCGGCGGTTGGCTAATGAAGGAGAGAAGCTGAAGTCGAAGGTCGCTGCGGCTCGTACCGTGTTTTTTTTTTTTCCATACTTAGGATAAAGAAAGCGTAACTGAACCTGCCCGTCGTTTACCTAGATCCTCCCCATGCATTAAGCTGCATCAGAAGGGCTGAGTAGAGCAGACATGACGAGGCATGCTCGCCATAAAAAAGCATATGGACCATCTGCCTTACATATAACTCCCTCCAAGCGTTTTAAGAGTTTGTGTTTACTGTAGCGGCTACTGTCGCTGGAAGTCAATGAGGCAACCGCAGCTCCATATATGTTCCTTTTTTCTATTCATGTGTCCTCGCCACATCTGGAGCCATGTGATGTCTCTTTCCCAGATGAGCTGAACTTTGCTTTCTGTACCAGCATGTTTAGATTTCCATATGTGCCGTGGATTATGTTGACACGCCAGCTTTTCCATTAAACATTCGGGATAAGGAAACAATTTAGCATATGGCAGCATGTGTTGTTTGCAGACAGGCTCTCTAAAGGCGTTCAGCTATATGGAGAAATGAGTGGTTACGTTACTGTAAGTGTCAGGGTGGTGAATGTTGAGTGGAAAAACACAAGTTAGCACTCGTTTTTCTCAGCTATTTCAGCAGTCAAGTTCTGTTTTCTACTCATTTTTGCTGATTTTAAAAAAGAAAGTGTACCCGGGCTGGACCAAAAAATAGAGTCAACTATTTTTTTTGCTGTTTCATGAGCTTGTCTGTTTTAGCATTAGATCCAAGGCAAATACCATTACACATCAAAAAGACCCTATATGTGAATATGTTCTCTATCATACGACAAGGCTTAAGATGTAACTGATCATGTGAACGTGATAAACTGGTGTCTGCTTCCTTTAAACTTGAGTTAAAGTGCTGTTGTGTTCGAAAGAGACGTCACGCCACTTCTGTCCGACTGTCAGTCATTTATGTTTTACATTCCTTTAGGCTAAAGCTGCCAAATTCAAACCGTTTGTTTCACTTAGTATCCTGTATTTCCTCTGTAATTGTTTGCTAGCGCTGGTAGCAGCGGGTCATCTCTGGTATCGTTGTACGTTGCTCCCGGTTGGTCTGAGTTTTGGTTATATTGCTTATAAATGGTTTGCGGCACTAAAAGTGTTCATTTTAGTTAATTGATCATGATTGAAGAGCAACTTCTAAACACTGGGCCTCTTTTGTTATCTCGATTAAAAGGCTGCATTTCCCATTTTATTCAGCTGTTTATGTGCCCTATTCATCTGGTCTTATTAGACGTACTGTTCAAACAGAATATAACGGGGCACACTGACTGCAGTTTGCATGCTTCTCTTCACGTAGGCACAGTGTTGGATGACACACTTTTATTGGCATTTACATGAACCCTGCATGAGATTGTAGTCTTAGTAAATTTAGGACTTTGCTTTGCATATGAAAGTGTATTCACAGGTATTGGGGATTACGACTGCATACATGGAAAAAGTAGTATAAAGCCATTTGTGGTTCCAGAGGAAGCTGCATGTAACCTGATAAATTGCCTCCAGTGATGTCACTCATTGGCACTCAAGTTGCATTGTGGGTAACGTAGGCTCCAGCTTTGAAAAGCAGTCCACTGGTCTAGCAACACTGTTGGACTCATTATGGTTTAGTTTAGTTTTTTAAGTTTGAAAACAAATGATCAAAAGCGATACAGCAGAAAAAGAGATATCTGATACCTGGTGCCTACATTACCCACAATGCAACATAGCCGCTGAGTGACATCACAAATTATCGGAGCCACAAAAGGCTTTGTACTACATAGCTTTTTCACATATGCAGTAGTACTCCACAAGACCTGTAAACACACTTTAACGTGTAGAATTGGTGCATTTACCCTTTAAGTGAAGGTCATATTTTATAGGGGGATTTGGCAGACTGGCCCATATTTGCCTATAATTTGCTTCAGGCTTTGCTCAAACCTGAGCTGTGTTTAGGCGCATCTCTCTGCTCGTCTTGTCTGCCAGCCAGACGCACCCAGAGGTTGTTTTTTATTTTTATTTTTACTTTTTATGTGCTCCAACTGCCTGTGGATGCAGCGCGGCCAAGTGGAAAATATCTTTGTTGCTATGTTCTGCTGTGATGAGATAACACTGTGTCCTAAATATAAACCGTAGAAATGGCACCGTTTAAATGAGTGTATTTTTCTTACACACTTCTCTTTCCGTCAACGCAGGGATCGTCTCAAGTGTGAGAGACACCCTCCTACCTCCACCACCACCACCACCACCACCCTCATCATCATCATCAGCACTTGAGGGCTGTTCTGCAGATGGGAGGTCACCAACCGGTCGTCTGTTTCGCCCAAATGCACTACCAGGCCTCCGCCTTCATCTAAGATGGCTGCCCGTGGCCTTCTTCTGCAGCCGAACAGACTGGAGCAGAGCTGCGCGTTACAATGGTGATCATTTTCTTGAAAACACTGGAAAAGAAGAAGGGTGTCAATGATGTAAGGTCCAAGAACATCGAGAGACGGCTGGTGAGGGAAAGCGCTTGAGCTTTAACACAAAACAAACCGGTTGTTAACTTTTTGTGCAGTTAAGGATCTGCAAGAGTTTCACGTGTTAGGCAGTAGTCAGCAAAATTAATAGGTCAGTGATTATATTACAGAAGGGCTCACATGCCACCTGTAGTCATGGACACTTGAACACTGTGTGAGCACGCTAGACCACAATTTATTAGCTTGTTTGCAATTTTAACGAGTAATTTTATCTTTAGCGGTCGTTTATGTCACAGTGAAATGAAGATGGAGCATTTCACACTGTTTCAGTTATCTTACCCTCCACATTTTTGTGCATTCAGCCTACTAAGCAGTCCAGGGTGTGTTTAGCCTAGCTTAACACAAAGATTTACAGCAGAGGGAAAAGCTAGCTTAATGTAGCTCAGTCCAATGTTTTAAAAAAATCCATTTTAACACCTCTAAGCCTTATTTTACAGTCTGTGTATTGTTCATTGAACATAACTTAAGCAGAAACTGTAACAAGATATTGTGGAGTTAGCTTACACAGGTATTTAGCTAACTGCCCATGTGCATGTAACGTTAGCGCCTCAAGAGTCCAGTAGGGAGGCTACGTTTGACAGCGTAGTAAATACTGTGTGTGTTATATGTAACTTTGACGGTTTTGGAGTAGTTGGAAGGCTTTTATTCTTTTCGGACGGAAAAGTCAAACTTGACCCAGACATGCAGGTGGTTGGCAAATTAAAGGAAGATTAGCCTATTGTATTACATTTTTCAACTACAAAGTGGTTTCAGTTGGAGTTCCGAGAATGTCTGACAATCAAAAAAGGAATACGGGCATTTTTTGTTTGTTATCTCACTGCTCTATTAAGATAACACAACAATACATACGTTGTGTTAAAATCTGCAACGTAATCTAATCAAAGCTTCACTCTTTCTGATGCCGTCGACCTGCCTATATAAAATCTCAGATCTTAAAGATTTTGTCTCTTAAATCTAAACAACCCTTAAATCCTCTCGAGTGCGAGTTTGACGAGCTCTTTAAAACAGATAAACATCAAAATCAAGATGGCAAACCTTGCAAATCTGTATATGAAGGACAGTGTAGCTGTTTGTTGACCTGGCTTAATATTACCTTTCACACTCTTCCTGAGGTTCTGAGCTTTTCACTGAATTGTGTCGTTTATACTTCGAATCCAGTGCAGTGTACCTTAGAAAACATTGTTGTTGTGGTAACTATAACCTCAAGGTGAGTCAGAGCAATGTATCATGGCATTGTCCTCTGCACAAACAGCCCCCACCCTGTTGTCAGAAGTGAACTATGAGAGTGTGTAGGTGTCTTAAGATGAAAGGCGTGGGTAGACAAAACTGCTTTATGCTCCTTAAACCTTTGTTCTTCATGACATTTGACGTAAACGCAAAGGTGTTTATTTGGCTACAGGGTACAGTAAGCATTCAGCGGCACCTTATCATCAAAAGTGAAAGTGTAAGAAATGTGCTTATTGTATTACACATATAAAGAAGAGTTTGGAAGGTTGTTTTACTTTTCTTGTTTGACCAAGCTAGCATAGAGTTGCAGTTTCTTACAGTTTTTAGCCCTCTGCTAAGCTAGGCATAGCACAGTGGTGGAAGAGGTGTTCAGTAGAGATGGCAAAACTTCAATATACAAAATATTCAAATAACAATGTCATTCCTTTTCAACTTTAAATGTGCAATTACTGTTATCTTAGTGAATCTGTTGGCAAACAGTTTTCTATAGGCTACATACATACAGCTGACATGTAGCAAAGTTAGCATTCATTTGGGGCCACCAGATGAATGTAAGTTAGGTCTCAACCAGTTCTTGAGGGCTGCTTTAATACATTCATCAGCTAGACTATGTGCGTTATTGTGCTGAGAAGGTAGCGTACAGTGTGTTTAAGATGTTAATTGGTGCAGCTTTAATGGTTAATTTCACCCAAAAATGAAAATTCAGTCATTATCTTCTCACACCGATGCCGATTAAGAGTCGGGTTGACGTTTGTAGTCCACAAAACATTTCTGTGGCAGCGTTCTCCTAAACAACTGAAGGAGATGGGGGATAAAAAAAAAACTTGATAAAAAAACATAAAATGGCTCCGTACAGCTCAAGATCCCCAAAGAAGTTATTTACACAAGCTGGTGCTCTCGCCTCAGATGTTTGAGTGTGCTAACGTTTTTAGCTTGGCAGCTACAGTGAAGATTTCAGCTGTAAAAGTGTATAAATAACAGCTTCCTCAGACTTAAATTATGCAGATTTAAAACAAGTCCCCATCTACTTCAGCTGTTTATGAGAATGCAGCAACACTGTTTTGCTGTGAAACTCCAGAAATGTTTCGTGGATGACGAAACTTCGTCTGACTCTCTATCGACATGGGGATGAGTAGATAATGACAGATTTTTCCTTTCTGGGTAAAGTTATCCTTTAAGTAGTCATTTCAAAGTTGTCTCAGCGTAACTAGTAATTATAGCTGTCAAATAAATATAGTGGATCAAAAAGAATAATATTTATCCTTCAAATATAGTGGAGTGGCCTTAAAGTAGCTTTAAAAGAAGTGCAAGTTCTCAGAACCGGAGTCATGAAAATGGCTCCTTTCTACCACGGGTTGAATAAGAAGTAATACAAGTAGCAAGAAAGTGATATAAATCTTCTCATTGTGGTTTGAGCGCAAACCTCATTGACTTTAGTTCCGCACTTTTTGGCTTATTTTCTTATCTCCCTGACCATCTGCTCCTCTGTCTGCCTGTCCTCCACAGCGTGACCTCCACACCATGAGCAGAGGGACCACCCTCTTCTCCTGTGGAACTGTGGGTGAGTAATCTCCCTCATCTCGCTTTATGTCTTTGTTTGTCTTTCCGTCTTTTTGCAGTCACCCGGGATCTGGACAGTATCGATGGTTGACGCAGGATCCTATTCTGTCACAACAATATTTCACATATGTAACAGCGTAATGGATTGCCCCCTTTAATCCCTTGATAAGTTGATCCATCAAGGTCGGCGACCTCCCCCCCGCTATAAGCGTCTCATTGTTTATCCCCTCCGTCTCTCACTTCTCTCTTTCTGTCTGTCACTCATCCCCCTCTCATGATCAGGGTGCACCTGCCTTCACACAACGTTGCACAGCGCTCTCACGGGAGTGAACTGTAATTGAATATGCTGTTGCCTATGTCAACAATTTCCCTCTGGCTCTGTTAGTGTTGCAGTAATTACCCCCCGTGTTAAAAGACACGCTACTGTTAATACAAGGCCTGCTGTTGCTCACTGTCCTCTTCCTCTTTTGGGGACAGACGTGATGACGTCACAGGGAGGAGCGCGGCGCACTCTTTCCACTGTTAATGTTGACCTTAACATCGTCGAGCACGTCGTGTTAGTTTAACCGGCACTTTGTCTCTTGCTTTCAAAGGGTGGCCTTTTTGAAGTTCATCCCCTTCTCCCTTTGTCAAGTTGTTTTGCTAACATTCCTGTCAGGTCGTCACTGTAGCCCCCGTGCATTGTTTGTCCGCCCAAAACAATGATTTCCGTCCACCAGGCTGCGAGCGAGCATGCCAGAATTGGAGACAAGCATTCAAAAGGGATGGATTTGGATCAGCAAGGCGGCTCTTTTTGGCAACAGCTTCAATAGATTCACAACTTCACCACTTGGCTCTGCAGTTCAGGCCACAGAGACTCTTTACTGTAGGTGTATTATCTCATTGACTCCTTTGTGCGGATGGTGAGGCAGTTGGCAAATCGCGCTGCCTTCCGAAGCATATCTTGCAAACCACTCGACTAATGGGAGTGACGTGCCAAGTGTTTCACTGGCTGATTCTTATCGAAGTAATATGTGGTTCATGTGTTTGGGATCAGCATTGTTGTAGGTTTTAAATAGTCAGGAATGTGGACTTGTTTGTCTGCAGGATGCTTCAGGAAAAAACGGCTTCCATAGCACTGACCTGTCCTGCACAGATTTCACTGTAGGTGATTTCTACCACAGACAGTTTTTAGCTTTTCGTCGAGTATTGTGCCATCGCAACTTGTAGCTGATTTTTTTTTTAGCTCGTTCTTTAGCTTTTTTTGTGAAAAATAATCCGACATGGCACAGGATGATCTCGTTGAGTCATGCTGTCGTCCACTATTCCATTCAGTGCATCTTATTAAGCACTACTGAAATCAACTCCTTCAGACTTACAAAACACTGATTTCCTAGAATGCATTGAGAATTGAGAACATCTTGCCGTCAGTGTTTTTGTTTTGTGACTTTCAGCACAGTTGCACATGAGCTGCACTGGTTTGAATTAATTGAGTTATTTCCTCCTGGAATAATCCTGTCATTCATTTTTAAGAGAAAACCACTGAAAACAAACTATTTTCACTTGTGCACCAAAGCTTATGATTTTCAGATTTTTGGTGACCAGCAACAGCCCCAAATGATGTTAAAGGGAAACTTTGACAATTTTCAACCAGCTTTGTATTGTGACAGTGTGGGAAAAGACATTTAAACCAAGATTTTTGATATTTACAATATTAATGAGGTAATAATGCAAAGTCAGAAATATTGTGTGTATGGTTGGTGGACGTTTTCTACATTTTGAACAAAAGGGAATTCCACAGCCTTTTTTTCTCCGTTTTCTCTGGTTGTGCAGCAGCAAAAGTCCAAAAATATTTGCATCTTTATACTGAATAGGCAGGCCAGGTTCATGAAAAGACATTTTTTTTCTGCAGTGCACTGTATGTTCAGTTCCTTTTCCTACTGCAGTTACCAAACATCTGCCTTTTTATTTTTTTTGTCCTTACGGCAGCCGATCCCTCTTACCTTCAGCTTAGTTCTGTGTGTTTTTGCCTTTTATGTCCGTCTGGTTTGATATTGAATGTTCCTGTCGGATACGATTGTTCTGCTCTAAGCTGGGATTCATCGTGCTGTCAATGAGAGTGAGTTTGTACGTTTTTGAATTTTTGCAGAGGCAGATAGGTGGCTGGACCTGGGGAAAAGCTGTGCCATCCAGCAGAGAGCACCCTGCCAGCCTGGTGCCAGTCTGGAGAGCCTGTGGGATGTGATGCCTGAGCCGGGGAGCTGGCACTGGGCCAAGGAGCCGGGCAGCGCCACAGCAATCACCAGTCTGATAAGAGATCTCAGCCTTGGCGATGGCGGTGTGGGCAGCCCCGGCTCCCACCCCACATCCACCACTGCACACTACACCACTACAGCCACCAGCCAGGCTCCGACGGCGCCCCCGAGCAAACGTCAGTGCCGCTCCCTGTCGTTCTCTGACGAATTCAGCGGGTTCCGCTCATCTTGGAGGCCCCAGGGCTCCCGGGTGTGGACAACGGTGGAGAAACGGAGGTGCCACAGTGGAGGGAGTGTCCGAGCAGGAGTGGGGGGATTGTCCAGCGGCCATTTTCCCGCCATGCAGCGTAGCTCCAGCTTTAGTCTGCCGTCACGCTGCAGCATCCCCTCAGACGGAGCCCTCGACCTGCCGTTCTTCAACCAGCGACTGCCTCTCCACCCTCAATTCACTGCCTCCCCAGTCTCCCCTACCTCTCCCTCCTCGCATCATCACCACTCCCACCATCACCACTTCCTCAGGCCTCTCTCGCTCTCCCACGAGCAGATCAGCCTGCCAGAACTCCAGAGGGAAGAGGCGTCGGAGGCCAGCTCTCCAGACTCCACGCCAGAGCTGGGGAGGAGAGCGGGCCAAAGAGCCGGCGGCACTGGGTGTCTGTCTCGGAGCCGGTCCCAGCCCTGCGTGCTAAACGACAAGAAGATTGGTATGAAGCGCAGGAGGCAAGAAGATGCCCAGGAGCAGCGGCCCTCCCTGGACCTGGCGAAGATGACTCAGGTTAGCTGGAAATGTTAAACAAATGTTGACAGGCACAGACAAGCACACACTCACATGCATTTCTAGAGTTTAGCAACCCTGTAGTTCACTGATTAAACATAATTTAGCATCATCTTATTTCTAATCTTGCCTTAATGCTGCAAAATAAAGTTAAATCCTGGGCCAAACTCTCTCAAGAGCAGACAGGCACCTTTTTGTTCTCAGACCAAAGTGAAGTTCAAGGGATTCTCAAACATAACCGGGCCTGTCTCTCTCTCTGAATCTGATCAGGGAGCTGGATTAAATCAAGCTGAATTAAGTTTTCTGGGTCGTCGGTCCGAGGCCTCGGGGCTAAGTGATCTCAGGCCTCCCTCCCTCCGGTTCAAGGAGTGGTGCTTGCTAAAGAAGCATTCCTCATGTTCGGTCACGCTGCCGAGCGCCACGCTCTAGCAAGCCCTGCTCCGGTTCATCATTTCATTTACTCTGTTGGGTAAACAGCCCATCCGAACGGTGGACCCCTCACCTTTCATTTGCTTCCTCGCCGCAACTTCCATTCTGTATTTCCAATCTTTCATTGCTCTCTGTCTGCTATCAGGCAATTCTAGGTGATTGATAGTGGGGATATTTGGATGCTCAGAACTCCCAATTGCCCAAAGTGTTTGTTTATTCTTTTGTAAATTCAGAGGAAGCAGCTGAGCAGCCGGAGAGTATAAGCGACCCCTGGTCAAACCCAAAATAGAACCGCAGAAGTATTTTAATGACGTGTCCTATTTTGATGCTTGGCAGTGCTCTGATGTTTTTACAGAGCCCAGAAAAATCTTGATCTGATCCTTCATTTTTCATTTTTAATGCCCTTGAAGTGAGCAGCCACCGACACCGAAGCCAACCTGTAGTTGCATGAAATGACTCAGACCTGAAAGCACACGATGCGCTGAAATCTCCCCTCATCACACCTCCTGTCACAGAAATATCGTCCCCTTTCCTGTTCTCTTATTAGAAATTACCATCAGCGTATCCCCTCCGCGCCCTCCCTTCCTCTTCCCAAAGATTTGTGTTCCCAGCCAGTTGCCCTCAGGACCTAGCCAGGGTTGGATAAACAAGGCTTTGGTAATGGAGCCTAGCGAGCATGTTTCCTCTAGTCATGCCAGCAGCTAAGAGGGGAACATCGGGCACCATGATCACACATGTAAAACTGACTCCATGTGTGTGTTTGTGCATCTGTGCGTACGTTACCTCAGACCTCTGCAGATTGCAAACATCCCATTTCGTATGTCTGTCTGTGTGTATGGCGTGTGTGTGTGGGTGTGCATGTTTTCGAACCAACTTGCATGATTTCATCTAGTCAGCAGTGTTGAAAGGGAGTCGGAGCAGGTTAGATGGGTCATTTCAGATCTGCTGTTGCTGTGTTTACTTTCACACTCTCAAGCATGCCTGAAGGGAGGAAAGTAAGCAGTGACGCAGCCCTCGTTTACTCTCTCACTTCTCTTTCTCTCTTCTAGACAGAAGTGGCAATGTACAGATACTTGTGTAAAAACAAAAAAATTAAGTACTGATTCAACCTACAGTACAGGCTCTGAAATGTACTCAGAGTATGAATGTAAAAAGTCTAGTATTAGTATTTACTAGTAGTGAAAGTATTTCTGTGCAAAGCTAACTGAACCTTGCGTCATTCAAGTCTTCCTCTCTGTCTTTTACATTCTTACGTCTTGCTCAACTGAGGGGTTAAAATCAGTCTTGTGATGTTGGGAAGGCGGTGTGCACTGACGCAAAGTAAAAATAATCGATAATTCCCCCTCAAATGCATTACAACTCAAGGAACAAGCCTGTTTTTTAAAATGTAAGGAGTAGAGAGTACAGATATGTGTTCAAATGCAGGGGGGGAAAGTAAAAAGTTAAAAAAATAAATACTCAAGCAAAGTAAAGTTACCTGAAAAATCTACTTAAGTACAGTAGCTCAGTATTTGTACTTCATTACTTCCGCCCTTTGCTTCTACACTGCTCAGGCTTGATGTTCATCTTTTTGTTTGTATCCAGGTCAGAAGACCGCATCTAGTTTCCAAGCTTGGGTTTCACTTTGTCAAGCTTATTTTAAACGAAATAACCCGCAAACTCCCCGAAGCACCGGTTGAAGATCCACGCGGTTGTCATAGGTTAATGAGGTGTTTCGTCTCGGGGAGAGCCAGGGGAAAGCTGGTCGCTGGCAAACTGTCTGGAAAAGGAAGTGATAATGTGGAAACGCGGGGCTGGTTACAACCTACGTCTCTTCTAGTAAAGAAAGAACTTAAGATTTACCGTCGGGGTTGGCAGCAGATGAGATTTTCTCTTTTTTCGAGAGTTTGTGTGATTGGTACCTGCGGTTCTGGTGTTCGACTCTTTTACTCCAGCTGCTTTTGGGCAAACTCGATGTGTGAACTGGCCGCTGACGGCGTGTGTGTGATTTGAGTGACACTCTTACTCCATTTTTCCCTGGCTACACACACACACACACACACACACACACACACACACACACACACACACACACACACACACACACACACACACACACACACACACATACTTTCCCCCACTCCTTCCCAAGAAGTGGGTGGGCCTTCATCGCAGCACTCTCAGGCTTGAACGGCCTCCCGTTCGGCCCTGCCTTGGGGAGTAAATTAGAAGCCATTACTTCTTCTCACACCTACACACATTAGCCACCATACTTCCTCCATTTTATAGGTGTGTGTGGATGAGTAATACGGTATTAAGTCCAGGCGAAGAAATACAAAAGTAGTCTGTGCATGTTTGTGACACCTGAAGGTAGGCTTAGGCCGATGTTACACTATCGAACATCACGATATTTGCCGCCATATGCTGCGTTTTTCAGCAATATCGTATTTTGGACAGCTGTTACTGAAGCTTTCGGGCTTTTATTTTGAAAAGAGGATTATGGGTTGAAGTGTGGGACATTTCTCTTTTACCCTGAGCCTTATCCAGTAAAAGATCTGTTATGTTGTTAGTGGAACATGGTGTAATTTGGCCTCCAGCTTTCCTCGACCACGTCAATGAAGGCGGGTGTGAATTCTGCGGATGCATGTCGTGCTAATCGGCTATTACTTGACTACTGTGGGGATCTACGAGCGGCCACCCCCAAAATTCCTCGAATATCCTCCCCGTCAGCCGCGCGTATCAGCTCACTCTGCCATCCAGTGCCTCGTTTTTATCCCTGGCTGCCCTTCCACCTTGGCCCTTCATTGTGTTTTCCCCAGCGTAGTGGGCGTAGCGAGCTGTCAAATGGGGGAATGTTATCTCTTGATTCTGGGTCACCGGCTGAACGATTGTTGACGCCGCTCACGCTCTGCTCTTGAGGAAATGGCCCGCGTGAGGCCAACTCTGCCAGTTTCTTTGAGATTGTTTTACGTCTTCTTTGTTGACAACTTCGGTTCGGTTGACGAAAGAATGCCGGGTTATCTTTGGCGTGGCCGTGTTAGCAGCAGAGGTGGTCAGGGGAGGCGCGTTGAGCTTGAATGCGTGTGTGCGGCTGCCTGTGCATTCAGGGTGAAGAAAGGGGGTATTATTTCTGCAGGGAAGCTGGCAGACCAACTCCTCACTCCTCTCTATTAATATCTTCTCTGCTGGCCCGAGCTGGAGCTGCTGGGCTCTACCCCTCCTCTCCCCCATCCCTCTCCATTCCTGGGATGGCAGACATGGTGATCATAGCTGAGAGTCAAGCCCGGCAGACTAACAGAAACACCTAGGTGGGCGTCTTCAGGTGCGGCGCTCGCCGTGTATGTAATGACATGTTTGGACTTGTCCCGAGGCATCACCAGCGTGCCGTCACACCTACTACCTCCGCTCGCTTAAACCTTCAAAAACAACCTTCTTGACATATTTATCTTTTTTCTTTCTTAGCTTTATTCATATCTGCGGTACACTGAAACCAGACCAAGCTGTTCACACACAGATCATTTACACGGAGGTGTGCAAGCATGTGGTCTGCCTGTCGGGAATGAGTTAAGCTCTCCTGTCTTTGTTTGCACCTCGACCCTCTCTTTTGTTTTACAGTTTGCTGCTGGGGGTCTGTTTGGACGTCTTCCTCAGACCGGTGTGTCACTGGATGTTGTTTACGTGACCCAATTTCTGCACTGGGGCGATCCAAAGAAATATGCTCGCTTTGTGATTTTGTACTGGTCATAGTGTGTACAGTATATGTGCTTGTTTGTGTGTGTGTGTGTGTATGTTTAGAGCCAAGTTCACAGCAGGACGTTTGCTGAAGTCCTCAGCGAGGCGATGTTTGTTGTTTGCCCTAATTACCAGGAGAATATTTGTCTAACCTCTTGGCTTGTGCTTCTCTGGCAGCTGCTGCCTTTCAGTCCAGTTCAGACTTTGAAGTGGAAGCAGTGGTTGTGTTGATCGATGAGAAAAAGTTAAAGAGTTATCCAATAGATCACATGAGGGAGTTTTGATTATATTATACCCCGTTTTTTTTTATTCTATTTACGGCCAGCAGTCATGAGTTTAGCATCACTGTGTTGGACAACTTTGTTGATTTCTTCTGCCTTGTTTATCAAACCGGTCTGAACTCTGTTGGCATGGGGACCGAGAGTAATTAGCTGTAATTGCAGAGGACGTCTGTGATTTTAATCCTGTGTGAATCTGCCATGTCCGTAATCGTCGATTCCACCGCAAATTACCGACCATCTATCACCAAAAAAAAGAGGCTGTGATGATATTAGCCACGTACAAATGGGGTCTGTGTGTGTGTGTGTGTGTGTTAGTCCTCTTTTAAATCTGTTTTCTGATTTCAGAGAACTGAACAATTCTGAAATGTGATTGTGGCTCACGATATGTAGAACAGCAGTCGGCAGTGACATTTAGAAATGAGTGAAGGTTGTCACGCAGGTACAGCCACAAAGCGTCTGTGACTTGATCTGAATGAGCTGCAAATGTGTATTAATGCACAAAACATCAACAGACGTCAGCTCGACCTCATATCTGGTAGGTCATGTCAGTAGACTCAGGTAAAACACAGACTTATCACAGTGGTGATTTTTAAATCACATGAGGTCCCTTGGTAACACTGGTCCTATGTGAACAGGGCTTGATTTCACTTTTTGTTTGAATGTGTTGTAAATGGAAACACGAGTTCTTCCATCTGCCGTGTTTGCAGCACCCGGCTGTTTATACATGTGTACCATCAAACAGAGCTCCGGGATGTGTTTGCGTATCCATAGTTACAAGAACTGTCCCAGGATCGACTTTTCGAGGAACTGAGGCGCCGTCAGCCTGTTGTGTGTCTGCATTTCCGGCGCGTTCCTAAGAAACATGACGACCAGGCAGATTAGTCTGCTGATGTATGAAAAAGGGACCGCATTTTTTTTTTACACATGTTGGTCCATCCGTCGCATGCTTTCTTCTGTACCTCCATGTTGATGATACTCCCTGCAAGTACCTCCTGTACTTTTGGAAAGTACAACCCCTCTAGCCAGGAGGATAAAATAATGTCACCTGAGTTCCTCCAAAGTTTCCTCGTCCCTGTTCCTGCAGCGGGAAAACGGCTAACGTACTCTTCAGAGTTTCTACATGAGGATCAGTTTACTCATCATGATGGGTACCTCTCAATATGTGTAAGTTTGTTGTCTTAGGGTCTTGAAGAGCTTTTTATCATAATGAAATGAATCAAAAAGCCCTGCAGTACAAACAGGAAGTGTGGGGTTTGAAAGAAGTAGGCAGCTCGAGGGAAGAGGCAGTTTAATTCTGGGAAATTTAGGTCTGGTTTAGTCTCGATTTTAGAATTTTAAACTCTTTAATCATTGCGATACTAAAAAAAATATCATTAAGCAATCTGTACCACACAGTGCTTGTACAGAAGAAGTCATAAAACATGTACCAACACATTTGCAATGACGTCTGCATCGTATCTGTTCAGCCTTGGGTTAAAAGCCAGATTGTAGATCTATCTGTTGATACTATCAAGTGTATGTTAACATGGTATTTTAAACAGTATTATATGAAACACGTGGTATCAAAGTATCTGTACTTTTGACAGCCTTAGTATCCTTCTTATTTTTGTTTAATATTTTTATATCTAAGCTTCATTTCACCAGAAATATTCCCTTTGAGATTCAGAATCTCTTTTCCAGGCGAGTCCTGGCAGAGACGGCAGCATCAGAAGTTCAACAACATAAAAATTTTGGGACTGGCTGAAAACAATCAGCAGACTGCATCAACACAATGACTTGGAGCTAGACACTGGATAATAATAAATCAAAGCCAGGATATCTGGCCTTTGTTGCTTCATTCTTTTTAAAATGTTTATGGCGAGTCCCTCAACTTTATGGAAGTGTATCACTAAGTCACTGGGGTTCATTTTAAGGATCGCAGCTTTTAAAATGCCAATCATGTAGCCAGTAAATGATTAGATTAACTCCTGGTAGTTGCTGTGGGCTAGGTGAAGACGTGACCGGCTGCAAGAGGTTAGAGAAGCCAAGTGTGTGTGTGGGGGGTAATGGTGAATATGGGTTAGATGTATTCCATCTGGTTGGAGGTATGCTCAGGTGAAAGGAACAAAAAAAAAACCACACACACAAAGCTGGGTACACAGCAGAAATCCAACCCTGCACCCCCAACCTGCCACCACACCCGCCCAAATCCCAGTCAGCCTCGCTAGATTTTATAGAAAGCATATTGAGGAGAAGCTGCCTCCCCTCCTCCTCTTCCTCCTCCTCCTCCTCCTCTCGCTTCCTTTCGTCTCCTCCTCCGCTGCGATAATTAGTAGCGGGGTAATACCGGGGGTTGAACACACAGTACGAAGGCTCAGAAATCCCCTTTTCCACTCCAGTGGGGTAACTACAGCGAAGGCCTCCCACTCCTCACATGATCACCTCAAGCGTTTGCAGATGGAGCGTCCTGAGCGCGAGCAGCTTACATGTAAAGTTAATCCAGCAACTCGGGACGGCAAAAAATCCTGCCTTATAGTTTTCTTCTGGAGCGTGCTAAATCAGGGGCAGGGGGGGAAAAAAGGAAAAAAAAAAAAGTGAGCCTGCTAAAGTGAGATTTAAGAAGGGGAGACTCCCAGTTCATTGTAACAGGAAAAGCAATGTCCGAACACACTGGGGAACATTAGAGGTGTCTGTCATGTAAGCTGAGGCGCTATAGAGAAAACCTCATCTCTATTCACCTCCATGCCTCCAACATCTGCTGCTGGGGCACTCCAGAGATCATTAACCCCTTCACTGCATTTCACGGCTGCCTTTCTTTGTTGCGGGGAGGAATTCGGGGTGGAAAGAGAGCATGAAGGCAAACCGGGAGACGACTTCTTAGTGAATTAAATCTCTTTTAAGGTCAAGTGTTGAGAGCAAAATCACAGGCAGTAAAGATTCCCCCGGCTCATCCTGCGTCGCAGAACTACAAAATATCGTAAAAACTGTCAGCAACAATGGCTGGAACAAGAAAGAAAGCCACGCAGGGTGTGTTTCACAGTGGCAGTGATAAATAAGCTTTGAGCACAGTTTGAAACAAGATCCGTCTTCGCGGTCTGCAGCTCGTCTCGATGTTTCTCTCTTTAGAATTTGTGTTGTTCTTCGATGGCTTGCGCGCGCTCTCTTGTTTACATGTTCACATGCCGTCTCGGAAAAGAGAAGGCCAGCGTTCTGCTTCTCGAACTGAAACCCAATCTCAGAGCTTGACATTCTGGAAAACCTCGAGCTCGTGTTCCCTCAGACAAACTTCTTCTGCTGCTACTTTTATGGCCTCATTAGCCAGGATGTGATCGCGAGTTTAAGACCCCATTACCATTCGCCCAATTACCACATTAGAATCCTAAAAATGGCGACATCTGCTTCTCCCCCAGCAAAACTTCTAGAATATGTGAGCACGCAAATATTTTTCATTCCACGCGTTGAACTGCTGGACGCGAGATGCCTCCTACTTCGCTGTAAAGTCAGTTCTCAGTGTACGTGCACTGGAGGCCTCTTACGTAACTGAACGAATATTTGTGATGTCACAAATCATGCCTCTTAAAGGATAAGATCAACCAAAATGAAAATGAATTCCATCATTATCTACTCACCATCATGCCAAAGGAAGGTCAGGTGAAGTTTCGTAGTCCACAAAACATTTCTGTAGCTTCATGGCAAAACAGTGTTGCAGTGTTCTCTTAACAGCTGAAGTAGATGGGGACTAAAAACCTAAAATGTGAAACAGGCTTATCTTTCAATCTCTACACATGCATCATTCTACACACCGAAGCTCAAATATTCAACAGCAGGATATTCTTTGTCTCTTCTATGCAGAAACTACAGACCTTTCAGAGCTTGAGCTGCCCCGGCTTCTCCGCCACTGACGGCTGCCAATCAATCCTGCCCCCTCCCACCTCCGACACCTTCGGCCAACCGGACTTCGCTGCCGTGCCCGAGCTGGGACTGGAGCCACGTCAGGAAGTGGCGGGCGACGACGAGGAAGAGGATTCGTCCTTCGAGGAGCTGGATAGCGACTCGGCGTGTAGCGTGGACTCGCGGCCCGGGTCTCCTGTAGACATCCTGGGCGGTAAATGCACCCTCTGGAAGGGTGACTGCGGGACACAGAGGGACATTTTCCAGCTCGGGGGAGAGCTGGATCTTGACCAGATCGAGAGAAACTGAACATTTTATAGGAGATTTTTAAAAGACTGTGTCGGGACTGTTTTGGAAAGTTATTGGACATTGACGATGTACCAAGAGATGGATGTTAAGAAGGGCTGTGAGAAAGAGTAGAGGATGTTTTTTTGAAAGGGAAAGAAGATGAAACTGATGTAGAAGAAAAAGGATTAAGTACGTTGTTAACAGCTGGCTTCTTAATGACACATTTGCCTTGAACATTCTTACTGTTTGAATCAAAAAGCAGTGACCTTAGTTGTTTTTTTTGTTTTTTTTTAATGGGTATTCAGCTTAACTCAGGAGTTTGAAAGTGAGGGTTAGTCTTAAAAGCCCCCACTGTCTTTTCAACCTGATGACCTTTCCAAAGTCAGCTAACCATAGATTTGTAGTACTGTAGCAGTAGCTGGGCTCTCCTGTATGTAGCTCGAGTTTTTGTTTTCAGAGTAAGTGGGGGGCATCAAGGATGAAACAGGGAGGGGTAAAAAAAACAGGAAGAAGTGTCTTACCCACGACCTTTTCTCTTCGTCTTTTGTGCACACATGAAAACCTGATGTTTTTTTTGCTGAATGTAGGCTCAATAAGCTTTATGAGGAGATCAGAAAATGACAGTGCCTTCTTCTGGATGCTTGCTCTCCGTGTTCTCTTCAAGAAACCGGCCTCAAACCGAAGCCACCTTTTCTGACCTTTTTTTTTTTTGTAGTTTCTTAATATGCAAATTGTATATTTGAATTCAACACTGAATCTCAAGTTTTCAGTTCTAATATCAATGTATATTTTTCTAAGTAACTGTTTTTTTTATGAGCTGTGTGTGAAGGAGCAAGAATACAAGGCCTTTCCTCTAACAGAATGGACATGAAATAAATTTACAACCTGCACTCATACGTCTGGTTTAATCTCAGTTTATTAATGCGCGTTCGCGATCGCGCTGGAAGACTTTCGCTTTGACAGATCAAAGGTCTGATTGAGCTGCAAAGTTTCCAGCTACTCTTTAGAAGATGTACTCGCTCCCCCACACTCACTTCCTGCATCACATTTCCGAACCATTTTATTGCAGCTCACTCATTCAAACCTCGTTCTTTTTAATGTCATAACATGCGATTTTGCTCCTCGTTTTCTATCCATTTCTATTATTTTTCACAGTTGCTTCTTAAGCTAAAACCCTGATTCTTAAAAAGTTAGGACATCGTGTAAAAACATAAATAAAAACAGTTTGATAATAATACTCAATTGAAAACAATAGATGATACATGGGCTCAGGAACACTTCATTAAACTGTTGTTGGTTAAAAGCTGTATTCACAGCTTCTAAAGGAACAGTTGACCCAAAAACTGAAAGTTCAGTCATCTAAATTTCCTAAACAACTAAAGTTTTTTTTTAAAACAACAGAAAAAACAACTTGAATGGCACTGATTAGAGCTCATACCTCCACCAAGGCCCAAGAGTCCCCTTTAATTCAGTCAAGCCAATGTTACCAATAACAAAATAGAGCATATTTCAATCTCCCATATTCTGATTTTTTATTGGATGTATCCACACCAAATGCTAACAGGCTCTATTCTGGGCCGAGAACCAATCTCCATTCAAGTTTCATGGAAAACTGTTTTGTGGATTTTGTGTAATCCTGCTCACAAACCAACAGCTGACAAGCGGACACAGACAAAGACATAATCTCCTTTGTGGAGGTTAAAAACAAAAAAAACACATAAAATGGTTCCACACAGTTTGTTCGGTGTAATTCAGAGATCCCAAATTAATTTGAAAAGATGTTATTTACACCCTTGACGCACAGTCAAGATTGTGCAACTACCTCAGACAGGACAGGCGCATGCTAACACTATTAGCTTAGCAGCTACAGTAAAGATTTCGGCTAAAAAAAGGGCATGAATAGCGTCTTTTCAAATCAATTTGGGATTTCAGGGCTTCAGGAAAATTGGATTGGATTGATGTGGGGGTTTTTTGGGGTTGTTTTGTCACGTCCCACCTGCTTCAGCTGTTCAGGGGAATGCCGCAACACTGCTACTTTAATCAATACAGCAAGTGAGGTAAACACTGTGTAATACTCTTATTTTGTCCACCAGCCCCAAACAAAATGACAGGAAGCCTAGTCATGGAATATCCCTGGCCGGTAACCCAGCGGTGACCAGCGGAGGTGATGTCAAAAGAAAATGTCCCAGACCCTGCGAGGCAGACAGACAGACATGTCGGCCGGGCGAGTTTGTTCCTCCCTGGGATTTCCTATCGCGTCTCTTATGTCTGTCCAAGTAGCCGAAATGAACTCAAAGCACCTGCCACCTTGTACCTCGACAGGGGTCTGCATAAAAGGCCCGTGTCGTTATTATTACCGGCCACCGGGGAGGCTGACTGCTGAAATAAATTGATAGGGCAGATTGTTTTTCCAACACGGGGGAGGAAAGCCGTGCCTGCATGACAGTGTTTACGTCCAAAACAGGATGTTCCAGCCAGCCGCAGCTTTTCCTTCGATCATGGCCTTGAAGGAAGGTGAAGTCCGACATCTCAACCCCCGAGGTGTCGGCTTACACGGACGCACACCCAAACACGTACGACGCACACTCATTCAAAGGCCCTGAAATAGATACCGAGTGCGCTTGGCTCATGATATACAGAAAAGCTGTCACCTAGGCCCAGAAAACTACAGCTTTTCCTTTTCCAAATGAGTGAATTTGTCGTTAGACTGTGCAAGAATAAGGAGAAGTTGATTAAAGTGTGAGCTTTCTGTCCCTCTTTTCAAGGATGGAAACTAAACACTGGTCATAAACTGGTGAAAGGCCCGGACATCTGTTCACACCTCACTTTTTAAACTTGACACAAAAGGCTGGAAAAACAAAATCCCGTTGCCATCAACAGCATTCTTGTTGCTCGCTGCTCCCAAAGGTCAGTGAACCGCACTCACAAACACACACGTTTCCTCTCTGGCAGGAAGTAGCAGGCTAAGCGGGGGAGAGAGTTAATATCTGAGGTAAAAGCGCTATAAATAGGGAGCATTGTAGTTGCGGCTGGCGAACGCAGACATCGGAGAGCGAGGGAGACAGGAAAGGCCACGTTACACAAATTTACAGCGCCCTGTGCTGCGCCGCCTCGATTACATGTGAGAAAACATTGGCTGCGTTTTCAAAGAAGGCTGTGTTTTTAACGCCGTCAGCAAAATCACTTGAACTATCCTCTGAGAACTTAGGAGGAGGTCGGAATCATGACATCAGCTTTTTCGTCGGGCCTTTTGAGGCGTAATCTGGTGTTTACATCCAGCTGAGTGGGAAGCACGCTCGCAACCTAGCTTTAGAGAAATGTTTGTTTTCCTCTGAAATACTGATACGTTTACTCCTCTGAGCCTCCTCTCCTCCTCCGCCGGTCGAAGTTCAGGGTGTTTTTCTTTGGCGTGAACGTTGCTATTTTATAGAACAAATTGGTAGTCAGAAAAAAAAACAGAACGACAGGGTAATCAAGACGCTGTATATACTGTAAGTGAGCATAGGAAACACCGCAAGGACAACCAAAAATAGATGACACATAAAAGCAAGATAATGTAGTTTACAGAAGCAGTTCAGACCACGTTCAATCAATACTCATCTTGTCTTTACTTACCATTAATACTTTATTGTAATCTCACATTCTTATTGGTAAATAATGAACAAGGGAATATAACAAAAGAATGATGCTTCATGTTAAAGGTCCATTGTGAAGGATTTAGACGTAGAACGAGCCTCTATTCTTCTCGAGTGTTTCTCTGCAACTACAAGGTGGATAATCAGGCTATACATGATAACACTACTGTGAAAGGATCACACCAGCTGTGACGGCCGTCAACATGTTCACGTTCAGACCCATCGTGAGTCCATTTCCTTTCCTTTTCACCAGTTGAGTGTACAGTAATTCTTCTTTTTGTACACTTTATTCTGTACAGTTATGGTCACAGACTCTCTCCACCTTCTCACACTTGTATTTTCAGGGTAATTTATTTGCCAAGAAAGAGACAACCCCCCCCCCACACACACACACAGTTAAAGATGAGTGAAAGACTTTTTCTCAGTATCGTTATCGTGAATTGATTTGATGATAGTCTTGCGGTGTAAAACTGATACTGTCCCAGCTCTGACCTCAACTACACGTTTGTGAAGTTTCTCACACAGTCGTGACAAAAATACTCAAAACTGCTTCCGTGGTGTCAGTTCCCGCCACAATACGTGTGTCCAGGAGCGCATTTTGCCACGACGACACACGTGAGCTCACAAGATGAAACCGTTAGCTGGTAAAAATATCAATGTCTGTAGTGATATCGGTGATTCTGTCCTTGGCATAACTCTACAAAAAATCAGGGCGAAAAGATGATTATTTCCAGTAGATTAAAGTAAATGTTCATGTGTGTGAATTAACAGTATGTTATAATTTAATTTAAATGAGCAAATAAATAATTATAAAAAGCAATAAAACAATCTAAAGGAAACATAGGGATAGTTCTGTTGAGGTTGCTCTCTTGTGCTTCTGGCTCTGGATCCATGAGACAAAGAATCCTGAGAATCCCTCCTCCGCCTCGCTGAAGGTACATGTTGTGCTTCAGGTCGGTCAAATGAATCTTCCTGTCCAGTACAGCTGCGTTCATCTGGCCCTACATGTGTACTCGCGTGTTAGCAGACACCTATCGGAGTCAGACAGGTGGCCGGCGGTGTCACATGTCACTGATTGACTAATGCTCAACTCACAGGTGACAGAGTGCAACCCGACCCTGCGTCACCATGGCTCCAGTGATCGCTGCGCCCGTCCCCTCCTGCTCTGCATCTCGGTGTGATTTACATCTTCATAATGCGCCGTAATGACTGCTTTTATTGTGTGCCAGCCACCCAGGAATACCTGGAAATCCCTCCCCTCCCTGACGTTGCGTAAGCGAGCCACTGTGCTCGCATCTCTTCAAGACTTATCTTGCAGGAATCAGACATGAAATCCCCTAAAATGAGCCGAGGAGTTTTTAACTGGCTTCCCGTGTTCAATAACAATCTGAGAACAATAAACAGTTAAAGTTAATATGTCTATTTAATGGTGTGAAGAAGGATGAGTATTAAGTCATCTGTTTCTTCTCCGGTAATGAAACCAACAGAACATCAGCCGTAAACACTTTCAAACATTTGCTCGAGGGGGGGTTGTTATTTGGTCGTTAATTACTGTAATTATGATGCAAAAATGTCTTTACCCGGAGAGCGGCTTTTTTTTTTTTTCCCACAGCTGTCAGCAGGAGGAAGAAGCAAGTGAGATAGCGATGAGCAGCTGATAGGCGCCACCTGAAGAGTACATGTTGTTGACTTGACCGAGATACACCCGGGAAAAGCCCAGAATTTATGCTGCAACACTGCTCGTAAACCTTCGCGGCGGTTTATGGGGAGCAGATGGCAACATTGTCCGCCGTTGATTAGCTGTGCGGTATTCACAGCGACTCATTCAAATCAAGTGTTTCGCCAACGACTGCCAGCCATACTCTGCTATTACAGAAAAAAAAAAAATAGGAGTGCCATCGGACCACAGACTATTGGACAACACAACCGCTGCCAAGCATTTATTCCATTTTGGAAATGTGTTGCCATGCCACCCAAACATTTCCCATTCTGCGTGCGCTTCATCATGCAGCATGTATTATAAAATATGAGACAGAGGAAAGTGGGAGAAGAGCAGTTTAACTCAATGGAAGGACACGTGCTGCGAGGGAGGAAACACATGCCCTCCTTTTTTTTTTCTCTCTCCGTGAATCCTTTTTTTCTTTTGTGAGCAGGAGGGTAGCGCACACAGGAGACTGGCTGTTGACTGGCTACAAACACAGTCATGACTGAGTGCCAAACAATGGGATACTGAAATAGACATGTTGTTGCAACGGCTGGTCCCCATCCATCCATCACGCCGGTCACATCTGGGTTGACTAGTGCTGCCTGGAGCGCCTTCCTCCTGGTCCGAAGCCAGGGCGGCTGCTTTTACTTTTCAAATTCCGACTGAGAAAAAGTCGGAATTTGGAGAATTCGGAAATCAGGATCCTTCTAAGAATTCCTCCTTTTTTCCTTCAAATTCAGACTTTTTCCTCAGAATTTCGAATTTTTCACAGAATTCTGGCTTTTTTTGACTGTGAACTCAGATTTCAGACGTTGTGTCTAAAATCACTTACTCATTCACTACTCCCTTGTGACTAACTTGGGAGTTCCATAGAGGAGTATATAGTGAGCTCATTGATCAAAGGAAAAAACACTTTTGGACACCGCTTGGGTCAACTACACAGGGCATAATTAATCTCACTTCACATTCAGACGGCATTGCGTAATGGTGAACTCACTGTATAGTTCATTATATGGTGGGCAGGGAGGGATTCTCATCCTCTCCTGTAGTTCTTTGACAAATATCAACTGATGAACACCTTCTCCACACAGGAGTTTAATTTGTACCACGTAGCAACTCAAACAGCCACTTCCATAAACCTGAGTTAAATCCCTGGATCGTTTTAATGCAGAGTAAACAGATCTGTGTCATCGTTCTGTACGAAAGCCTTAATGTATAATCTGGCTTCTGTCAGTCCAAATGTTTATTCTCCAGCTCCAGCCTGTGACGGGGGCGACCAACGCAGACGAGGGTTGAGTCAGGACACTCGAGCTGTGATCAAACTGAAATCAGCGAATACTCGGGGGCGGCTATCACACAGCGCTCAGCACAGCTGCCGGCTGCGTTCTTACCTTTGACCCTGGGTATAAAGGTGGTGGTGGGGGGCTGTCAATTCAGGAGTCTCGCCCGGTCATGGCTAATCGAGGCTGAATTGGTGCGACGACCGCCTGGGGTGATAATGGATGTGAGGTGACCCCCGGTTTGACAACATCGTTCAGTTTAACACGAATCGTTTGCATGCATTTGTGAGATAATACTTCAATGTGTTCAAGTAAGTTTTATGCTTTGGCTGCCCGAGTTTGTCTCCATGGCACAGGACGATCAGTTTTTAAAGGGTAAAACGAACACAAAACTATCTTCAGAGCAAGTGTTTGGCATTGAAACACTCGAGGCAGGAGATACCTGGCTTTTATCACATTCTTAAAACGTGACTAAAACGTTTCACCTCTGACCTCTGCGACCTGCACCTGCTCCTCGAGGATCACTGAACTCCTGAGGAGAATGGCAAAAACAAAATATGTCACACATGGGTGCATTTGTTCGGGTGGTACAAAATATGATTTTGTTCATGCGTCGTCAACAGTTTCATATTATATATCTGGGCTGCCCGATGCTTCACCCTTACAGTTTGTGTTGCCATGTGTCCCCGAAACCCAGAATGAACTGCTCTGACTCTCAGATACCATATCACCATCCATCATCTTCAGAGAGGCAGCAGACGGAGCAGATGACCTCCTCCTCCTCCGCAGCCGCAGTCTCTCACTTTGAATTTATGCTCCATGAGATAGATATGTCAGGGAAACAGTTCATCAAGAGAGATGTAGCTACAGAATTTAGTGTCCGTTGCACTCCTGTGCCAGTTTCCCAGCTAGTATTTTTGGTACGTGCACACTCTCAATTTCACATATTTAGACTTAGGCCTCGTCCGTGATCCTGTAAGATTGTTCTTCCATTCATTAAATCAACAATTACTGAGGTATTTGTCAGCCTGTGTCTCTCTCAGATCCAGTTTGTCAGGTATTACTTCAGCCAGACAGTCGAGCTGGAAGTCAGGTAGGCCACATTAAGCAGTTCACTCTAACAGCTACAGCTTAAAGTGATAGTTCGGGTGTTTTGATGTGTGGCTGTATGAGCTACTTATCCCTCGCCAGTATTGGAGAAGCAATGCGTAGCGCTGCCGGCAAGACGGATTTTAACCACCTAGAAGAAGAACCAGGTGACATATCTGACACAGAAGCTACGTTAGCGGGTTGCTAGCCACAATTACCTTCCCGCTTTTCACATTAGAGAGTTCATAGTCCTGTCTGATTACTTACATGTACACTTGTGGAGCTGTGTAGATGTTATCCATGCTTCTCGCCATTTTTCTGCCGTTTTTCATGAATATAGGTAGCTGCCTCACTGTGTAGGAAGTAGAGAAGGGCTTATCAATCCCGAAAGTACTGGTACTACCCAGGTAAAGTCCTGATTTGAGTATTGATACTAGTGTCAACAGGACACATTAGTGCAATATTTTCAATTTCTGCAGCTGTTGGTGCGTATGTGAAGTGATTTTTCATATTTTCCTTATTTACCAATGGAAAGAGTCTTTGTGTATTTGGTGTTAAACTCAATTTTAAAGCGCTGAGTGGCCAATTACTTCTCCAATGGGAGAACAGCTGTCAGTAGACACAAAACCAGACCTATTTTAATTGCTGACAAAAACCTAAGATGTGGGCGGTGATTCAGAGGGACAGAACAAGGTTAGAAGGCTTGTGCTTCTTTCTACATATTTTTCTATGCCGTTTTCTATCACGACCAATATCCATACGAATAAAAACATGAGAATATAATCCAGGTTGACAAATACGAGGATTTTCATTTAGTATAACAGAGGAGTTATACACAGACATAAAATGTGAAAATCTTCAGGCCTACTTGAAATATGATGATGTGATGAGTGATTTAGGTTCACATATTACACTGTGTTAGAGAAGCTCTCTGTCATCTGTTATTTTCCTCTTCTTCAAAACAGTACAAAAATGACTAAAAGCACGTCTTCATAAAAACATATTGACACAGTTTCCATGAGGACTGAAATACGAGACAGGAACCAGACCGACACAACAACAACAGCTCTTTACAGAGTGAGTTCACTGCACTGCACGACACACTCAAGGCTGCCTCAAAGAGCTCCTGTGTACACAATCTGAAGAGCGCTGCAGAGATGTTTTTAGTAGATTGCGCAGTCAGAGTGAGAATAATAAGTCTGACGTCCATCAGATCTCCTCCACCACCCTCCAGCTGGGTCCTGTGGGTGCATACAGGAAAGGCGCCTGCCACGGTCACACATCTGTAAACATGGGCAGACAAGTAGGCAGCCGCCTCTGATGTTATCACCACAGAGATTAGCCGCAGGGCGGACAACAAATGAACTTAGAAACGCTAATTAGGTTCAAATTAAGCCCCGGGATAAACTGCTTCTTCGGTTTCAGGCTCATCAGCAAACATGGCCAGGAGACACTTTATAGTAATGTTTTAAAAAAGAGGTACTGTAAGTTTGATCTCCCAAAAGACACACTTTGTTTTGTAAGCAATTACTTTGGCAGAAAGAAATCGGATATCTTTTGGACCGTTCTGTAAACCTTCTTTAAAGAGATAATAAAATGACCAGACCTCTGTTATTTACTTTGTTCAGCTGTGTGCTCACGTTATCCTGAACGTTTCCAACGATGTTCAGACACATTCAGGGTAATGATGTGTTTCAGTTGTTTGCCTGTCAGTGGCGGTGGTTAGATCCCCTTCACCCAGTCGAGTTGCTCCAACTTCGAGGGAAACGGCAGATGATTTGTCAGAGAGTGAGGAAGGAAGACGGTGAACTCGCTCGCTAGCCACTCCCTTGTTTACTATTGTTTCTATTGCTCGCAAGCAGTGGATCCCCATTATTCATCACTGTTCTGTTTAACAAGGGATACAGCAACTCCCATGACCCCACACAACTTTATGACATCATCGTCTTTTTTATGTTTGAATGACCCTTAGCGGCAGATATTACATACTGTGCATTTAAGTTACATAAGGATCCTCGTGGAGTGGTTCCCCATTTCTTTTAAAAGTCCTCAGAATTTCTACCCTTTAATTTAAATGTTAATATTTTCTCATGCAGCGAGTGCAAAAGTCACTTCAGTCACTTGGCTAAGAGATGGTTTCAAGTAGATTTCTCCAGATCACAGCAATTGTAGATTTGGCTTCCTGTTTTTCTACTAACGACTTAAAAATCAGTAGTAACTAGTAGAAAATAAGCTGTTATGTTGACACTTTTTATGGAATATCAATCAATATCTCCTCCATCAGCTCCACCCCAACTTGGTCGTTCTTGCTCTGTATATTTTTATGGTGGCGTTTGGATGTATCTGATTTCCACAGGAAGGATCGACATATCACCTTCAGGCAAAACTGGACTTTTGAAATAGTACAGTCGTGTCGTTTGTACGCAGATTGAAGAAACTTATAATGATGTTTATCATATTTGTGATCAGGGTCTCACCCTTACTTCCATATATACAGATTAGTACAAAAACAAATACAACTTGAACACAGGACAATCACCTCCTTAGGTGCCGGATCATAAGTTCATTGACTCGCACTCCATCCCAGAGCTCATTAGATTTTTGGCATTATTCTTTGAAACGAACCACAGCTCTCTTTTTTTTTCCTGTAAGAGAATTATAACTCCCATATTACATCCTGCAAAGTGCTCATTAAGCGGCTGTAGCTGCATGATAAATGGATTTCGGTCTGATAAATGTTTTCATTCTGTTTCCCCAAAATCTGACGGGGAGGGAGGAACAAACAGGATCTTGGAATGCCACCAAATCCTGTGGGAGAAGATATTCTTGATGGTTGTTTTTTTTCGGTGTTTCAGGTTCCCACCGAGTACTGACAGATTACTAATCTGTGTGAGCCCGTGTTGTTGCTTTGGTGTGGGTCTGTCGAGGATCGGCACAGATAGTCCCGTTTGATCTAGCTGGGAAGGGAGAAAATTAGAGTGCTTAGAAAATCCTCGGTAAAGCATCAGCAGCTTGCCATTATCTCTGTAGGAGTGTACGTCGTGTGTGTCACGCTCGGTTTTTTTGTACTTCTCCCAGCCAAGCGGAGCAATGCGAGGTTAGAATGAATAGGGCTTCCTCTTCGTGGAGAGGTGAAAGGTCACACCTGTAGCTGACAAAGAGAGCGAGTTACAGTAGGGAGGTTTACTGTATGCACTGAATACATTCATCCGTCTTTCGTGGAAGGCTTTAACTTTCTTTGTAAGTGTTCTTCTCATGTTTTTCACTTCCCCCTTACGTTTCAACGTCGCACACGGGAGCCGGAGCTAAGTCGGCCTTTGTGTGGAAGCTCTACGGGGTGATCAAGTGCAAACGGTTGGTGTCTTCATTGTGCTATCGGAGGGATGGGAGCAAACGTGAAAGACGACGAGGACAATGGAGCTCCATAAGCAAAGCAGAGACGGGGCTGGTGTCTGTTATTTCTGCCTCCCTGTAGGTTTGCATGTCTGTGACAAAAGAGAAAGGCCTCTTCCCTTGTTTGCACAGTGTGTGCTTTCCGAGTGTGCGCCCCGCTCCTGCGCTGTTTGTGTACATGTCTGCGTATGCCTTCCAGCCATCAAACAAATGCGGTCTGCCTGTATAGGAGTCGGTCGGTGTTTGTGTATCGCGCCGAGTGAGTCAGTGGATGATACTTCACGCCTGTCTGAGATTTCCTCCCGTTCTGGCTCTTTTTTTTATTATTATCACTCCTCCCTTCCTTTGACATAAACTCATAATCAGCGAGATGAAGGGAATGGGAGGAGGAGGAGGAGGGCAGAGATGGGGGTCTCCTCGCCTTTTTCTTTTCTTTTCCCTCCTCTCCAGGAGCACGTGGCAGTTCTTTCCCAAGGTTAGGGAGCAAAGTCTGTTCCGAGGGGAGGAAGTCAAACTGTCACTGGTGCTCCAATTTATCAGCTTCCCTTTGAGATTTACAGCCGTATCGTGGTCGACTCCTCTGCACGAGAAATCCACGGGCCGCACGCACGCACGCACACACACACACGCGGTCGTTCGTGCACAAACGCATGGGCAGTGACATGCATACCATAGGAGCTCCATCACGGCGGTGTATGTGCACGCACACTCTCGGCACACTCTGAGAAAAGAGGAAACAGGGAGAGGATGAGTTGTGAAATGTAGGGCAGAGTTGAATCAAAGATTGAACCAAGACTGTAACACAAACAGAAGACTTAAACAGCTTCTCTCCGGCGAATTGACAGCGCTACGAGCCCGACCGCAGCATTTTCCACAAATCCTGAGTGTGAGAAAGCCGCAAAAAACTATTTTTCAACTTTTGTCCCTCGTCACGTGCTGGATGTTTTGTCAAATACGGGTAAAAATTCAGCACAATGAAGTCTGCAGAGGCCTTGTAAGGAGTTAGGGTTTGGAAAGCCCCATAGCATGCTATTCATTTTCCCTCCTCTGCGCTCGCCAGCCCACTCCACCCGGCTATTATGGCGGGGTTGCTCTCCAGAGACCCCCAACACAGACGCTAGTTTGGAAACCCCAAGCATGCCCCGACCGCCTGCATTTCAGCGAGGGGAAAAGAAGGGGAAGGAAAGGACGAAGAAAAGCCTTGTTCCTGGCTGCATCCCTTCTGAGTCTGTGATTTCCATCCACTGTGAATGTAAACAAACAAAGACATGAAAGAAGAAAACATGGGCCGAAGAGGAGGCGAAGGAGGAGGGAGGAAACAGTCAGCAGGCAAAACATATCTTGGCACGAGGCGTGAGACACAAGTCACCAGCTCATTTACTGGTACCGCTGCCAGACACTGAGACAAAAAACACACGCAGGCAACAAAAAAACTTCCAGACACACCGGCACACAGAGGGCCGTCCGCGAAGCCCGTGACACTGCAGTTTAAATATACTGCACAACAGCTGCAGGACAAAGACGGTGTTGTGAGGTTTGAAGTGATTCAGTGGTTCCAGACAAGATAATTAACAGAATAAATCAGAAAAAAAACACACAACATTATATTCATTTTGCTTTTGCTGAGCTGGACATCATATGCCGCTGTCACAAGCGTCAGAGGGACATGCCCGAACAAGTCTCATCCACGAAGGTCCCGCCTCACAACACACAGACGTCAAAGGATCTGCCCCCAACGCCCTGGTGCCGACCACCGCAGGACACCAACGGAGGTCCAGAGTCCACGCCTGTACGATTCACAGTGGGGCCGCATGTCTGATGGATGCTCGATGGGATCGGGATATGGAGTATTTGGAGGCCAGATGCTCCTGGAGCTACGTTTATAGAGATCAGGTGCCATCAGGGAATGCCAACGCCATGGGCGGGGGATGCACTTGGTCTGCAGTGGTATTTAGGTGGGTGGTGCACGTCAAGTGGCATCCACATGAGTGCCCTTCAGTTGTTAGTCCACTTAATGTTGTGGCTGATCGCTGCATGTAACTGCAGCTTGTAGGCCTCGTAGCATTGACTTTTTGCATCCTAAATAATCTTGAAGACTGACGGCTAAATTACAATAGCTGCACATGGGTGTCTACTGAAAACGTCTGTACCGCGCTGACGTCAGCATCTGCGTTCACCGTTAACAATGAACGTTCTTGTCAGTTAATGACAGCTCATGACATCCAGGCCCTGTGCTGTTACATAACCTGCGCAGAGCAGAATGGTACCATGTGAAAAGGCCTGCGTCGATGGGTGGACCTGTGCAGAGAACAGGATGTCAGGGACAGATTGATTGGGTGTCGGGAGAGTTGTATGAAGGAGCTTTATGAGCAGAGGCTCCGGTTTCTTTTCTTAGCATTAGTCACCATAACCTCGTTCCCTCTTTCTGTTCCTGCCTCTCTCTCTCTCTCTCTCTCTCATCGGAGGTCTAAAGATAAAAACAAGGATGTGTTGTGTTGATTCGGTAAAACCTCATGTGTCTGTGCAGCGCAGATTCCCAGACAGATATTTTTTTTAGCATCAAAGGGGACTTTGTGTTTGTTTTCACATAAAATGTGCCATAATTGGGTTTTCACATTTTCTCCACAGCCCCAGGCGCACTGCTTGACCTCAGTGGAGTGAGATTATCAGATTTGATTTTCCTGTTCTGTAATATCCTCCACTGGGGGAGAATGGCGAACGTATATTCACCAATCTGCGCCCGTATGGAGCCATCTACACCTCTGGGGTGGACACAAAGACTCAGAAAGCCTCCCTGTAGAAACAAGGGAGGTTTCATTTAAAGCAATTTCCTTCTTTTCTTTCATTTTCTTCACTCCATTTTTATCTTCCCCCGGTGCATACCATGGAAGCTATAGTGGCATTTCCAGCTGCCAAAACTGGCCACAAAGTGCTTTAAAATCTGTGTCATATGGTCTCTCTTCGCTGTGCTCTCCCCACGGCCTCACCACTTAAAAAACTGCAGCAGCAAGAAGGCAGGAGGCTCAGGATGTTCAGCACACACTCTTTCTGTTTACACAGATTAATGTGTAAACACAGTCGAACCTGCTTTCTGATCTTTACATATCTGTAATTTAGCTGTATCTAAATATTTACTAAAAGTTTCCTCCCATTCAGACGGTTTCATATTCAGGACACGAAGCAAAAATCCCTCCCATGTATCATATTTTGGAAGGCGGCCAATCATTGAAACAGTTGTTGTGGCAGGTGATCCTGTGAGGATGTGAGCTCGATAAAGCTTGATGTAAAGATACAGTCAGCAAAGATAACAGCAAGTTGGGATTTATTTACCTTCTATGTGCTTCAATGTAAGGGCAGCAACTTTAAACCAGTTATGAAGAATGCGTTAGCAAACAACATTAGCATCCATTTGCCTCCTGATGAATGCAAGTCCAATACTCCCCCTCCTCTCTCCAAAATGGAAATATCTGCCTCTTCCTCCACAATGTTCACCAGCTAGTCACTAATTTTCTAATGTTTCGTGCAGGGCAGTAATTTTATCAGAGCTATTTTCTTGAAAACATCCACCTATTACGGCTGGAAATTAGGTTGGTAAGAGCAGTGAGATGTGAAGTGAAGTTCAACCTAAACAATCAGCTGAAAGACGTTCAAACGCTCCGTAGATTGGAAGCCATCGGTTGCCAGTACTTGTGTCCAAACCACAGTGGTTGTACCAATCAGCGAAACTATTGGCGGCTAAAGGCATGGCGACAGCGAGAGATTTGACTGTGCGTAGTCTCAGTGTATGAATGTGACCGTTTGCCTCTACTAGTGCGCTAAAAGTACACGTGTGTTTGAAGGTTTAGTACCAACAGGCGGCGATAATGAAAAGAGACAAGAGTGAAAGCAGTAGAAAGAGACAGAAAGTCTGCATCAGGAGGAGGTGGTTGTTCAGGCGACCAGGATTCAAGCTCTGTGTAGGGACAATAGTCAGTTGTGACTATTTTAAGGGAATATTTATTTTGGAGAAACCATAATCTTTTCCAAATCTTAACCAAGTAGTGGTGAATGTTTTAAGGAAGAAGTTAAATAAAGCCAAACCCTTAACTTTTGTTAAAACTGACCAATAGTTTTGGTGCCATATTTCCAAAGTGAAAGTGACAGGTCTATTTCACGGTTGTCTCAAGAAGTTAGATGATGCTGCAGCATCCGTTATATCAGAACAGGAGGGTTTGTTTCATCTGAACGTAGAGCAAAGAACTGAACTGAAGATGCTCTCTCTGGTGGTAGTGCTCTCCTATTGTTGATCTGATTGCTTGAGATTAGCCCTTGGCGGATGGTGATAGACTTATGCTTCGTCCAATCAACTACCATGGATTTATTTTAAAAGAACTGCCGTTTTCCAAACAGTTTCAAGCGAAGCCTTCCCACATGGTTCGGTGTGACAAAACATCAGGTGTGTCAGGTTAATACTTTGCAGGAATATCTAAAAAAAGCAATGTTTACACTCAACAAAAATAAGTTAAGAAGTGTCTGTATCAGCAGAGACCCTGCCTTTTGTATTTCCTTACTTTCTTTTTGTTTTGCCATGTTTCTTTTGTTTCTGGCTGTCAACAATTCTCTAAAAAGACAGTTGATTGTTGATTCCCCGGTCAAATACAGATACTTTGAGTTGGCGAGCCATCAAGCCTTTTCTTTCTCCAGTAAACTTCCAAACAACAACCAACAAATCCAACAAGGATACCTTTAAAATTTACTAAAGTAAATCCACGGATGAATGACAGCAAAGATAGATTTATAGATGTTTTCAATTTTCACTTCAAAGAACACTTTACACGTCAGTTTGTCTCCACGATTCCTTGAGTCACCGCTTTTGTTTTTGTAGATGACTGTTAGTTTCCCCATAGGCCTGCTGCTAAAGCTGCACTGTGTGTTTTGCTTGGAATTACCTGAACACCGTCTTGTTTCTGGCATAAAGCCTGCTGGATTACTGAAAGTGTTTGTCCAACCGAGAGTGTCAGACAGGGAAAAGCACTCAGTGCTGACATGGAAATTGTGGGTTTACGAAAGAGGGAGTGATCTGACATGCAAAACAAACATCACTCTTCCTTCTTTTGTGAAATACTGAAGGGAGGTTTCTCCACATGGTGCCATTTTTAAACTGTCACTGGCCAATCAAAGATCTTATCCAGGGAGATGTACCTGATTTTTTTCTGATAAGTCCAGTGCTGATGATGAGGGACTGAAAGCAAACAGGTTCGGATCGGAACCAGTTCTTCTGCTTTAAACATTTCCGACAGGTCCTGCCCTCATCATCCGATTCAGATTGGTGTAAGGTTTCTGCCCTCCATCTGTCCTGCTGCATGCCTCCCCCGCCCCCTGGCTTTCTTTGTGTTCAATAAAACTCTGCATGCACAGAAAAGTCTGTCTAACTCGTGCACTCAAGCGACCTGGTTTGACACCAAAAAAAAACATCATACATCTGTTAGAATAAGACACCTGACTGGTAGTTAAATAAGTAAATGAGAAAGAGAAATGACTATAACAAATATTTTTCGGAATCATCATTCTCCTACTTCTGTATTAGAGTCTTTTTTTGCTGTCGGTCTGTTCTGGGAATACTCTGGTCTGTTTACGTATTCCCTTACTTGTACACTGATTGAGTAAGATTCCTGTTTGTGAGTCTGAGTTCACTTCTGGCCTCTTTCAAAGGCGAGATACAAAGATATAGCTGCTCCTTTACTCAGGGCAGGTTCACCACCCCTCTTCATACAAGTCCTATTAGGCAAGTCTTGCCACTCGGCAGCCATCTTGGCAACGTCTCTGAGCAGTTATTGGGACCAGGCCCAGTCCAAATGAATGGGAAAGGAGCCATAACCTTACTTTCACGTAACACTGGGACATAATGTACAGGATCGGCTGTCAAATCTGATAAAAATTGCTCAACAAGTTCAGTGACTTTGCCCCAAAACAAGGTTATACACAGGTTGTACTTGTACTGTGCATGCACAGAGTTTCACAACACCACCTTCCTCCGACAACGTACCCATGTAATCCTCGTGCATTAGTGTGATATCATCCTCCTCGATGCCTGTTAGAGGTCCGTTTGCAGCCAAATCGGTTCAAACTGTTGTGAATCTCAACTATGCGCACTTTTCTAGAATGCTTGAAGTGGTTTGTCTCTTTTATAATGTCTCTAAATGTGCTTGATCACATTCTGACAGAGTTAATGTTAAATGATTAGCACTAGTCTTATATGTGCCCCATCAAATATAAAGCTACAGCTACTGTAGCGGCAGGCTAGCTTAGCTTAGCACAAAGACTGGAAACAGCTAGCCTAGCTCTGTCCCACAGCAACAAAGTCTGCCCATCAACACCTCTAAAGCTAATTTAACATCTTTTTTGTTGAATCCTTTCAAAAAAAGCTTAACACTCAAAATTACAATTCACTGTTTTATGGAGGGTTGTGTGCTGAACTATTTCCTGCCAGGCAACCAACGACTCCAGGAAGTTACTGGAGACACAATCTCCTGTAAATGGGTGAAACACCATAACTAGGGGAGATCTAATGTGTTAACTAAAGAGCTTTAACGGATGCTAGCAGATGGACTTCAGACTGAGTTTGTCTCGCTGTTTCCCCTTTTTTTCCAATCGCTGAGATAAGCTACGCTAACCAGCTGCTGATAAATTTAACACTCAGCACTTTCCCAAAATGTCAAACTATTCCTTATTCATGCACAGGGCAAAAACAGGATGATGTTTACCGCAATTCCATGGGGTTATCTGCAATGCAGGAAGTGCGTGTGTAATGAAGGAAGCCTAACTAAAAGATAAACACACCACACCTCGTACTGTCTTGTCTTGTCAGATCCTGTCTCACTCTGCCTGACTGCTGCCGCCGCCGCCGCTGCAGCCGCTGGGTCAACAGGAGTGGGAGCTGCATGTATCTGACGCTTTAAATCAGGCTTAGCTTTTATTGTCCCGAGAGCGTCGACTCTGCTGCAGCACTCCTCTCGCTATATCCCCATGCAAACTGCAAAGACAACACGCGAAACTAGGGTGTGTTCGGCGCTATCTCGGTTTCAAGTCCGTGCCTAGAAAGATGCACTCGCAGACACTCCCTAGGCACACTCATACCTATAAAATGGTTATTTGCGGGCATTTCCTTGATGAAACCATAGAGTGTCGGCGTCACCTGTCCCTCCCAAACGTATGCGACACAATGCATTCATACAGACGCGTTTTCAGACGCACAGAAGGAAAGCGACAAAGATGGAGCGCGGCGTGTTTACTTTATCAGCGCGCCGTGGCACGGCCTGGACAAAAGGCCCCCGGTTTTTGGCACACAATGCTCCTTGCAGGTTATTTCTGGTGCCCCGGCAGTGGAGAAGGATGAAAGACCAGCCACAAAGGAAAGAATGTGGTTCCTGTTGTGGTCTAAGGGGGTCATTGGCGAGTAGATGTGGGGGTAGGGTGTCTGCCTTTTGACATTGGGTGGCCCCTGGGGTGCATGAGTCAGGGTCTGCTGTGGGAGGAGGGGTGGAAATGGGTGTTTATAGGCGAGCCCTCGAGAGGTCAGGGGGATGAGTTATGTTAACCGCACAAGACGATACAAAGGATGCCACCTTGGTATCACCCTGCTGAAGATAAGAGCGCCTTAAGGAATGAGGACGGTCGAGCTCGGCACTGACGTGATGCATAAAACTGACGCAAACTGCAGTGGAAGTGATGGAAGTGGAGTTTGCTGACGCTTCTTTTTCATGCTCTGTCACTGACACTCTTGACAAACCCCCTGAAGGGACGTCTCGGCCTCTGCTAGCACAACAGAACGAGTGGTGACAGAGACGACACATGACACAGTTGCCCCTGTGGTAACGTGTGTCAGCGTCAGTCTGCAAAATGTGCGTAAGAGAGGTTACGGCCTCGCTCTCATGAATGTTTACAGCGTGAACATCATGCGCTGCGATATTAAACACGTCTGAGATCCTGCATGATAAATGTGCGATTGCACGACACTGTCTGGCGGTTTGTGTGCACATGCTCCACTTTTGGCAGGCTCACGTAACTGCCATCGAGAAACGCTGCCACAGAATCAAGTTCTGCCACTGTCTGTCTCGCTGTGTGTTTTCACTACAGCCACAGGCCTGTCATTATCAGACAGACAATAAACAGCTGATGACAGGATGTGTACACGGGCAACTTTTTCTTTATGTTGACATAATGAATGTGATCTGAGAGCACGAAGAAGGAGTTCCCCTCGACCGCGAAACAATTAAGACAGGACAAAGATGATGGACAGACACGGAGACGTCCCTCTAAATGGGCACAGAATAACCTATTCACCTCCTCCGGGCGCCTATTGTTGTGCGTGATTACACGTATGCAAATATAAAACAGCATGCAAATGTGGAAAGATCTTTTGTGAAGATGACGGCGGCGACGGCGGCGACGAACACAAACAAAAACACTCATGTTTTCATTTTCCGCCTCTTTTCATCATTCCTCACTCTCCCTTTTCTCCGTCCATGTGGTTGCGTGCGGGCAGTCTAATTGGCGGAGAGGTCTGGGACCCTGCGGCTGGAAGGCTGGCACAACAGCACAGGAAGCCGGCACTTATCTGCAGGGGATGGGGGAGGACGACACGGCAGACAAGAAGTCCAAGAACTATGCAGGGATTTCTCCCATTCGAATGAAGTTTATCTTTGTTCGATTGTAAATCAAAAAGGAATGAAAACAGTCTTTGTGCCGGAGTGAGGCCGAGGCAGAAGCAGGGCGAGAGTGTAAGGTCCAGAGGATGTTTGGAGTTTACGCCGTCGGTTTACTGCTTTGTGTGTTTCCCCCGGTGATGACACGCAGCGTTTCTGATGTGTATCCTCCAGGGCACAGCCGAGTCTAATGTGATGATGTGAACTTCCAAACAATGCAAGTCGACTGTATTCACAACAGCATCTGTTTTGTGACACTTTCCCCTCTTTTACCGCAACAACAACACTCAAAAGTTACTCATCACGTGCACAGCAACAGGTTTGGTGTTAAATTAAAACGATATACATCAACAAAGAGTTAGATTAACTCAGTATGTTTAGAGCTTTTTCCCGGAATCAACACAGCGCATTTTTCGATTGTTGATGAGTTTCAGTGACGTTTGACTTGTGACTCAGAAACGTCGATTGTTGGCTCCCTCACTCTGAAACGGGTGCCCGAACTTTTTCCCCTCAGAGGGCCAAAACTGAAACTTTTTGGTGGACCACGCGCCAATTGCACTAATTTGACGCAAAAGGAACAAGGAAGTAAAAAAAAGAAAGAAGATTATGTGAGGGTGGATGGATTATGATGTGCGGGTTCCAAAAAACGTGAAACTTCCTGCTCGTGCTGTAGTTCAACAACACGGTTACAAACACTGACAAGCCTGTGTGTATATATTCTGATCTGAACTACAGATCTTTAACTACGCCCTGTCAATGCAAATGATGCATGACAAGATCAGGTCGAGAGAAAAACTGCAGGTGACGAATGAAAAGAGAGGAGTGTCTGCTCTCGTTGGATGTAGCTTGTTCCTGGCCCCCGACTGGTTGGCGACTCGACAAAGATATTTAGATTCCTAACGATCTGCGAGCTCCTTGATCGTGTCTTTGGACCCTTCACACATGGCGATGTCACACATGAGAGCGAGTCCTGATTTGCATCAACTGGAAAATCAGAACTAAAATCCAGTTGTGTGTCACTATACCCATCGCCCTCAGATAATTAACGAGGTATCCTACGTACTTAAAGAGCATTTTTTTATCTCCCCCAAAATAAATCAACATGAAAAGTTTCCTTTTCTTCTTCTTTACTTGCACCATTGGGCCAAGTCAAACCTTATGCCAGGCCAACTTTGGCCCGCAAGCTCCACCTTAGGCAGTCCGACTGTGTTTCTATGAAATGAACTCTGCTGGTTTGTTATTATAAGTGCAGCTCGGCTCTGCTGAGTCAGCCACAGGTGATGTCGAAAGACGATTAAAGAAGAATGAGGCAATCTTTGCTGAGAATGATTTATAGGCTGTAATTACAACTTGCTCTAGTTGCATTTCTTATCAAGCTCAGTGATAAGGTTTAATATTGTCTTTGTCTATTTGATGCTGACTTTCGGTTTTACCTTCACCAGTGAGGTGAACGTCTCTAGCTTGGCTTCTTGTTCGACACTTCTGAGGAAAAGCTCGATAAATCTGAGCCCCTCTGAAATAAGGAATGATGATTTGGTTTGTCTTGTGCAACTTTTTTCGTGGCGGTGTCTGGGAAACACCCGCAGACGGATGAACTGTCTGGATGTTAACTGGAAATGTTTTTTTTCCAATAAGCCGTGCGCCTGATTCTCGAAGCGCTGCGCTCTGTATTATCAGCTCTGTGTACGGCCGTCTATCCAACCGTTCGTCCAGTCCTTCGTCAAGTCACTTTTATTTATACAGCCCAGTATAACAAATCACAAGTACTCAGAATGGCTGATGAGAGAGGCAGTCAGCAGGGCCAGCACGTCCCTGCAGCGTCTCTGTGTTTACATCGTGCACACAAACAGTACTGGAGCTAATTAAACCCAACCTGAGCTCGACTGTTTCGCCCCAGAAATACGAACGTGAAGACTGGCTATGATTCAGAGAGACAAAGAGAGCGAGGTCAGTCCACCCTGAAGCCCTTTGAGCATCAGGTGATCTGATGTAGAGATGGATCTGCATATTTCTCTACTTTAAGCGCTCCCGAACAATCTGAATAAAGTGGCTTTACGTTCTACTTGAGGGGCTGTGTGATGGTGCTAATAGCTTCTGCGTGTACGGAGGATAAAGCTCAAATAGTCTCAGCTGATCACCCACTGTGGGGTTTGTATATACACAGAAGGTAATTGAGAGAGCAGAGCATAAACCACACCGACCCAAAGCTTGTGGCCTCGAGCAAATAAAAAACACTTTACGAACTGCCCTCGAGTGCAACGTTAACGTACACGGAAACACAATATATCCACAGCTAATGTAACACCGCCTTCCTGAAATGCCATTCTATTACACCGTGCTCCAGTAAAGAAGCCGTCTAGATGTCTATCAGGCAGAGGGGACGGGGAAATCTGAGAAGCCATAACCAAAACCAATAAGCCCAGCGATGATTATTCAACACCCAGCCCTGAGAGGCAGCTGTCAGGGGGGGATGTAGGCCCGAACGCTCCCCGTGGCTTTGAACCCTTCAGTAGATAGACGAGGCCGGACGGAGATCTAAACTGCCGCGTGTCCCTGCGCACGGATCTCAGACAACAATATGGTTAACCTTCATCTTTTCCAGCTTCAATGAGCCGGAATAACAGCGCTAATGTTTTACACACAGCGGCGACGGGGCGCTCATCTGCCGCGCTCGTCTGATAACCCCGACCCGACCTCTCTGCCAGGGCCTCATCTTCTCAGGAGTTCATGTCAGGGCCAATAATCATTTCACACACTGTTGCACAACACCTCGCATTGTCTCCGAGGAACAAACTGTGCAGCCAGTGACGCATCCACTGTGCCACACACACACACACACACACACACACACACACAATCGAGTTTATAAGTCAGCACATGTTTTAGTAATATTTGAGAACAGAGTTTTACGAGCGTGTGTAACACGGAGCATGTAAAGGCCGAATCCAGCGAGCGGAATAATGAAGCCATCATGTAATTTGTGGGAAAACGCTGCAGCCAGCTCCACTCTGTGGCACCTCATTACAGCGCAGAGCCAGCAGATGGCACCATTTTACTTTTTATATGCGCAGAGGTGACGAGTTTGATGTGCTCAGTCCAGAAGTCTCATTTAAAAACTCATTTAGAGCAGAAGAAAAACTGCACAGCCAGATTTGAGTTATGTTGCACAATGACTGAACCTTCTGACTTTCCCTCAGTGGTTTCAGAGTCAGCGGGCTCTCAGAATAAAAAAAGGTTAGTATGTGATATTTTCATGCACCAGCATGAACAAACTGTATAATTACATTGCACTGTTGCACTGCTTGTTAAACTAAACACTTCTCAAAATCTTTTATTCCCTCTGCAATTCATCTTTTAAATTCTCTGTAGAAGTTTTTTTATTAAATTATTTTGTTAATTGATGATCAAACTATTTATTCACATCTTCTATTTATTATAGATTCCTTTATTCCACTCCTTGGCATATTTTATTGGACTTTATTTTATCGTATTTTATTCTTATTTTATTCGTCACTCATCTATTTTTGTGTCTACATGTAACTGTATGTTTTAGTGTGTGTGCAGGGCAAGCTGTTCAAACAAATATCCCCTGGTGGGATGAATCAAGTTGTCTGAATCTTAAATTAATCTCAGGTTATTAATCAGTTAATTCATTCTGTTGGTGTTAATAACAAAACTCCTGCAGACCCACAGAGAAGCTCTTGTCATTGTTCCTCGCAGGCTGAGATCTTTGAGGTAACTGCTCCCCCTTCTGACGCAGAAGATATCACATATAATATCTCAGTCCACAGTGTACAATAAGTAAATAATGTGATTAAAGAAATATTTTATAAATAATTGGATAAAAAATAAAATTCTTAATGAAAACTACCCAGCCAAAGAAGTTAAAACTTGACACTAAAATGTTTTTAAAGTCTGAAGGGGAAAAGATCAGCACTATTGATTTTTCATCATTATTTTCCATGTGTGAGTTACGTTACAAAGACGGAGAGCAGCAACACATTAAACGTCTAAAACAGTGCAGCTAACGGACGCTAGTAGAGTGATAATGAGAGGAAGTATGAAACTGCTTATTCAACATTAAATTCTTCTCCTTTGTGCCTCTAGGCAAGAACATAAATACAAGTACAGGGTTTAACCATTTCATCAGGTTACATTTTCCATGTTGCCTTGTGACAACGTTGTGCTCATGGTCTGGTTAGGTTTAAAGGTCCTATGTGTAGATTTTTTTAGTCTAATTTCCAACTCCTCCGACACTTCGCCTTGGCATCCTCGAATCCCAAATTGTCAGTGTTTGACTCAAAAATCGACTTTGCTTACAAATAGTACGTTTAAACACAAAAACAAGCTTAATTTGGGTCAGGAAAAGATAATGTTTGAGCTTAAAATACCAGTTTTTGTCACCGCAGACACAGCTTGAGATTTCTGAGGTCTCGTTAAAAACACTTTTCTCGCCACAAACATGGCTGGAAATTGTCCCGAGTTCTCCTTAAAACTATCATATGTTGAAACGCTGACGATGATGTTTTTCTTTAACCCCACTGGAAGTAGAAATATCCTCTTTTTCCCGTGATATTATAAAAGGCAGAGGAAAGCACAAGTTTTTTTGTTATTCGGACGAGTCAGCCCTTTAGAGTGTCTGGACTGAATTGTTCCTTTGTGGTCCTCAAGTGCATATTTCTAAATATTTTAAACTCCTTTTTTTAATGCTGCACTGATTTCGGTGGGGTTTGGATGAAATCCACAAAACATTCTACCATATGTGTTCGGAAGTATGATTCAGCTTTCTGTTATTTTGCGTTCGCTGGGACGAACTGGACCGAACGGGGATTCAATTCGGGGGATTTCAGGTTTTTTTTTCGCACACAAACCAAAATAGAATTATTCCGGGAGGCACTACTGGTGGGAACTAGATATAACATTCAATACATCCCTACCAACCCATCATTTTTGATTAAGGGCATGGCCTGTATCTGATCAATAACCTAATGTTGACCATAAATGGATTAATAGTGGCATGGGGATGGGAGAAAAACGGAGAAACCCCCCCTTGAGAGTGCTCTCAGTGTCCCAGAGGTCTTATCAGTTGCCCTCCGTGTCCCTTCTACTGCCCCATTCGCTGCTGACTGTCACCCAGCCAGATAGATAGAGGTCTAATAGAGAGGCCCGCTTCTGTTAAGTGATTGAGCTGTAAATACAGATTGACCTGAACTAAGACTCTCATCATCTGTAAACTCATTCAACACTCTGCGTCCTCTCCCTCGATGTCTGGGAGAGTCTGAATCATTTCCATCACTGAGCAGGAGGGGGGCATCTCCGATCACGAGATAGAGAGAGTGAGCCACACAGCTCGTAGTACGTGATGAGTGTGTGTGTGTGTGTGTGTGTGTGAGGGTGCTGAAGCGTCAAACGACAGCCCCGAGATGATCTTTCCATCAGCCCCACAGAGAGCGGAGATTGTCCCAGACAGAATTTATGGAAATGGTCATAAAAACGTGAAGACCTCAGTAATGGGATATGTCGATAAAAACCCACGTCGGCACAATCTACAGCAGTTTACTGAGGAGATGAGTGGCCCGGCTGTTAGACAACTCAAATCTAATTTTCTCAATAAAGCCCTGTAAGTCAACAACCCTAAAGGTTCCATAAATCGTGATATACGACAGATTCATCAAGGCCGTATTTATTGTTATGGCAGGGCGCCACCGCAGCGTTAATCCTCTCACTACGTGTGCTCTAATGGAGGAATTAGCCGTTTTTCTGATATCACCTCGTACACACATCAAGTTATTGTAGCTCTGCAATGAGTCAAGACTTTAAAGTTAATGTAATTCAAATGGTTAAAGGACAAACTGCTAACTAGGGTTGAAACATTGAGATTTTACATAACCATCTCAGAAAATATATCGATATCGCGATATTAACAGCAGTTAAAATGACCCATGAAGGACTGAAAACAGGAGGCTGTGTACAATGTTCTGACAGACATTTAAGTTGATATACACTCAAAGTATTTTATATTTTCAACAGCAGTAACGTGGTAAAATTCAAAACATAAGATTCAATTTTGGTACCATGGTATACCTTGACGCTATTAGTAACAATTTATATGAAGGTCCTTGATTAAGCACGAATTAATAGGTAATAATGCCCTTATAAGTACTTATAAGACATTTATTAACATTGATAAGATTATATAACTGTCAATCATATCATCATAAACATGTGTATTGTTTGATTATATGACATTTACTGAGTTTAACTAACTTACCTCTTTGTCATTGTTAAGGTTTGTTTTGTTGCTTTATTCAGATTATTACATACTTTATTATGCATTTACTAGATAACTGTACACTTTGCAGCTGCTGGATCAAAGAGAGCAAAGGCAATCATATAAAGGGCCTGATTACCTGTTAGCTAATTACAAGGAGCTTATTATAAAGTGTTGCGTCTCAGTGGAAGCACGAGTTTGCATTGCGATTCTTGTTTATTTGGCAACGCATATTTTCATACAGTGATTCAGACGTAGGTGTAAGGACGTTAGATTTGGTGTAACATGGTGAAAGCGGTGACAGTGGTGGTGTGAAATAGTTGGAGATGCAGAAGATATCCTACAGGAGAATAATTTGTCATTGGACAGTTGTATTGTGGATGCATCTTTAGTTGAAATGATGTAATTAGGGAATGGATTTTAGTGTTGAGGACAGATTCTTTATCTGTGTCCATATATATGTGACCAAAACAGACACACAGGAGCCTCACAAAAGTATTTCGACAGTGACTTCTTCTTGCTGATCTTTTTCCCTTTTTCTCTGCTGCGAGCGTGGAATCAATAAGGTTAAACTGAAGGCAGCTCATTCTAATTTCAGGGAAGGTCTAGTCATATCTTATTAAGAGCAGTTAATGACCCTCAGCTCGCCCCGCCAGATGATCCCCCAGTTCAACCTGCAAGATTTATTGGTGTGTCAGGAGAGGTATATTTGAGTATTTAATGAAGAATTCTTAATGTGCATTGACTTCTGTAAAATCTGTGAAGCCTTTCACCTCTTCTGGAAGATCAGCAGATATTATGAATTCGGTAATTCTGCATTTAAGTCAATTTCAATCACAACTCCTGGGTGTCGTAGCTGTGAGGATGTGGAATTTGGTGTCACTGCGATGAGCTGTATTTACCTGAAAGACGCTGAAAGTGCTGTTTTAACTCAGACAACAGCCCCCTCCTCCTCCTTTTCCCCCCTCTTCTGCTCCGGAGTCGGTCCTTTAACGGCTGGATGCTCCACATGGGCAGTGATGCCTGCAGAGCCACGCAGGCAGGACGGACGCCTTATGAAAGCCAGCGACTCCTCCCCCTGGGGGATGGAGAGGACCCACACCGTTTTACTAGCACAGAAGGGCAATAAGTGCGAAAGGAAAACAATTATACCCCAATCATTTCCGATTCTTTGGCAGTCACGGGGCCAAAACAGTCTGAGGATGAAGGTTACAGGAGGGCAACTATCAGCACTGAGCGTGTTCATGAGGAACTGAACTTACAAACAGGAATATTACATTCCTCTTCTCCTAGATTTGCTTTATAGGGATGAGTCTAAATAATAAAAATGGCCAAAATGGTTTTAGAATATAGTGCAAAGAACATTAAACTGTAAATATATCATATATCAATATTTTAGTTGGTTAAACATGAAGAAAACTTTCCATAAACAACATGAGTTTTGATTTTGGTTACCACTTTATTATAAAATTATAAAATCTTTGTTATATAGAGCTGCCTCAACAAAATGATCCAGTCGTGTTTGTTGTCGGCTCACATACGTATGAACGTATACCGTCGCTGAAACAGTTGACTTTGTTGTATCATCGTCATAATAGAGTTACTAATCATACATAGCCACAAATATATAAATGACCTCATCACTACGCATCCTGAAAACAGCTGGATTTAAAAAAAGAAAAGTTTTTGGAGGAAATAAGTTGCATCTTTCTTTTACTTACTTTCATAACAAAACTGAAGTAGTTGTTGGCAGGTTTGGGCTATCTCACATGCGTTCAAACTGCTTCCTTAAATGGTCGAATCATCCAACTTACCACCCAAATAAATCTAAAAGTGCCTACGTAGCTAAAGTCAAACAGATCCGACCCTTACAGATAACACCATCATTAGTAAATGGTAACTCTATAGTTCATTTGACTTTAGTTAATAGTTACTTCACTGTTTAGAAACATTGAAAAGCTTTATAAAATATGTATTAAGCATTTTGAAGTAGCAGAGATAGTGTTTATAGATGATTGACAGAGTATTTATTAACCATTTACAAACAATCATTTGCAACTTTACAGTAAACAATCGCTGAGTAAATGTTTTATAAAGCATTTCATTGTTTGCCAACAGTTAAATAACTATTAAGAAAAGTTGATTAATATAAGTTTAACATTTTTTAATGGTGGTTATTATAAAAATACATTTTAGGAGGTTAATAATCCCTAAAATCACCTTTAACTGCTTCAGGTATCCACATGGACCGATGCATTTCTAAAAACCGATACAATAAATTTAAGGTTTATAAAAAGCGTGTTGGATTCCTGTTGATCGCGCGGGTTAAAGTACAACTCAGCTGAACATTTTTGGGTCTTTATTTGAGCGAGTGGTCGTGCTCGGTGTCAGGAGTGCAGCTGCTCTGGGGAAGCGTGAGCCTGGATCAACAGTAATCCTCCTCCCGTGGAGGTCACCGTCTTGTTATCGGAGGCAAAGGTTCCCTCCGCCGTTTTCAGCCCGACTTCTATTAGCAATCTGTTAGCCGCCGCAGTCCATTGAGAGGGAGGACCGGAGCGCGCGCTCCAGGGAACACACACACACACACACACACACACACACACACACACACACACACACACACACACGCTCACAGCACAGACCTTGTTTGATGAAAAAGAACAATTAAGGGAGAAATGAGGGAGAATCATCAGGGGAAATGGCTGATGAAGACTTTATTGATTAGAGCAGCTTCAACGGTCCAGCTCTCACTGTAGCAATTACCAGCAGCCGGTGGGGGCCTCGTGGTGCAGGGGCCCATTTGAAGAGCACGGCGTGGAAACATTTCTGGGACTTTATTAGACAGAACAACACGGAAGAACATTTAGCCTGCGACAAATTTCACAATGAGAGGAAACAGAAGAATGTCGCTAACTTTACCACTAAATCAAGTTTCTTTTACTTTGCTTTAATAACATTTTTACGTGATTTTTAAACTGAATTTTCAGCTATTTAATACCATTTGATCATAATACCAAAAGACTGCAGAATTAGAAATAGTAGAGGTGAGTTTGATCATAATACCAGGTTGGGATCTGCAAATGACAGTGCAGAATAAAGAGGCGTCTCCCTCTCTTTGTCTCTCTCTACACACACACACACACACACACACACACACACACACACGCACATACGTACAAACACCAATGATTAATTCAAATCCCTCGTGAATAAAGCAATAAAGTCTAATGGGGGCACATCTGAGTCAACATGCCCACATACCTACCGCAGAGGGTATCATTCGTTTGTTTGCTCAGCTAAGACAGCTCTGTATTTTCATTTAAATCAGACTGTTGTCTCTTCTCAGACCAAAGAGGCTGTTGGGCGATTGATGTGTAAGTCGACTCATCAGAGCAGTTGTTTAGATTGCAGACGCGTGCGTGCGTGGGCGGCTCGGCGCAGCGCGCGGTGATGGATAGTGTGTAGTTTGAATGTAAGACGAGACGTAGTGGGAATCTCTTCATGAGGTTGCATCTCATTGTGCCACATGATATAGTCGTCATGCGCCGGAGAGGAAGCGAGTGTGCCGGATTGCCGCGCGCAGCTTCGTCCTCGTGGCTGAGATACGGAGTTCAAAGGTCAGATGAGGTGACCTTGGGAGAACCTTTGTGTAATTAAAGGTGAAGGGCGGAGATTTGATGTGAAACGCGACCTGGTGAGGGCGTAAATATTAAACTGACTTAAAGACAAGCGAGGAAACTAAAATTTGGATAAAGATTTTATTGTTATGAGCTTAAACACATAAAAACACATATTATGATCAAATTAGATGTGAACATAAACTGCTTACATGTAAAACAAATCTGAATTAGAATAAAAATAAAAGTAAATACGTAAATAATTATATATGTTAAAGGACAAGTTCACACAAAATGAGAAATTCAGTCATTATCTTTTCCCGCATGCCGATGGGAAGTCCACATTCTGGAGCTTCACAGCAACGACTGCAGTAGTTGAGGACATTGTTCTAAACATGCTGCAATAGAACTGAAGAAAAGAAACACATGAAGCGGCTCCATAAAGCTCGTCTGTGTAATCCAACGCTCAGAGATCCCAAACTGATTAAAAGGTGTTATTCACACCCTTGACACAGGGTCAAGATTATGCACCTACTTTCTTCCTGTTAAAGGGAAGATTTTGGCTTTAAAACAGGCAGGTGGAGGAGGGACAAGCTGCATCTTCTTCAGCTGTTTAGGAGAACGCTTCAACACTGTTTTGCTGTGAAGCTCAAGAAATGCTGATGGAAAGTTGAAAGACGAAGTTTCGTAGTACCACAAAACGTGAGGGCAAGTAGATGGTGGCTAAACTTTTATATTTTGGGTGAATTTATCCTTTAAGTAGCAGTAATAATGGGCAGATTAATTCTGGTTCTTTTCACTGAACGGTAACTCCTGTTTGGGATTACTGTGAGCTAAGTGGTATTGTTTATATGTGCATTATTAGAAAACACCTATTCTTCACTTAAAGCAACATTACGTAGAAATGGGCATTTTGTGGGATTTGGCGCCACACCCACAGTTAAACTATAAAACTGCGACACTTAAAAAATGTTGAAAACTGACCAAACCTGAACTGGAAAAGATAAAAAACGATTGAAACTTTAAGGAAAAAATCTTAAATCTAAAATCCAAATCTGCAAGAGATGTTGCTCAGTGATAAAAGCATCACCTCTGTCGGGCTCTAACGGACTAAAAGACACCAGTTCTCCCGGTAACATCGTACGCTAACACTACAGAGCCGCTGTGCTCTCGCTCTGCAGCTCACTAACTACAGCCGCAACCTCGTGGACTATTTGGCAAGGGCACCGAAACAAAAAAAGAGATAATGGTCAATGGAGAAATATAAAGGGACAAACACAATCTGTTTCTGCACTAGATGGAGATGAATGGGGTTTAATCCATTGCCTTCCATCACACCTACCCAGCCTGCACCGTGGCTGCTCCCCGCTTAACCACAATGATGATTAATCCTACACCCACTATTTATATTTCCTAATTGTAATTAGCACGAATTATCAATTACGGTTAGTGCCTAATTGCCCTTCATAAAGACAGCTCCCCAGGTTTAAACGGGTCCATTTAAATAATGTAACTAATAGCTCTTGCCTTTACGTTGCGGATACATCTTCATTGTTCCACGCGTGAACCGTGATGGTTGCTCGTAATTTAACAGGGCAATCGAGGGAAGGAGTGCAGGTGGCACTGCGGGACTAATTATTGTTAATGAATTATGATGTGACCTTCTCAGAACAATGGCTAATCAATGCTCGCGTTGAGTGACAGTGCGCTCTGTGCAGATGCCAGGGACCACAGAGCCATTACGAGCCGGGCCTCAGTCCCGTGGAAAAACAGGCAGCTGCAGCAGTTTCCTCCTGGTCTCTCACAATATGTACACTCTGCTTTACCCAGCACAACACTCACCTCCCCGTGGCTGCTGGTGGGTGTTTTGTGTGGAGAGGACGAGTCGGCCAAAATATCTGTGTAGCCCAATTTACAGACAGAACAATCTGAAGGCCCGGCCAGGGAATTAGGCCAAGAAAGCTTAGCTTTGTACCCCGTGCACAAAACGCCGCTGTGTTACACCGTTGTTTTGTCTTCCACACGAGTGAATTCTAGTATTTAATGTTCTTTATCATTTGAACTTGAACCACATCAATACTCTCTTCTCTTCAAAATTAAAAGTGAGTTGGAGCTTAAGGAATGGAAATGAGATCAAACGCTCTGATCCTCGGTCCGTCACCCACAGCGATATCACAATTGGGGATCATGATTTTCATTGATTTCTGAATCCATGTATGCCTACAAAGCCGTGTGAATGCCTGAGGAGACTAAAGCATGTCGTGTCGTGTCATTAATGCAGCGGTTCACAAACTAGATCCACCTGGGGAAAAATATGAAATACGCGTGATATTTTTTTGGCTTCTGTCGGAAAAGAGTTGAGAAACACTGCGTTAAAGGGGCAGTGTGTACGATATAGCCAGAATTTTACGTTTAAAACATTCAAAAAATGAACTAACATTATCAACAGAATGTGAAGAAGAAGAAACAACAGTGTGGATGTTATTTTGAAGATGTTTAGGTGGTGTAGTTGCAGAGATGTCTAATGAAGTTGGCATGCTAACCAGCTAGCCCCAGCTAGTCTGTTAGCCCGCTGTAGTTTCAGCTTGCCGATGTATGAAACAGGTGAGTTTCCTCCTTAGTCTATCAAGTAAACAAAATAACTCACAAAATGTCAAGACAGTACGTACTCTGACATCTATATTCCTTACTAAATATAAAAATACAACCGTACCGTACCATACCAAACTCGCTATTAACAAAATAAGACTCACCAACACAGTCTTAGTTTGTCTTTCCACAATCGCTTCTGGTTTAGTCTAAATAAATCCTTACTGAGTAACATGTGAAAATATTCCAGCTCTACACGCTGTTTTCCCCTGATGCTAAATGCCCGACTCTCTGTCTCGCTCCTTTACCGCTTCATCGCTCTCCTGTCCCCGCCTGCCGCGTCTCCTCGTCCCCGGAGTCATAGTCCTGATAGAAGCCAATGTAAACCACCTCTTCCTGGTCCGGGCAGACTCCAGTCAACTGCTGAGGCCACTAGCTCCTCGGCTAACTGAGCTAATTAGCGATCTGCAACCAAAGATAGCAACAGCAAAGAGTATATTCAGCAGCAGTTATCGGATAATATGGTGATAAGCTGCTCCCTATGTTTTTGGAGCTAACTTTGAATCTTGGCCATGTCTTATAAATTTCCCATTTAATGAGACAGGATGCAGAACAAATCAGTGTTTGTCTTCACCGTAGATTCAACGCAACAATGAAACGGAAACGGAAAACAACAGAAGCTTCGGAAGAGCATCGGAATAGATTTTTTTTTGCACATGCACATCCAGCTATAAGCAGGGTTTACACGTGAAAAAAACAAACTGGAGACAAAATGAACTTTCAACCAAACATCTGCGGTCAGTACGTGACAGAAAGTTTCTGGCGAGACCACACTGTGCCGGTTGTTAGTTGACGACATCACCGTTTGAACTGACCTTTACCTTGTTGTGACAGGGGCGCGGTATGACTGACAATGTCCCTCAGCATAATTTACCCCCGCCCCACATCGCCCTCCATCTCCTCTGTGATGCAGTTGACCCCTTTACAAATCACCCCCAACTTTACACATCTGCTGCCTGTCAGCATCTGCCAGGCGCACTCACCCGTCCCGCCCATAATGAAAAACTCTCATTACTCGCCTCCACCCAACAGGTATACAGGCCGTTAGGACAATTACTGGGCAATGCCACTGACCTTGTTGTCAGAGAGAGTCAAACAAACACAGAGGTCTAACTGAAAGGAGGGCCTGGCAGCGAAAAGACCCGTCGGCACGCCGTGCAGACGGGCGACCTGGCAAACTGAGGGAAGCTTTATGCCCGTTAAGGAGGATTGTACTGTATTGATCTACAGCTACACTGCCACACAACAATGCCACCCGCCTCGGAGCGCAGATAGAGAAGAAGGTAGAACAAAAGTGTCTTCAGATGTTACACACAGCATTCAAATGACCAAACTGGGTGTTTCATACGTATTACTGAAGACAGGTCTTTAAATAGTACAACATCATTCGTGTCAGTACAATGTGGAAATCAACCTTCAGAGATACAATCTGATTTGTAATGTATTTAATCATTTGCAGAGATGGAAAAAGTACTCATGTCTTTGACTTTAAGATATAATACGTAGGAATTCCATATTAAAATGTCTAAAACGACTTTTGTTATATATTTTGTTGAGTCATTTACTTACATAAGTAAAGAACTTTCCTCTCCAGCTCCAGTCGACAGTCGACATCACAGTACAACAACCAGGTCATCTCCGTGGATCCCTGCTGCAGTCAGGTTGATAAACAGGCATGAAGATAAATCCACTTTTTAATCCTAAAGGTTGAAAAGTAATCTCTGAGCTTTCCTCCCATTGGTAACAGCTCTGGATCTGAGCAGTGTCTGGTGTTTATTCCTCCAGATGTTTGGGCTCTGCACCTGAGTCATCATCAGCTGGCAAACATGGGGCACATTGTAATTACTTTATATACTGCTGCTTACCTTAATCTATATAATATAGCCTAATTCATTAGTTTATGTGATTAGTTTGAATCTACAAATTAACCAGTGACTAAGTAGCGCTTTAAAATACATATAAAGGAGGACAAAATACAACATTTGTGTCCAAAATACAGCGGAGTAGAAGTAGAAAGTAGCATTACATGGAAATACTTCAGTTTTTGAGTGCTGTGAGAAGGATGATACAGATTTGGGGTTGTTGACTTCTGATATAAGCATATAAAATGTTCTCTGCAAGTGTATACTGAAGTGGAAGGAGACAGACAGGAAGGTAGACAGCCAGTGTAGTTTGGTTCGCAGGAATGAAAAGTCCTGAGTAGTTTTTTGGGGCAAGATGTTTTTCCCAGGTGTCCGGTCTCTGTATAAAGAGAACAGATGTGATACTAGTGTGTGTCTAATAACAATATTCGTGGCTAATATATCTACCCTGTTTTTGAAAAATATGACAATAAATTGAATGTGTATCATAATTATTTATATTCTGTGAGATAATTGTAGTCAAACAAAAACAAATAACCGTGTAAACTCACGCTTATTTCACAATTTCTTCATCTTTACAGAACTCAAAACTGAAATGAACATGGACAAATTATTTGAGTCATCATGTCTCAATTCAAGTTAAGCCACACGACTCTAAATAACATGTCAATGACTTGAGACGACTGGAGTCCACATCTCTGGGCCAAAACATGCAAAAACCGTAAGTGATGTTACTGTATCTTAGAAACCGCTGCGACTACGAAGTTCAGGAATCTGACACAGAGGATCTAACAGCCTCTCTTAACGGCTCACAGGACACTTGCTGCTCCTTTGTCTGAGTCCCACTTTACAGGAGAGTTGAGGAGACACTGGAGGACTTTAGAGAAAACAATAGACACTACTGTCTGTGAGTAGAACTGCAGCTCATGATGCCGCTGCTGCCATTAGACAAATTATCTGACGTTTAGCAGACTGGGGGCAGCCTCCCTGCGAAGTGATGACTTTATTGACCCTGGAGGGAGGTCTTGGATGGAAGTGTGTCTCTCCGGCTCCCCGCGGTGTCTGACAGGGAACACCCCTCGTCTCTGAAGTCTCACTCTGGCCCCTGTACAGACTCTACGCCGAGCCAGCTGCCGTTCCCGCTCTCTGAAGCCTACCTGAGGGCCTCTTTGTCCTCGGGGCCTGTCCCTTTGTCCCGCCGATCCACACAAACAGATGTCCGGCCACTGGGCTTTCTCGTAGGAAGTTGTAAACCTCCAGTGCGCAGTGGGCTCTATTCATATGGAGGGCTACAGTAATGGCCGTGCAAGTGCCATACACATGCAAATGCCGACATGCGGACACCCTGTAGGGGCGGCTTTAACAAATGTTTGACTATGTAACTACTGCAGAGCATGCCGGTCCACCAGACTGTGAGTGGGTAGCAATGAAAACCTCCATGTAGCAGAGTAATCAGCCCGAACTGTATAAGAAACACAGGAAATTGTGAAGGGAGGCATTTAACAGTGTGTAAACACGATCAGACGGAACTACAAACAGAGAAATGGCCCTCGTACCTTCTATCTGTCTGTCTGTCTGTCTCATCCACATACATTGTGTGTGTAGACCTCACAGGCTTAGATGGTAAAATATGTTAATGCTTAAACATGTGTGGAACAAAAAAGAAACACCGGACTGCAGCTATGTTTAGAAGAAAATACATTTTAATCACCGTAATTCCTCAAAAAATAAAAACGACTTATAAGAAATCATACGAGATGCAAGAAGTTAAAATGCAAATAGGTCGTTCAAGGTCTGAGGAGTTAAAGGCAGCTTAACGCGAGCTCTCCTCTGCTCTTGCAGTTACTGGTTTGGCCGTCCAGTATCCAGAATGACTGTCTGTAGCCATCAGCTTTTATCTGTATTGGACACCTGCTGAGAATATTGATCCTGCGCTGGTTTCACCATTTTAGCCATCACCAGGCATCAAGCTTTAAACAACCCCGATGTCGCTTTATATTGAATACTAATAGCAACGACTTGGGAGCCGACTGATTGTGAATATAAATCTATCACCCGAGGTGAGAAAACAATCAGCCGTATTCATGGCGCGCCTGCAATTTAGCTTTGAATGCTTTAACAGTGACGCATTATGGATTCTTTACGTCAGTCAAAATCGCACATCCTTATTTAGTTTTCTCTAATGAGCCGGTGCAAGTGGTTAAAGATTGTTATCATACTAAAACAAGCAAATAAGGAGTTAACCATTTTCTGGATGATCTTGGAAGTATTGCTGTAGGTTTAATGCATCATTCTGAGGGAATTACTTGTAAAACTAAAAATTCTTTCTCCTCTCGGACACTAGGAATGTTCTTAATAACTGTCCTTGTAACCGCTTTAACTCATTTGTATCCATCTGTGTGGTTTCACTGTTACTATTTTATCTGATTTTGGTCTGGAACACAACAGAAATCAAACTAATTTTATATCCAAAATATTTTACAGCTGGTTTAAAGCAAAACAAAGCCGTACACATCTTATTGTACTTTGATGTAGGGTATGTATTGATGTGTTGTGTGTTTTTTATTTTACTGTTTTATGATTCTGAATATTGAAAGCTGTACGTTTTCAGTCAATCAGTTGCATTCTCTGTTTTGGAGCTATGTTAAACTGCATCGTCCCCACTGAATAAAATTCAAATGGCATTTTTCCTTTTCCAAGGTGCAATCCTGGCATCATCGTAAATGAGGGTCACCATCAATGATCTCTCCCAGAATCTTAACATAAAAAACACAAAACAACTATTTTGTCATTCCAAACATTATTTTCCGTCATTTGACTATATTAAAGTTGCTGCAGTGCAATATCATATAGTTATCGTGATATGATGCTATATATTTTCATAGATTTTGGATAGTTAGTGTCGTATTTTCCTGTTTTTAAAGGCTGCGTTCCATATGAGTGATGGGATTTTCTTCTTGTTCTAATACTCCTTGTTACCCACTCAGTCACTATGTCCACATTACTGATGATTGCTCATTAACAGTCTCACTTTGTTAGGATTTTGTGAACCTATCAAAGTCATCCCTGCAATATTTTTTGCAAAAGGATATCGAGGTGTTCGGTAAAAAACGATATTGTTACATTTAGATTTCAAAATACTGAGTTACACATGGTGCATCGTGCTATATCCCAAAAATACTGCAATATTATTTAAAGGCCGTTTTACCCTACGATAAAGGTTTTATTATTAATGACATGAGACACTTGTAGTTATAAATAAGCTAAACTTCTAATAGAGCGGCTACAAACAAAATGTTATATCAACAGCTAAATATAACCTGGACATGTTCTCAGCAGATATCAAGGTGTTTGATTCTCCTGCTCAGAGACTGAACATCTACTCACCTCTGTGCTTAATGATTACTGATGCATCCAGCTTTCACATGGAGAAAGTCTCACATTAATCTATGACTTTATGATGAGGTTGCAACATTCCCATGAAAAGCCAGCAGTTATTAGCCAGCGACCGTTAGATTTCGATTAAGAGAAAGTTTCTGTGTCGCTCGAGGGACCCGAAAATCCCCTCGCGACAGTAACGCCTCTAAAAGAGACCAATTTGTGGAGACAGGGCAGATCTGTGATATGGATCAAGTGCCATCTGTGCCCAATTTACTCTTAGGTCGTCGTGGATTATTGAATTTAATGATATGGGTGATTATCGACGAATGCTTTGAGCCCATTAGGTGGTCGTGTGAAACACTAATAGTGTTTGTGTCACGTGTCTGGTTGAGAGACTGGGAGGACAGACGCTTTAAAGACCGCGCTCCGGTCATCTCACTCGCTGTGAGACTGACAGACAGAAGCGGAGGAAGTCCACGCACAGAGGGATCATCGGCGCTAATCCGGTTTGATGAAGCTTGAAGACGAGAAGTTAACTATGAGAAGTTCCTCTCCACACGCGTAATTACGCACGGCAGCTCCTTTTTTTCCCCCTTCTTCCTTTCTTTAAAGGTCTTTCTCTGTGAAGGATGCTGGAGCCCAGGGACTGTGGCGTGACGATGACGTCCACTCATAAGATTTCCTTCTCTATAATTGATATACTGGATCCGAACAAATTCAACAGCAAACGGGTGAACGAACTTTCCATCGTCGCGGAGAAGTTTCCTGTGCCAAATGCAGAGGGAACAAGTCTGGAGTCGGACAGCGACGCGGGAGGAGATTTCAGAGTTGAGCGCACGGAAGCAGGTAAAGAAAACACACAATTTCAGAGTATAATTCAGCTTATTCATCAAACATGTCACAGTCTGCACTGCTTTGCATTTGTTTTCACTGCATATGTCACGTACTTCAAAACGTCCAGGTTTAAATAAAGATTGCATCATAATAAAATAAAATAAAATTGGAGCACATGAATAAAATAAATCGTATTTTTTAAATCCTACAATAAAAAAAACTTTTTGCTCCACACTCAACAGCCGCAAGTGAGTCGCTATTTTCTATCAGATTTATTGTCATCTCTGTATGACCTTCCCTTAATTTCCAAGGCTGGGTTTCCTTTCAAGGAAGCCACAAAGGCTTGGTCCCAGAGCCCCGGCGTGTGATTGGCACCGGGACAGGCAGGCTAGATAATTGTTTAAATCGTCCCATTGAGGATGCCTCTGCGCGCTTTGATCGATATCCCATTACTGCATCCTGCATATCTCCCTCCAGCACCTTGCAGGTACAAACTTCACACCCCATCCATGTCTGATCCTAAATATCGTTCGATTAAAACTTCCCTTTAAATAGATGACATTTATCGACCCGGCCGCAAATATGAAACTCCATTAGCACGTCACGGCTGAGGTGGCGGGGCTGGATTTGGACGGGATTTCTTTCCGCAACATGACATTTGAGGCGCTGTGTGGTTTATAAATTATTTAAGGATTAGTGACCGAGTCTCTCTCTCTCTCTCTCTCTCTCTCTCTCTCTCTCTCTCTCTCTCTCTCTCTCTCTCTCTCTCTCTCTCCCACCTTCTATGAATCTATGGTCCGTTCCGCTCGAGCGACCTCCGGATCCTAATCAAAGACTTTACAGATGTCAACTTCAGGCCTTCTGTGTTCGGTATTTAAACTGCAGCTCCAACAGGACACACAAAGGTGCTCAGTGGAGAAAAAACGTCTCTCAGGCAGGTGTGAGTTTTCAGTTCGGACACACGACTTGTGTCTGGTCAGGAGCTGTCCTTCCAGCACCACGGCCCGTTTAACCGGTTTGACCTGCTGCTGGACTTCACACGGACACATCACAATGTCCTCAAACATCCGAATAATCAGCTTCAGATCATCAGCTGATCAGTTACATTTTTCAAAACCAGCAGGCTGTGATGTCAAATATTTTTGCCATCTGGATAGTTTCACTCTTAAATACCTGATAAGTGCTTAATGACTTCAAATTTTGTCTGGAGAATTAAATATCAATGACTCAAATTAAAGGTGCACTATGTAGTTTTTGTGAAGATTTTTTTTTTTAATGTCCAAACAAACAAAATCATCACAAACTCTTTGTTTTCATGACTGAATAAACAAACTGACCTTAAAGGACAACACATTTTGTTTATATGTGGCGGACCCTGCCACCTTTCTAGCCTCAAACAGTGTTCTGGTGACCTTATTTTCCTCTGAGAGCAGCTTGTTTATTAAGTAATTGAAAAAAAAAATGTTTCTGAGTTTGTATTACTTCATTAATCTTGTAAATAGTAAAATTCTGTGTTTGAATTTCTTCTCCAAAACTACGTAGTGCCCCTTTAATGACTCAGATTATGCTAAAGAGGTTTGCATGATGTGAGCTAACTCTTCTTTTTTTATTCACAGAGGAAGAACCAGGAGATAAACACTCCACAGCCTCCAGGCACCATGCAGTCGATGCTGCCGACCCCCTTCTGCTCTCCCCACCGGCTGAAACAGTCGACCAGGACGATGGGGAGTCTGCGGTCCCCCTGCAGGACCCCTCACCGCACAAAAGACGACGCCCGGACCAGGCCTGTGCCAAACCCCGCCGCGCCAGAACAGCCTTCACCTACGAGCAGCTGGTGGCTCTGGAGAACAAGTTCCGAGCAACTCGGTATCTGTCCGTGTGCGAGAGACTAAACCTGGCCCTTTCCTTGAGTCTGACCGAAACCCAGGTGAAAATCTGGTTCCAGAACAGGAGGACCAAGTGGAAAAAGCAGAACCCCGGGGCGGACAGCACCTTGCAGCCCGGAGCCAGTTCCCTTGTCAGCGTCAGTCCCAACCCTCCCCCGTGTGGGTCGAACCCCGCCGGCTTCCACCAAACTTTCCCCAGCTTCAGCTCGGGGAACGTGATCTTCCACACGGCCGGTGCTGTTCCGCTTCCGTCCACTGGAGGGCTCTTGCATCCCTTCATGCCCAGTGGATTCGTCCAGCCGGCTTATTTCAATCCACATCTATGAAAGAAGAAGCCGAGACTGACATGTTGCAGCTGGTGACACTGAACACAAAGAAACTATTGAAAGCTGAAGGTTCATGACCCAGAATTACTGAACTGATGCATTAACGCCATGTCATGTCCAACAAACTGAGAAAACCTTTTGTCATGGACCTTTTCCAAAACTTGAACATCACAACAAAAGGCCAAACAAGGGACCTGTGACTGAGCCCGACAGATTATTTAAACATTAATGTTCTTTTATAGCGCCACTATGCACTGACTGTCCTTGTGTTTGCTGAAACACCTGCTCACACCGTCTCTCCGACGGCTCATACACCATCATTTTCTACATCTGTTTGTTGTCTTACATCTCAAACTGTGGCACACTGCGACCGTCCGACACCCGGCTGTGTTTCTACCTCTCGCAGGCTCGCACAGCTTACGTCCACTGCCATTTATACAACAATATCAGTGTAACTTCATTAAAAAAGAGCATAAAACATCTGTGTGTGGCTCGTGTATTACAGAGTAAAAAAAACATTTCAAACGAGAATAAATTGCTGGGCGTTTTGCATCCCTCTTAACATTAATTTGATGAAAGGTTGCATCATTAATAGGTTATTAGTAGTGGTGGATTGTGTCCTTGTTAAAGGGGCTCAGTGGAAATGACTCATATGCTGCCATCTCCTGGGTAACAAGGCAGAGCTGAAGTATTTCAGTCTGTACAGAGACAGAAAGTAGAGTTTTGAGGTACTTAAATATTATACTATGTTACTAAGGTACTTTTACATGACAGTTGAAGTTACAAGTGACTTTGCAGATAAAATTTTCCTCCACAACGTGATGAGTTTATATAATATGCTGCACTCTTATTAGTTTACGAATAGTTTATGAATCCAACTTAATGTGTTAATTATGATGATTCTGTCAGACATTAGATAGATACCACTTTCTAATAAGACTTTATTAAAACATTCTGTAACTTTATTTATCTTAAAATAACAGCTTCAAATCATTTTGATGGGACAGTTTCTTGTAATATTTATAGATCAGCTTTAAGAGATTAATTAGTTAATATCCTCCTGCTTTTTTCTAGCTGGCTATTGAACCAACAATGACAGATGATTTTTGGCCATAACACGACATACTACCTTTTAAGTTGATATGACAACACCGTGGTTCTCAAAGTGAGGCCCATGGACCCTCAGGGGTCCTTCAGGAGGTTCCCGGGTATTCCCAGAACAAAGGGGAATAATTTATGTTTATTATAATTCCATTCATGAATAAGACTTGACATAATGCATGACTATTTTGGTTATTGGTCTCATACACAACGTTTTAGAACCACTGTACCAACAAACAGTTTGTTATTCACACAGCCAGCAGTAATCGATCAACACTAGCGCTGATTCTGAGTTGTGTTTACGGCCACCTGATGAATGTAAGTCCAATATACAGTATATGTACTGTAAATATCTCTTGAGCTGTGCTGTCCTGACTGTTCATCTGCTGTTTGAGCTTGATCAGGTAGCGTACAGTGCTGCTTTCAGAGCTTTTTTTTTCTAAATACAGCTGCCAGCTAAATTTACGAGAGAGGTGAGAGTGAAGCAACGCAGCAGAGAGATAAACAGTGAGATGAATTTACTTTCACGCAAATTTAGGTGATAATTCTCTGTAGATTCGACCACTTCAGAACAGGACTGCAGCATTTGGAGCAAAATCTATAGATTTATTAACAACTTACTGATATTTACAGCTGCAGACCTGATGGATTATTAAAAGAAACCTTTATCAATGACTCAACATTCCTAACGACAGATGATTGACTCACTTTCACTGATGGCTTACAAGAAATTGAGAAAACCTCGACCTTGTTTAAGACTTACTAACATTTCATAAGTGCAGATACCTGACATATTAGAATATGAAAAAGCAAAGATGATTAATTACAGAGCTATCCTGCTTCCAGAACCCAAATGTTGTTCTTATTAGTGGCTTACAATTGAGTTATAAAGCACAAGTAAATACTTTATTTACCATTACAAAAGCCATTAGTTCGATTTTACAAACCCTTAATGAAAACTGCCAATACATGCATATTTAATTATATAAAGGAGTCCCGAAGGGCAAAGAGCTCCTTTTAAATACTTAAGTACATTTTGTTACTAATACTTTAATACGGAGGGGGATGAATAAATCCATGGCCTCAAGTGGAAGGAGTCAATTACAGGAAACCTGACACATTTATTTATCAATTCAGCCTCCTACATTTACACACTTGGTCATGGAGCATACGGATCTCTTCTTTGTAGAAGTCAGTGTGTTCAACCTCCGGAAAAGTAGCCTACGACAGCAATCATGTCACCGTCGCTGTCAAAATGGCAACCGCTGAGCTCCTTTTTTCATTTTGGGGGAAAAGACAGACTGAGGGTGTCAAATCAGGTGAATAGGGGAGTTTCCTGGATGGCAGCCATCCCCACCGGCGACTTGTCCATTTTCTCAGACAGTGCTGAGTTTTTCAATTACCTGAAACAGAAATCCAGCAAACGTTATTAACTCCAAACTTCCTGCATAGTTGAACTGTACCTGAACGGAACGAGAGCTGTGTAACTCATCTCCTTCTGCCTGAGGCCCTTGTACTTTTACTTTTGTAAACTTTTTATTGCAGGAGTTTTACCTGAGTGCTTTACTGTGAATGTTTCTCCCACCACTGATTATATACAACCTTCACTTACATCAAACAACCACACTGTGTCACCGTTTCCTTTCTTTCTTTTGACATGATCTCAGTTTATATGCAGACGCCGGCGACAGAGAAGTAAAAGATCATTTCTAACTCATTCTATTAATTGGGATTTACTGTTTTAGGATGTAATTATCCATTTGATTTACCTATTTTCTTTTTAAAGAGCTTTTAATCTACTGTATATCTGTTTTTCTATGGCTTATAGTTTGTGGCTAATACTTTAGCAATCTATCACATTGATTTTATGGGTTTTATGACCCTTTTTCTTCTCTTCTTTGTGTCTTTCCTGCCCAAATAAATAAATATACGATGCGTGCACTCGGTCCTGCTTTGGTAGGTGCGTGAAACACAAGTTCATAGTTTATGAAGGAGAAGGTGGCCCGTATGCACATATTTTATCCACAGAGGGAGAAATTAAAAAAAATTAAGCCATGCCGCCCGAAGTAATTGCGGACCTCCTGCTAATTCACTGCATTACTGGTGTAATTGGTGCCTGATTCTTGGGAATACGCTCTTCTCGTTCACTTAACTCGCATCTATTTCTGCCTCCGTGTGCAGCAGATGTGCATGACAGATGTAACGCGTCACCCACTGAGCTGATGGAAGACAGCCAGAGGAAGAGGACTACTAAAGAGAGAGCTATAGGTGGAGAGGATGATCAGTGCAGGCCCACAGCGGAAGAGTGGTGTAGGAGAGCTTCAAGCCCCGATGTCAAGCCAGTGTCATTAGTTGACATCTTTCAGGAGTGTGTTGTGATTTCACCACTTTGATCCGTGATGCACTGGTTGAATAAACTGCTTCTGTCTATATCTGCAGACAGTGAGTGTGCCGCTGCCGCCGCTGCTGCTCGGGGAAGAGACAGCAGGAGAGCTGACTGAGAATGGCTGGTAGGCAATTTTCTCCTGACAGCAGTTTGACGGTTAGGGGGCTGACAAGCATCCTTCAATTAGATCGAATTTTTCTCACTGCTGTCAAAAACCCCGGCTGGCTTGTCGCTGCGATGCTGCCGTTAGCGTAGCTGCGAGTTTCTCTCGCTTTTCCGCCTCATGCGCGCAAACATCGACAACACGCATTAATACAAATTTGTTATGCTTCCATTTAGATTTATTAGTTCTGACTGATGCATATGAATGTCACTCCCCTTTTCATTCCAACAAGGCCTGCTGTGCAGCCGAAACTTGACAGTTTTGATCAATATTCTGGAAAATCCAGCACAAGGAACCCATTCCCTGTTTTGGCTTAAGGCAACTGTGATATGACAATATGATGAATAATTTTGCAAGGTGTCTGAGGGGGGTCATTTAAGACTCGGCGAAGAGAGAACATGTTTAAAATTCATGTTGGAGAATGCCCTGGACAAGGTCAGATGTTAATGGTAACAGCGCTTTCATGTCTGTGTGTGTGTGGTGGTGGTGGTACGGGGAAAAAATTCCATCTCCAGCCCCTGTTCGCTGTACTTATCTTGTGCAGAGAAACGAGTAGGAGGCTTGAATAAATAAATTGGAGCCGAGGATTTCCTGGTATGTGTGTGTGTGTGCTATCTTCAGCCGCGGCGGTCCGCAGGGATCCGCGTCGTTTCCACTGAGGTTCACAGGTCGGATGGGGAAGAGCGGGTGGTGCTGTTGGAGGTGAAAAGAGATATAGGGAGAGAGGTTTCCAGGCAGAACACTGTAGGAGTGTTTCATAAGGATACAACCACGTATGCATGCTGAAAAACCGACAGTTTCGGAATCCTCTAATAATTTATGAAACAGTTTTATCCATCCTGATCTTTCTTTTATGATTACTGGCTCATATAATCTGTTAATGTGCACTTAGTACTTGACTCTGTGACATGAAAATAGGCTTTCATGCTGATTTAATCCTAGAAAAGGTCAAGTGCCTGATTGGTCGCTTATTTGAATTTTTATATCTAAAACATCTTAAACCTGCATTGAAATTGACACCATGTGTTAATACGGTGAACTTGTAAGCAAACAGTTGCCGATGTATACTTAGAACAACATTTGTGTTTATTTTGATTGATGAATCTAATATTCCCTCTCCTTCATATGTTCACCAGCTGGTGGATCCATCCAACCCAATTAAGGAAATTAAATATGTGGGTATGGTATGTTTCTTCAAAAAAAGTGCTTCATTTGTACATTTTATATGTTTCATACCTATCATATCTACATTTCTACAATACAGATATGTAGAAATCAATCAATTTCAGTTTCCATTTTTTATGTAGTGACAGTGCTGTTATTTAAAGCAGGTTATGTTTAGGGACATACTTGGTTAGCGTTAGGAAAAGATCATATTCTGACTTAAAGTACCTCATTTGTTGCCACAGACATGGTTGGAAAAGTCCAGATGTCTCTCTAAAAATATCTGTTTTTCCCCTGTGGCTCTGGATATGATATTCAAGTCATAAACACGTGATGTGAACAGAATACAACATGTTCTGTAGAGATGACAATATGGTAAGCAGTCTATCACATGTACTGTAAAAATGTGCGTTTATCAGATGTTTACTGAAACTTTAACTGGCAACATTTTATCCTGGAAACTAGAGAAAGTTCATACTAAATCACAGTTTTGCCAAAAAAACAACGTCAATGCCCACTAATTAGCTTCACCCAGGGCTTTTTACTGCAACTCAAGGGGTTTCTTCTACAAATGGATTTAGACCAGCTGTCATGGAAACAGTAAATTTGTCATCACGACCTCAACGACGACAACTCACGACTGACCAGACTCCATCCTGTGAAGACTGCGAGGTGCGGTACATGGATCTGAAGAAATTAAAACATTAAACACTTCATTTTCCACATTCAAAGTGAGGTTACTATTGTCCAGTGAAAGCTGATCAAAACACAAAACAGAGCAAGTGCTAAAATTGCTCTGAATTAATGAAGCAACACTACAATTTAAGCCTGTTTCTGCCGATATCCAGAGCAGCTTCTAGTGAGGATCCACCAAGTTGGTTTATTTATAAGCCGAGATGGCAGCAGTTCAGATATTTGCACCTACACACATCATGCTGCTACTCACGATTTAAAAACTCTCAAACCATGTGGGCTGTGCAGTCGGGTTTTGTGAACCTTAACTTTGCGAAAATCACTGATTTCACTCTTTTATACGCTGCAGAATACACGGGAACAGTGTGTTGAACAGATCTGGTACGGTTTAAAGATTATGATTAAAGATTCAAATATCACTCTGAGCTCATTATTTGAACGGCGCGTTTTGATTGGAGAGTAGACCTTCATTGTCAAGGTGCACTCCTGAAGGTTTTTCATTATTAATGTAAAACTGCAGCCAGTGCTTTGTGAGCTCTGGCTGTTAGACATTTAATTTAATCACACCAACTTCACCAACTTTATGAATAAATGGGTGCAATAGACTAGAATCAAGTACTAATCTGTTTGAGAACAACACTAATATGTTCCGGTATGCAGACCATGAAATGAAAGCAAAAAGCTGGTCCAGAGAGTTTGCAGACGTCCCGCTTGTGCTCGAGTTGCTGCTCCAGTTTTGCTTGCCGTGACTCGTAGGTGTTTTGTATTTCAGCTGCATCCTCCGGCGCAGCAGGGACCCCGGCCGAAGGCAAGAGTAGATAAAACTGATTTCTTCAGTACCGAGCGGCAGTCGACTTGCAGAAGGAGCCGACTTGTGATGGTCTTTTAATCAGCTATAGGAAGTGAAAGTCAGGCCGAGGTGGCGGTTCCTCGGAGGTTTGAGGGCTTCCCTGTTTGGGAATTCAGGCGTGAGCCGTACTGTACCTCCCCTCGTCACTGGGTCAGTTCAATGACAAACCTCTGAAGTCATGAATGCTTAAATAGCGCCATTACCATAGCGGGACTTGTTGAACGTCTTTGCACAGTTGTTTGGAATATTTACATTATGATTGTAACACCAGCTGTTTCCTTCGGTTAAACCCTTAAAGCTCAGGCACAAATCACCCGGCAGTCAGACAGCCACCGCGCTGAGGAGGAAGAAAATGCCAAATGCTTCACAATCCAACTGCTCCCTCTGTTTGCCCGCAGTCTGTCATCATTTTAGCTGTCTACTCCAGCTGTTACCCGCCATTAGGAAACAATGCGCTGAAATGAGGGCTCCAAGTGTTAAAGGTAGTAAATATCCTCTCTTCCATGTTGTGTTGAGTTGTGTATTTAAATGATCCGAAATGCTTTCGATGAAATCCACACATTTACTCAAAGTAATGGTGCGTTTCGTGTGGACGACTGCCGATACTTCCAGGATAAGGAAGTCGGTGAACGAGACGAAGTTCAAGGGGAATGAAACTCTAAAACGTTTCCTCATCTGTGAACATTTGAGTCACATCAGATAGATTTTTATCAGCAGCGGTGGTTGTTCAGTGGTGTGTACATCAACAGTGCAGTGTGTTTGACATGTTGTTTATTCAGGTTACTCATGCAGTGTTTATCTGCCACAGTTTACTTGACTGCACGATAGACGTAAGCTCGCCTGTGTGTTTAAATTCAGGCAAACTTGACTGAATTCAGCACTCACCAGAGTCTCCGGTTCTTTCTCTTTCTTTCCCCCTCTCTTCTTCGTAACGTTCAGTTCATAAAGTAAAGTAGATTTTCCTCTGCAGCTCCAGGCAGCACTCAACGTTACAGAACACAAACCCCACCGAAAAAAACGGTGTTAAGCACCACGGATCGCTGCCGTAGTCGGGTTAATAAACAGCAGGGAAGATAAATCCACTTTTTAATCCCAAAAGACCAAAAGTGATCTCCGGGTTCTCCCCCTGCTGGTAAATAGTTATAACCTGACTCTTGCCAGATGAATTTCGTTCCGCCTAGCTCCACTCATCCGCCTGGGATTGCTCCATTGGAGATGTGTTTCAGAAGGCTGGCCCTTATCAAAAATCCTTGCATATGATTAGATAAACCACTTGTCTGTCATCTTTATTGATGTGCTGCTTCAACCACTCACAGCGGAGCCATTTGGTAGATCAAGCTCTTGCCAAATCCGGTCGGGAGAAGGGCAAAAACATTGTTTCCAAAAAACAAAAGCCTTCAGAGCTGTTCTCTGATGTTCTTTTAACGAAAAAATATTGGGTAGATTGGACAACACGGATGAAATAGCAGCATCAATGTTGACGCTTGCTTCCTCGATGCGAGCCGCCATTGTTGTCTGAATCAAAACAGTCGCTTCTCCGCTATGTCACATCTATGAAACTCCCGCCAGGCAGTCCTGATTGGTTCTACCTGAAAATCTGGTCCCGAAATCCCTCCCAATGGGAGCGATCCCAGATGTATGTGAGTGGAGCTAGGCAGAGCTAGGTGGAGCTAGGCGGAACAAAATGCATCTGGCGAGAGTCAGGTTAAAATAGTTACAGATCAGAGCAGACTCTGAGGTGACTCGGTGTTGATTCTCCAGACTGTCTGGCTGGCTCTTAGCAGCACACAAGAGACGGTAAACGTATTCTGTTTTGTTTTGATAAGGAACCCCGTAGCGGCAGAAGTTACTTATTGTACGTGTAAATAAATTGCTCACCAAGGTTTCTTTTAATCTATTTCGCCTTCGTTCAAAGAAAGTCAATATTTTGTCTCATTCAGTCGGGCTTTGCTGTCCTTCATCGATTTGCTCCCACCAGGATGAACAATGTGACTTTGATGAAGCAATTTCTACACAGAAGTGCCTCGCAAGAGTCCAAATGTTGCCTGTGAGAAAAAAAAAGTTGCAAAACAATTAAAGCGGCCGCAGCAAGAGCAATTATGATTTGGAGTGAGACTTCAGGAGGCCTAATTTGAACTCAGGAGAAATATTTGGATTACTTCCCAGTCAGGGTTTTGCTCAAGAAAGTCCGGAAATGGCATGCCAGCGTATGAGCGATGTCTCGGATAAACCTCTGGCAGGCAACGCCGATAAAGCCCGCCCGGTCTATCTTCCTCCCTCCTTCGCAAATCATTTGACTACGTGTTGTAATTTTTGCACTCTGGCCAGCGTGGATACACTGATGTGATTACAAGACCATTGGCACAGGAGTCAAGCCCCTGGATGAAAAGAGATTTTCCAAGGAAGAGGCTTTATGGCTTGGGGAATGAATGCAATGTGATTTAATCATGAGTAGAACGAGGGGGGATTCCAGATCCTTGAATCAACTTTAACCGAACTTAAGCACGGCCGACGGGAGTGTGTTTCCCATCGTCACTCGCAGATGAAGCTCTTCTTTCTATATTAAATCTCTCTAACATCTGATCAGCTTGGGCCAGTGACAGAGACGTCCTCTGTCAAATCCTCTTGTGAGTCCGCTGTAAAAAAAAAAAACAAGTTCTGTAAGAAGTCTTACGCAATCGTCTTCAGTGAGAATATTGAAATCCTAAATAAATGAATGCCCGAGCAGAGTCGCGGTATTGACGAGCCCTCCGGTCACAACGGTTCCGAGCGCTGCAATCATTTTCCAAACTTAGTCTCATTGATGATCTCTGTTTAGTATTCTCTTCGCCTCTCCGCTCCCCAAACACTGCGGCTTTACCAGATGTGTTGTTTCACTCATCTGATGCATTCAAAGGTCAGCTGTGCTAATAACACAGAGGAGGACAGAGCGCTGTTAATTACAGTCTGTCTCAAAGTCAAAGACCGCAGTGCTGCAAGAGAGCTCGTCCTCCCTCGCACACACACACACACACACACACACACACACTGATATACATGCACACACAGCTCCAACACCCTCATTACAGGACATTATCTCGCAACGGCTGCCGTGTGAACTAATGGCCGCCTAATAAACTCCGCTGGCCGCTTTCAGATTTGGAGAAGAGATGCAACAGTCTGCAAAGCACAATTTCTCAATCTGTTGTTAAGAAATTCTGTTGAAATCCCGAGGTCTCCGCGCTGGCGAGCGAAAACACTCCAAGGTGAGCTGACATCTATATATCTGACTCCGAACGGTAGAGACGGAGGCAGAGAGCAGGAGGGGAAAATTTCATACTTTTTAATGAGCCTGGCTTCCCCTTCAAGGATCTCTAATAACGGTACGAAAAACTCTTTTTCACCGCGAGGAATATTTCTGCAGGCCCGCGAAGAAAGCGGCAACTTTTTTCCGGAGACAAAGTTTAGGAGTTTTCATCAGTAAAGAGGCACAGAAGAGGAGAAGGACTTCAAGTATGTGAGTGAAAATAAAATGTCATAAAGCTCTTTACATGACAATAACATAGAACAGTTCCATATAGTGACAGATGTAGAGGAGTAATGGCCTCCTGAGCAGAGAACGGCGTCACGCTCCCTTCATGTGTTGTAATCTGAGCGTCTCTGGTCTTTGTCTTGATAGCCGTGCGAGTGTGTCAGTCCCTCTCTGTCCTCCCCACATCTGTTTACAACATGATGGCCTGGTTAGAAACTTACTCATGTCATAGCTAAACCGTATGTTTCTGAAAACATGTGAGGGAATATGCAATAACACAAACTTGATTCATATTTGATCGGCACTGCCTTATTTGAGTTTCGTGAGCAAGTGTGTGTTCAAAAGCTCCTCAACCCATCTTCATTGAGTTCTGGCCCGAGAGTCTAGTGCTCCAGCGCCTCATTAGTGGGAGTGAATGTCGTATATTTAACCTTTAAAACCACAATACTAACCCAATTATTATTCAGTCAAAACAACAAAACATAATAACAGATTAGACAGCCAAAGATAAACCACTACAAGTTAAATAGGCCGAGGTCATGATTCACAGTTTAAAGGGTGCTTGCAGGAACCTGTAATAACCCGTTTGTATGTCCCCCTGTGGGCAAAGGAAATAACTTGTGAACACAACATGTCATCACCATTTGAGTTATTATGGTGAACAAGTAAACAGAGTTACTAATTTACACAGCCAGCAGTTACGGAGCGAACTCATTCATCTGGAACATCAGCGAACTAACATGAGGCTGATGGGAATGACATCTGTAGATGGTTCTGGACGAAAAGTTAAAGGGGCACAAAGAATTTTTAAATTTACAATATTATTGTTGTCAGAGGAAAATAAGGTCCCAGAACACCGTTTGAAGCTAGAAAGGTGGCAGGGTCCGCCACATATAGACAAAGTAAAAGAGTATGAAATTGTCCTTCGAGGTCAGTTTGTTTATTCATTTTTTTTTCAGTCCCTGAACAATTTACTTTGTTTAGGCACAAAAAACAATCAGTCAATAAAGATCTTTCTCCTCTGATTAACATTTCTTCCCCAAAACTACACAGTGCACCTTTAAGGGAAAGTTACGTTATAATGCATCATATGGGGGACATGAACGTGTGAACCATCTTTCATTAGAAATTCATCCAAATGTCAACTTCTGGCAATGCAGAGGGAAAGTCAAATGATCATGAAAATGAACATGAAATGGTTCATCCTGCGTGGAACATGAATGTCTGCACAATCCAGAAAAGCTCCAAAAAAACACAAATATGTTTCAACTTTATATTTCCTCATGTTTCATTTTTTATAGACTTTTATTATTTGGCTCACCTGGTTCTGTTTTCAGCTGCAAATTGTCCAACTATCCTATATAAAAATATCTAGTTTTGTTGCCTCTATGGCTGGAAAATGTCCCAGTGACTCCCTCAAAATATCTGATAGTTTCACGCTTACAAATGTTGAAACACTGTGTCTAACATTGATCTTGTCACTTTGCTGTCACTCCACTTCCATCTCCTTCACCTCCTGTCATGTAAGTCAACTTTAATAGGCTATAACAGAATCGTCCGGTCCAGTTGGGACCAAAGTGGCGGGCCGACCGACAGACTGACATCGCTACCCCTGGAGTCATAACGTCATTTAATGGTGTGTTTGAATGAGAACATCTATTAAACCACATCTGACACATTCAAACAGATCGAAAGTGATTCAGGTGAGTCTGTGGGGAAATCTCTCAGTCAGACTCCATTCACACACGCGGCTCGTGCGTCTGTTTGAGATGTGAATAAATCACAATCAATTTAACAGGAATTAACAGCAATTAAACTCGGAGTCTCATGCATATGTATGCGCTCTAAAGGGGAGGCAGTTTATTCAAATGAGACTTTATCTTCATAGAGCAGCGTCAGTTTCCCAGGGCAGGCGCTTTCACTTGTCACAAATGAACCATCTCACCTCTTTACAGTCGCAACCGGCGGGAGCTCCAGAGATGAACATCGCGGCAGCCCTCGACACTTCATTCCATTTCTCTTAATTTTTTTCCTTTCTGTTTATTCCCCGCAAGAAACAGATGTCATGACGAATGGGGAGGGGGCTGGCTCCCGACAACAGAATTAATTTCCTTCCTGTAAAGAGGAGGAAACGTGTCAGCGGCAGGGCCTACTAGAGAATACTCTATCTCGTGTGAGGGAGAGCGGCGTGAAAGGATTTCATTTCATCATGATAGGTCCTTTCACAGCGTTAAACTCATCCCGGCTGATAAATACTGTAACTGGCACTTTGCATTTGTGGAGACACTTTGTTGTTTGGTGGTGTCTTTTCTGGATTCAATGACAAACTTGACAAAGTGGTGTCACACTTGAAATTCACAGTCTAATAGTATAAATTCATTCTGAGGTATAGAAGACGTGATAAACGTCGGCCTTACAGAGGCAGAGAGTGGTGTCTTGTTAGCAGTTAGTTGTGTAGCAGAGACGTCAGCTGTAGACGAGGCATCGACTTGATGTCAGTGTGGATGTATTAAATCCGTTCCTAATCTGAACACATATGTCTGTTGTGTTTTTAGTAAAGGATACGGTGAGGTTTATAGATACACACCAGTGTTTAATGTTTAATGTTACCGAGAACATAAAACTCCATTCAAAAATAAACAATTATTGAATCATTTATTTCTGATAGGAGGATTTTTAAATACATTTCCTTTAGAATATGGAAATGGCAAAATGTAAACAGTAAAACAAGGTCAAAATTTGCCAAAATGGATAAATTGGAATAAAGCAACATTATGTAGTAATTTGTATTTTGTGCGATTTTTGCACAACTCGGCAGAACGCAAAGCTAACGTGACCTGAACCGGAGATGACAACACCTGACTGTAACATGCTGCCAGCTAAAGCTCTGTTGAAATGCGCTGACCTCGTTTATGATTAATTAAAACTAGAAAGTCAATCACAAGCCACATCCCTTAGCAAGCCAGCTAATATCACCTCTGGACATGTTCTTGTTGGTGAGTTTTCCGTCAGGGTGTCGTAACATTTTACTTGCTTGTAAAACTTAACGCTGCCGGAAATCGTTTATTTCCTCTGCGATTCGTCCTCTTAAATTCTCTGGAGATGTTTTTATTGGTATATGTTGATGCATATTTTATTCCTATTTTATTTATTAATCATCTATTTCATGTTACTGTATGTTTAATTATGTGTGCAAGGCAAGCTGTTCGACAAATTGTCCATGGTGGGATTAATAAAGTTGTCTGAAATCGGAAATCTGTTCAGCAGCTCTCCATCTGTCGTGCCGCCTTTTATTTGACGTGGCTGTTCCCCAGCAGCTAAAAAGCCAGCCTAAGATTTACTTGTCTCCCGCTCTGTCACCGTCTCTTTGTCTCTTCTCAGCGTCCTCTTTGGTCTCTTCACCTCTGTCGTGACGTCCCTCGAGGCTGCGGAGCTCGGTTCTGTATTTACCCGCACGTCTGGGCGAAAACCACCTCGACCCAGTGGTCTAAAGATGCCGTCACAGCGGTGTCAAGACATACGCTCTTTGGCTTTGTTTTAAGTCCTCTAGGCTAACAGAGCTAACTTGTGGCTATACAGTGTGCAGCACTTACAGGTTGCTATCAGGAAAATCCATAAATTACTGAGACTTGAGGCAGAGCAGCTAATGGACATCAGAATGGGAAAGAAGGGAAGTTTCTTCCTTAGAATATTATCTGTTTTTTATCAAGTCAGTGATAGTTGGTGCTGTGTGTGATGATCTCACCCTCTCACTGAAGTGACAGTGCAGAAACAAGCAACAGGGGGCCTGAGTGGCTGAGACAGAGACAACATTCACCCTGTTACACTAAAAAGTCACTGTTACATTAAAAATGATCTTCACGCTGTTATTTCAAGACGAAATAGTCACATAATGTTGCTTTAATATGTGATCTGTATTTAGCCGTGGAGTGCAGTTCAGTGTGTCTTGTTGTTTTTATCATTGTGAAACAGTCTCGCTGACTCCCACAGGATGAGTCATGACGACTAATGCAGAAAAGACTCTCCATTAGTTCAAAAGAACATTACGATCATCATTTAAAAAACCAGTGCAGCGACCTGTTTTCTCCGCAGGTGACATCTGTTCCGGTAATAACCCAAAGTGCTGCAGCTGTTACGTCACCGATAAACGTCACCCGGTTGCTCAATACTGCTTTTTAAAGAACACGCATTGAAAGCCGTTGACTGAACGCTACGCCCTTTCTCCGAGTCGCTCGAGGCCGTACGGTGTCGCGCTTAAGTGCCTTTTTCAAATCTTCACCACAAAGGTATGAAGATCCAGACAGAGATGAAATAATAATGCGGGGATCATATCGAGACTGGAGTGCTGCCAGGTATTCAAAGAGTGAGGGTTTGTGCGTGAAAGTGAAACGACTGTGATGCAGCCAAATCAAATAAAATGGACCATTTACAGGAAATGTGCATGTTATGGTCCTGAGTTCTGTGGAAGTTCTTGAGAACACTGGACCACTGTGAATGAAAGTTTTGATACCCTGTTTCACAACACCACACGACGCCTCGCTGCACATGTTACTCTGCTTCACCCACCTGCAGATATTGTAGTATTGGTACTATTACTACTGCTTGCAACCGGAACTATGTAGGTGGCAGCTCTGCTTTGTTTGTTGCTGTGTGATCGCTCGCTGGTTCTGGTTTGGACTGGATTTAGAACATCCTACAAGTCCATCCTCAGTTAAAGAAGATGGATGTTATATTCCTTGTCCCGAGTCATCCTTCCCTCTGACGTATGACTATCCCTTCTGGGTCGAAGCTAACAACGTTTGCTCCGAGGCAGGGGGGGACATGAAGTGCAGCTTAAACGTTACAAATGTAAGTAGTGCTATAAAAGGATAATGAAACAGTAACTCAATTCTGAAAGTCCAAAACAATGCCACTGAATCATTCCTACTGAAATGTAAATAATCTTCCCACAGTTTACTCTTCAGCTTAATAAGCAACAGAATCAATACAGTGAACTTAAAGGACAAGTTCATCCAAAAATTGAGGTCATTATCTACTCTAACCCCATGCTGATGGAAAGTCAGGTGAGGTTTCGCTGTCCGAAAAAACAATTCGGGAGCCTCACAGCAAACAGCAGTTGACCTAAACAACTGAAGTAGATGGGGACAAAAAAAAAGTGGCCTACAACAACAGAAATCTATTTAAAACACATTAACATTGACAGTGGCGGATGCAAGATGTTTGAGGGGCAGGGGCCAAAAAATAAAAAAAGGGCACTAGCTGTTATGAAGATGTCGAAATGGTGCGTGACATTCATGTTACTTGTATTAATTTGTATGGTCAGGATAACATGTATCTGATCGTTAGTAACAAATCATTTACAGCTTTGGGAGCGTTTCGCAATGCAGCAGGCAGCAAACTGGAACACCAACATATCATAGGTCAAAGCAGCCACATCAGCTACAGTCAACAACAGCAAGGAGAGGAAGAGAGACCAAGACTCCATTATAAAATCGCTCAGTTTTGTGAGTTGTTGAGTTCGGAGGAACTTTCTAAACTTTGTGAACCGCTGCTTCTGACTAAATTTTAATTATTCGGGCCTTCTTGGAAATTCGGCATATGTTAGCACCTGGTTTTAGGGGGCGCTGCAGCCCTGTCAGTTCCTGCATCCATGCTCCAGCGTGCAGAAAAGGCACCCTAGAGGCCACTTTATCACGTTTTATCTACCACAGGGGCATCCAAGAGGGCACTTTTGCAGCAATTTTTTGTAACGTGGGCACCGGGGGTGGGTTGGCGGGTCCACCTGTGCTTATTTACAGCCTTGACGTATGGTCAACCTCGCACACTCGCTTTAGACAGGACGCATGCTAACACTTTTAGCTTGGTGGCTAAAGTGAAGGGTGTAAATTACATCTGGACGAGCTGTGTGGAGCCATTTTTTTTTTTCTTTAAAAACAAGTTAAGTGTTAGGTCAATAGAAACGCTGCTTTGTTGTGAAGCTCCGGAAATGTTTTGTGGACTCTGAAAGCTGGGGGGCGAGTAGATAATGACTGAATTTTCATGTGTTCAGGAACAAAGGGAACAGCTTTTCTCCATCTTCAGCCGCAGATAACATCGCGCCTTCCCGGGCTCTTGAATCCCATCAAAGTGAGTGTGTCTCAGCATGTCCCCTGTGACCAGCAGGACACACCTTGAGGAAGTCTAATCTAACCACTCATCATGCAGAATAAAAAAACACACTGAGGTCGACATGTAGATGAAACTGACTGGTGCTGCTGGTGTTTCCTGCGCTGCTCCACACGCGCACACCTCCTCCTCTTCTTCCTCCTCCTCCTCCTCCTCCTCTTCACTCCGTGTTGCGCTCCGGCAGGAGGCAGCTCAGTCAGTCAGTCCGTCAGTCAGATGGAGACTCCGGAAAGTCTCGCATTTCCGCGACACAGCGCTGCCTGCGCTCGTCTCCATGAGCACCGCGCAGCCTGAGGACACAGTCGGGTCCATCTCTCCACACCTGTCAGCTCCCTCTAACCGCTCTGATTGGTGGTCAGCATGGCTCGTGAGCGGCACCAGAACAGGCGCGTGTGGTAAAGCGACCCAACTCCAGCGTGAGTAGATCTGGCATTTATTCATCCGTTTATTGAGTCGATTATTACAAAGAGATCGAGGAGAGGTAAGGATTTTGTTCTATAGATTATTCCTTAGCTGAATAATGTTTTTGTTCATTTCTTTAAAACGATCCTGATGTGAAACATTTCAGAATATTCTCTCACAAATGCACCTTTTATTTTATAAAATAATCTGCTCTCTATCTCACATTTTAGATGAGTGTAGCTTTATACAACTTTAAACTCCTTCAAAGATTAAATCACAGCGTACAAATTCCCCAATAAGCGTCAGAGATGAGCTTTAAAGCCCCCCAGAAAGGGAAACTATGTGTTTAAGTCTCTGTAATTCCTAAAACTAACATCCTCCTGGTTGAATTTTCTCCCTGGCTGAACAGCTGCAGAGTATCTCAGTGTCATGTCTCACGGGGGCCAGAAAGACTCTCGATCTACCAGAGATTCAACCACAAACAAGGCAGAGTTATGAGGCGATGGCTGTAAACATTTGCACACACGCTCCCGACGTCTTACTTATCTTGTAATTATTGTTCTGTTTATTGTAACACAGCACTGACGGATTCCTCATTCCTTCCATGATGCCTAAATGGTTTCTGTGGATTCTTCGGTTTTTGAAGTCTCGGGGCCGGATACGTGTGAGAGGTTTGCGCGCCCGCTGTTACTGTTTGACATTTAGTTCAATTTCCTCCCCTGGTCGAGTCCATTAAGAGGAGCTGCGTCTCTGCTCACAGTGCAGAGCGGAGGTCCTGACAGGTAGGCGGCTGACCTTTTGGACAAGCCTGCCTCTGTGGACGCTCAGTGCAGCTTCTAAATCACTAAAGTTGTATTTTATTGTTAATTGGAGGGGGGGAGCGAGCGAGAGAGAAGGTGAACTGTAGCACCTTTCCACGCCCCAATAACTCAAGGCGACGTTCGGTCCCAGCCACGCAGTCTGCCCGCTCGACCGGGCAGGAAAGGTTTTAGGTTGCCCCCTGAGTTTGTGGAACAAATGTCGAGGGCGGCTGAGATGTCAAAGCCGTGCTTCTCTTGGCAGGAGCTGTTGTTGGGAGGGTTAGGTAATGGTAAAAGTATGAGAAGGGAGAGAGAGTTGTCCCGTATCAGATTGTTTAGACTGGACTCCGGGGGTCCACCACAAATGGAAGAAGAGAACGGAGCGCATTAGGAATGCAGGAGGGATTGCATGATACTTAAGTGTTCTGGCAACAGCTCCCAGCTTCTATTCTCGGAGTTGGTAGTTTTTAACCTCAGATGACGGCGATCCCTCAGAAATGCGTGATGGGCTCTGCATTATTTTCTGACACGCAAAACTGTTTCAAGAGAGGAAGCGGTCAAACTTTTCATCTGCATCTTTCACTCCCTTGTTGTTCTGCTCGAGCTGTCCTGCCGTTGAGTAATTTTCCCTGATGGATGATGTTTTTCACTGGGATTTGTTTTTCTGCATTTGTTTTTCCCTCTCCGCCCGATGATTTGTTGTTTTCGATTTCAAAAAAAAGTATCCTGTCTCTTTTTCATCTGTCAAAATAGAGTTGTTTGGTTGAATTTGCATGGACACAAGAAAAAGAAACTGCGTCTATAACGTGTGACAAAGTAACTGCCTAATGTGCTCATTCACACCACAGTATAAGCCATCGTGAGTATGACTGCTTCAGAAACTGATGTTATTTTTAAGCGCTAAACATTTTTATAACAATACACCCACCATTATAACTTTACTATTTAAACACCGACAGCGATCTCTGAAAAGTTCAAGACACGCATTAAATCAAAACGTCCACAATTAGCTGCATACGTGCTGCAGCCCTGAATGAGAGTCTGAGTCATCAGCCAAGACTAATATTTTCCCGAAAGTATAAAAACAATTACATTGTGGGATCAGGCGGTGCTAAAGGGGGAATGTATTCATAGAAGTCATGAGTGATTCATAAGATATAATTATGTTCATGACACGCAGTGATTACTGGCTTAATTATAAAAAGGTTTTTAAAATTAGAATTATTCATTTCACACGTATAAACTTTTGTGTTTCACCTCCAGATACATATTGAGCGTGTGAACAGCTTTTGGCTCGCGAGGGCCGATAAAGAAACCCGACGAGCTGCGACACGTCATGCGGCAACGTTATGTGTGTGCAAACAGGATTAACAGTAGTAGGTCGTCACACTCAATCAAAGGCAGCAGCAGTTGAGCGCCGCTGACAGGTTCTGTCTTCGAGCGTTTGTTCCTGAATGGCAACCAAATGAACTCCTGGTTGTGACTCAAGAAATACATGTGTCAGGTCGGTGGAGAACATCAAGCCGCGGGTTGCCAACCGAAGCCTCAGTCGAGCTTTTGCCTCTCGGTGAATAACATGAACAGGCAGGGGAGTTCCTCTTTATAGACCGGAAAGAAAACATTCAAATCGACATGCTCAATCAGGTTTTCAATAATCTGCGCTCAAAACTGTTTCTTCGATCTTGTGGTTAGAGCATTCGGTCCTGGCAGATACAAAAACTCCCTGTGGTCCGGATTAATAAGCCTCATCGTCATTTTTTAATCACATGAAATTCAATTTAAATGAAACACCTTTTGTAACATTGCCCAGGACACGTTAAAAGGATGATTCTGATGTTTGACAACTTTGATTTGGAGTCTGTCAGTAAACACATAGTTAATTGCTGGCGCCTGGCAGCACAGATGAAACAAGAAACACAGGGATTTTTTTTTCAGTAAAGCCAAAGGTTGGACTTAAAGGTGCAATATGTACAGAACTGGCCACCTCTTAAATTCATACTGCAAACAAACAGCGGGTCTTTATTATTCATGCTCGATGATTCAAAAAATATAGAAGCCAGAAGAACATTTTTTGTGGTTCCATCCTTGAACATAGTTCCCTCAGTCCAGGTCTCTTACAGACTGAAGTCCTGGTTTCACTTTGACTGACTCACCTGCAATTTTGGGTCGGCTCACTTTTGGTTTCAACTCCGAAAAAAAAGTGCCTTCACCTGGCAAACCTGTCTGATTGTTGGACTTTGATGCCGCGTCTCAGATGTCAGCCGTCACTAGCAAACGGCCACAACTCTGAAACCACAAGCTGTAATAAACTGGAATTACCCACAAAAGGCTGCACTGCCCACCCAGGAAGACCTCAAATCCACCTCTTTTCCTCAGAAGTGCACATTCCTTCTCCCTCGTACTCAACAGTAGAGCAAACGATCGAGATGCTGGCTGCTTGTTATTAATGTCACGTTGGTTTTAAAGCGCTGCCAAGGCAAACAACCTGTTGCTATTAGAAAAACACATGGACAGATATATACACTTACACGCATGCACATGTACACAGTTGAGCTGAGGACCACAGCTGCGCTCCAGATGTCAAGGTGGACTGTGGTGACCCGGCTGATCAAGACAGACACAAATATTAAGCTAGAGGTTTAATATTTCTGGTGCTTTCTTCGCGCATCTCTGTTTTGTTGAGACTGTAGCGTTGCTTCAACTGACTGCTTGTTCAAAATTAAGCAGCCAGAGCGTCTCTCTCTCTCCAGCGACAGAAAAATCAACCTGCTCATCCATTTCCTTTTAGTGCGATGTGAAAAGGAAAGGGAGGACTTGTCCAGAATCATGAGACGGATGAAGTCCACTTCCTGAGATATTTGTGGTTTTAGGGAGCTGTTAGATTTCCTGCCAAGATATCATCCCTAATCTGATTGGGAAATAAAAAAAAATCCTGATCTCTGAGAACCCCCCCAGCTGGGAGTAATTGTTGTTTTCTGTCCTTAAAATTACTTTGACTCCTGGCTTCTTTTTCATCCGCATGGAGAAAGTTGTATTATTGCTTCAGTTTGGTATCCAATCCGTCTTTGTTTCGCTTCCCCATCAGCAGCGAGCCTGTTTTATTTCCTTTTGTGGCATTGGTGCCTCCCATTTCCCAGCGCTGGGATTCAGCCAAGTTCCAGTCCCAGAGTGTACTGTACAAGGTCAGGGTGTGTTTACACAGTTATAAACACCAAGACATGATTGGAACATGTTTCACGAGAGGCGAGAATATGTGTGTATGCTGAGTCCAGGCTCCCGGGACTGATTATCTGCTCACTTTCATTGATTTTTGCGGTCACGGTGGATCATCTTTTTTTTTTTTTTTCATAATGTTGATGCTTAAGAGAGATCTGCATACGGCGTGCAGCATTTCGCCTCTGCAGGGATGCTGATTTGTTGTTCAGTTGTTATCTCGGTATCTGCAGCACAGGAATGGGTCGAGGCTGATTGGCATCGTTTTGCCGTGAAGGGTAAAGAGAGAGGGATAAATTAGACGGTGCAAGACGAGGAGGCAGTGCGTAAGGAGCATGCATTTATAACACTCCAAAGAGAATTTCGAGCAAATAAAGCAGACGCGTGAGAACCCATCTGAAGTCAACGCAATCAAATTTTCATATTCTGTCACCTTGACTGGAAGGAGAGGGAAGAAGACACAGGCCTGCAGTTTGACAGCGTAATTGTTGATATTTGCCAACGGCACAAAAGGTTGAATGCTAAATCTGACACAGCTGGGGATAATCAAAAATAACGAGCTTCATGGTTTGTCCATTTAACCGCCACACGCTGCTGATAGGATGGAGCATTATCACTTCAGCTTAAAGTATCGTTAGTAGAACTCAGTTGGAGGTGTTTTTCACTATAGGTGCAGTGGACACCAGACAGAGCGCAAAGACCCGGGCTGACGCAAGTGCTTCAAAGCTTCCACCGTTGCCATGGTAATCGACGTCCCATTAACTATTCGTAGGAAGGAGATGTTGTGAGAGTGAGACTCGGAGCTGGCTGAAGTAGCTCGACCCTCCACGCTTCTGTCTGCACCGCACTCGCTCATCAAGCCGACTTTTGAGACTTTGAGTAGACTTTGTCGTCGTCTTTTATTAGACTCATGATGACAATAATTAAAAGCATATAGGTAAATGATTAACACAAGTTTGATGGCTTGGGTTATCATTACATTTACTGTAGATCCTAGAGGAACAGTTCACATGACTTTGGTGATTGTTTGACTTTTCACTTTTCGCTCCACCTGCATGGATTCATGGTTCCCAGATGATGCATGCTAACGACTTTAGAGATCCACTGACTCTTCCTATATTGGAATGATGAGGTAGACATTTTTTGTTCTTTATTGGAATTTCTCAACAACTGTATTACAGTTTGCTGTGGAATTTGGTGCAAACAGTCCTGTTCCCCAGAGGATGAATTCTTATAACTTTGATTGCCTGTCCTTTCGTCTATCACCATTATTGGGCCATTGACCAATGACTTTATCATCAGTCTCAACTGTATTTTTTTTATTCGTGCAAATTAGCAAATGTTGAATCATGCCAACACACGCAGCTAAGTACTTAACATTGTAAAAATGATATAGTTTTTGTGCCTAATAAAGGGCCTTGTTTTCTAAGTCTGATCTAAATGATTTTAAATCAAATGAAAATGGTAACTTTACAAATTTTCTCTTGCAAAAAAAAAAAACAGAAACACGGCAACACAAGGAGCAGGCAAACATGACAAATGACTGGACAAAGACTGAACCAAAGACTTAATACAGACTAAACTAATGAGGGGATGAGGTGCAGGTGGAGTGAGGCAGAGAAAAACAGATGAGGGTAATGAGTGGAAAAACTGTCGTAACAGGGATGGAGCTGATACTGTAGGCTGGAAAACACAGGGAACAGGGCTGAGCTCATGACGGAGGTGCAGTGCAGGTGTGGCTGGAAAGCAGACTGGGGAGGAGCACAGGGAAGAGGGCTGATCAGACAGATGGAGGACAGGTGTGGAGGGAACATCAGGCCGGTGAGGAGGAGAGGAACAGAGCAAAAGACACCTCAAACACACACATACAATGAAACTGAAATGACAGGACCATGACAGCTTGTATGCAGTATTGTTGTATGCCATACAATCCCATGTTGGAATGACCATTTTGATACTCATTCATTCATCAAGTCTTACATGAGTTTGAGTGAACGAGTGGCAGTCACAGTCAGGCTTCTCACCATGATTTAAAATGCATCGATCATCCAAAAATACATGGAAGAGGTTTGATATAGCCTAAAATAACGAGCTGCACTTGATACGCTCAATAACCTGTGACCCAACTTGCACTTTATCATGTCAGCTTGGTGACATAGGTATGATAAATAATGTCAAAAAGATTTGATAAGGATTCAGAAAGAAGGTAAACAGGAAGATTGGATTTTAAAAACAACACAACGTAGATTTTCCACTTGGAGTTTGTTGGCTGTGCTGAAAAAAAAAATAAGCTCAGTCATGGTTTGATGATATATGCAAACAGCAGAGGAGTGGAGTTCATAAGCTTATTTATCATCTAGAGAGGAGACCTGGTTAATATGGATTGTAATTAAATGTAAGAAATAGCAGCCTTGACCTCATGGTTGGTGTTAGAAATAAAAAGCTTTAGTTTAATGAAATCAAGAACTTTTACCCCCTCAGCCTGAGCAGATTCAACACATTTCATGACAGTCTGCACATTGTTTCATGGGATATCTTGTGAAAAGTTGATGTTTTGACCTGAGGATGGGAAAAGAAGGAAATTCACTGTCCAAATAGGCAAAGTTCATCCTCTGGGAACATCGCAGTGCTCTCTAAATTCCATGGCAATCTGCCCAGCTCATTTCAACAAGTCTGAAATTTTGGCCTGACTGTGACACACACAAAAAAAATGTCCTGATGTTTCTCATCAACAAATCAGGAGTAATATCCAAGTAGTTGTTGTGATATGTTGATGTTTGTGTTGGACGGACTGAACAACTGTCTGGCGATGTCGCCATCCTGAGGCTCCACTATGAGTGGGGTTTGAAATCGATATAGAAGTGAAAAGAAATAGAAAGTGTGTGGCTGTGAAGGTATTTAGAGCCAGACAGTGTTGGTCTGTTGGTCGGTCCTTTGGTCCAAACTGAAATATCTCAACACTGAAATTGATATTTTGCAGAGGATGAATCTTAACAGCTCCTGTAGTTCCACAGTGAGGTCAACATTTGTGTTTTTTAGTGAAATGTCTCAACAAATATTGCATGGATTAGCTTGAAATTTACCACACACATTCATGTTCTACCGCAAACTCCTTTCAAACTGTATAAACGAATCATTGTCGAGTTAAAATGAAGACGGATTCAGCAACTGCATGCCTTATTTCTCACCTAATATGTCTTCAGAAGCACATTTCGCAGAGCTATTTGTTGTAATATAAGAGAAAGTTTCCACCATGTTGGTCCAGTTTAAAATCCTGAAGTGGACAGGCCATGAGTGGCGTTTTTCCAGTCAGATGCGTGGTTGTCGAAGGATGCAGTCTGTGGACACGTACCGCAAGAGTTTGACTCTGCTGGTGGTAGCGCTCTCATACTCTTGATCTGATTGGTTGAAGTTAGTCCATGTTAGATGGTGATAGGCAGACGGTTCGTCCTCTCACCTGTCAGGTAACGAAGTGGAGCCTTTCCAAGTTGTTCTGTGTTACAAACCATCTTTTTCGTTTACCGGCATCAGAAATTCAATATCAAACTTTGATTTCTTCATGTCCAAATACCTGAAAATCTGATGACATTCCCGTCAGCGTGAGCTATACTTTGTGTTTTGTGCTAAATCACACTAAGTTGTAAACATGGTAATCACACTTGCTTAGTATCAGCATGTTAGCATCGTCACTGTGAGCATGTTGGATGCTGGTGTGAGCGTTCAGGAACCACTTCGGCTCAATCATCGCTGTTGACTTCCGGTCTTGTTTTTGTGTTTGCAATGACAAACTGGTATTCTGTCTGCACAAGACCAAAGAAATGTTGACGCACTGGTTTCATCCAAGAACTGTTATTACTTTTACAGAAAAACATGGAACTTCGGTTCACAGAAAGTGCCGACAAACACTCACATTTCTGCAAATTCCAGACATCAAATCTGTGTTTCTGAACAGTTTCTATCTCCATAAACTTGTGGCCACTCTGAGCTACATTGGTATTGTAATCTCGGAGAATAATACAGAATGTGGATGATTCAAAAGATACAGATATTAAGAGTACAGTAGCTGCACAGGAAAAGAAAGAAGACACTAAGACATAATACTATCTACAGGATCTTCTGTAGCAGTGTAGCCTTTTCAGATAATCTGACAAACTCATAGTCTAAACAACACAAACAAACCCACCGACTACATGACTAATATCTGTTCTGGCTCTGGCACCAGATCGGTCTTGACATTTTGTGCTCATGGGACAACAAAGTCTTCTAATACAATGATTAATGCAGGTTTCTTTTTGGAGTCAGCAGGATTTCGATGACGGGGTTTCATCTCAGTCGATCCCACCTGCTGTTTGCTTCCCGCCACAGATCGATTTCTTTCAGGCCGAAGAGGTCCAAACGCTGTCTTCCCTGCTCCTTCTCACACAGTTTTTTCTTCATCCGCACTGCTTCACTTCTCCGCTCCACGCTTTACCCTTTACTCTCACTGTCCTCTTTATGCTCTATCACATTTCCAAATCGCTCTCTTTCTCTCGCACTTTGAATTTTTCCTCGAACTAGACATTAATCTTTAATGAGGAGAGTAGATTAATAGCTGCAGAGAACAGAGAGGATGGCAATTACCTGGATTTTTTAGAAATATAGAATTAAACCAGAGAGCAGTATCATTTATTGATGTGATACTCTTCAAAACACAACTACAAAGAGCTTCACACATTAAAAATAATATAAACAATATCAGAATGTAAAAAATACAGTATAAGACATGCAAAGGTTCTGTATAGTTTAAACTATTAAGTCCTGGATGTAGACATTTAGTGAGAGGTATCATTGACATTTTAAAGAGCCCACCTCTATCTACTGATATTTCATTATATGAGGCCCATAAACCCTCTAGAGGGATAAAAAAAGTTCCTTGCCTAACCCCAGCGTCTACCCACGAGGTCTGCGGATACCGCCATGCATTCCTGATAAGTCTGCAGGGGCTCAGAGTCGTCCCATTTCGAAATCTGCAGGTGTGAGGCGGCTTTCTCGCGGACCTTTCAGCCCTCTGTGCAAACATACAGCAAGTCCGCACCGATGCAGACTTTGTTTGGAATGAGCTGCCGAGAAGAAAACACGTACACGGGTCACAGGCGGGTTTGTTACTTGAGTTAGTTGTGATGATTCTTTAAAATGTCTTGAAGGGGTTGTTTTTTTTTTTAAAGATTTTGGAAGGCTCCCCTCTGAGCTGCAAAGACGCAATTAAAGTGTTTTTACAGGCTAAGAAGCAATCCCCCTTTAACTGGAGAACCTCTTTAATCTGTTTGGTTTGACAACATAACGACTCGTTTGCCTATAAACAGTGCTGTCCCATCCTCATAGTAACATGTCCTCGCGATTACACACCGTCTCAAAAGCCTGTGAGGTTTCACTACTTAACGGGTGAACATTTGAGTCGTGGCTGTCTATCACAGAGCACCTCTCTCTCTCTCTCTCTCTCTCTCTCTCTCTCTCTCAACACAGCCAATAACCTCTGAAATCCTCCTCAGGCTCGTATCTTTTTCACAACATTGTCCAATAATTTAAGATTTTGCTATCAGGAACAGCTACAGCGGGTGAAAGGAAAGACCTGCCCTGCAGATATGATGGCAAGCTGCCAATCACTTCTGCAGGCGGCTGCGCTGTCGGTGCAGAAAGGAAATGGTTTCTAGCTGGTTGCAGTTGCTTATTTACTGCACACACAGTGATCAATTATTCTTTCTGGGATTGACTGAATTTAGCAGCAGATTTTATCACAGATATATCTGTACTGATGTGAATGTTGTCTGATATGCACCGATGTAAAAACATTATATTGCAGAAAAGATGCTAGGGGTAGGTTATAATTTTTAATTCAGAATGAAGTATACTTCCTTTTGATAAATGTTCATCAGATTTATTGTAACAGTAAAATATCCTGCCATGATTTCATGTCTTTGTTGCATAACTACATTTAAGGGATCATTGCCAAAAAGCATATATAAGCCGAAATATCGATATTGTAGTTTTTAACTCCCTAATATCAATATTAGCACCCAAAAATCAAGTATTGATCGGGCTCTAGTTGGATTAATTTCATTGAAACACATTGTTGTTGATTCTGGCGGCCCCTGTGGACACAAGTGGTAAGAGCACCACCACTTCCTCTCGTAAAGATCTTGATCTGGCTTGGGAAAGAGGAATATTTAATCAGCTGTTTTGAGGAGGCACGGCTATGAGGTCATCTACCTATTTGTGGCTACGTTAGATTAATAACCGTAATAAGGCCATGGTGAAATGAGGTAAACTTTGTTATCGTGCCGTAATATTCCAGACTACAGAGCAGCTTCTTTCCTCAGACTTCTCAATTCATCCTCAGCACTCAACAATCAAAAAATAGTTTATGACGTATGGGACATGGAAACGAAATCCGACCCGTTGAGAGGCTTCAAAGCGACATTATGTAATTTTTTTTAACCTCAAAATAACAGCTCCAGAATCCTTGTGATGGTACAGAGTCTTGTAATAGGTTTTCAACACATGACATTGTTATGATGTAACGAGTTTTGTTTGTAGTTAGCACCTACGTTACGTCTGACAAACTATTACACACCTGGGATCTGTATTTTGTGTTATGACTGTGGGCGATGCCAAATTGCACAATATGCCAATTTCTTCGTAATGTTGTTTTAAGAAAAACTATAATAACTATGTTTATGGCCAATCTTCACGCTGATTTTAGTGTTTGTTTTTCTCGGCTAGAAGCATCAGTGTATATGAAATGTCGCCCAGATAACTGAGACAGAGACGCCTCTTTATTATGCTTTGAATTTTCACATTCAGTAACGTGAGCGTGAACATGTTGAGTCACATCATGTTTTCTATGGCAGCACTTTAACAGACTGCTGTTGTTCAGCGCTGTAAAATAAGAGAACGCTCCGTGTACTCGGTGCTGGGTTTCATTCCCCGGTCCACTGGGATTGTTAAATCTAACAAACTGCAACAAAAGTAAAAAGAAATACATTACTGGCTGTGGAAGTGTCAGAGAAGTGTATTAAAAACATTTTACACCTCGGTGTCTGGAATTTATTCTCACTGAACCCTAGAAATAATAATGAACACTTTTTTATTATTCATGTGGAGGGAAAAGATAACAGAATTCATGCACTTGCCACGCTGCCTGTCCACCTGTATCAATACCTAACTCGGTTCCCTCTGTAGAAAACCTTGATCTTCGGACGATATTTCCAGGTTAACAAAACAGAGCTGTGAGTGGGCTTTCGGCTCACAGAGAATAATGGTGTGTTTTTAGTTTTGAATTACAGAGAAACTATTATTCTGACCTTGAGAGTCTCTTAGGAGAGCTTGCCTTTGCATGTGCTATACAGCCCTCATCATAAGGAAAAGGCAGACCACACGCACACTCTGCAGCCGACCTCAAACATTTTTAGAGGTGGCTCGTGCTATAGACGGCAGCGTAGTTATAGAAATTCACACACCGAAGCCCCAGGAGGCTCCCTCCAAATACCCTGATATTAAAAATGTTCTTACCAAACTTCTTTGGAGATGCCTGAAATACTTCAAAGGGAACGAAAAGTCATTTTTAAAAAAAGCCACGAGCTGTGTTTTAACAACTGTTTGTGATTAACAGGAGGCCCCACTGAAGAGATGAAGACAAATGACGACCTGCAGATTAAAAGCGATGACGAATGGGCACATCAGGACACACGACCTCCTGTAGGTGAGGCTTTGAGAGAATAATTTCCCGTCTCCCTTTTTCCTACATGCCGACTCTTCTTCAATGTCAGTATGCCGCTATCGGACTGCAAATATGGGAGCAACCCCCAAAAGGACCACAATTACTGCCTCCACAGCTTGCCCATGGCCGAGGACTATCACGGGAAAAGGCCTGTCAGGACATTTTTTGACTTCAGGCACCCGAACGTGTCTGAAGACGTGGACGTTAAGTGGGCTCCCCTGCTGTCACTGACTAACCTGCGGAGCATCTCGAAAGTCAAAGTGGTCAGCTTCCTGATGGGCTTGACGCTGACGTTCCTCATCATGGCCTCCTACATCCTGACGTGGGACAAGAAGGGACTTCTGTTCACCCCCTCGCCCGATCAGTTCAGACCTGTGGTCGTCCTCACCAGCGCGACAGCAGCTGAAGCCCCCTCTGAAAAGAATTTAATAGACATGAAGCTGCTGGCGAGGCTCATCGGCTCCAAACTGGAATACAAACCAAGGAAGGTGCCTGATGAAAAGGATGTCATCGAAACGGACTCACATGTAAGTTTGTGCTCTACATCAGATGATAATTCAGTTGGAGTGACAAATAACAAACACCTTACAATCACCCCTGCAGTAAATGCCTGTTTGGTGAAGCTCATAATGAGGTGTTGTGCCATTGTAATGGTTTTAGAGCTAAAGTTTGTACTTAATATCAGGTTACATGTCTCGCTAAGTGTTTCTAAGGGCCCACTGAGACTTTTCCACCTTACCCCACAGCAGTTTGCAGTGTTTATGGCTAAAGCGTGAGCAACACTGACAGTTACACTGGAAATCACATGCAGTGAGTCAGTGAGCTGTATTCCTGGTAGTAGTATGTGTCAGTGGTGTAACATAACAACAAACAGCTGCACAAATGGCCAAACGATGAATGTGGTGGTGCAACAGTTGTAAAGCTGCAATATAATCCCATGTGGCCCAAGAAATATAGATGTTTTGATACTTTAAGGCATCAGAACTTGTAAATAGAGATGCACTGATTGCAATTTTTTGGCTGATTCCGATTTTATAAAAGTCAGACCTGGCGAAAGATCTATAATCGACAGCATACACAAACATTTGTGTGTTTATAATAAAGCATAAGCTGCACCAGGTTACAGGACCGTCTCTCACCCTCATTCAAACAAGCCTCAAGATAAAGTGCTCCGTTACTGGACAGAGCTTCTATGTACAAATAACATCCAACTGAAAACGGATTGCAGCATATCCCGCTTTATATAACATGTTGTGATCTGATTCTGTACCAGTCCCATGTGTATAAATGTGACTCAGACACAGAATTGGATATATGTGACTGTGGTCTCCGACTGACTCTAATCGTTTCTGTGCCGTGTGAGTTATATGATTTCAAAGGTGAAATAGCTGCTGTTCTCCACGAAAGACCTTTTAGATATTACATTGTAGCTTACCAGGTTTCTTTTCCTTCCCTTTCGACAGACGGTATTAAAAGAAGTAGTTCACTTTCCCTCACAGCTCCTCTAGCTCTTGTGTCTTACTTGACCTGCCATCATGTACAGTCAGTCACAAAGTCTTCTTCTACTGCTACCTCTTCTTCTAACATTCTTTATTGCAGTCTGACCAGAATGGTTATACTCTCAGCATAGAGTGACTGATGGAGTCAGACATATTCTTCATATGAACGCTTCTAGACAAATACATATACCGTTACACCCTTGTCTATGCTGTATTTTATACAGCATCTCTTATTTTGTCCACCCTCTGCATTGTCTCATGTCACTTTGTTCCTCTCTGCAGTTATTCTCCGTAATTCCTCGCCATTTCCTGCCTGGCATCAAGAGCCCTTGCTGGTACGAGGAGTTCTCCAGTGAACTCAGTGCTGATCTGTACAAGAGGAACCTCTTTACTCAGCGCTCAAAAAGCTTCAAGACGGTCTGTGACCGCCTGAGGACTAATTTCCAACAGCACTTACACCACAGAGACGGAAAACTGTTTCGTCTTCGCTGTTTGCCGTTCTTCTACATCATCGGTCAACCAAAATGTGGAACGACTGACTTGTTCCACAGGCTGCTGCTGCATCCGGAAGTCAAGTTCAACACGATGAAGGAGCCGCACTGGTGGACCAGGAAACGCTTTGGTAAGTCATCAGGAGATGAACGCTTTTGTAGAAGTGTTTCCATGATTTTGGCAAAGGTTTATGGAAGCTAGCTGACGTATTGAAAGATAGTTATGACTGAATTCATCCAAAAGAAAGAAACAGATGGCTGGTGTGGAAAAAGAGCTGCCACGACTAGTTGATCGACCAGCAACCAGCAGATATTTTGATTTATTGTTTAAGTGCTGTTCATGAAAAAAAAAGGCACATTAAGCTCTCTCACAGATTTAAGCTGTCTGCTCTCCCCGGTCCTACTTTTAACATCTTTTAGTAAATCAAGATATTTTTTGGATTTCCACTTGATTAATTATTAATTGAGGAAACAAGACAGATTAAAGGCAGATTATACAGAGAGCAACTTTGATGTAAAATCTCTTTTAATGGGAAAAACTTTTCACCTCATCTCTACTAGCATGTGGCGATAAGTGGCAGGAAAATGCTTTAAAGCCAGCATCAAACCACAAAATCTATGAGGAAACAGTCACTAATACTTGGATAATAATAAAACTGCCTCTTCAGGGGAAAGGGAAATAATGCCTCTTTAGGGAATGATGAAACTGGAATATATTTATTTTACTGCCTCTTAAGTCCCCACTGAAATGAAATGGTAAAACAGTGAAGGTGTGTAGAGGGGCTCGGATATTAAGGGGTTCAGTGAAGACAAAAACAAAGAAACCTGCATACGCCAGGTTACTGAAAGGCAGGCAACACTCCTGCACAGATAAGTGCTAGAAAGAACAGGGGCAGCGAATAAAGAGACCACGGTTCCTGGCCGAGGGTCTGCAGAATCAGAATGAGAATCAGACCGACCTGGGTGCCTTTCCTGACCTCTCTTAAGCCTTCACAAAAAGGATATCATCACTGGCTAGAAGGGAAATGCCCCAAGCTACTTTCACTCATTAATTAGTAGCTGGTCTCGACATCCTGCGCACCAGGTGATCTGAATCCACTGCAATCGATCCTGAGGGACTTTGTAATTCAGCCAAAATAAAGAAAGATAGCAGACTTTTCTTCTAGGCTTTGTAAACGTGAAATCAGCAAACACAGTAGATCATCTGTTAGTTATTTGTTCAGTCGATAAGCCAGTCTGCAAGGTAAAACACTAACCTACCACCTCTGATTATAACTGAGGACCATCTGCATCTGCTCTGTTTTTTTCTTTTTACTGGAGAACTTTTACTTTTTGTGCGAAGGTCAACTCGAGCAAAACACTAAGGCTTCTAATATTTTTCAATTTGTTCTCCCTGATTCAAAGCTTATACAACCCATTAAATGCATTTCACGGCGAGAAAGTCTTTAAGAGAGTTTATAATGAGTGTTATTTTCTGTTACCTTGGGCGACAGGTTATATCCGTTTCAAAGATGGCTTCCAGGAAAGTTTTCCTGTGGAAGACTACCTGGATCTGTTTGACTTGGCAGCCCACAGCATTCAAGACGAAATCAGTGGAAATTCATCTGGAGACCACCGCTCACTGCAGTTCATAACAGGTGAACACATGTGAAAGTGGTTGTGTGTGCGTGGGTGGCTGTGATTTGGTATTGTTAGCGTCCATTGTGCGTCAGATGGAAGAATCTGTAGCCTTGATAGTTTTCATTTGGTGTTTTCTAAAGGCCTTCAAATATCCTGACATACAGCTCTCTTTTGTCTCCCTCTCCTTTATTGTCGGGCCTTGCTCATTTTCCGACAAGTGGCTCTGACCTCAGGAGCCCTACAGCGGTGCTCACATCAGTCTTGATATTCTGTGAGCGGCTCGGCCTCTTTAGAAGTGTACACAGAACCTCAGACGCCTCTGGCTGCTGTCACAACCGCCTTTTATTCTTTTTTCTCCGCGCTTTCTTCTTCTGACCCTGAGGGAAAACGGAGAACATCCCTCTATAAACAAGGAATTAAAGAAATTACATTTGTGAAGAGAAGTGGCATTCATCTTTCAGAGGCAATTCTTAATGTTTATTTATTTAGTTTGGTATGTTTAAAAGTTGCGACTGCACTGTCACAAATCTGTTTGAAGGAGACATGTGCTAATTTTCAGGTTCATAATTTTATTTTGGGTTACGACTAGAATAGGTTTACATGTTCTAATGCCAAGAAAACACATCCGCTTTCTCAGACCGTCCAGTGCTGCGGCTCTGTTTTAGCTCAGTCTCCTCTGATTGGTCAGCTCACAAACTCCTGAGCCAGCACCGCTAACAACAACAACAGAGCAGCTGTGCTAAATCAGTTCTTAGCACTAGCTGCTTGGCATAAATTATGCAATTGTGTTACATGGTGAAGTAGTACTAGGTCATAAAAGTCACAGGGACGACTGAGGAGGTGTTCAGGAGGAGTGTTTTCTGTGGGAAAGAGGAGCTTCTGTCGGTGCTGACTTTGACCTCAAGATCTTTAACATGCACGAGAATATATAAAACACTGAAGGAAAGGAAATAAATGAAAACACATCTGCTTTAAAATAAAAAAAAACTGCAACTTCACTCTCACAAATCTGTTTAAGTGTAGTTTAGGAGGGCATAATGTTCCCACACAAGCACAGAATTTGCAGAATCTCTCTGACATTTCAGCCTAAAATTCAGCTTCACCACATCGTTAGGCCCGAGTGTACACTACTCGCTGCATTTTAAATGAAATGTTGTTCACCCAAGATGATGCTAAGACTGTCAATGTGTTGACAGGTGAAGCCAGTGCATCCACTATGTGGGACAACCAAGCCTGGAGCTATCTCCCCCGAGACGGGGAGGAGACAGAGCTCCCGTTCCTGGCTCAGGACTTCATCCACACAGTCCAGCCTGATGCCAAAATCATCATCATGCTCAGAGATCCAGTTGAGAGGTACTGTAGAGAAATCCATCCGCAGATGTGTCTATATAGATACAGATGGGATTATTCTGTGGCGGAACAATTTGGTTTGGATCGCCATGAAGAGGTTTTCCTGTAATTCGTCATTGTTGCAGAACGTTTTTCGTTTGAAATAAGAGCTCCGGTTGTACATCCAGGTGAATGTCCTCTCACAGTTCCAACTGGCTTACACCTCTGTTTCCCTCTGTTCCCAGACTTTATTCTGACTACCTGTACTTTAAGATGGCCAACAAGTCAGCAGAGGACTTCCATCAGAAGGTCGTGGAGTCCGTGCAGCTGTTTCAGTCCTGCCTGTCCGAGAGGTCCCTCCGCTCCTGCGTCTACAACACCAGCCTCTACAACGCCATGCCGGTGAGCCCAAATGTTGTTCGCAAAACTACATTTGATTACACCTAACCAAATTTCTTCTTTGAGAATTACTACCTGTCTTGGAAGTGGTTGCACATGGGTCTTACTGGACTGAAGTGCGTCTCATTCTATGAAAAATATGACTAACTAGCTGCCCAGACTCACTTCAGACCCTTCAGCATGTATCCCATCAGGCAGCGCTCCCACAGGACCGAGCTGAGTTATGAGCTCTGTCGGCTGTCACCCATAATCACAGCATGTATGTGACAGCACTGTTATGCTGGGAGATTTACCACAGTAAAAAAGCAGCAATCAGCTCAACCTGAAGCCGCTGGAACAGAAACAGAATCTCAAATCTAACAAAAACAGTCAGAACAACAACATTGGGTCCTGTGTTTACGCTCCTGTTATGGATGAGATGGAGATGAGGGGATTTCTGCTGGCGCCACCCCTCACGGGAGACTGACACAGAAGCCTAGTATCAGCAGCTGGTGTTGTGCTCTGGCGCCCTCCTGAGGTCTCAGAGTGTCAGTGCATCAGGATCAAGTAAATCTCACATTTTGATTTTGACTTCATGATGGACACAGACATTAAAGTCACAAAATAATGTTTTTTTCTTCGAGGGACTGCTGAAAGAAAAACCCCAAACGAACAAAAATAAAACTGTATTTTTTTCTTTCGTTGGTGCATCCATGGACATCATACATGTTTTTATATATACATACATATATATAAATCATTAGCTGATGGTTGCAGTTTTCATATGTATACGTTTTCAAGCCACAAGAGTTTGGTTTCTTTGAAGCCCACATATCAAAGTGTTGACTGAAGAGCTCTTTTGAAGCTGCCCCCTTCGCTTTGAGTGTTTATTGTTGTGATTTACTTACTTTGAACTGTAGAAGGAGAGTTAAAGAACAAGGCTTAGTATTCAACAACAACAAAAAAGACTTTCACCAGCTTTATCCTTTAAAGTCTATAAACATTCTCATCACAGGTCGCTTGAAGGACTTCTCGTTCATGTTTAATTAACGGATTGAAAGTTCCCTTTTGACCTCGGAAACGGCAGCTGACTAAACAATTTGATGTTGACCTGATTTGATTTTTTTACCCCGCAGGTGAGGCTCAGTTTGGGGATGTACATCGTCTTCTTACTGGACTGGCTGACAGTTTTCCACAGGGAGCAGATTCTAGTTCTTCGACTGGAGGACTACGCAGCCAACCTGAAAGTGACCATCAGGAAGGTTTTTAATTTTCTGAGCGTAGGTATGTCATCAAAAAGCTACAGGTGCACACTCTTTGTATATTAAAATGTCAGATAAATTAGAGCCCACATATTTCGGTGTCTTTATCTGGTTGTTTCTGCTGTCGTTAGCACAGCTGTTAGACTAAAATGTTGGCATTTCACGTTTCAGCAGACAAGGGATACGCTCACATTTGTATCATAGTCTACATGTGTCATTTCACATTCACATTACTCATATATGAGTTGAGTTTAATGTTGGTAGGTGGAGGGGAAGTCGGGACGTGTGTGGTCACAATCCTTAGATTCTACAGCGTTTTCAATCCTTACGATCCAAAACTGAAGCCAAAGAAACATACAGTTGCAACATAAAGAAATGTGAATTTTCAACATATACGTGTTTTGCAGAAACATCAGGTTGCATTTGTATATCTGACAACAGCCTCTCATCCTCCCTGCAGGTCCGATGTCAGAGAGGGTAGAAGCAGCACTGTCCAAACGTCCCCTGTCCAACACTCGGCGGGCAGCAGACAGGAACCTGGGTCCAATGCTTCCGATCACCAGAGACCTCCTGAGGGAATTTCACCAGCCCCTCAACCATAAACTGGCCAGTGTGTTGGATAACGAGGCCTTCCTCTGGAGAAAAACCTGAAGAAGAACGAGCATGGACTGACCGGGACAGATGTGAATGAACAACCAGAGCATGAAGCTAAAACAGGGACGCCTATTGGAAGAAAATAATTTCACGTGGATATTTGTAAATTGGATCATGTGAAGCTCTGAATAAGTGTTTGGGTTGTGTCTGTGATATTTATTTGCTTTTGGAAGAATGTGAGTGACTCATTAAATCAAGTTGATAATAATAAAGTAAACTGAATTTGTGTTTTGATGTTTTTACAGAGTTCGAAAAGGTCGTTTTAGTGCTGCTGAATCAAAGCCCAAGGCAAATCTAGGGAAATCATTGAGGAACATATTGAAAGCTGAGATATTTCAGTACCAACAGTGTTTCACTGTCAGTACAAACTATTATAGCAAACAGTTAAACCCACACAACTTGAACAATTCTAATGGTTGCACTGAAATGACTCGTCTATAATTGACTGATCACCGAAAGTCATTATCAAGCAAATGTTGTACGGCTCCAGTTTCTCAAATGTGAGAATCCGCTGCTTGTTTTATATAATTGCACATTCACTATCTTTGGTTTTGGGCTGTCGATCATACAAAACATGCAATTTGATTTTCTCAGATTTGATAGGTTGGACAAATAAAGGTGGTATTTGTAAGAAAATGATTTTTTTTAGTCTCATTCCCAACTCATTAAATCCTGACACATTGGGGTTGTAGTTCGGACCGGCCGCCATCACAATGTGTCAATATCTGATGAGTTGGGAATGAGACTGAAAAATCTACTTTTCTTACAAATAGCACCTTAAATCAACTGGGAAATCAACCAGATATACATTAGCAACTCAAATAATTGTTTATTGAAATACTGCTATGCTGAAGTTTTTAAAGATATGACCGACATGTCAAGACATGTTGTGCTAAATTCTTTGGCAAGGTGGCTGTGGCTCAGGGGTAGAGCCTGTGTCTTGTGATTGGAAGGGTGGTGGTTCGATTCCCCTGGTCTGCATATCAAAGAGTCCTTGGGTAAGATACATAACCCCAAACTGCTCCTGATGTGTTGGTTGGGACCATGCTGCCATAAATGTATGAATTACTGTAAGCTGCTTTGGACAAAAAGGCTGTAAAAGTAAGTTGCCTATATTTATAATATTGTTACAAGTTGGCTCACACAAACGCCATATTAAAGGGTTTTATTTAGTTAAACTCTAATGAAACACAAATATGGATAGTAAGAACTTTAGAGAGCTGAGATGTTGATGGGGTCTGGCAGGGCAGAAGAGAGAGAACCAGAGCACGGTCTGCAGACAGACTGAATACAGGGGAGGCAGTGCAGGTGTGTCCAATCTCCTCTGACGAGCCTGGCCGTCACTCTGCCTGCAGGCCGTCTGCAACACAACCTGACGTGAGTGAAAATACACACACACACACACACCAAACAAATGACTTGACATGATTGAATGCAGCAGCCATGTAAAAACACTGAGTCATAGATTTGAATATATCATTCAGTGTAAACATCACATTTATTTCATATAGTTGGAGCACATAAATACAGAATATACAGTCTATGATGATGTCAGATGGTGTTGAATACATATTTTTGGCTACTAAAGGGGGATTAAAAGCAGAAAACTGGATGTGAAGGACATAAAAAGATGCAAACATTGTGTAGACCTGTAGATTGTGTTGAAATTGTGTCATGAGTGACATCATGTTCATGTTCATGGTTAATCACAAGAGGGCGCTAAAACACAGATTATCACTCTAGCATCCAACATCCAAATCACAATCTCAACAGCAGATAACATTATTGAGATATCTCACAGTTTTTATCATTGTTTGTCAGTGTTTAAGACTTCTCATATAGGCTTATATATTGTGTTTTTTTTTCTTTTTGGGTTGGGGAGATTTCATAATTCTGTCAGAAGGTCTGATGCGGACACATCATGATGATTGCCATTGCAATAATAAAGCATACAGATTCTGTTTGGTACATTAAACAAACCAAATACAGTATAATCAAGCTAAAGACTGGACTGTGGGGAGAGGGAGTTTAACAGTATATCAGGTAGATCAGATATGACATGAAGTTCCTTAATGATCTGCAACTGACATCAGACTGACATAAGATAAGCCATTTGAAATGCATTATGTTTATGAAGAAGCTCCCCTTAACTTTATATTTAATAAGTGAATAAACACCCAAAGTTTATGTGCAAGTCTGCATTCATTTGAATTAATCTAATTTATTTAATTTGACTCAACTCGACAGAAAAGGTTGCATTCAGTGTGACCCTTGTGTAATAGAATAAGATGGAAAATTAACATGTAATTAAAATAATTAAGTGTAAGAACTGTTTTAGGCAAGTTATTTTTGAGTGTATTCGTCAGAACCCCCTCCTGTAGACCTCGACAAAAACAGGAAGCTGACACCCACATGCTCTGAAATTGAAATTTTTTAACTGTAATAAATAAACCAAGAAGAAGTGAATTTGGATGTGAGGTGTGTTTGTCAGCAGAATCAGTAGTGTAAGTGTGGATGTGTGTGTGTGTGTGTGTGTGTGTGTGTGTGTGTGTGTGTGAGGTGTGAAGACAAAACCAAAAGCCAATCAAAAGGAAAAGCAGGTTGCAGGTGCAGCGGAGTAGAGATGGCGTTATTCTGAACGCTGAGGCGCTTCCGTCCTACAGAAGTAGAGAACTGGGCTCAGGTGCATCAGGCAACATAAGTGAATTCACATCAGCAGACTGGGCAGGAGGCACCGCAGGGACCGGTTTTATTTCAGAGGAGTCCAGAGAGCTGCAAAGGCAGAGACAATAAGATGATTTAAGCTTCATCTTCTTACGTTTGACTCTCTCTTTCTGTCATGAAATGACAACACTGTGTCTTACGTGTTGTATGAGGGGCCGTACAAGACATAATTCATTCTAGCTCTCTCACACACATACATTCTCCTTTCACATACATATATTCTCCTTTCACACACATACATTCTTCTTACACATACATATATTTTCACTCTCGCACACACATATATTCTCCTTTCACATATATACATTCTCCTTTCACACACATATATTCTCCTTTCACACACATATATTTTCCTTTCACGCACATTTATTTTTAATTTTTCATGTAAAAAGAAAATATATGTATGTCTGAAGAAAATATATGAATGTGAAAGAAGGATATATGGGTGTAAGAGAAGAATATATGTGTGTGAGAGGAGAATATGTGTGTTTGAGAGAAGAATGTGTGTGTGTGAGAGGAGAATATACAGTGTGTGTGTGAGAGGAGAATGTGTGTGTGTGAGAGGAGAATATATGTGTGTGAGAGGAGAATGTGTGTGTGTGAGAGTGAAAATATAAGTATGTGAAAGGAGAATGTATGTGTGTGAGAGAGTGAAAATATATGTACGTGAAAGGAGAATGTGTGTGTGTGAGAGGGCCAGAATGAATTATGTCTTGTACGGCCCCTCATAGTGTTGAGCTGCTTTCACATTCCTTGTTTTAACGACTGATTTCCCCTCAGATGAAAAAGAAACAGCCTCATTTTTGTTACACAAATCAATGAGGTACACTTAAAGCTTTGCTTATTTAAACTGGTGCTTCACACGGATGAGCCTCACGTAAACACTTCCATACTTACCATTATTTACTGTCACTTCAGAAGATTACACCCCTCAACTGTGGCTGACTTGATGGGTTGACAGCTATTACGTTTAACACCATACAGATTACATGAGACACTCGCCTCCTGTCATCGTCAACCTGCACTTATTGAGGAAAGAAAATCAAAGATCGGAGATTGAGGAGGGCCTGTGCCAGAAAATCACCTTGTTAAGCTCTTTGATTATGTGCATTTACAATGTGATTGGTCTCACGGATGACGACAGAGCTCCAGGAGCTGCGGGGCTGAGGAGAGAGGTAGCCAGGCCTGGCTGATTGCCTTATTCATGTGATATCGATAGTAATCCTCTCCAGGATTTTCAAAGGCGGAAAGACCCGATAAGGTGTCTTTTGACGATCCTTCATTTTGTCAAGGACGTAAGACATTGTACTGTGGGCACTAAAGACATCAGATTATCCTCATAAGTGTGTGTGTGTGTGTGTGAGAGAGAGAGTGTGGATGTATTTTAGCAGCTAGACTGATTTAAGAGTCAACTGAGCACCCATCCCTTTTCTTGCATCATCCCTCTTCACACCTTGTTTCACAGTCTCAGCTCACTCACACCTGGGAACTGAAAAAAAAAATAAAATAAAAACACCACCACCACGATCATCATCCTCATTATCATCTACTGTCCACTGAGCAGTTTCACTGCAGCAGTCGGGTGTCCAGTGCCTTGCTTCAGAGCACATGGTCAACTCAAAATGGAAGCAAACAACCTTAAAATGTTACATTGTGTGATCTCAAGAAAAGCTTCAAGACACAGTAAAAACAGATGAATGGCGGCTGATTTTCATTTAGCTGATGACTGAGAAGAACAGAGTTCATTAATCGTAACGTATAGGTTGTAGAATGTATATATTTGTTCTACCTGTTTTAATATTTTACCTCCTTGAAGGGGAAATTTGTGAGACGTGAGACGTTAAGAGAGCGTGTGTGAAGACGCAACAGTGTTGATGTCGTGTCAAAGACGTCGTTGTGCTGTGATGCAGAGATGTTGACTGAAGTGAGCATGCTTACCAGCTTAGCCCCGTCCTGTCCTGTAATACCACGTTGTACCACAAGAGGCGACAGTCTGAATGCCCCCATAGTTTCAGCTGGGGGGTTAAAAGAGAGTGTGAGTAATAAATAAAGAAAATAAATTCTCAAAATGTTTAGAAAGGAAATACTCACACATTTATATTTCTTCTGAGGAGAAAAATACAGTTCTGAATTGAAGTTTCTCTCTTTAAATGATTTAAGATGAGCTTGACTGCCTCTTTAACTCATCGTTGAAAAAAGCAAACAAACATAAAAGACTACATAAAACTCACCAGAATGCTGCCTGACACCTTCTCGCTTCCCATCCCTGTACGCCTGTCATGTCCTCTCATCACCAGGATCACAGTCCTGTCTAGAGCTGCTGTAAACCACCTCCGTACTGTATCCCCTAGCTTTAAACCGACCTCCGTTGCTCTCGGATGGTGTGTCCAGTGCTGGTTTGGTGTCCAGCCTTGTTCACTCTCAAACTCGAGTGCAGCTGGCTCTACAGCTGACTGAACCATGAGGTAATTAGCCAACAGTACCAAACCCAGCCAAGGAAAGCTTTGAAGGCTGATAGATGAGAATGTTTTTGTGTGACTGAACCGATAATGATAAGCCGAAAGAAAAAAGTTGCCTATTGCCAGTTTAATTTTGAAGAGAGGCTGCTTTAGCTTTGAATATCATTTTTTTCCCCCCTCACTGATTACATCATCTACAGTGGTATTCCTTTACATGGTTTGTTTTTCACTTCTTTTATACTCATTAATTTACTCGTTTTCCTTTAACAACTCTCCAGTCTGGCCGTGTATTCACTGACATCTCTAACTAACTGCTACTCTAACCCATGAGACCTGTTATGCCTTCGCAAACAGTTTTTTTTTTTCCCCAGCAGTGATTATAATCTGAACAAATAAAGTTCATGCATGAATGACTTTTATTTTTGTTGAGTCACACATCTAAAAAAAAAAAAGAAGAAAAAATCTTCTACTCTACTCGTCTACTGTTGTTTGGCACTTGTGTGCGGCTCATCTGTGATGACCTGAGGTAAATTACCCATGTTGGAGAGGAAAGAGGCAATTGAAGCTTTGGAGCATCGGCAGCTCATTGATTACTGAATCAATAGAGAACACAATGAATAAAAATCATTAGCGTAGACCTAGAGCACCAGGCGCTCAAAGCAACGGACAGAAATAGAGGTATAGTGGAAGAAATGGGGGAAGACAAGGAACCTGCTCAAGGATATTATTAGAATATTATTAGTATTATTAGTAATGCTATTATTCAGTTTTACCTGAGTACTGTTTTGTGTTTAGGTCCGTAGGCTTAAATCACATGTTATTTTTTATCTTTTTAACTTACTTGAATTAATTGTTATGTATGTTCAAATGTCCAATTAGTAAGAAAAGTTGATTACTGAGTCTCACATACTGATGGCAGCCACCCCAAAAGCATCTACTCATCTACTTTCTTACAAATCTGTATAATAAATGTAATATTGGTTGTATATTAAGATAATTTCTGGGAATTCTGATGGACTGTAATGAGTCAACTTACAGAGAACTGCAGCTGTTTTGTTCTCTGACTGGCCTTTTTGTTTCAACAAAGCAAACTGTAAAAAAAAAAAAAAAAAAAAAACGAAGAAGAAAAGAAAATAGAAAGTAAACTCTTTGTGAAAAACTTTATAATTGGGTTGCTGTAGACGGCTTGTAGACTCCGAGTAATGATAAGACTGGAGCTTCATCAGTGTAGAGTGAAAACCAATTCATTTATCAACAGGCATGTCGACTCTGAACCACACCGGTCCTTCTGCTGGAGAATGAGCTTCGTGCAGCACATGTAGCAGAAACAAATCACGCCGTCGTCCATTTAACTTTTGAGCCTTCATTTCCTGTTATTTTTCTCTGCTAAACTGTTATTCACTCAAAGGTGTAAATAGCAAAGTTTGAAGTGCACTAGAACCTCTTGCTCAACAGGAGAGCGATGACGTTGTTGCTGACGATGAAACAAAAACAGGACATGAGTAAAATATGAACACCCATATTCAAGTAGCACACACAAAAAAAGGTATTTTAAGGCTGTACTGAGAACAGGAAACTGCCTACATCTGGCACTCTGATTCAGCCCAATTAATCCAATTATATGACGCTTCATCTCCACTCTGATCAGACCTGACTCTGATTCACTCTCATAATTGAAACACTACAGACACTTGGAGATTCATATTGTAATTCTCGGCCTGTAATTACGACTCCTTATCAAATGTTCCTCTGTAATTCTATTTATTCTTAAAAGACACTTTTGAGAGTTTTTTTTTTAACGTAACTGAAATACGTCAGGAAAAAAACACACTGGCAGAATGAAACACTTTTCATCCAGTTGTCATGTTAATATTAGTCACGGATGTGTCATGGATGAATGTGGCATGTTGAACGTGGATCATAGAGTAGATCTGATGTAAAGATACATCGCTGTATGACGAAAGTAAAGGTCAAGGAACTCTGTGGGAGTTGAACGACGTAGTTTGATTAACGACTGTTTTGCTGGTTGTGGTTTGAGCTCAGCGTGTGCTAGTGTGTGCGTATGTGTTACAACAGGCTGCTTGAAGGTGCAAGAGACGACCTGTGCCAACTAAAATGCGATAAGAGTTCCGTGATCTAATCTTTCTCAGTTTATTTACAAAACATCAGCTTTTCCTTTACTCAGCAAAACAAGGACAAGACTCCAGCCAACACTGAGAAACAGGCCGTCCTCATCAGAAAAACAGCCATATAATAGAAGCTTATTATGACCCATATTCATGTTTCTTGTTCAGCAGTGACCCCTAGTGGTCGTAGTAATTAATGAATGCAACTGGTGACATGGTGACATGACAAGGCAAGACGACTGGGGTGTTTCAGGAGCAGTGTTTTCTGTGGGAGACGCGAGCTCCAGTTGGCATGGACTATGACCTTTTTAACTTTTAATTTCTGTTACCTGCACAAGAACCTATAAAACACTGAAGGAAAGGGAAAAAAAGCTTAATAGGTCTCCTTTACTTACAATATGATTAAGTTACGTTAAGTATATAATGTAAATTATATATGTAACATACGTAGGTACATTTGTAACTCAAGTTACAGAAGTACCTGGTTATTTGAAACCCCAAACTTGCTTAAACCCAACCGAACCCCTATTATAGGATGATGGCCCAGTTACTGCAACAGTTGTGTTGTTTTGGCTGTTGCTGGTAATCAACCTATTCAGTCGTTTTGGCTGGAGGATGTGTTGGAATTAAATATATCCACCATAAAACTGAATTTATATTTCACTCTTCAATAGATTTTTGGACGATGAAGTCAGCATCTACAAAGAATAAAAAAAACCTCAGAAGATCACAACATGTTGACGGTGCTCTCAGGCAGCGTTTTTTAAAATGTATCAGATACTTTATTTAAGACCGACTCCAGAGGCTCGGTTCAGTCAATACAGGTTTTATTGGACTCTCAGTAGCAGCCCGTCAGTGGTCAGTAATTACAGATTCATGCTGTCCAGCAAAGCATTGTTTGAACTCGCACAACACTGTTTGAAATTTTTTTGGAGAAGTTTCCAAACATGCTAAAGTTGAGTATGTCAGCCTGAATTTATCAGGAAAAAGACTCCTGCACACTGTCCACTTAATGACAGCAACGTTTCGGTACTTCATCAGGTTATCTAGGAAACGTTGTCATTCACGTAGGACAATGTGCGGGAATCTTTTTCATGATTTTGTCGGCCTTCAGTCTTCTCCGACGCACCTGCCGATCTTAAGGTGTGCAAAAGCTGTATTCTGAGATATATTTGTAAAATGATGCATAACTCACAGAGAATAACATAACTCCATGAGAAACATTTAATGAAAAGCTGGAATCTATTTGAAATGTCAAACAAGGGAAACAAATAATAAAAACTTGAATGTTAAATGGTTAAATATTACACTTAATACATCCAAAGGAAGTCTAACTGAATGCAGAGCTCATGGTCCGGAGTAATAACATGTGAAATCAGTGAATGTGAATTGTATTTTTCAGGGTCATTTTCATCTTTGATTCACACAGAACTAAATACAATACCAACTCCGTGTCGAACCAGCCGTGTGTTGCCGAGGTATATGTCCTGGCTTTGTGAGTATTGGATCTGTTTCCTCACGGCCACCCATCAGCAGCAGCAACAGTCAGCGACATCAAAAGGCGGCATGTCTCGTTTTACGCTTGCAGGGACACACAGAGTAGAAGACTGATAGAGATAAATCTCTGTGTACTACTGGGCCCGAGCAGAGGCAATCAGTCATGGTTGAACTCTGCTATGACTTCAATTTCAGTGAGAGGAAACTCATCCTGCTATCTCATTTGATTGCACAATAGAGAGGCCCGTTGCCCAGACTCTGTTTATTTCAGTCTGGTCGGATGGAGAAACGTAACAATTTTGTGATTTTCTTTCAAAGTTTCACAAAGAAATACACACATGCAGCACTACGTATATGAACGATGCGCAAACAGCCAAACATGAATCTACACGTGCAGGTATTATTACTTTATTTCACAAATAGATACAAACAGATCTTACTAAAACTTAGAGGGTTAGAGGTTTTCTGACATTTCATATCTTAACATGTTTCAATGTGCATCAACATTTGGTCGGAGGTGTACAAGAGCACAGACATGTAATTTGAGAAACCTTTAGTCAAAATTTCATCTAAATTGTTTTAAACATTTCACCTCACCGTGAGACGGCATCACGATTATATTCTCTGTTTAATTGTTCCGATGTGTCATTGAAGCTACCGTATGTTTACACTGGGTGAAATGTTAAACTTATGTCATTCTTATTAAGGCACCTCAAGAGGAGTCAACAGTTTATTCCCTACGTAAATGTACTAGATATAAAAGAAATGAGGGTAACCAGGGAACCAAGCGAGGAGAGCAACATCAGAACATGACGAAAGTTCGAGTTCTGAATCCTTGCAATCAAGCTGCATGGATCGTACTTGAAAATCTTCGTCTTTCTTCGAGGAACACGTTTTCTTTGTTTCTTTTCTGCAAAGTTTTCTGCTTGGATTTTCAACAATAGGTCACTGAATGTACAACCCTCCACACAGTCAGCCACACAGCATGTTTCCAAAAGTCACGTGAACCTGAAACCATGGCAACTCTGTCAATTGATATTAGTCAGTATCAATCTTCATCTATTGTCTGAGCAGCTCTGGTGATTTACCTCTGACTCATTCATCTAATAGTAAATTAGTAATAATTTAATGTGATAATGCGACGAGTCGTGACTCAGATTTGTGTGAAATATTAATCTATTTTGTTGTTGTTGTTTTTGTTATGTCACTTCTGCATTTACATTTTTTAAGATTTGGTCATGACCCAGTTATTCAATCCGAATCTATCAGGTCTTATTCTCAGGATCCTCGTTGAAAAAATGTCAAAATCTCCCTGGAAAAGATTTACATAAGAGTCCTGTGCTGTGTCAACAACTTCTAAGATTCTGTGCCTTATTAAAAAAACATGCAACACACACATACATGCAGGATTTTGTCCGTTCCCTGCATGGTGGTTAACAAGTACATCAGATCAGGTTTGATCTTTCGAAATGCTTATCTTCATTCCTCGCTCCCCTTATTAGTGAGATATGTGGCCAGCGGACCAGCGCAAATCGCAGAGGAGCCTCCGTAGTTCACAGCAGGTGATGATGTTTCTCCTCTGTCGGGTTTAATGACACGCCACTCCTGTTGTTCTCCTTCTGTTCCTCTTCTTGAATCTCTCTCTACACAGCTACACAAACATTCACACATGCCAGATGTGGATGCCGTTGTTTATATTGATTGATCGAAGGCCTAATGGTGTCTTACACGTTCGCTGCTGCTGCTGCACGCACAATCCGGAGAGTTTGAAGGAAGAAGTAGTTAGCGTGACACATGCACACCGCTGATACGTGTTGTCGGCTTCTAAACACAGCTCATTCCTAAATGACACGTATCATCATTTTCGTTCCCGAAACAACACGACCGCCGCAGCGCACCGGCACAGGGGTACCAGGCCGTCGTCATTGAGTTACGGAAGGAAAACCATTTGATTAGGTTGAGGAACACTGTGGTTTGTCTTAATATAACCGTTATTTATATAACCCCAGTTACGGACCTACATTATGTAAACTTCAGTTACCATCCATCCTGTCCTCCTCCCCGTGTGGACTTAATTGAAGCTCTTTATACTTCTTTGCCTGACTTCCTCCTTTGTTGCCATGGTTGCTACAGCAACTGGAGACCACTGCCAAACACGAAACGTAAACATGGGCGGTAATAAGCTGCCTTCACAGTCGATCTATACGATTGTTTTTCACATTCCCCATCTTCCTTAAGCGTGCCAGCATGCTAACGTTTGCTAATTAGCAATTCACACAAAATACAGCGACTATAGGTTGATAGGAATGTCGTTGGTGGAGCAGATCACCTGGTGAATGTTGAGATGCTTCGCAGGAAAAGTGAAATAGACACTGTCATTACAATTCATTTCCAGGACACCATCAATACCTGTACCAAATTTCATGGCATTCCAAACCATGTCGACCTCACTGTGGCGCAAGAGGGAAAGTTATTGTATCACTAACACAAGTAGGATTCATCATCCAATAACTGTTGAGATATTCCAGTCTGGACCAAAGTGATCTACTGATGCCAGAAAGACTAAAAGGACATAAAATTGATGTGATGCACCAACTCCAGCTTAGAAAATAAGTAGTAGACATATGGCAGTCTGACACATAGTTTCCTTGACCATCCCAGTTCCCCGTAGATCACCTCCCTTTTTTGTTAGACTGAGCCAACATTTTCACTGGATGGACATTACAGGAAAGGCATCGACAACTCCAGTCCCTTGGTTATTGTTATCAAGTGTTTTCCCTTGACAGTGATTCGCCTTTACACAGGACATGAGCTTGCTTGTTCAGTTGACCTCTGCGAGAGCGGCTTATTCACGCGTAACCGCCACCGTAGTTCAGAAAGTGGCTCCATTGTCTCCCGATCTTTTCACCGCTGAGGTCTCTCCTAATGAAATGACTTGATGGATTTTCCCTAAGCCGTGGTCTTTTAGCTGGCTGAAACAATGATTGTGTGGATCAGTTTTGTTCTCTTTCCCTTCTGATAGATTCCCAATCCCTCCACTTGGGTCCTCTCAGTCCCTTTTAATGGGAATCTCCTTACATTTCTCTTTTAGATTTCCTCTGTGGTTGAGGGCATCGACTGAGTGGAAACAAAACTGAACTAACGTCACATACGGCTGCATCCGAACGTCACACCGTCCTCACTCACTCAGCATTAGAGGATATTCTGGCTTTTTCCTCTCAGGGCATGGAAACTGTGAATGCTATCTGTTCAAATATAACAACAACCCTGAGTGGTGTCTTCACTCCGGCTTCACCTTTCACCTTCTCTAAGCTCTTACGCACCTTAAAAAAGTAAATGTCCTCCCGGTGTCAGTTTAGATGTGACCCTCTTTGGTCTCAATTATTGTCTGATGGGTTTTCTAATGGTACCTCATGTCAGAGTGGCTCTTTTTGGCACGTTTTTATCGCACACAGCCTTCACTCCGGCTGACAGCAGGGTAATGAAAAAGGTAGAATCACCTGTCAGATGCATTTCATAGCATCCGCTCATAGCCCGGGGTTTATCTGAGGGTTTTACAGCAGAGTGACACAAGGCAAAGGTACAACTGTGTGTTTGTTTGATAAGCAAAGTGGCTGTGAACGGGCATATACGACGGGAAACACCAATTTTCACAGAATAATGACATTATAATTACTCCAATTATTGCCTCTGACAAATAAAGCCGTGCATTTAAAAAAAAACGTCTCATGGCTGTTGAGCAAAAGAAATTGATTTCATCTCACCCTCATTCCATTTCACTGGTCCAGCCATGTTAATGGATTTTTAGCAAGTTGGGAGTCTGCGTGCAGCGCTCCATCAATGAAGTCTGAGGCGGCTGTCTGAATATGTGCCTTGTGTACTGGGCAGCGCTGGTAAACATGGGCAGCATGCTAACTGGAGACATGAAGGTCAGGAAAGACTCAGAAAAAGACCGAACAGCGTTCTCAGCTCGGTCGTTTGAAACAGATATAGCTGTGTTTTTTTATCGCTGATAAACTATAAACCAATTCAAGTGCATGTTGTTTATTTTTAGAACTTATCTCAGGACAGATACGTTTTGTTTTACAGACGAGAGTCATCTGAATTTCCACTCTATGGAACATTTATTCATCCCTCACAGCAGAATATTTATCTCCCTGCCACCCACACAAGGCCTGCAAACACTGACTTAGATAAATGAAACAGTTTTTTTTCTCTTTTCCTACATGAGACGTTTCACCATAGGGAAAGTCAAGCCATACGATTAATACGAAGAACGCCACATTTACTATATCTACTAATTCATTATCTATCTGTTTGTTGTCTTGGTTTGGGTTTTTGGTCAGTTTTACTGTGTAGTTGTACCCTCTTGTGTGTTGTTGTCACTTTCTACTTCCTGCTCACCTGTGTTCCCAGCGTTCAGTTTCCCTCCTGCTCCTCCCCCGCCTGATTTCCCCCCCACGCCTGGCTCACATCGGCCTCATCCCCTCGTTAGTTTAGTTTGTATTTAAGCCTCTGTCAAAATAGTCACTTAAATAGATAAATCAACACATTAAAAATGCATCACGGCGCTTTAATTATTTGATACCAATCAGAAGTTTGGCTGAGAACCATCTGTCGTACATCCGAATATCACTTTCCGCCCAAACTTTCTCCAGTTATTGTATCTCCACATCCTGAAACAGATGGTTGGAGATGATTCACTGTGAAGACTGAAGCCACATACATCATACTCTCATTAACTGTCGAAGGCACATCTTTCACAGCAGCAGGCGCAGTTAAAGTGACAAGAAGCTACGTCCACAGCCGGGCTCGCAGCGGTAAACGTGCCCGTGCAGGATATCGTCGAGTACTCTCGAGTACTCTTTAAAAAGCACTCATACCTGTAGTGAGCAGTTGAATGCAAATCAGTCCACTTGGTATTCATATGCAAACAAATGCCTTGTGGTTACACCTCAATGTATCTGCTGTCTTTCTCTTGAATTTTGATTAGGAATGAAAAAAAAGAAAAGAAAATATGGAGCATTTTTTTTACCCTCTGATCTATTTTTAAGCACAAAGTGCAGCAGAATTCCCTCCCCTGGAGTTGAGCTGCTGTTTGATTCAGGGCAGCATTACTCAGCTGTGGATGTGACTCAGACGCGAAGCTACACTTCCAGGCGCCGCCATTGTCTCCGGCTTCAACAGAGAGATGATGCAGCCGCGGGAGGAGAAGACGGCTCCGTGGTCGCGTATGTTTTGTCAGAAAAGTGCATTTGTGTATCTTCTTCTCTCCCCTTGAGTCAAAATTCAGAAATCATTTGCGACAAACAGAATCCTTCTGCTCATTCTGACACATTTGCTGGAAAGGTGGCTCCGATAGATCTTATGGCGGCTCATCGGTCTAATCTATTCTGGTAAAGGCCAGACTGGATTAAGTTCTTAATTGCCTTCGTTGCTTTGAATGTGGAGCTGGAGTGAATGAGCGGCGTCGGTCGCGCAGAGTGCTGCCAGGCGATTATCTTTTTATTGCAGAAGAGAAGCCCAGCACATCTTGATTGGTACCTGTCTGGAGCACGAGGAAACTCGGATCAGATCACGAGTGTCTGTGCTTATTTTTTTTACATTTCTGTCACTAAATGACTGCTACTACAAAGTGTACAATCAAGAAATGGTCTCGACAATGAGGTTGTAGCTATAAGATTAGTGGTATATAAATGACATCACATTCATTTAGCTGCTTTGGTTCACAGCAACTGACAATAATACAGTTGTTTAAACAGTTTGGCATTTTTAATTTTTAAAGCAGTTTCAGTTTGCCAGTTCAGTTGTTCAGTACACAAAGAATGAATCCTCGAGACTTTGGCGAGCCTCTGACATTTTGTCCAGCACCAACATCAGATAAGGGTTTTCACCCATCCCCTGAAATATCTCCACATCTACTACAAGACGGACTGTCACTAAAGCGCCATCCGTGGTCCCCAGAGGATGAATCTTAATCGCTGTGATGATTCCTCCTCTAGTGTCATCAGCAGGTTGACATTTGTGCTTCAGATTGAAAGGTCTCTGACAAAACAGGCAGCATCAATATCCAGCTAAATGCTCAGAGACACACAGACATACACAGGTACACTCAATGCACAGAGTAAACATTCGCCATATGTTTGTTCTTACCGCGGTATCAGCTTGACATTTGTTCTGCAGATATGTGGAGCAGACTGTGGCCTTATGGTGGATTACACATGATATCAAAACAACTTCCTCTGCCGATGTTTATTGATGTGGAAACATTCAGAATCAGGGTTTTTTGTTTTCCTGATCTTCATGACTCATGACTTGCATCATATCCTCTTTGACTTGACACAGTTATGCTTATGAAACCTTTTCCAAACCAGCTGTATGAAATCAAAGCTGCTAGAAGTCCTCGAGGATCTTTAAAACTGTATAATGGGGGTATGAGATTTTCACTTCAAGCCAATGAGACTCCTCAAACACTGCTGCAAATGCATGAGACCCAAGAAGAAGAAGAAAAAGAAATACAGCCCACAGCCAAAACAAATACAGCATTCCTGGACAGAAATAGGAGGTCTTTTTTTATTTCTTCTGTGAGCAGTGCAGGCTGCTTTGCTCGAGGGCATGGGGAAATACCATGACATCTGGAGCCAACGTTCCCATGACTCCCATTATCGGTCCCATAGTTCCACTGGCAGTGTTAGGGACGAGCCTGTCCGCCCGCTGTTCAAGTAAAACTCGGAGACAATCAGACGTGATGGAAAAGCACATCCACACCATTCATTCGTTCATGTTTTGGTTTTGCTTTGATCGGCTGATTTGTGAGGTTTGAACACACGACTGACGCGTAACACCTTTCTGCTGTAGTCGCACGATTAATGAGCAAACCTGAGGGAGCGCACAGCGAAACGAATTGTTTGCTCTTTTGTTGGCGTGAAGAAATTACAAAGATCAATCAGTTGAGTTTTCTCAGTGTGTGGTGGATGACTCATTACTTAGGAAGTTCAGCGCTGTAGCCGCTGATTAAAAGAAGTTGCTCTGCATGGGTGACTCCAGTTACTCTGGATGTTTTGCACAGTTTTGACAGTTGTTTTGGCTGTTTGTTTCCTCTCTTCTTTAAGGAAAGAAAGTTAAAGTTAAGGGCAGCTATTTTATGGTATAGTTAGGATATATTTATGTCTATCCAGGAGGCTCTAATGAATAAAGATTCTTCTTCTTCTATGTTTTTCTATGCTCAAGTCAGTTGTTTCCCTTTATGGCACATCTGGACAAGAGTGTACATTCGTCTAGGCGCATGCTGCCTGTTATGTCTGTAACGTACAGTACGCAATTTTTACCTCATAGGGATGGATAAAGTTTTTCTGATTCTGATTTTATATGTACCTTAAAATCTCAGATGGCACTGTACAGTGTATGTCACCGAATAAAATAATTGCCAGCTATTTTGCTAACCACTTAATCAGTTTGCAACCCAGTCGGCAGAATAAACGTTGGTCAAGTCTGTTTCTACAAAACCACAGATACGTTTAAACTTTACGTTTCTTTATGTTGCAAGTTTACGTTTGGTTAGGTTCAACTTCCAATTTTCTTACTTATGCTCTGGTCAGCTTTAGGCACAAACGCCCCTTGGTTAGGGTTAGGAAAACATTATGTTTGGCTTAAAATCCCTTTTTTGGTTGCCACCAACCAGCCCGGTTAATAGGATATAATTTCAGCAGTTCACGTTTCTGCAAACAACGGATAAGTCTGAGGTTGACATTTGTAGCAGACGTTGCATATGACATTCACATTTTATGCCTGTTAGTGTACCTTCACATCAGGAGGCGGAAGGAAGGAAGTAAGTGGTGCTCTTACAACCTACAAGGCTGCCGAGCAGGTGACTAATATCTGGAACGATTACAGGGGAGTGATAGCTGTTTTAATGGCGACCAAACTGGCAATTTTTCACAGGAAGTCGGACGATCTCCTATGATGAGAGAAAAATAGAAAACTGAACTTAAATAAAACTTGCAGCATAAGGAGACATTCATTTTGAACTTGTGTGGTTTTGCAAAAACATATTCAGCTAAAATTTATTTTGGCTCTTGGGTTGCACAAACACTGCTGGAGATGTCTCGCTTTCTCATCAAAATGATCCGATGAAAATTGCCAGGGTTCTTCTTAAAAACCTCCTGTGGTGTCATGTTGACAAAACCGGCATGGTCCCTTGTCAAAAATATCTGGAGAACATTATCTATGTCTTTGGGAAGCGCTGATCAGCATTTTTTTTATTTTAACCATTTTCTGACCAAAACAAATCAATTAATTGAGGAAAAATAATACTTGACTGATTAATCCACAAGGAAATTCAATCCCAGACATAAATGGCAACGTCTACGTGATGCATTTGCACACATTTCTGCATTTTAAGATCAAGGATCACAACAAATCTCCAAAGACAATCTTTTACTTCAGTGAGATCTGATTCTGTTTTATCGGGAAAACCTCTACTTCCTGAGACCGAGACCCTTCTTGCCTTGACACAGCGGTTGTGTGAAGTCAGCCAGTGCACTCGGGTTCATTGCCTTCCTCCGCTGCTTTTTTGTACTTCCTACGCACCGCTGTAGCTTAATCACAAGGTCTGCACACAGCCTTTCTTGTATGGCAGGTCTGTGTCTGCCTCACACCCACTCACTGAGTCTCTCAGGGAGATTAGGTATACGCACACCTCCAGACTGGGGATCCTTCCAAACTTTCTAAATACTTTCCTCTAATTGTCTTTGGCTCGCTCTGTGAAGACAGTGGTGGTAAACGCAGCTTCAGGCCCCCCTTTGTGAATAATAATAAGACAATGGAGGCAGCTTTGACGGGTGTCAAGTCACGATTGTTTCATGTATTTGACAGGAACAGAATAGATATTGATTCAAGAACTAATTATCAAAGTGGGTTAAGGAAAAGAACCAGACAGCTGATGATAGATGGCAGATATTTGGTATCCGATGAGGGTGAGGAGGATGGATGGTGCAGATCTCCAGAATAATTTTCGTACTGCCACAGCTGCCTGGGTTTGGCGAGGTAGTGCCGACTTTCCCCTCTGCTTCTTGCCTCCTTTTCTTCTTTTCCCACTCCTTCTAGAAGCTCTGCAATTACGAAAGCCTTTAACTCTCAGCCCGATGCTTTTGTTAAAAGTCTTTGTTCTGCTGCCACATCAACAGCAGCAGTGGTGGGTGGAACACATCTTAAATGATTTTTCAAATTAATTATTCCTTCTCGTTGACTTGATCAGCGTGGGAGAATAAAGGTGCTAAGACTTGGCAGGCCTGTCTTGTGGTAAAGCATTGTACAAGTAACACTGCTGAACTGTATATGCATCACTTCAAAATCGTATAGCAATGAATACGGACATTAAAAAATGTGTAAGAACAAACTTAAAAGGTCAAAATGCACAGCATTTATTGCAATATAATCACAAACGTATTTAGCAAAAAATCAGACACAGATTTGACAAAAATAAATAGATTTTATGCTTTTTAAAGGCTTCATACTGTCACAGTAAAGTAAAAACACAACATCCTGATTTGCCAGTGTTGTCCAAAATGAATCATTTTAGCAACCCAGACGTCACACGGCCGCTCATACAGCATGAGCTGGAATGTTAATTACACATCACTGAATAGTTGCTACCACATTCAAATAATATTTCACCCTGTTTTGCCCGATGTAACGACACGATGTGGTGGTATACAAAATAAACATTTACTTGAAAAACGTTCTTACACTTTGACCCTACCGCGTTAACAGGCTCTATTATCACGCTTCACCACAGCACAGAATACCAAGCAGATGACAGAATGTGACGGGTTTTTCCTCTGTTTTGATTCGATTGGAGAGCTCATGGTCTAAAAGGCACTTTAGAACTCAGGCCTCACAGCTACAACATATAGTGACGTCAATTGAAACCATCGGCGTGGCGCGCTGCAACGTGACTGCAGTGTCGACATCATCGTGTACTTCATACTATTCCTTTAACGCAGTAGCCTAAACTACTCGATCCAGCCAGAGAGTCACCACTGAGGTCAGATGTTATGCTTTAATTCGAATCAGGAAATCAGATGGGACGTAAAACTATTTAGATTTAAAGGCCCAAACTGTGATTTTTTTAGACCATGTAATTTACAACAATACTGACTTGAGGTAATGAAAAAACTCTTGGATTCACTCTTGTGTTGTATTTCACTGATTTATACCAAACCCAGCATCAACGTGAATACCTAAAGCTGTCAGGTACTTTTATGGGGCATTCAGACTAGACGCGAGGCAGATTTTTTCACAATCTAGATTACATACGAAAGATAATGCGAATAGACGTGAATTCGCATACGTGAGGAGTGCTTATTCTCGCCAGTTGAGCACGGAGCAGAGTGAGGTGGGACAGCCGTGTCTGAACAGCCCAGAGCCTTGTAGTTTTGGAGCAGAGGGTCGATTGAGATAACTTTTTAAACTTTTTAAGATTAAAACAGTTGATCCCTCTTCACTCCTGTTGATCAACCTGACTGCAGCAGCGATCCGCTGAGGTGACCTCCGTTATTAAGTGTTGTACTGTAGTTGTACTAGTGTATAAATGATCCCACGATGTAACTCACGCAAAAATTTGCTTCGTGTTCGGTCTGAACGCACCATTAGTCAACATATAAGATCTTCTCATCATTTTGGGAGTGACGGCAGGCTCCTGCGCTCTGGAGTCTGGAGATGGGGCCACACTCTTGTATCACAGGTTGTGCATTTAATGACACAAACTCTTACAGAGACACAAAAATGACTAGTATGCTACAAAATCGTCTCGTTAGAAACCGTCACTCTTTGCAGAAAACGACTGTGTTACACTTGTATTGAAATCTCATTACAATCTACACACACAACCTACAAAAGTGGTCGGTCTGCTCTTCTTCCAAGGACAAGGCAGGCGAGATTCTGTAGTTCTCAATGACTTGATTGAAAATGAATTCATTGGATTTTCAGTCATTTGAATAATACCTGTGTTTCCAACTTGTGAACATGCCAACTGTCGTTTGTCTCGAGTCATGCACGGTCTGGGTGACAACTCAGTTCTGATTGGCTGCAGGGTTTGGACACCTCGACACCTGCAAGTACGTAGGGAGCCACAAAGTAGTTCGAGTGAATCTGTCTGTTCAGCGCTCTAGATTAATGCCCTTAGCCTGTTTCTTAAATGAGTAACCATGGCAACAAGCCTCCCGTTACAATTCAACAAGCTAAAATCTTATTCCTACAATCCTCTGAACAGTATCAGGTGATTATCTCACATCCCAGTCGTTAGTTAGTCAATGCGCTACTTCAGGCTACAGCCGACCGTACACATGCTCCGTAACGTATTCATACAAGTTCCAACTGTATACACTATCATTTACTTTGACTCTTGCTAACGTAACATTAGCGTTCTGGCTCGCAGCTGAGTTGTACCTAAGAATCGTCCTAGTTACTGGAGTAGAACATTTCCATTGCATAAGAACCTTGTGGGATGCTAACGATCACTCCAGATATTAGTCACAGGGTTATGGCCTGTGACAAACTCTATATTTTTAACATATAGATGAATAATCTTAACTTTTTTTTTCTTTGGCAGGTCTATAAACAGAATAACTCATGCCCTGAGAGGTGTCCTCAATCAGGAACATTTTGGACAACACATTTCGGGTGTGATAGTGGACACCTCGCCCGGCAGTACCACTTAATTAATCTCATGTGCAGGGTGCAGCTGATGTATTCACCAGTGGACCACGTCTCCTCATTAAAGATGTCTCCTGCATGTGCATTTTTTGGAGCCTTTGCAAAAGCTCTGCAGTGCCGAGCTGCTTGGGGAATTTATTTAACCTTCTTCAAAAATGAATGGATTTATTTGTGACCTATTTTTAAGACTTATGTCGCCACAGGCAGGCTGGGCAGGACGAAGAGGGTCCTTTCATGGGATTTGTTGATGATCAGAAAAGTATAGAATATTGCCAACCTTGTACTTTCAACACCTATCAAGAGACAAGCTCGTTCAACTCTGATGCTGCGCCGTCACACAGAGATCGATCATGCCTTCTCGCATGAGAAAGTACCTGAATTGTCTCTGAAAGTGATGACCTTCACTGGCCAACTGGCTTGTTGGTCGGCGGCTGGATGTTGTTGGTGGCGTTGGAGGTGGCGTTGCTCCTCCCCGCGTTGTTCTCCATCCTGAGGGAGGAGGAGTTGAGCGGACTCCTCTTGAGGACTTTGTTGGCCAGCAGGCTGCAGGTCTTCCTGTACTGGTGACGCAGCAGCGAGTAGACAAACGGGTCGCTCGCTGCCTTGCTGTAGGCCAAACACTTGGACAGCACGCCCCAGTGAGGGCTTATGGGCCCCGGGAGGAAGAGCTCCACAATTCTACCTCAAATCAAGCAAAAAGAGGAAAAAAGTCACACGCCATCCACGAGCGAAATTAAAGCCAATTCTCAGATCAGTGTAAGTGGAGTGGAAGACATCTAATGCGACCCTCCCCCAGTGCTGTAATATTGCGAAAATGTCATCATTACACTTCACTGAAATGTCAGCGCTGTGTTGGGGAATGTGAACGGATGGGTGTCATTTTTTTTTTTTGTCTCACAACCAATTATTTTCTTCCTCGTAAATCAAATCAAATTAAAGCCGACACGAAGTCAAAACCCAACAGGAGCATTGTTTTTTTTTTTGTTAATCTGTCTTCTTAATAAGTGTGATCTCCTTAAAACCTAACGCGTCTCTCCTAATGCGCTTCCTTCCTATTTCCATTCCACAATTCTAACAGCTTCTGACAGGTTGCCACCATTAATACCGGGGCTAATACTAATGAGAGCCAGCGATACGATCACAGACTCATTTACTCTCTCTCTCTTCCTCTGTCGCTCTCCCTCTCTCATCTCCCCAGCGATGGAGGCTCAGGGACTCAAGGATTAGACGTGTCTGTGTTCGTATCCGACATCATGAAAAATCGAGCAGTTAAAGATGTTTAGAATGTTTGCAGATAACAAGAAAATAATCATCAGCATCTGCTCTGAGGCGATGAGCCAAGTATAAACACACGAGCAGCCGCGGAGAGGTAAGTGAAAACCAGGACATCCCTCTGAGAAGTCTGAGGAGAGTTGTTCTGCTCACTGAACTGAATGAAGGAGATCATTTGGAAGCTTTTTTTTAAACTGCTGAGCAAAAACACAATGTACAGAATTCAACTGCAGCTCAATGGTGGAGCTGTTTGATGATTTGTCTTTTCAATATTGAAGAAGAGACACATGTTTTGATGATGCTCGCACACAGAATCTCAGGTGCATTGGTGTAAACGTGCGCTCACCTCGTGATGACATACGGGCTGAAGCACACCACGAATGTGCCGATGAACGTGCTGATCTTCTTGGTGGCCCTCAGCCTCCTCCGCTTCTGCTCATCCAAGCATTTCTGGCGCACGCTGCCAAAGCACAGAGGTACCATTATCGACCCAGGGGGCACGATCAGAGACAGGCAGACATAATGTAGCCGTCCACAGAGGAAACATGTGGGATGGACGTGGGGATGGAGGCAGTGAACTGTGCTGCTGTTATCTCCGAGGATTAGCGTGGAGAAATTTCACACTGCACAGATATCAATTATGTAAATGGGGAGCGATTCGAAGTTTAATTATTTGACTGGATGGGGATGGAGAGCAAATGATGGAAGCGCAGAACACAAGGAAGTCCTCGCCGACCTTCATGAGACATGATAATGTCACTGCCAGCAGGATTTAGTCATCATCGGCCAAACACTTTAGATTCATGTCAAGTCACTTTAAGATATACTTCAGTGGGTTTGTGTCCACTGTATGTTATGTCTGCTTTTGACAGTGTAGGGATGCAACTAACTGCTTCCATCACCAATTAACTACACCTGCTTCCTGCAAGTCAGGATTATGACTTTAAACTCAGACTTTTGATTTTAATATTAGAATTCTGACCTAAATTCTGGTCTTAAACTCAGAATTCTAATTTTTATAATAGTTATTGTCAATTCTAAGACAGAAAGTCAGAATTCTGACTTAAACTCAGAATTTAAGTTATTTTCATGATAATTATTCAAATTTCAATTCAATTTTTTGCAGAATTATTTCATGATAATTATTCTCAATTCAAAGAAACAAAAGACAGAATTGCAATTTAAAAAAAAAGAATTCATGCAGTGGCCCTCATCTCATCACCCTCAGGATCAGGACTGACATATTTAAGGATACAAGAACAGGAATCATTTTATTTGGAACACGTTGTGCTTGGTAAAGGGTTAATCCCCCAATTTTGCTGATAACTGATTAACTGGTTAATCAATGTACACCATAAATGGTTTTCAAGGTTTTTAAATTGCTTATTTTATCCAGCCAACTTTCCAAAATCCCAGAATAGAGACACATTTTTCTTATAATTTCAATGAGTAAGTGGTGTAGCAGAGTGAATTATTTTTCCTGTCCATCAACTATTTGATTCATCAAAGCAAAGAAGAGAACATCCACCACCATCTCCTCCTGATGCTCTGTATCAGACACAGACCTTCACTGGAGCATGTTCTGATGTTGGATGCTTCACACACTGGACACAATGAAGAGGGACAGATACAAACATCTGAGTGAAACACAAATGGATCACACTGAGGGCACCTCTGGTGATGGTTTACCTGGGGTGAATATCCACAAGCAGCACCAGCGTCTGCATAGTGATCACGTCGATGCGTTTACAGTGAAACCTCGCAACTTTCAGCACTTTCAGATACGTTACACACATCACGATGAGCGTGAGGAGGAAAGTGAGAGAGTGCAAAGCCACGTTGAAAATGATAAACTGGGTCCCGGCTCCCTTCGCCCGCACGTTGCAGAGGGTGCACGATGCGTAAAGGTGGTGGTACCCGACCCAGGAGCGGCAGGTGGCCACGGTGGAGAAGCAGAGCGAGTGTATCCACGTGTATCCGAGCGCGATCACTGCGTCCCGGTGCCGGATTCTGGAGTGGTAGCTCAGCGGGAACACCACAGCGACCCATCTGTCGATGCTGAGGGCTGCCATGCTGAGCATGGAGTTTGTGGTGAGAAAAGTGTCGAGGAAACCCACAACCTGACAGAAGCCGCTGCCCCCGGGGTGGCCCGTGGTGATGAGCCCGACCAGAGTTAGTGGCATGTTGGACACGCTTAGCAACAGGTTGCAAAACGTCAAGTTGAGAATAAAGAGACCGGGTACCTGTTTGCGGATCTCCGGGTTGTACAGAAAGCAGATCAGCACCACCACGTTGGACAGCAGCGACACGATAATTATCCCCAAAACCAACACGGAAGCAACTATGTCCGCTGCGTCCATGGCGCTCCCTCTCAAATATCCACACTTCTGCTGAGTGCATCCACAGTCCTGATGCGAACTGTCATCGTGAGTTTTAGTCCCGACATATCCAGCGCGCTGTCATTCTTCCGCTCCCCGAGCGCCAAATGTCTTCAGTGAACGGCGCGGTCTCTCCAGCAGCGTCGGCGGCGAAGGTTTCACGCAGCTCGCCTGATTACCATGAGGAAATCTCAGACTCCGTGTCATGGGAACGGGGTCACAGCGGGAGGCTCGTGCTGGCGAGGCGCTGCGGTAGTTTTCAAGCGCCCTTGTCATGCCACTGGTCTCACAGCTGAGGGCTTCCTCGCTGCGCAATTGCGCATTGACATGATGGCAGCTCGGAAAAATGACATGAAAGTACTTGGAGCTGTCGTCGCCTCCAGCTTCTTATATTGTTTCTTCTCTGCAACCGAGAGGGTGAAGGCGCGCTGGTGCGGCCCCTGCTCAAAAATAGCTTTTTAGTGTAAAAATAGAAGCACGACGCAAGACTGCGCGGCTGGCTGATGTCACGAGCATCACGTTGAACAGAGCAGTTCTGGTGAGGAGATGATTTGTGCGGAACGCATACGTAGATCTGTCAGGTGAGTGTGTATCAGGAGCGCACAGTCTGAACCGCACTGAATCACGCCTCCACTTTATTTAGATTCCTCAGCAGTAAAACACTTTGAGTGTAATCCAGCTCACTGCGACAGAGGGAGACCCACAGCCTCCCCGGCGCAGCCTCCAAAGCCTCAGGGCTCCGTGGACGCGCTGGGCTTCTCCATCCACATTATTAGTCCACAGTCCAGCAGCACCACCGCCTCTGGGATGTGCAGCAGTACTGTGTGTGTGTGTGTGTGTGTGTGTGTGTGTGTGTGTGTGTGTGTGTGTGTGTGTGTGTGTGTACAGCCTCCAGCCCTGTGAGGGGAGGGCACACCGTGTTTTCTCACTTTTAGCCAAGAATGTGTTTCTGCATCAACAATTTCACAGACCACATTAAAAAAATATATATTGATGCATTACTTCACATCCAACACGTTCTGAGTCACATCACACACTCACCTCTGCTCAGTCAGTCAGTGGATAAGTTGTCTGGAGTTACCAGAAGTCCAAAAACACTTATTTGATGTTTAATTCTTCTTTTTACATCATCTGGACTGAATAGACTGGGCAGCCAGAGAATACACGACATGTGTAAATCAGCCATCACACAAACAGATCTTCATCACTAGCACTGATCATAAATAACTGAAAATAAATATAATGTTCTTCCTCGTCTCTCACACTCACACTGTTAGTATTTGATTGTAGACGCCTCCAGTAGGATGAGGCCCTACACTTGGCTTCATCTTGGAGATCACTGTCCAACGCACTTCAGATGTATTCAACAGGTGCTGCTGAACCTGGTTAGAGGTGAGCTAAGAAAACCTAAGAAAATAATGAAAAAAAAAAAACAGCTCACAAGTGTTGGGCTGCCTTCTCCTAACAAAATGTATGGAGCATTGAGATGACATATTTTATAAAATTTGAATTTGTGCGTTGTGTGTTTGTAAGTCAGCAAGACTAATTAGAATTTTCTCAACTTGGCCAAATAAAGGATAAAGATTACTAATTAAATCCAATGAAACTTTAAATGGTGAGTTAAAAAAGTCAGGCAAGAAGTTGATTTTGCTGGAGATTTTTACATTTGAGGTAATATAATATAGTATATGTAATATAATATTTGTAGTGTCTCCCTTATTGATTATTTTTAAGGCAATAATTTGTCTTAAGTTTTTCAAGTAAGTCAACGTGTAGGTTGTGTGTGAAAGTGGAATTCGCTATGAAGACCAACTTTGCTGTCAGGAGAGGCCAGAAGGGGTCAACAGGTCACGAAGGAAAAAAACAGTGGATGAAAAAAATCAGTAAAAGTCCTTTAAAAAGTCAGTTTCAGAATAATGGCCCGGTGGTTGTTATATAGTTTGAATTCATTCTATGTCTGCCTTCATATTCAAGCAGAACTTTCAGTGTAGCTGATGGACATAGAGAGATTTTTATCTACTTTACTATATTGTTGGGTAGTTCAATTCATTCAGTTCATTCATTATATCGGAATGTTTTATATTTATAAACTTTTGTATCTTAATCTGCAAAGTAGCTTGTAATTACGCTCGCTTAACAGGTGAAAAGGAGTAAAAGGAACAATATATCCCTCTATGAAGTCAGCATGATTAGAAATTCTCAAAGTCAAAGCGCTTCAAAATCCTATTTAAGTGCAGTTGTTGGATAAATGTAATTGGTTACATTCCAGCGCTGTCATACAGGCCTGTTGCTGTAGTTCACTATACACAGACATCCTTCACAGTGACCTTGCTGATAACTAAATAACTTGTTCTGGTTACAAAGCATGATGCTGCAGGCATACGTCAGATCACTCTGTTTTCTAAAGATAACACAAATCCCACTTTTCTTACACGCCCTGAGAGCCTGACGTCAGGATGTCAATGATTTTCTCGTCCTGCGGTCCCTGTGGTGTGATCTGGTAGTGGGCAATGTGATCTACGGTGTAGAATCTGAAGACGCCGTTACATCAGTCACATAGTAGTTTTTACTCTCACCTCTTCTTTTAATCCAGGACAGACTCATTTATTACTGTCGCAGACCACCGAAAATTTAAATTAACATGCTCAATGAGACTGAAGATGAAAGTTAGAATTACTCATTTTTCAAAAAGCAACAAGAAGAGATTAGTTCCAGGAGCAGAATTAAAAAGCATGGATGTGATCTATAGTGTTTAATTGAAAGAGATTTCTCCTCCGTCCGTCTTCAAGCGCAAGAGGAGCCGTCGTATTTTCCAGAGCAGTGGTCACGTGCAGCTGTCTCGCCATCCTATAAATTATCAGTAATGACAAATTGACAATAGTGGCTGCCGGATTTTTTAATTAATTCCACAGAGAGAGAAGTTTTCTCACTTCTGCCCTTTCCACACAGTGACGGAACAGATGGTGAAGCTACATTGGATTTTTTTTTTTCTTCTTTACACAGCGTCAGGTCTCTGCGGTGCTCCCTTTAATAGGATTTCAACTTCATTTGCTTACAGACTTTGAGTTAATGAGGTGAAAGGTTACAGCTATGCACGGCCATCTATGTATTCCTCTGAAAGTCTCTGCAGACGCCATCATTCGGCAGACTACATCCATAACCAGTCTTCTTTTTAACACTTGGTTGAACAGTTTTTCATTACTATGCTACATGGTGGATCAAAAAGTGTAACAAGAGACCATTTGCCTCTTTAAAGCAAGATGTTCTCCTTTTGTTTTGTTTTTAAAACCCACAATGTGTCCTGTAAATGTATTTATTTGGTGCAGTCCAGTGGAAACAGACAGCCACACACTGATTGAACTGTTCACTTGGCATCTGGTGTCATGATGTATTAAATATTGTGATGAAACACGCTCAAATAACTTCATTTCCAATCATGCATCATTGTTTCTATTGACCAAACCGGCACATCTGTTCAGTCAAAGTTGAACAAAGGTAAACTCTTTTATGTTTTGCAACAATTTGTTTATTCACAGCTGTGTAGCTATTATCCAATCACATTCATGAGGCTGTATAGGTCGGACATTACAACCCAACACTGCCGCCGTTCATCACTAGTGCTCAACACCGTAGCCCCTCAGGCCCGTGTGCTCGCCGCTCACCCTCCTGCTCATGCTGCACACACACGATGCCAATCTTCCGACGTGGAGAGAACTCTGATGTGTATGCCTGACAACAGCGTCATCACCCAGATCAAACACCAATGGGAGGAAATCAACAATCTTGCAGTGTGGCACACAGATAAAAAACAGTGCTGCTCGAGCATCATAATTATTGTTTTTCCAGGACTATCACTGCAAACTGACCAGTCTGTTGTGCTGAAAGCGTAAAACCAGAGTGAAGAGCTTCAGCTTCAAATCAATGTGGGATCTCCGGGCTTCTAGAGATTTTGATTACTCGTCTGGTGTGATCACAGCTCTGGAAAAGTTTTATTGGCTACAAAACTTTACCAAACTTTCAAATGGCATGGGCGACCAATCACCAGAGTAAATGTTGGCTAAGAACACTTCTATTAGATAAGTTTAAACCGAATGTTTCTTAATGTCTGTTTAGGTTGAATTGGCTCTTTCTCTCACACAACACTGTGCTTATGCTCTGCTTAGATTTAGGCATACAAACCACTTGGTTAGGGTTAAGAAAACATCACGGTTTGGTTACAATACCTGAGTAGATAATGACTGATTTTTCATTTTTGGGTGAACTGTTCCTTTAAGGTTTCCATAGGCCAGCAAGTTCAAGCATAATGCCAACCAGCAGAGAGAATTGCAGGCTTTTAGAAACCCCACGATACGAGTCTGTTCTCAGGACCAAGTTGTCGTCACTCACGTGTTGCTCACATGTTCTGCAATATCATCAATCAGCACATGTCTGTTTTGTTTTGTGTAGCTGTACGAATTAGGTAATTAAAAGCGACTGTGATATTGATTTGTCTGCTCTGCATGTGCAGTCACTGTCTCATCAGACTTAATTTTCCCTGCCATGCTTTAGTTTGAGAAGAAGCTGATTGCATGCATTAATAGGACTAAAGCGCAGCTCATGGTTATTTCCCAGAAACGTCACCACGGTTTTAGGTTTGCTTCTTCAGTCCCGAGATGATTATGGCTCCACTTTGGCCACGCCGACTGAATTTCAAAGTCGTACAGTTTGTATCTTTATCTGCATTCTCCTTCCTCCGACGGTCCCACTTTTCCACACCTAAAGCGGAGCTTACTGTACGCCGTCGGTTTGTTCCCCTCGTTAGACGCAGGCCACCACCACTTTCATCTCGAATGTGCTGTAGATACAAAGGCGCCGTATATTTTTTCTGCTGGCTGAACCTCAAATGCCTGGGATGTATCTTGGCTGTACATAAATTCTCGCAGCCATTCCAGGCTCAGCTAATCGCGCTCGCCCATCTGCTTTGATGTCCTTTCTCTGGTAATGAGTGTGACATCGCTGTACACGAGCATGACAGGAAGCAGCTCCCAGTAGTTTTTCTTTTTCTTTTTTTTTTCTAAATGAAGCGAGGAGCCTTAATGAGAGACCCTGATGGCACGTGTCAGGACCTTCATACACTGAGTATATGCGGTTTGTCGTTAAACGTGTGTGTATGTTCCGGGAGCTGTTATCTGGTGGCCACGAGTCTGTGTAACCTTCAATTCTCGTGGGAATTAGAAGTTCCTACAAGGCCAGAGATGTTCAGAAATTTGCTCCCGACCAGTCAAGCTGGTTATTTCGACGCCCTCATGAGAATATATGAAGCCAATACAGTATGCACGATGCAGAGCGGTGCAGTAGCAATAGATGACTCGTGCCTTCGGCGGAATCAACACACGCCTGGCTGCAGCCCCAACTGGCTCATGCACAATTTCAGAGGCTGTCTTCTCGTATTATTCTTTGTTTGTTTGGGCTCGGACAGCCGTCTCACTTCTGTGGAGTAAGACTCACGTCCACACATACAGCTCGTCCGTGCCGTGATTCATACTTTCATACGTCGCTTCGGTGACTCAGAGGAGCGACGGCTCCATCATAAGCTCGCCAGTATGTTTCTGCATTTGAATCTCTTGAGGGTATTTTTTGTTGTAAATGCACAGTCCATGAAGGTCAAATATCACTACAAGCACACATGAGTACATACAAGTAGAAATTCATTTCCTGTGACTCAGTACTTCAGGGAACCCCTTTATGTAGTGTATTGCATAAATGTATCATAAAGATCGGTAAAATAAACACGATACTTCCACGATGAGACATTTCTCTTATGCAATGGGAATATATTTAGCATATACGTAGATCGGCTATATTATATTATAGATTTTCTTATTTTCTGTGTCAATTAGCAATGCCATGACAATATGTTCAGCTTATAATGGCACTTTGCACTGATATGAAGAGTCAACGCAGGCTTATGTCTGACATTAATGTCATCTTCATGCTGTATGTGTTGAAATATATATCAAATAATGTTCTTGCAATGTATTTATGAATATATCAAACGATATAGAGTATTCTCTTTATCGTCAAATGTACCAAATTTTGCAGTTTTTATGCGGTATATTGTAAAAACATATATTTTCAAGGATTATATTGCCTTGTAGTATAGGCAAAATATGTTTTACATACCAGATATTTAAATACATACCAGTTTATATTACCAAGGTTTGGTCAAAATGTAAATGTATTTTATGCAGTACATATCTTGTAAAGTATTCTTAAGAAATATCTCTAAGAATCATGTCACACCAGCACTTAGAGTATGTGTCGACATTAGCTACTGGTTCATACAAGACCTCCTTCTGACCTGTTAAGCTTCAGATGGACTGTCTCCCTCACGTATTTCCAGACTTATTTCTCCATGTGTTCTGTTACATCCTTAACTTTCCACTTGAACTGTTCCTCCATTTATTAGGAACTCCACTGGTGATCGAGCTTTTCCCCACCGAGCTCCACTTCTCTGTACCAACCAATAACACTCACTACACGCGGGAGGCGAGCTTTATTGGCATTTTCTAATCCAGATTGAAAACACACTCGCTCTCTGCTCACTTTGATCTCTCCTGACTTCACCACCTGGGAACCCGAATCACTGTTTTCCTCGTCATCATTCTTGTTATAGCTGCACTGTATGATCCGAAATCGCTCACCTCAAACTTGCGTCTCATTAAAACCCTTTACCTGTTACCTGTTTCTCTGATGTTTTTACTGACTTGTAAAGTGCACAGAGGGGGATGCTCCAGATTATTCCGAGTATTTCATCATTATGATGTTCAGCGAGCATTTCCAGCGCCAAACACCTCTGAAGTGCAGGACTGACAGGCGTCTGAGCCTTAAATTAACAGAACAGGCTTTCCTTCCCCGGCTGAGCTGGCTGCCGGCCCCACGGGAGGCTCTGATTATAAGGTGTTGTTGTTGATGCTCCACTCACTTTAAGTTATCAGAAAAATCACCGGGCTGTAAAGTGAAGTCTTGACTTTAGCGGCTACCTGTAATGATGTGACCATGCTTGTTTCTCTGTCTTGTGGGAGGTAAATATCTTCCGTTACGGCTTTGTTTTGGCTCGGTTGTACAAGGAATTGTTTGCACTCTCCACTTAGGGCTGTGGCGTGATGGTTTCAAGCGTACACAGCATTAGAAGTAATGGCTTTAAGTGGGGAAGAGGAGGCATTTATTCCAGAAGCCTAATGCAACGTATCCATTCAGAGATACAGAAAAAAAACCTTGTCAAAAGGGTTGAAAACCTGAAACCTTGGTTGTGTTTCAGTGCGTGCCGCTCAGACAGTCAATACAATGTCTCAGACTAAACATGATTGAATGGCTGCTGGTTCACTGACTCATCTCAGCTTAGTGAAAAGCTCTGTTTAAGGCCTCGGCGTGATCTGTGGAGGACGTTACTGCGCCCCATCGCGGGGAGTGAGGAAAGTGGGATCTGCCCCGCGTCTTTGTCTACCCGCTGTGAGTAGAATCCACCGCTGTCACGCAGCAGTAGCACAAATCATGACACCCACCCAGTCTGGGCTGTGGGTGGATGGATGTGCTGATCCGTCTGTACCCTGCTCCTCCCTGACAGTCTGCGCCGAATGCTGCTACGATTCATCACGCTCACATACAGCTGTTTGAGCACGCGCTGATGGCGGGGGGAAAAGAGGTTTAAATGGTTTTGACATCTTTGCAAAATGTCCTCAGGCAACAGTTTCTGGAGTTCCTGATTCTGTGAGAAAATACAGACAACACCAACATGGGTCAAGTCTTTCAGTAGGATATTTGACATTTACTTTCACAAAGCACATGTCATGTCTTTTTCACCTTTAATAAAGTGTTGTACAGCATCAACGTCGAACATGACATTTTAGATACAGTGCTTCCCTCTAGTGGATAAGATATTACATGAAAGCAATGGCAGATGACATAATATATTATTTCCACAAGTAAGATTGTTAAACAGTATATCATTTTCAAATAGTTAATGATGAGAATCCAAGATGGCTGCCAAGTCAGTCCACTGTTTGTGTGTCAGTGCCTGATGTCTGAGTTTTCTTCTGTTTTCATGTGTGATTTTTAAGACATTTGGACCTGAATGAGTGGAACTTTTCATGAACAACATCTTCTCTTCAGTCTGGGATCTCATGATGAAATGTTTTTACTTGGATGTTACTAGATTGTTGCTGAACCTCAAAATCTGGATTGTTTGAGGCCTAGACCCACCTGAAATCCACCTGGACTGTTTGGGGCTGAGGCCTACCTGAAATCCACCTGGACTGTTTGGGAACTGAGGCCTACCTGAAATCCACCTGGACTGTTTGGGGCTGAGGCCTACCTGAAATCCACCTGGATTGTTTGGAACTGAGGCCTACCTGAAATCCACCTGGACTGTTTGGAACTGAGGCCTACCTGAAACCTGCTGGATTACAGCACCTAAGGGGGACAAAGCATACTTCTGCAGATCTTCTAAATGGTACAGTGCCAGATTTTTTTCACTATTCCGCTATTTCTGTGTTGATCTGTAGCCACTGACTCACTCCTGCTATTGGATTTTGGATGTTGATAGCCTTGTAGCCTTGCAGGCCGTGTGGTGCTCAGAGTGTCTTTAGATGTTTTAAGTGGAAATTGGATTTCCCCTCTGGATTTTAACTTTAGTCACAGAGTCACCAGCCATGTGAAGCACTGAATATAATGCTGGATTGTCTGTTTCTGACTGATGAGCTGGTCTGTTGGATTTGCTGTGCGTGCTTAGTGGATGGCTGTTAGCTTCCTTTGAGTCTGCTGGGACTCTTTTCCCAAGGGGATAAACTGTGGATCTCTTTCTTTGTGTGATACGCCTGCTTACCCTCCCATCCTGAGTGGAATGACAGTGATCCCCTCTCTAACAATGTCGCTGATGATTGTTTTGTGTTTTATATCACTATGTGGTTTTCCTGGGAGCCCCTATGGATCCTGTAACGCTCCCACAGGATGAACAGTACCGCGGAGGGTGGGCAGCTAACCATGTCAACCTCACTTTTTCCCACAGTGACTGCTACAAAATTACTTTAACGCTCTCGTCTCATCTCTCGTGTCTGTGAACATGTCAAAACGGCTGCTTATAGCTGAGGAGTCTCTTCACTCCTTGTGCTGAGGGAACATTTTATTATTCCTACAACATCATTTACTGTGAATGCTTTCTCCTGCAGTCTTGGAACGGATGTAAAAGACTGTAACACCAAGCACAAACTTTTAGTTATATCATTGTTTTTGCTCTCAGAAAATACTGAGACAAATCCAGGCAGTGTCACTCCCAACATCTGGTTTTGGGATTATTCATATCAATGTAAGGAGAGGATTTCTCTAAAATGGACATGATTAAGAGCTGGAATAATTCAACTAATGCTGAAATTGTTGTTTTATTCAAAATATTTGCAGAAAAGGGATATTTGCATTCAATCCTGCATACATGTCTTTTTTATTGTGTTAACTATAAACTATTTACTTCCATATGTGACAATGAAATATTAGAAAAGTCTTTATGATAGCATCATTAATAAATGGTAAATGTATATTTATAGGTAGACATGATAAGATAATGAGGTTCATAGCACAGTAAAATCAGACATTATATACAAATACAAAAAGTATGGAGGTAAAATGATAGTTAATCAAACTGTAGCTGATGTCAAATAACTATTAACAAAAGTTTAATTAACTATAATTGTTCCATTGAACAATGACGGTTGTATAAAGTGTTACCCTATATTACTCTACTGAGCTTTTCATATTAACAGGTGACTGAGACAGGAAGTGACAGGGGGAATCTATTTGCTGGAGCACCTCTGGGCCTTGTGGTGGTCATTTCCTGGTTTGTCCAAAGGAGGGCACTCTCTGCTCTCTGTTCAGTCGGCCTGCTCTGAACCTGGTGGAGGTGAGCTGATGCGGTGGTGTTCTGTCTGAGCTGTCAGCACTCATTAGTGCCGTCTCATTAAAGTGATGTCAGTGGCACTCCATTAGCAGTAAAATGAACAGCTGCCCTGCCTCGAGGCCAAGTCAGCCACTGAACTTTGTTGTTCATGGAGGTCTGCAGGTTAACCTGCTATAAGCAGGAACGCAGAACAAACTCTTGTCTGTTTTGTTTTTTCTTAAATGGTCTGTGAAGCTTTTCCAGGTCAAATTATTCAGTGTTGTCTGGTATGAAGACAACATTTAACCCCGGGTTTAAGTCAATTTACTGTTAAGTTAAAGATACAGAAAGATACATTTTAACCCTCTCAGCGCCACGGTCGAGTTTACTCGACAAGATGCGGCACTGAATAAAACGGCCGATTTTGTCAAATAGGGTGTCAAATTTCGTTCGACCTCCCCTCCACTAGTTGGCAGACATGTTATACTTCATCCCTGACTCAGAAAAACGTCATGCTTCTATACAAAACCTTCGAGCAAGAGCGCATTGAATCAGCGCGAAAAACAGCGGAGCTAGTGTGCGCGTGAGCCATTTTATCAGAGCGCTATTGTCAACGTGAGCGAGTATTTGCTTTAGGATTATCGTCTAATGGCATCAAAAAAGTTTGCCCGCAGTGAAGTGTTAGGTCTACTTTTCGCTGACCCTTATTCTGAAGGGGAATATCTGCCTTCAGAAGATGACGGTGATCCGTTTAGTGACGACGCTTCAGATGCGTCCCTGCTGAGCAATGGCGCAGCTGGACAAAGTGAGAGTTTAGCCCTACACCAAGCACAAACGTTGAATCATTTGCCCAATGTTTCACCGGGTCAGAGTTGTCATCGGGAAGCTAGCAGGCATGTTAGTGGTGTGGGGAACGAGGCTGGAGGTTATGTGGGGACCCAGTCTTTTACCGCGCTAGCAATGTGGCGCTAGCTTCTTTGTCTTCTGACCCCGTGCCTCTCCGCAATCGCGGCGACAGTAACGTGGTGGAGCCTTTGTCTGCCACTGGGTATGTTAGACGAGGCCGAAGTGTTCATAGGAGAGTTAGGGGGCAACGTAGAGGCAGGGTGGGGAATGAGAATGAGAGTGAGCCTGGTCCGAGCTGCGTAAATTCGCTCCACTCGGCGCGCGCGCGCCAGATCTGGCCACGCTGCCCGTGACCGGAGCAGTGGCGATGGGGCAGGGGAGAGCGAGGCAGATCTGGCCGGAGCAGTGGCGGTGTGACACGGGGCAGGGGAGAGCGAGGCAGATCTGGCCGGAGCAGTGGCGATGGGGCAGGGGAGAGCGAGGCAGATCTGGCCGGAGCAGTGGCGGTGTGACACGGGGCAGGGAGAGCGAGGCAGATCTGGCCGTACTGCTTGCAGCAGGAGCAGTGGTGGTGTGACTCAGGGCAGGGGAGCTATGATGCATAGTCTATCGCTAAATGATGGGAATGCCGGCTTTGAATACTACTTGGCCAATGAGGAGGAGTACCAAAGTTGGATCACGCCCTTTGATCAGCCAATTCATATCTGGGGGAAAGAGTGAGCTTTTGAACTAAACAGGTCTTGTCTACTTGTGTTTTGTGTCATATGAATCATATGAATAATATGTATGTGCCCCATACATGGAATCAGAATGCCTACTGTATGTAGTAAATGGAAAATCTCTCCAGCAAAAGGCCAGCCTACCGCTACATGCATTCGGTTTGTTTCTGCCATTTATTAGTAATGATTTACACAGTTTGTTTACTACTTACCATTTACCTGAGCATTTAGTATTGTGCAATATAGCATACAGAAGGTGAGGGACATTTTGGGGGAAAGAAGTGCTGCATTTTATCATTCAAACATGTGACTTTTCATGAAAATTCTATAATCCAAGATGGCCGCCACCACATGACGTCATAATATGCAAATTAGATGGGGAAATTTAATCCCTACATAAACTTTGGGTCATCCTTAATATTTCTCTAATTTACAGAAAGTCTCTATCTCTTATCACTTTTAAGATATAGCCTTTTGAAATTAAGATGTCAAAATCGAACGTTTTTGGAAAAAACCTCTGGCGCCTAAAGGGTTAAAGCTCAAGCAAAGTATAGTGTATGTTAATATAACCTGTAAACACATATATTCAGCCTAAATCACAGTGTAATGCTGTAACAGAGAAGATCATCCCAACCTTTTTAAAAACAATGCTGTAGTTTTGATATACTGTAAATATACAGTATATTTAATATGAAATATAGGATGTGGAGATTTTGTGACCAAAAATCACTTTCTTCTTAACAGCAACATAAGTCAAACAGATGGTTTCACCAATATTTTAGCTCATTTTTAACTTTTTACTCGCACTAGTTGAAGTGAATTTCTGTTTTTAATAGTTGAAATGTTTAAACCGTTACCACTGTTTGCCATGTGGGGGCAGCAGTGTGTGAAGGCTTGGACATCTGGGATGTTAGTGTAAGTAAATATGTAATGTAGTGATTTCCGGAGTTTGAAACCTGGCATTACATGTGCTTTTAACAATCTCCTCGCAATTGACACAGAAAGCATTTGATATTTTCTCAAACTCTGAAGGCCAACCGCACTTTAGCTCTTTTCCCACCACCTCCTTCCTCTCCCTCAGCTCCTTGTGACCCAACACATGCTGCGCCTCAGACAGCCACTCAGATAGACCAGGATCTGAATGGTATTTGGGGTCAAAACCACACTATCCCCCATTTGCCTTCCTCCATTAATGGCCTATTTAGCGTACTGCCGATGGCAGTAAAGAGATAGCTGGGCTTTTATACCTTCTGACTGGATATATTAGCAGGTAATGTCCTTAAAGAGGATTAGCGGATGGAGAGAGAGGAAAGGAGAAAGAGGAGGAGAGTGGCTGAAAGCGCCGAAGGGATGGCATGGCAGTAAATAGGCAGGTGATAGCAGGGAGGACAGAGGAGCTTATGCTGCCTTGTGCTGCCTCTGGCTACGGACGGGGGATTAGCAGCCATTGTGGATTCTCTTATATCCTGAAGCATGTTGAGTCATAGCTGTCTAATCTTTGCATATCAAAAATATAGCCCACAAATAAACCTGCCCTTTACCTTTGAGCAATGAGTAAGTTGTATGTACCATGATATTAATCCTCTCTTTTAAACAAACAGTCTCAGGTAATTCAGTCGTCAAGGTCAATAAGTGTTTTTATGCGACACTGGTGAACTTTTCCGTCAGTCAGTCGAGAATGTGCCGTGGGTCGAGGTCAAGAGTCCCAACAAACCAAACTGATCATCTTGTTTACTGTTTTCAGCAATTAACCTGCCTTTTACTTAAATACATTCTTAAACAGGCAGGGCGACCTTTAAGCTTGACCTTTAAGGAAGTTAAGGGAGTGTGTGCACATGATAGAGACATTAATTCTGCCCCTCAGTCACAGCACAACACGCTCTCTCTTGACATGGTGTTGGAACTGATAAGAGTTTGCGCACTGTCTTTATCTTATCATATCAATCTTTTAAAATCATCCAATGAATGAAAAGTTCTGTACCTATGCAGGAAGTAGTCTTTCATATAGTAGGGTGGAAAGTGAGGATGTGCAGGTTGGCAACTCAAACGCTAGCAAAAAATTTTGGCAATGAACATTTCTGCAAACTATGGACGTATTGAAACTTGACACTTCCTCTATTTCTTAATGTTTCAACTAGGCCTATGTGTGGCGGACTCAAAGTATGCAGGGGAGGGGGGGCACCAGCAGGCAGAAAGTGGTGCTAATTTAATGATGAAGAGAGGTCACTTTACCCTAGTGAGCACTTCATCACATTTTATCAACCATATGGGCATCCAATAGGGCACTTTAGCATTTTGTTTCAAACATGGGGTCCCCTGCACCCCCTCTGAGTCCACCCGTACAACTTTGTGTTTCTGTCGGTGAGGTTCAGGCACACAAAAACCACTTCGTCAGGGTTAGGACAAAAGAATCATGTTTTGGCTTAAAATACCTGGTTGTCTCGCAGCTAACTGGAAAATGTCCTGATGTCTCATTAAAATATCTGGTTTTGTTGCTACAAATATGGCTCGAAAATGTCTCCAAGTCTTGTTGAAAATATCTAGTTTTGTTACCACAGAGATAGGTGCAATTGTCCCAAACGGTCACTAAAACCGGAGGCCAACGTTGGGCTTTTGCTAGGAGTCACATCACCATCACACCCTTCTCCCCCTGATGAGAAAGTCAGCTCATATAGATATAATCTATAGGTTACGTGATGTGTTCTGTAGGAATGTTGATATGATTTTATTCTGGCGACTGGGCCGAGGTTAGAGTGGTGAATGGGTGTGTGGCATGCAGCAGGAAAATGTAAAATAGTGTTTTTCTTGCCAAACCATATCTTATTTTCCATTACCACAATCTCTCTCTGACCTTTACCAGATCATAGTTTCCATGCAAAGATATTGTAGAAAGATCGAGCTTCAAAAACATTGGCAAAGTTGGCACTAAATGTTTCCAAGAATAGACAATATTGTTGGCAAAGGGCTCGACTTTGAGTTCCTCCTAAATACAGATGAAGAACACTTCTGAAAGACGTTCCCAGTCTAATCTACCCCTCCCCTCCTCCACCTTTCTAACTGCCATATGACTAATGCCCGGGTCCCGGGGCCTTGGCTCGGCCCAGCTAAGCCGTTTTGGGGAGGATTTGATCATGCAAAGATGACATTGAGTTAGAATGGGTCACTGCAGAATCTGCTTTAGCCACAGTCTGTTGGAAAGGAGTCAAGTGGAGGGCAAGCACCTGGGCTAGCTGACCTTTACCTGGGGAGAGGAAACGGAGACGGATCAGGGGAGGGGAGGGGATGGAGGGGGGGGGACTGCACAGATCCAGTTTGTCAAGAGTCAAAACTTCAGGGATGAGCAAGTGAAGCATTTAGCGTCGCATGAAAACCTGTCGTCAAAACCGGAATGGTATCATCCCTAATCGCTCTCCCTCCATTTCCTTGTCCACTTTAGCTTCACCGAGTGTCACATGTAAATACTTCCGCGTGCTCGCTCAAGTTTCCAAACCTTGAAAAAGTGTGAGACTGTACCCTCTGCCGGGGCGGTATGTACAAAATCCCGTCAGTGCCAAGACATCCCTTTGACCATCTCTGCTCTCAGCAGCACCGAGGAAATGAAAGGAGCATTGTGTGCTGCTTCACGCTCCATGGCCAATTGACTTCTTTTCCCATTAATCAAATGCGCTGTTTACCTAATCTTTCATAGCATTTCAAAACCATTAAAACCAAGAGGATTATCCTAGTGTTTCTGACGGTGTTTCTTTACCTCAGGAGGAACAGGTGCCCCGATAACACCCCCCCCCCCCTCTCTCTCTTTCTTCCCTTCTTCCTCCTCTCCTCTTTTCAGTCTTTCCCCCTTTTTCTTATTTTCACTTTCTTTTCCTTTCTCAACTTTCCTCTCCATCCAAGGATTACTTTGTGCATTATCTAGATTCTTAAAAGTGCAACCTCTCCATCTCACCAGTGGACAACTCTACCCTCAGCCCTGAATAAATAAAGTATTATTGTCCGATTAAAGCAGATTAAGCAGATGGAGAGGGAGTCAATCTGAAATTGGGTTTAATTCTGCACTTATCTGAATTCTTGACTGCTTCCATAGTGTACACTTTTGTGTCTTTGAGCAGGAAGTCGGTGTGGGTTAGAGGGGCTACATTTCGGAGAGTGTATCTTACTGTAGAGCTAAAAGAGGAAATTGTGAATTGAATTGCACTTAAAACCCCTCTTTGTAAAACTAGACGAAGCGCAAAGCAAACTCACATGCCAGAGCAGTTGGCCAGGATCTGCAGGTAGGTGTATAGGTTATAGCCAAGCTGCACTGCAGCTTGTTATGCCCTGAAGCCGAGGGAGCATGCTATTACTCGCTTCCCACTGTCACTTCTGAAGCCAAAGGCAAAACATTCCGGTTTTAAGATCTGATTATAATAGTGTGCGTGGAAATCTAGATTTTCTTGCACAAACGAGATATTAAAGGGAATCTACTCTGCGTGAGAGACTGTGTAGGTTTGGAGCCATTTTATTGCCCTAGGAATCACAACCATATTGGACAAATTTGCACCTCATGAATTTTGTCAAATGCCAGTGTTCTGCGCCAAGACGAGAAAAAAGTAGTGTATCCATTATATAGCAAGGCGGAAAGTGTAGATTGTAGAGTAACAGTGTAGAGGTTGGAAAATACTTTATTCCCCTCTTTGTGCAGGACCCCCTGAACCACCTGAAGGACACCTCTAAACAACTTCAAATCAGTGGTTCTCAAATCATCATCAGCAGGATTTTGATGATGGGTTTCATATACTTTCTGTGATAAAACATCTTAAAGCAAAAGTCTTATCAGATGGAGGTCCATAGTCCAAACTGGTGTCAGTTCATAACAGGGTTATTGGAAGTTATCTAAGCAAGAAGTTCGGTTTAGATGCTTTAGATAGCTTCCATAGGCTGTTGAGTTCTTGAACAAACTGGGAAAAATTTTAAGCATATGACTTTTTCTATGAAACCAAATATAAAATCCCTTTAAAGGAGACCTATTGTACCTCTTTCATTTTTTCCCCCTTTCCTTCAGTGTTTTTATAAATTATTTTGCATGTAGAAGGCCTTGAAAGCTTAAAAGATCAAAGTCTGCACCAACAGAAACACCTCGTCAGTCATCCTTCCTTTAATCCTGTGGCTTTGTGACATCACGCTACCTCACAATGTCACACATCTGCAGGCAGGAACTAAAACAGAGCATTTCAGACAGAGGGGGAGCACAGTGCTGCAGCACTGGACAGTATGAGATAACTGAACTGTGTTGTTTGTGCATTATAGCCTGTAAACCTATTCTAGTGGTAACCTAATAAAAAATTATCAACCTGAAAATGGGCAAAATATGTCCCATTTAAAATATCAGTATCTCTATTGAAGTCGTAAAGCAAAAAGCAAATTTTACATTTCATCATTTATTTAAATAACATATTATTTTTTATATAGCTTCATATATCAATTTCAGGGAATAGGGACAAAGAAACACCTTTAACAACTTTTTGTAGTCTTGCGATGTGAAGGTTGTGGGTAAGTACGCTTGCGCACACACATGCACGAGTGAGTCAGTCATGTTGATTGAGTGCCGCTGATGACGATGAGGGTTAATCTGTATTTAGTTGGTCCATCCGGATGCCTTAGAGGCCATCTTATTAAAGGAAATGAGACGTTGTGAGGCCTTTTTTCAACAGACAGTTACTGAGCTCCGCGTGCATTCCTTCGTGTCTCCTGCAGTGGTGGATAGGAACAGCCCTGTCCACAGTGGGTCCCGACAGAACAACGCAAGACAAAAAGGCCCTTGTACTGGTACACATGTTAGAGAGGACATGCCGGTGTGTCAATCCGATGCAATTTTGAAAGTTTATCTCTAAACAGAACGTGACCACCGCAGACGGCTGAAGTTCTGAGCTATTTGGATCAAGATAGCTGAAGAATCTAGAACCGTAATGCTTTAAAAGATTGACCAACCCCTCCAGTTACAGGGCGGAGGTTGAAAAAATGGGGACCTGTTGAAATAGACTAATAACGTCTTATTCGGGTCATTTTTTGGCTTGCCAAGGAGTTGACTGTACGTTTAGATGAAAGGGTTTAATTGGAAATGATAACCTGCTGACAGAAGGGATCTGTCAGCCCACAAGCCCTGGCTGTCTGTCTGCCAGTACTGCAACAATATCCACAGGGAGATTGGCAGATAGAAGCTGCTGTCAACGCCCTCAAGCTCAGGGTTGTTCCAGTATAAGCCCTGCACTTGTGTTTGCTTTAGCTGGGGTACGTGGCACTATTGCTGGCTGTGTGCAAGAAGCCCTACGCACGGACCCACAACAAGCAAATGAGTGCATGTACACTCACAAACAATCTTCGGTAATCTGCATGCGAGGGATAAAAGGATAAAGACACAAGGCAGATGAGCATCAAGGACTCAAATGCTTTCAGACCATCAGAGCAGTTCAACAAGATCCAGGACATCAAAGCCACTTAAATATTTTTCATTCTTGGGGCCACAAAATGCAGGATGATATGACAGATGCACAATAGGCCCACAGTTTCCTCTTGGCCCCTGCAGTAGTGTTGACATGAGTAGAAATTAAGTTATCACCCCTTTTTAAAGTCCAGACGGCTGTCAGACAAGGCCCAGTGGCACGGGAGAAGTTTGGATGGTTCCAGCAGCGGGCTACTTTACATGGAAGCCTCACATCTCGTGTCTCACATCTCTTTTTCCACGAGCGCTGCACTGCACCTCACAGCTGCTTTCTACATGTGTATTAGGAATGTTTTAAGGTTGTGGTGTTGCCTTGGTTTAATCTTTTAGGACTACAAGAATAATCTGTTGCTTCCTGAGTTGATAATAACAATATATCACAATATGTATTTGTTTTCCTTTAGTCCAAGAGTGCTTTAAAGTTTTCCAGACCTTGCCTTATGTTGTCCTCCTGTCACCCTCGTAATCATCTTTTATACTCACCAGCCTGGGTGTCTCTGCATTTCAGTCCTGCTTCTTTTTGTCAGTTACTGTTAGACTCAACAGAGCCTCTTATTTGCATTTAGTTGGTAAATCCGGTAGCCTTATCAAACCTTATTCCAGGTCCTGTAACGGTACCATCTCGTCCCCTCATGTCTTTCTTCCTTGTGGGTTCACCCCTTTTCCCTCTGCCAGTGTCCTTGTATCCCAATTCCAACCAGCGTCTTCGGTCCTGTTGCCTGGTGTCTAAACTCTATTATCAAAGACACCTGAGCTCAGCCTCCAAACCCTGGTGCATCTGTTGGAGAGCCATCTTGGCATCACCAAGCCACCTTCTTAGGTGGGTCCCCCTGGTTCTTATCTCTGGTCCATCCAACTTTTTCAGTGTATAGAACCCCCTCCTGACTACATTTGCCACACCACAGCATTTTCAGTCACACAGACCGGCTGGTACCAGTAACATGGCTGCTGTGCACCAATCCAGTAGACGCTGAAGCAGTGCTTCCTTTGGTCATACAATAGTGACCAACTCTCAACTTTTTAAAGGACTGTGCTCTGCAAACAAAGTAAGAAGGTGGAGTGCTGTGCGTTGTGATGATACCAGGATTGCCACGGTGACACAAGAGAAATCCACACAGCAGCAGACTTGGAAATGTCCAGTGGGAATGTAACTGATGGCATATGAGGGTCTTGAAGGGTTGTTCCATTCCATAGGGGCAGATCTCAACCACTGCCACATTTAACTTTTTGAGAGGCAATGGAGCATTTGAAAATGAGGGTTATCAAGCTTTATCAAACAAGGTTAAAACTTGGAAATGGGATGGGGCCTGAGTGTGCCTTGGAGTTTTCCAGACCATGAATCAGCTGTCCCTTTGTCACCCTCTTTTAGTGTCGCCTATTGTACTCACCAGCCTGAGTCTCTGGCTTTCAGTCCTGCTTCCTTCTGTTGGTTAATGTTGTGGTTACAGTCTAATCTTTTCCCAAAATAGACTCAACAGAGCCTTTAATTTGCATTTAGATGACAACTGATTTTGATCCAGACAGCTTTGCCAAACCTCACTCCAGATCCTGGAACGCTACCATCTTGTACACTCATTTCCCTCTTCCTTGGGAAATCCTAGCGTTCGAGCATGAAATTCCAACTTTTGAAAGGACGGTGCTCTGCCAACAAAGTTAGAGAGGCAGCGTGTTTTTAAATGCCATGGGTTCAGGCAGACCTGAACAACTTTTTAACGGCAAAAAAAGTCCAAACCGTTCCACTTGATAGCAGGATAGCAAAACAATATACAATAAGATGTTATTGTTATTACAACGGCCCACGTCAGTCAGATTCACACCAGTGTATACAAGAACACCTGGGGATATGTCTAGCCATTTTTCCGGTGTCCAAAGCCAGCTATTTTTCACTGGAAGTTGGACCATCTCCATCCAAAATTGTGGCAACCAAAACAGGTACTTAAAGCCAAACCATGATGTTTTCCTAACCCTAACCAAGTGGTTTTTGTGCCTAAACTTAAGCAGAACATAAGCACAGCAATGTGTCAAGAGAGAAATAGAAAATTCAACCAAAACACATGTAAAGTTGCACACAGGCACAAAGACTCGTTGTTAACCGTGTCTCAGGTGTTTGGTTACACATATAAAACCTTCATCATGTTGACCCCGTCAAGGGTTTGCCCCACCCTGACTCATCCCCACAATAACAAAAGTTAAGAGGTTCCTACTTTAAAAGGGGAGTCACTCGCCATCAGAGAGCCACCATTTAATTACGACACACCGGAAATTATCCCTAGAATGGGCCCAGTGCTGATAAGAAGTCCAAGTCCACTGGATGACAGCTCTAGAAACCTGAGAGAACTTATCACCAAAGTGGGGGGTGGAGGCCCTCGACTGGGCGCCTGACAATCTGATTGGACTGTCATCCCCGGGTCATAATTAATATATTTATCAAATTAATAACTGAAAGGAAAATCCCAGCGTCATTGGCGCTATTGTAAAAAGAGGCTTGCCCCGGCCCCAGAGGTGAACAGTGGCCAAATTCATGTGGCGGTCGGTTTCCCTTGTGGCTAATAAGGCTGCTGTCAGTATAATGGGACAGAGGGGGGCAAAGTGAGCTGCCTCTTTTGGAAGCCATGACAGATAAATTGCCTCCCCCCTGCACAGACTGAAACTGAATTTAGAGGAAGAAAAGAAATATGTTACTGTCTGCTGACAACCACAATCACAGTCTTTGCATATGAATACTTGCTATTATACAGAAAGTCACGCAAAACATGTACGAGGCATCACAACAGACCAAGTGATTTGTTTTTTTATGTTTCGACCTTTGAGTAGGAAACTGTTAACACATGCGAACAACCTTTTGTTTTATTCATTTAATTCGAAATGATGCACGATTTAATTCAAAGCTATACAGTCTCTTAGTTCACTGGCATTAGCATCAACAAGATCACACCTTTTTATTTTTTGTATATTATGAATGTGACAATAATATGAAATGAACACCTGGTTACATATGAAAACATACCTTTTGCCACACAGACCGCTTTTACCTTTAATCACAAAAAAATACAGATAAAATGTTAGTTAATGTTGTTTATCTATATCAGGACTGCCCAAAGTGGAGTCCCTGGGCCAAAGGTGGTCCACCATAAGGTTCTAAAATTTTTTTAATTTGAATCGCTGTTTATCCCATTTTTATTTTAGGTAATAAAAAGCTCTTTAAATATGTAGAATCCCTAATTATTAATTATTTTTCATAATCTAATCACAGTGGGCAGAGAGACACATTGCACACTGAGTAGAGGGAATCGACGGAAGCCCTGAGAGGCGAGTGAAAAAAAAATTAAAGAACTCACAAGAGAGAACACGATTTAGAAAACGGATCATCAGATCTTTTTTTCTCAGCTTGCATCTCAGGGCTCCCTTATTATACCATTTTGCATCCTAATACAATAGGTATTAGGTGCTTTTGGAGCGTGGGCCCACCAGTAAGTTTCAGTTTTGGCCCTCCAGCAGAAAAAGTTTGGCCGCCTCTTATCCATCCAAAATGGACAAAAAACAGCCAGATGTCTTCAATTTCAAGAGTTAGTCAGTTACACCTCCTTAATTAATACTACAGGAGTAAATTTTTATACAATTTTTGATTGTAATTCTGTTGATCATGAAGCTAACGGGTAGTTCCCCTCGACAGAGCAGAGTATACAGGTCTTTAATTTCAATATATGTAGATTCCCCATGGGTTTGCATATTAATTCTGACCCCAGACCGCTGCCATTTCCTCTCTTGTGCAGGTGGAAAGCCACAGTGGGGATACTTTTATCGGGCATTCCAAGGGTACAAAACAGGAAGGAGGGGAAGCCGAATTGTAAAGGTAACACAATCAGCCGCTAAAGTAGTCACAGGAGTATCGGTTTCTTTAAGCTGCGCTGAGCGCGGCACAAGATTAAGATGTGGATTACTGAACATTTACTTCATGTCACACAGACGGAGGCATGTGGTTTGTTCTATAAAGTGATACGCCACCCTGACCTTCTTGCAGTCTTGTCATGTGACATAATTATCCAAAGGGGTGAACCTGTAATGTCTGCGCATTTGAATTTGACTGGATTTGAAGTTTGGTAACGTGCAGTTTCTCGTTTAGTGTGTTTAAATGCTCAAGAGTGTCCTGCAAATTCTGAATATGGCATTTAGATGAAACATGAACAACCTGGTTATTCAAACAATGAGTAAATTACATTAGCAGTATGCAGGTTACTGATTGTCTGCCTGCTGGCATGTCTTGATCAATTTCAGTTCAAGGGGACATTAAACCTCTCTTTTGTGCAGGTTTAGGAACCAAGATACGGTGTTTCAACCCAATCGCCAGGATAAATGTTAGTGAAGTAAGTTTTTCTGCAAAACCACTGATGATTTAAAACTGGAAGTTTCTTTATGTCTGTTTAGGATGAATTTTCAATTGCATTACTGTCGCAACGATGTGCATATGCTCTGCCTGGGTTTAGGCCCAAAACCACTTGGTGAGGGTTAGGAAGACATCATGATTTGGCTTAAACTACCTGTTTTGGTCACCCAATTACGGATGGAGATTTTAGACTTCCTGTGAAAAATAGCAAGGTTTTGGTCGCCATAAAAAGCACTGGAATTGTCCCCAGGTCTACATAATAAACACAACAAAAATGGATGGAAATATCCAATACTGTCCTTAAAATAATCAACTGGTGTGACCCGAAATGCGGTCCTTGTTGTCTGTAACAAAGCCACCCCCGTCGCCTCCACCTCATGATGTGAAAGTCGGCTTATAAACATAAGTTTATAACCTTGGACGCGTCTGTGGTTTGCATAAATGTTACCTGTGAACATCCTGGCGACTGGCCCGGTTGTTTAGATGCCTCAGTATCAGTTTCTTAAATCTGGGATAGGGCCTTATTCAAGTTTCCGGAAACAGGATATGACATTTACATGCAAAAAACGGGATGGTGGAACAACCAGGATACTCGAGCACATGCAAACGCACTCTATGACTGACTAAATAGAGGATATTCATCCACAAATGTCTATTCATGATTTACTGAATAAAATCTCTGTGAGAAGTCACGTCTGTGATCATTGAAAGACAACTTCTGTCTATGCACACACTCTCAAACATTTCCTAGTATTTCCCTGCACACTGGAATCTAATCCTGTGAGGCAGACTTCACCTTTGACTCTTGTACTTGACCCTGAACCACAGGAATGAGTTTGTGGAAGTCAGACATGCTCAGACTCTGTTATGCATCTCTGCTTGAACAATCCCAGAGAGAGAGAAAGAGAGAGAGAGTAACAGGAGTGTTTGTCTGTGAGAGAGGGAGAGAGAGAGAGAGTGTGTGTGACAGAGAGATTTTAATAACTGACTAGCGACACACCTTCACAGTACACATGACATGGCACACTGAATAACTGACTAGTGACACACCTTCACAGTACACATGATATGATACACCTGTACAATAAACAAATTAAAGTTCATCGGTACATTTTGCTCTTGAGTGTGCAGCAGTAGCCTTCAGAGTTCAGTCTGGACACGGCTGTGGAATTTAAAGGATGCAAACGCACAACTGCCAATCATTAATCGGTGTGTAAGTTAAACCTGACCAATCACCTTTTGTTCTCTGTCCTCGGGGGTTCAACCGGCTCTCCTCTGGACCCTGCATCCTCTGCAGCACAGGTGCACATTGGCGCACAGTTACATAGACCCCCCTCCCTCGTGTCCTGTGTGCATTGTGTCCATTCACTTTGCGTTCCATAGGGGCAACAGTATGTGTGTTTCCAGCTTTCAAAAAGGCCTTTGAGCTCCTACCCACCTGCCCTCGTCCTTGTTGCAAACAAACGTGCAGCTTTTCCTCCAACCTGGGGGAAATGTGGGTGAGGATATAGAGTGAGCAAAGGAGTGTGGGCGAGTAGGGGTTGGGCTGCCCCCCCCACTTCTCTCCCCACACACCCCTGCCCACCAACCCACCCTACAGACTTTCTTTCAGGTTTTCGGTGTAGAGAGAGGCCGGCCGGCTGTTCCAAAGCGTTTCGCCTCCGTGAGCATGCACAAGATGCCTATTCATGCCCCATGGTCCTACAACTTCACCGCTCCCTCCCCCCTTCCCTCTCCTCTCCCTTCAACTCCAGCTGAGGCAATTCAACTCGGACCAGAAGCAGGGACCTTTAATCTAACAGAATGTAGCAGGCACCTGAACTACTTAACCGCTGTGCTTGTTCAAGGGGGTGGGCACGGAGGCTAAGGTAACTGGCGTGTAACAAAAAGCCCCGAACTTTATCCCCGGCCAGGATGAGTACATTTCCTTTCTGTTGTTCCCAACAAAGGCCAGCAGGCACAAATGGTCTGCTATCTGTGTCACCGGGAAGTGGAGAGCAATTTGTTTCTATTAAACAGGACGGTCCTCATCTTCCCCGACCGGCCGCCCCCCTCCCTCCCTCCCCACCCATATTGATTCAGATGGCTTTTGTGCTGCAGGTAAAACCCTGCCAGTCAGTGGGTTTCACCTTGACCAGGTGGGGACCTCGTAGTCTTCACTTGGGGCCCCCTGAAAGAGCAAAACAGGACCCCCCCCTTTATTTCTTGAGCAGGTTAATGTGAGCATTTATGAGGGGCACATGGGGCTTCAGGTACAATGAACACTAAAGGTCGGAGGACAATGAAAACTTGACTGCAGCATTCAGAGAAATGTTGTTCCGCTGTTGATCTGTCCTTTCCAGTTCATGGCTGCAAGTCTCAGTGACGGCGAGCAATTCACACACACAAGAGCACACACACACGCACACCCATCCCTGTGCTTCCTTACTACATCATATCAGTGGCAGCTTGACCTCCTTGATTTATCCGGATTCCAGTAGAGGGCAGAAATACAACTGTGAGCCACTGTATTTCACCCGCTTTGGTTCCAATACCGCACAGACCCATTTCCCCGCCTCTGACAGAGGCAAGATGGCTGCTTTCACAAGAGGGTGTTTCTCTTTTTTATTTAAACCCCGGTCTCAGCCCATTCGTTCAGTCCCTGCTACAGATATGAAACCTTTCGAGTACAATTGTAGATCAGTCACGATGCCACAAATCAAGCCAGAGGAAAAACCTCGCTATTATTTTTGTGCAGTGTAAATGTGTATACTGCTTCTGAAACAAAGCAACATGGTTATAGGTGGGTGCCTACAGGAAATCACATATCAAACGGTGTCGTTCCCTTCCAGTTTTCTGTTTGATTGTATTTCTTGTACATTTCTGCAGTTTGCACAATTATTACGCTATGAAATAAAAGTAATCTTTGCTCTGAGAGCGGCCAAAAATTGTGGCTCAGTTTCTCCTTTTTATCATTTCCTTTCCTGTCTTTTCCGTTTCCTCCCCTTTCTTTTCCTTTCCTCTCTGTTTCCTTTCCTTTCATCCGGTTAATTAGGAAACGGACACATATGGTTCAATTCATTTAGCTAATGAGCACCTCTAAATGGATAAGGCGAGGCGCTATCGCTCCTCACTTTCTCTTCATCTGTCTTTCCATTTCTTCACATTTTTCCTCCGTTGTCCCCTGTTTTTTTCCTGCCCCTCCCCTCCCTTCCTTTGTATTGACGCCCTGGGACCCCATCTGGGCCCTTTGGAGGCGTGAAATGCACAGTAATTATTAGTAATCATCACACACCATCAGAAACGGATCCTAGTGCTGTAATTACATGATAAATGTCTGCCTAACACATGCCCTCTATTTAGCAGCCCCCTGGAGACCGCGGATAATAGACAGCTAACAGGGATCCGCAGAATGGGCCTTTCAGCGCTGGCCGGGGCTCATTGTCTACGCGCCAATACACCCTCACCCCCCGTTTGGCAACAACGCAGACCCCGATCAATCCCCTGCACTGCCCCCCCTCCACCAGCCTGCTGACCCCTCCCCACACACACACACATCCCTTGTCACTGCTAAGTGGACAGCAACGTCAATCATTGGCATTACACTGCATTGCTAATGGCTGCCAAACAATTTCACAGGAGAGAAAAGAGTTTTGTTCAGCCATTTATCAGGTAATGGTGACTTGGTTTAATGCTGCTGCCTCTGACCCCTGAGCAAAATGTGATAATTGGCATTATTATCATCAGCGTGTCTTTTGTTGCTTGTTCGCGTATCGTTCTGATCAGAATGCAGCCGACATCTGATTTTTAAGTTTTTGATTGTGCTTCGCTGTCACCTGCCTAAGTGTTTCCACACTGCGGACTGAGCCCAAAGGACTGTGACACACTTTGTCTGCAAACTTTGTCGGCACGCCAGGGATTGCATGACTATGTATTATCTTCAAGCATCTCTCATATATAGCTGATATAATTTACGAGCAAACATTCAGCGGCTGCTTTGCATACATTAAAAACAAAACATAAGGTGACCTTAGTTACATCACATTGTCACTCAAGTAACCAGTTCAGTTACTGTTAGGAGAAGAAGAAGTGGAACAAAAAAACTCTTGTGTATATCTCGCTTACATCTAAATTAATTATGTGTAAGCTGTATGGGGGGTGTCTGTTGTAAACGACTTGGCTTTATGAGCAATGGGAGCTGACTCAAGACAGAAATAAGAGGATGATTAACGTATTTGTTAAATAAGTTCAAGAAATGTCTCAAACTTACGCAAAATTAAGACTCAAGCGGGGGTTTATGTTGCGCTGGTTGCCAACATACCGACATGTAAAACATAATATATAGATAGAAATAAAAAAAACATTCAATACACATGATAGTGTTTGATGTTTGTTGAGGTTTTTATACTGAACATAATGTAGACTTATGGTATTCTGGTAATTACATTGAATGATATAACACCTACAGAGCTTTAACTAAACTTAATATGATCGTAAATTAATAATTTTAAATCATTTGTCAAACATTGATGATGATGGTTTGTTCCAGCTTCTACCACAGTTCGTGATCCAATAGTACAACACCATTGGTATCAAATGGTATCTGTGTTCTGTCTTGGTAGTTGCCAGTTTGTGGAAAAATACATAAAAATGGCCGATTTCTACAGTATGTGCCCAGAATACTCTACTGCCCTAACGTTACTAGCAACGTCAGCATTAGCTAGCTACCGTTAGCAATGTTAGCTGTGCAACTTCCTGGCCAGATGATTTGAACCACAGCGGTGTTGTGATGTGAATACAATGGCCGGGGAGGAGATGGAATGCCACATTTAGTGACCGAGTGTTATCCAAAACATCTTTAATACACACTGCTGTCAGAGGTCAAAACATAGCTAAATATAGCTGAATTGTATAAGCCAGAAGTATCACTGAGTGAAGAGCTGTGCGGCAGCTGAAAGAGCTGCTTCTGTACGCTGAGCTGAGCTAAGCTAAGCTAAATGAGCTGGCTTATTATAAAGAGTCGGAGTTCTCATCACTTTTACAGTAGCGTCATCATAACATGAACTGCCACCATGCAGAGCAAACACTTCAAAGAATAAGAAATAAGCAACATAACAAAGCATTCAATGCTTCATACATGATCTCTCCTTTGAAAGGTCGCAGAGGGCCTCAGCTGACCCCGGCTCACAGTGGGGGAAAGGTGAGGTACAGCCTGGACAGGTCGCCTGTTCATCACAGGGCTGACAAACAACCATTCACGCTCACATTCACACCTACGGATATGCTAGAGACACCTTTTAACCTGCATGTCTTTTGAACTGCAGGAGCGGGTCGAGGGCACCTGGGAGAAACTGACGCAGACACGTGGAGCGCTCGCAGATTCCACACAGAAAGGTCCCAGTCGGCTTGGCCGCCCGTTCAAACACAAACTGCATTCAATGTTCAAAACGTTATTTAGCGTATTCTTGCATGCAACATTTACTTCATGTTTCATAAAGGTCTCTTGCCCTGAATTCAAAACATGCAAAGTCTCCTGCAGTTCGGGTGTGACAGAGCTGACACCGGAGAATTAAAGAGAGGGGATGTCATGTCAGGCCACCGAGCCAATGACACTCTATCTCTCTGCAGTTTTTAATGCAAATAAGGCCTAGGTGAGTAAATAGACATGTGCACAGCTACGTTCATACAACGCTTTTATTTTAGTTTTTCATCGAGTGCCGCCCTCTTTACTTGTGTGTCAACAGTAAAGAAGGCCATCGCAGTTTCAATCTCCATGTAAAATCATCAGATATGCATGCAAAGAAGCATGCTCTTATCTAAATGCATAGAGTGAAATGAGGAATCGTGTTTGCGAACAACAAGGAGAATTTGCCTGAGATTTGCCTAGCTGGCTCTAAACAACGGTCGACTCTTTGGTGTTACTTTATATTAGCCAGACGAGGCCACAAGGATGTTGGCGGTTAAACAAATTCTTACATACATTGTTTTTCACCCTGACAAAATATTAACAGTAATTGCTTTATATTTTGTTGTGTTTTAAAGTCTTGTTCCTGTTAATTCATGAATAAATCAAATAACCGATTTACTGGCAGGGGGGTGTCAGTTGGAGCCACGGAAAGCCGAATGTGCCCGTTTACCTCAAATGACAGTTGAAGCAGTCAGTTACAGGGAAATGTTTGTGCTTTAATAAGACAAAGGCAGTTTGACTTTTTTTTAAAAAAAGGTGCAACCTCAGTTTACCTGCGTTAACAGAGGAGGTTTGCCATGATGCTGAAGACTTTTATCAACAGAGACTCGGACAATACTTCATTTTACCTCCAGATGGCAACAATTTTCCCTTTTCCTGTTTTTTAAGAGGAGGGTTTCAGGCAACATAACACGCAAGAAAACACAGTGTCATAGTCTTAAAAAATATTTTATTAAGGATGCAAAGAGCTTAATTTATTCTCTGCTAATCAATGCCTATCCTTTCATTGGTCAACTCTTTATCATCTTTGAGTTATTGTCCACCAGGGCCATGCCTAGACCACACACACACACACACACACACACACACACACACACACACACTAGCCAAAAGCAGACACTGAATGAAAAGCAGTGCAATTTCAAGCAGAGTCTGACAATAACAGACATATCAACTATCCCCTAATTGATACAGCTAGGCGGTCAGTCAGTCGCTTAATGAATTGCTAATAGCCCTCAGCAATGCTATGAGTGACAGCGGCCAAGCATTCCACCTGGCAGAGGCTGCCTGGGGACTGCGGTGGATGGGGATGCTTCTCATTAACGGAGGCGGGATGCCTGGCGACTGTTCAGTCTTGTGTGGAGAGGCCTCTTGTACATGGAGGCCACGCTTCTCCCTCAGCTAGCCCCCCTCAGCCTCGGACAGCCGAGCGTCACAGAGTCACCGATAATGAAGACTTGATCAAAGAGACGTGGCATTCCACCGGGCCTGGCGGAGCAACCGAACAGGATGAGGGAGCAGGGGCTGAAAGACAGACAAGGAGAGAAAGGAATAGATGGAGGGAGGGAATGACGAGGAGGAAGGGGTTATACGCCACTCTGCATAGTAATGCTGCAATTAGAGAGTTTGCAAAGCATACTTCTGCTGGCAAACAAAAGGGCATTGATCTGGAAGTCTGGCCATAAAGATTTCGAAAGTGCCCGACAAAATGAGGCTGATAAATTGATTTAATAGTGAATGCAGAATACATCACTTTTCTTGCTCATATGTGTTTATGTCCTCACGTTTACATTGATTATATATCATATATATGTATTTATCTGTGGGAATCAAAAGCTGCAACATGTCTTCATGTTTGTTCAGCTGATTCCAACATATAAACACATTTCTTTCATGCTAAATTTTCTTATAGAAGAGCGATATCATTAAAGGGTAATGTCATCAGTTTTACACATTAAAGTGTGTTTACAGGTCTTGGGGAGATCTACTACATATACAAGAAAAATAATATAAAGCCTTTTGTGGCTTCAGAGGAAGCTGCATGTAATCTGATAAATTCCTTCCAGTGATGTCACTCAGTGGTGAAGTTGCATTGTGGGTAATGGAGGAACCAGGTTTTGAAAATGAGTACACTGATGGACAGTTAAAAAACAAATGATCACATCGACACAGCAGAACCAGAGATATCAGCGTTTTTATTACACATATTCCTTTTCTTTTTCTTTTTTTAACCTGGCACCTACATTACCCACAATGCAACTTAGCAACTGAGTGACATCACTGGAGTGTCGAAAAGTGTGTTTACAGGTCTTGAGGAGAGCTACTGTATATGTGGAAAAGTAGTATAATGCCTTTTGTGGCTTCAGAGGAAGATGCATGTAATCTGATAATTTGCATCCAGTGATCCACTTGCATCCACTCAGCAGCTATGTTGCATTGTGGGTAATGTAGGCGCCGGGTAGAAGAAAGCGTGGAATAAAAATGCCGTTATCTCTGGTTCTGCTCTCCATGAGTCCAACAGTGTTAGGGGAGTGCAAGGCTGGATCATTGGACTGCTTCTCTAAACCTCCTGTAACATTACCCACAATGCAATTTACCCTCTAAGTGACATCACTGGAGGCACTTTTTCAGGTTACATGCAGCTTCCCCTGGAGCCTAAAAAAAAAGCTTTAAATTACTTTTTTCACATATGCAGTAGCACTCCCCAAGAGCTGTAAACACACTTGAATGTGTAAAATTGGTGGAGTTACCTTTAAAAAAGGGACTCTAGTTTAAAACCCAAGGAATAAAAACCATTATGGGGAGAAGTAGAAGTACATATGCTACTCATTCATTTGCTGCACTCGCCACAAGCAGCAGCAGCGTTATTTATCTTAATGCATATAACTGCTGGCCCTTCAACTGACCCATAATTTGCTACTAATAACTGCTGTGGGTGGAGTGATTATAGCTTTTCATTAGTGCCGGCAGCTTTTACTAGTGCTAGCCCCAGCTAAAGGGCCCTTGCCATAATTGTTAGCCATTATAAATATAGTACGTTGAAAGTATAGGGGGCCGCTGACGCCTCTTTGTTAACCGCTGATGATTGAGCAATTAAACTTTGGCAACTTAATTACCTCGCCGGCACAACACGGCTATGAGGCATTAAGACTGGCATTATGGTAAACATTGTTGTCAGAGAGCGACGGCCTTGAACCGGATGATGTACGAGTCCGTGTTTATTGCCAGCTGCTAGAAGAGGTAAACAAAGCATACAGTCGTGTCAGGTGAGAAGTAATCAACTAATGTTATTTAATAGATATTTTGTATTAAATTTATAATAGTAATTATATGATACTTATGTTACAGTAGTAGTTTGGGAGTTGGCGGTGTTTGTATTTGCGTAGCACCGTTATCACAATGTGTATTGGTACCTGACCACCAGCCTATTAATTAATTGCCTACTTAATGTGACTTATTGTAGAATACATACAGAGACCCACAAGCACTGCCTCTGCTAGTTCTTAGCACAGAAAGGCTAACAGATGTTGCATGGAGCGAAACAAAAAACACCAGAATAAAAACCAACATCCATTCATCAGCCCAAGTAGGAATCACACTATGCAAGCTCCTCATTAAGTGGCATTAAAACTGTGAAGGTCTATAATTATCGAATAAATCCTTTCCCACATGAATGAATTCATCTGCGTGCCATAATTCTTCCCCACACAGAGCAGCTCTGGCGGTGAATGAGTCTTTTGTGCGCCACTGTGGGAAGGCTTTTGTGAAATTACACTACCGCATAATGATGCTAATCATAAATTAGCATTTCAAGATGGAGCGGCGTGTTTGTGTGTGTGTGTGTGTGTACGTGCGCGCATAGGAGCGTATGAATCTGACAAAGAAAGTTTAGGCAATCTAATTTTAATTTTCATCACCGGTTTCGCTCAGACGTATCAGAAGACAAATTTGTGTTAGTTTTTTTTCTCACATTTTTCTCATCGGGTCACGTTCCTGCAGCTAAACAATCAAACCAAATATTTTTCAGGAGCAAATGTTTTCTTCCAGTCTTTAAATCGTAAATATAAGAATGTCTGTGATATAAAAAAGCTTGTATAGTTTCTTCAAAGTCTTGGTAAATCTTCCCTGAGGCAGCTGCGGGCCAGAGAGGATGCACTGCACACTCGGAGAGAAGTTGAACTCAGGACCGACCTCTCTGCTCGAATGCAAGTTTACTCCCTTCATCTCTCTCTCTCTCTCTCCTGTCCCTTTGCTCTTTCATCCCTCCGCCTCTCTCTTCCGCCTCTGTCTTCCTTTCTCTTAAAACAGCAAAACAAACAGAAGCGCGAGCATGCACACCGCAACACGGACAGAATCAACACAAAACACAGGCATTGTAAACACTAATAGGAGCCACATGACGGTGATATTAGATTCAAGTTTCCATTCATCGCCCTGAGAGTAGCAGGTGTGTGTTTCATTACCCGCCAAAGAAAACACGACTCCAGTGTGGGCTTCTTAATGTAGGGGCTTGACCAACTAATGAAAGCAGACAAAGGGAGCGATCTAGAGGCAGCGCCCACTCCGTGTCCACTTAGCACCAAGCTGGAACCTTGGCCAATTAGGACCTGTTTGTTTGATGTGACAATTAACAAGGAGGCGCTCGGTCATTAATCCCAATATGGTTTCACTCTGCTCACTATTAAGATGTCCGCCTTTGTCACAAACATGCAGGGAAGAGAAGTTTGAGGGATGAGATGGATGAACACGACTCTCCTTGTGGTAAAATTTGTACTGTTGTCTATTATTATTATTATTCATTTTGAATTTTTTACTGCCTCGGAGTTAGAAGATAAGTCTTTTTATTGAATACTGGCCCTGTTATAAACATGTAAATAGACACGGTGGCTTCGTATAGCTGGACACTCAAACTTCACAAGCCCTGGATATTTATTAACGGACTCAAACGCATTGTATTCAATTACTTGAACAATGACCGTAAACATTTGCCAGGCTTTTACAGAACTCATTTGCATGAAAAGTATAATTGTGACCTCAGTATGAGGAGTACATGTAAATGATAACTGATGCTGCGTGTGGCACAACAAAAGGATACAGAGAGACATTTACATTTCACCACGATTTATCTAACCTCTTCCCGGGAAGGGTGCCATTTCAAAACACATTGTGACACATTTACAGTAAGTCAGCGGGGCGGCCTTTGTTGTTGACCAGTGCCCTTGTTCCATGCCACTGTGCTTTGCATCTTTCTTGCAAATGGAGTTTGTAAATGCAAAGCGCGTGGCTTTCCAAAGACAAAACCTCGCACAAACAAAGACATCACGCACGTTCCTCAACATCACTGTTGCTGCTACTGCTGTGTTTCCTAATCTGATTCTTGAACAGAGTTTGACGGGCGGCCGAAAAACCCTGCCGTGTTTCTGCCAAGGTGGGTCTCGTTTAAGGCATTTTCACCACTTTCGGGATGTGAGGGGGAGACGGTGGGAGTAGCTCAATTTGGAGGCTTAATGCAGATGTTTAACACCCACTCCATCACCTATAGCGCGGTCAGAGCAGAGCTGGGCATGTTTCGGATTTCCTCACCGGAGAGGAAAAAGTCTCACGAAAAAAAAGGCAAACGGCCTCAAAAAGGTAGCAGCTGAAGTTGTTGCTTCTATATTCATGCGCCTTGAATGCATCGTGCGTTAAAATTTAATCACCGACGAAGGTTTCAGTGGAAAGGAGAGATGGCTGGAGGCTGTGGCAGCGACTGTGCACTAGGTGGTGCCCCATCTCTTCACCAGGACAAAAGCACATGGAGGTACTTCTCTGCTGAAGCTCACACTAAACCTGTAATCACCGCGCTGTGCATGAAGCGATGAAGCTTTAGTCGTCGTGACTGACACATCGAGTTCCTGATAGATGATCGATCAATTTGTTTTTCTATATTTTATGAGAACGTAAAGCGCACGACGACTCACTTCGGTTGTACGTAAAAAAAAGAATCCTGTTGTGTGCGCGTATTCACACACCCACACTTATATACCTCTTTTATACGCACATATACGGCTCTGAACACTCTCTGCCACCCCACCCGCCACCACCCTCCCTCTCTCAATAACTCATAATAATGTGATGTAAGGAGAGAAAACTAGTGCCGGTTGATTAAAAGGGATTCAGGTGATGAAGGCTCCAGTCTTGGTGCTGAGGGCCTATAGTTTCAGCCCGGCCCAAGGCAGCAGCTGGAAGCGTAATTACGCCGGCTGATTTATACATCATTAAGGCCTCCATATAAGTCACCCCTTTTGAAAAGAGCAGTTAAGCTACTTATACTTTTCACAAAACAGCAGCAATTCTGTATAAAATGAATGTATGCCGTTCCTCTGAAAGCATATGGTATATTTCTCACCTATTAATAATTCAAGTTGAATGAGCAAAAATTAGTTGGCTCGGTTACCGCCGCGTTTGTCCCACATTAATTTCACCGACATTTTGTAAATGGGGCTATTACGCTAAAAACAAAGCAGAGTGAATGACCACGGTTTGCCGTACTTAGGAAAAGAGAGGGCCTCATTCGTACACCTGTCATTTTCAAACAAGGCACCATTATGGTTCTGCCGAGAGAGAGAGGGGATATCACACCTTTCACTGTAGCCGTGTGCCTTCTGTGGAAAAGCGGCAGCCTTGAAATTGTTACCTGCGAGAGAGAGCCGTTTGTAATCTGAAAATCCAGACATTTGCTTTTTTTTACTCCGGAGTCTGTCAAATGGCTGCGTTTTTTTTTGTTTTTTTTTCGCTCGGCATTTCAAAATGAAAGAAGCAAATAATTAGCATTTCCACTGAGGCAATTAAGAAGCCTGTGTGTGTGCTTCGCTCTTCACGTTCTCTCGCTCGACACAATGAACACATTGAGTTTCTCTCCTAAAGTCTTAAACGCATAACTAAGGTTTGATTGAAATCAAACGAGGCCCTCATTATTTGGGGCAGCGGCAGAATACACGAGCGAACAGGTGTTTCTTTTGGATCTATCAGAGCATATACATTTTAACAACCCTTGACACCTTACACACACACTGATTCTGAGACACACACACACACACACACACGCGCACCCACACATATACATTCACCATCAACACAGAGGGAGCAGCTCAATGGGCCTGAGCACATTGTTGCTTTAACCTTCTGCGCCAGTTATCCCTCTCAGAGCTCCAAGCCTTGGCAGCTAACTCTATTGGCTTTTTGTCATGGAGCCTTGGCTTGTACAGTGGCTGGGGGTGGATGGCAGCGGGGGGAAGAACAAAACGACAAGGAAAGAATCTTTTCTTCCGCATTATTCCTGAAGTGAAGTGAGTGTGAGCAGGGGCTGGAGGAGGCCGAGTCGAGGCTTGTAGAGGCCCCGTCGTCTCGGGGTCATTATGTTCAGCAGATCATTAGAGTCTGAAGAGGAGGCACACGACACTGCACCCGCAACCTGCCACCACTCCCCCCAACCAGACCCCTCCGCTCCTCACCGAGGCTTTAGCGGTGAGTAAATGATCTGACCTCGGCCAGCTCCTCTGACAAATACTTGCATTATAGCATCTGTATGGCTGCTTGATGCTGAGATGGATGAAGACATTTCCTTTTGCCCCCTTTTCCATCTCCAGTTTATCACATTGTTGGTTTCTAGGCAAGCACCAGACTTTCACCCAAGACACTGGGGTTCATAATCTGTGTCAAACAGTTCATTTGTTGTCGGTATTCTGATTAGTTTGGTAAGGTTTAGGCAACAACACCTTTCTAGTTTCAAACAGTTTCCTGGGGACCTTATTTTCCTCCGAGAACAGCTTGTTTATTTCAAAGTGAGTTTGCATTATTACCTTCTGAGTTTCTGATTCATCCCCGCCCCAAAACTACATACACCTTTAAGGATGCAATATGTAAGAACTGCCTCAGAGAGAAAGAAGGGACTGGCCGGAGCTAGCTGGTTAACATGCTAACTTCAGTAGATATCTCTGTAAAACAACACGTAGAAGTATTTCACGTAATGTGAAAACTTGTCACATTGCGTCGATTATTTTACTTAATTTTTGAATTTTTTTAAAAACTGAAATTCCTACATATTGCACTGTTTAAAATAGCCCTTTTCACAATGTTAACCACTGAGTGTTTGAAAAGGCCAACTTTTCCCCCATGATTATGTGTCCGGCCTGTCTCTCAGATCGCAAAGACACAACTTTACAAAACCGTGATTGGTCAGCTGCGACGATACACCTGGAGCAACATCGCGATGTCGTGGGAACAACACCAACACGGCGATATCGGGTTGCGCTTTCGTCGCCACTTTGCGTTGGAGGGAGTTGTGTGTTGACAGTCAGCGTTCCCACTCGCCGGGTCAAGTGAGCTAACATGGAAACGGCTAAATCAGGAATTCAACAGTCACACGTGCGCGCTGTGAACGTGTTTGTGTCATTATTTCACATGATGAATTCTGTCCTTAATGGACCCATTAGCGTGCAGGAAGAAACCAGTCGTGCAGAGGTCATATCTCAAATGGTTCGCAGTCATAAATAAAAGGGCAGAGACAAGTGAGGAAGCGTCGGATTCGCATTGGCTGATACATTTACAAACTCGGCCCTCTCTCCGCCGCTCTCCTCCTTCCTCCCTCGCCGTCTCTTCCTCCTTTCCGCGTGAATGTCACCACTCCGCGGGAGGATTTAACGTTGCTTTTAACCCTCGCCGCCTCATAATTACCTTGACATTTACCCTGCATTCAATCAAGTTTTTAACAGCAGATTTATTGCAATGACTTTTTTGTATTGCAGAAGGCAGCAGTAATTATGCAGGTTATTAAGAGTCCTCATGTTAATGCAGTTTCGCATCGATAATATTCCGCATGCTCTGTTTTCCCTGTGTGGAAGAGCGCCGTGTCAGCTGCCTTAAGACAGAGTGACACAGGAAAGGACAGAAATACTATTAGATGAAGTATCAGATGACTTGGGGTGTGAGGACTGAAACAGGGTAGCACTGCCTCTCCCTCCTTTATTGCTCAGGTTATTATCACAACTGCTGGGGAATTGTCGAGACGGGGAGATAGGAGTGGCAACGATCCATCCGGGACTCGTTCATCACCACGCGCCGCAGCCCCCCGAATAGAAATTACATCTGCATCTGAATTAGTAACATTATTCGCCAATTTGGCTCAGAGTGAACATTGTTCCATTGAAGGTGGAATTAAATTAGAAAATGAGTGAGTCTTTAATTTTCAGATTATAAATCAGGGAATATAATTCACCTCCTTGTACCTTAAGGGCAATCACATTATCCTAAGCGACATTTTATCCTCAGCCCCGCCAAGTGATCTCGTCACGACACGCAGTCACACACCAATCATGCTTCCTGGGGAAGCAGGAAATACATCTTCTCCTCCAGAATTAGACATAAAATATGAGTGTCTTCTCCTGCGTGAGAGCTTATTTTACATGAAATTTGATGGTCCTTCTGAACTCATAAACACGATCGAGAATTGCTCGGTTGAAGTGATATAGCTTCCCCTTTTTCAGGACTGTAAATGCATAATTCTGTTGGTTGAAAATCAGGTGGATATATAGGATATATTTTATTCATACAAGCATAGGTAATGCGACTGTCGGAGGATTATACAGATGGAAAGCGCACACAGTAAGAGCGAAAGCATATGCAGAAGTTTGGACCTTTCAAAAAAAACTTGTTGTTTTCCTTCCTTTTGTCAGATTAACCCTTTACACGTTCTCACCAGGAGAAATAAGTCTTCTGCCGGAGCGACTGAGCTTTCCAGCTTTTCTAAACAGTTCTGTAACATTACAGTGAAAATGCTGCTCGGCTGTAATAAACAACTTAGCAACTTATAGTCGCACATAACCTGGTCAAATGAGAAAGAATGGATCGACCTTTTACTGCGAGCCGCTGCTATGCCGCGGCCCAAAACTCTCCTCTCCGCCTGTTCATTTCATTCTGGCCAATGCCCAGACCTCATTAAAAATGAATGCACTCCTTAAACCCCAACACTAGGCCTTTTCCATTAGGGAGAGAGATATGAGGGTGATAAACATTATTTGTGATCGGATATGAATCGTGCGAGGATTGGCTGCAATATTGGAAGCCGCATTGAAAAGTGATTGTGCTTGAATTCCCCCATGCAGTTTCATGCCATATCACGGCTCTCGTAATTTGATTCCTATTCATTTTGGCCATTGTTGTGTATTATATTGAAAGCCCTATCAAGCTGATCTAGACCAACCAATTTGGATTTTTGTTATTCCGTCCCACTTGGTTGATTTTAAGCTGATCAGGATATTTGCCTGGCACAGTCTTGGGCATTCTGAATGGCCTTATCTTCCATTTAATTACCATACCGCCTTTGTTGGAGCAAAATTCATCTATTTTGGTGAGCGGTGGTGGGGTGTGTTTCTGTCTGCGTGCATAAAAGAGAGGGGGGGGCGGCGACAAAAAAAAAAAGGAGAAAGAGATGGAGATGGAGCGTGTTTGGTTGTCTTCACTTTCCGTCTGTGGCTCTGATGTCACAGCCTCTTTGATATACTGTACAGGTGTATTTTCATGGAAACAGTGCATTGGTGGATTCCCCCATAAAAGGCAATAAACCTTGACAGGCTATTGGAGATTCACCCGTGAGCGCTTCACTGACAACCTCCCAGACACATACATTTAATATTCCATTGATTGATTGATTTTATGGGACATGGTTAACATTATCATCAATACTGCCCTCTGGACCACGACACCAACTTAGTCGGGAGACGGAATAGTACTTGTCGTAGATAATACATGCTAAGGTGCCTGATAAACATCAGTATGAAGGGATTACACGTGTTCCTTTTTATGTTACCGTGTATGCAATACATATGGAACCGCCGCACAAATAGATGCACAACATTTTCCCGGTATCCTCCACACCGCTGCTGGTTTGAGCTGTATTAGCCTGACTGTTTGACCCCGGCACGCTAGTCAACGTGCCCGTCTTACTTTCCCTCCAGGTTCACTGACAGTCAGAACAGGATGATAATGGCCGCCCTTGGACACTCTGCACCAAGGGGGCAGGGATGTGATGGGCTGCAGCTCAGGCACATATTAATATTAATACGTATAAAAGCCGTCCGGCTGGCACAGAGTCATCAGCTGTAGACACACACACGCAGACACACGCGGGAATGCATAAGTGTGCAGCTACACACACGCTCTCTCCAACGCACATCTGCATGCTTGCCGACACACACATATATACACGAAAACAAGTAAAAGGCCCATTATGGATGTAACTGCGCGGCGTTTGCCGATGGACCGTTTCCCAAGGTCAGTTTGAAACATTTGCCAGCAGGAAACCTACACAGAGTGCCGGTTGTTCACACCGTTTGGGGAAAACACACATTATGTAAATGATTCTTCTTTTGGAATGGAACGCACACAACTAGAGACAGTGTGCTAATGGCTATCGTGTCAGCCAAAGCTAATGGTTGTTGTGTGTGTTTGCTTATGTGTGCGCTTGTGCCGCGTGTGTACGCATTTCATGCCGTTTTGTACACGCGGAAGCAACATTTACTTCAGTCAAAACCGGCTTATTTATGAATGCACAGGGGTATTCAAATGAAGAAAGCCGACAACAAGGAAAAAAGTTTGTCTCGCTTTACATATTTACATGAATTCACACAAGCGGTTTGTTAAGCGCTGCAATAATAAGGATGGAACGTGCAGAAGGCGTGGGCCCACCGTCGGAGGCAATAACACAGCTTTATTCATAGACTAGGAAGGATTACGAAGGCACACAATGTCACCCCTGTCTCTCAACCAGGAGAAGGTGGGGATGGTAATCGAATCCTATTTGCATATTTTCATAGTAGATAGTTTGGTATCAACAGCATCTACAAACAGTCTAAAGTAATGGTGCATACGGAGAGCGTATTTGGCAGATATTCGAGGAAATGAGCGGGGCTTAAACAGTACCTACTCCATGTTTGGGTAGAGGCCATGACGTTCAAACACAAGGGCGGCAAAGAAATAAAACTGATATAATTTGGAGATTAAGTTATCGAGGGGTGTCTGAGTGGCTGACATGTACAGTGAACTGAAAAGCAGATCTCAATGTCAATAAGCAAATCGAGGAGCCGGGTTCTTGTTTTCCTCCACATTTCAAACACAGGAGATGTGGCCGCTGAGAAGGAAAATTAAATAGCAAATGAAATGGCATTCCGCATGCTGGATAAGTGTGCGGGGGCGTAGCGCTCATCGTATGTCACTGAACTGCATGCTTAAACTTAAATCACTTTGTAATCCAGAGGCTCCTCCGACAAAGACTGAATGCGCCTGAAATCTTCAGCAAGGTGTTAATGCTCCAGAAGGGATTATCTCTCGAGACTGGAAAAAGAAATAGAAGTGCATCTTCAAGAGCAGAGGGGCCTTTGAATTTGACCCCCACCTGGATGTTCTTGTGTCCAGCTGGCCATTTGTGGCTTCTTAGGATCAACATGGGGCGTTAAGAAAGGGCGAACACCATTATTATCTTAATACCCATCCTATATGGAAGCACAATGAGGTCATATTCGAGCAAAGCCCACCTAAACCCACTTTTTATCGGAGGAAATTAAACCTCCTTTGGGCTTCCTCCATGAGGATGCTTGACACTGACGCTCGTGCCAAACAAAGACGCTCTGAGACCTGTGATTACGCTAGAAGATGGCACCCCATGACATTTTAACTGAATTACAACCAGCAGAAGAAAAATAAGAGAGGAATGGTGCGGATAATGAAGAGGAAAGATGCAAAATAAGATAAAAAGTCCCTGTTGTGCGCCTAAGTAAAAGCTTTCACGGCGTTTTCTTACCTCCGTGCTGATCTAATGAGACAAAGAAGTGGAACAACAAATCTATACAGTTGTTTTTTTTTAGTTTACCTCCAGACTAAAGAAAACTCCGCTCTTCTCCAGAGCGGGGGGCTGGGCTGGGACGGCTCATATTTCACCGTCAGCCTGACTTGCCCCAACAATGTGACAGCAGGTGACAAATAACCTGGCTCATGATTGAAATCTGACAAAATAACACTGTGTTTTATAATAGCGTCCCCGAGCTGAAATATGGCAGCCGCAAACTAAACAGTGCTTCATCACCTCCATGCCAGTCCCAGCGGTTCTCCATTAAGGGCCAGATCATTGTGTTTTGCCTCCCCCCGTCCCAGCTGACCGCCGAAGTGACAGCCCCGGCTTGCCGCTGTGACATTGAAAAATATTTGCTCTGACAAGGCCACAAATCACACGCCGACAAGTTTTAAAACTCAATATTCACTCAATGTGCATCTGCTATATTCTCGTTAAAAGTGTAATATGGTAGTCTCTCCCCTCCGCGTTCTTTTATTATTACGGTATTGACAGCGACTATAATAAAGTTGTGCTGTTTTGATGCCAGGGAGGGAAGCGCGGGAGATGGAGAGATTGAAAGAAAGGAAGGCTGTACCGGGGGCGAGAGACGAAAGAGAATAGCCGGGATGGTTGAGCGCTCGCACGGCGCTGTAACAAAAGTGCTCCATTCTCATGACAGGACTTCATCTGACATGTTTCGTTTGATGGCCTACCTGTTGGTTTCTCAGCAAGTCTACATCAGACTGTAGATCCACACAGAAGTTTAGAGGCAACACATGTAATATCTCCGTTCGCATCTAAGTCACTGTTTGTGCCTGGTCCTAACAGCATATTTAACACACAAGGACTGCCAACAGACGTCTCCATGGACCCCAAAAATAATTGACTTAGAAATTATTCACAATTCACAATAACGACATCATCGCAATATCTGTAGAAATTAAGAAACAAATGCTAGAAATCCAAATCGGTCTTTAGCTTTGTTTGGTCAATAAAGGCGCAGGGAGGTGGAGAGGGAGTCTGTATCTATAATGGTACAACAAAAAGTGCACACAAAGAACAATTACACTCAACATCTAATGAAAGGGCAACCAGATGAGCTCATACACAAAAGATACTGAAGGCCTTAACATCTTTGCTGGATTATACGCACTATATGTATTATCACAATATCAATATTTCATTTTCCAATATCAGGGGTTATCTTGAATATTGTGATATTGCGACACCCCTAAGACAAATTGCAGCTGCTCATAGCTAGTTAGCTCTGTTAGCCGTGCAGTTAGCGGTCCATACGATGAGCATGGTGCTAGCTGTTAGCATGCTAACTTCTGTCACTATCTCCTTAACGTAATACATACGCGTCATAACGTTAAGTATTATTTCTTCACATTCCGTTGATACTTGTAGTCCACCTTTGATTGTTTTTAACAAAAAATCTTGTTGTTTAAAAGTGTGGGGGGTCCCCGACAACCCCACTATAATCATCATCAACGACTGGATTTTCAGGGAAGTTTGACTGAGCATTAGGCTCATTTACAGCAGCGATCTGAGAACACATTCATACGGGCCAGAATGATACAAATATGGTAACAGGGTAATAACAATAAAGACATCAGCGAGCCCAATAAAAGCAAATAGTTCAATAAAAGCAAATAACCACAAAACATGTCTAGCAGGAATTATAAAGATATATATATATAACATATTGGTATTTTTAAAAAGCACTTATTAAAACAAACTGAAAACATGCAAAATTGAAGTGACGGTATAAAGCACCTGTGAGATATGTCCAGAAGAGCCTCGTGAGTCCACAGGTACCCGGTCGTTAGGATTAAGGTTAACCCGCCGCAGCTGTCTTTCATCCGACGTATAACAGCTCATTGGAGTATAATCAGTTCAGCCTTTGCCTGCTCCGGATCCTCTATGCTCTACTATACTAGTGGCATCGAGCCAATGGTTACTCTAATATCCCCTTAGTTTGAAGCCTTGTCGACCATGTAGGCCCTAATGTGTGCCCAGTGCGCACGAGTAAGTGTGCTTTAGGCTCATTGTTAACATAAGGCCAAATCTGTAATATAGCACGGACAATTAAGTGCACAATTTTTGTATAAATGCAAAATCCCTCACTGTGAATTATTTAATTCCCTCTCTACAGTTCATTTAATAGAGCCCTTTTGGCGGGCGGTTTGAGTCACAGAAAACTAATTTGATTCTGCTCCTTGATTTAATTAGATTTTATGATGTATGGTATTGCTAATTCGGTGGCTCACCATGCGTTGTCGGCGCCTGTCCCTTGCACTGGCGGTGAGCTGTCAGAGCCCCATTTTTAACAGTATTGAAAAATTCAAGCTTTATTATTGCCCCCTCACTCATTTTCTCCCATCAGGAGGAAAGTAATGAGCTTTTAGTCTCTCCTCCTTTACTCGTCTCCCTCTCCTCTCTCGTATACTCGCTCTTTTTTTTCCCTTCCTCTATCTTCATCTCTCTTTAGCTCTTTCTTTCTTTTTTCTTTCTTTCTTTCTTTCTTTTTTCCCCCACTCTTTGAAAACAATAAGAGAGGATAAAGAGTTAGGGGGAGAGCTCAGGGGAAAGAACTGTCGGAGCGGGGAGGCAGAAAATAGAAATGATGGCACCGGCGAGTGCGACACAAAAGGGGATCACAGAAACGAAATGAGCAAAGAATGAAATGAACAAACAAGATAGCAGGACAGGGGGGAGGGATGATCGAGTCAAAGAGTGAGAGAAGAGAATAAATGTGTCAGGGGAGAAGTGGAATATGAACATAGCGGTGATGGTGAATATGGGAGATAAGTAGCGGTTTGAGAGGGAGAAGGAGAGAGTGAGAGCGAAAAAGGGAGTCGCTGAGGAAAATGAAGGAGATCAAGGAAGTAAGAGGGAGAGAGAGAGAGAGAGAGAGAGGGGGGGCGATGGAGATTGTGCCATACGCTTACAGCGCTCCAGGCTTGCTGCTCTGGCATTAGCGCACTGATTCATGAGTTAAGTTTCCCCAACTGCCCACGGCTATTAGCTTTCAGTTCCTTCGGCTGTCATTTAGACTCCAAAGAGTCTTTTGGTTAATGCACTGTTTTAATGAGAGTGCACCGCTCGCTAATATATTTGACTGTATGAAAGGTCACAACAGGAAGCTAAACAGATTGAGAGGAGAAGGGGGTACAATGGCGGCGGCGCTGTCAAGATGCAAGACGGACTTTTTTTTTTTTTTCTCGAGCAAACGGATTGGAGCGGGGGAAGGGGGGGGCCGTCAGGGGTGGGCGGCGGGGTTAGCGTTAACCCGCGAGGCAGGCAGGCAGGCAGGCAGCCCGCTACGGTGTCACTGCTCCACGGCTCGTACCCCCTTTACCCAGCATCCAACTGTGCATAATAGGCCTCGGAACTGATGGGTTACTGCTCCCTCTAATAGTTACGCCCCATCCATCACGGGCTTTAACCAGAGAGAGAAAGAAAAGTTAGAGAAAGAGATGGAAAGAGACAGGCAATGGAAGGGGCAGACACCGGGAGGAGGCACATGTTTCATTACCCATATAATCACCAGTCTGATTGCCACACAAGCAATATAAGAGCGTCTCCCAGCAGCCCCGGGAAATTTATGGCCGTCTGACGATGAGATTCCCACCAACCCGTTAAATATCGCTGGAATGTGGAGCCAACGCGGGAGCAATGGAACAAGCAGAAATATGGAATAAGACTCAATAAAAGTTTGCAGATTGAAAAATTTAGAGCATTTCTTTTTTATAATACCTGTCCGTCCGCACTGTGTCAACTTATATCTCTAACCTCACGACGCTTCAGCCCTTTGCTTCCACAAAATTTTAAGTTCCGGGGGTGAGCCGCGGCATTATCAAACATTTTGACAACTCTGCATAAACAAGCGTGGCCTCCACCCTCCTCCCCTTCCTCGCTCTTTTTGTCAACACGCCGCCGCCCGTTCTGTCACGGGACACCCGTGAGGGACTGTCTCCGAGTAGCAGAGCCGTGTCTAGGTTTGGGCCCCAAACCCGATAATCTAACAGTAATCCATTCAAAACTAATCAAACATTTACAAAGGTGCCATGATGGGGAGAGAGCTCTATTCATCAGCGTCCTCCATCACCAACACGCAGGCCGACCTCGTTACGCTCGCGGCGTCTCAATCTACCTATGCAAATGAGACAGCGGCGCGCGCGGGGTGAGCAGGCGACTGACAACCAGACTTGTGTACAGAAATTATAAACAAATATTCATCCATTATGGGCGGAGTAGTGTGCGTCGGGGAAGTGCCTGGCAGTGAGGGTTGCACACAAACTCTTCTTCTGTTGGACGATTACTCACCGGGCAGGAAGTGACAGTGTTGTCAAGGTGAATTAGCAGCATATGTCAAGCTTTTGTTATAAATCCTGGCCTACTGTAACCCTTATTTCCCCCCTCTGCGATGTATGTACACGGTTGATGATATATCAACACTGCTCGGCGATTAATAATTCAGCGAGGGTGATTCCACAGGGGGAGTTGTGGCGAGACGTGGGACAGGCCTGGCAGTGAGGGTTGAGGGGTTTTTGGGGGTGAAAAGTGGGCTCCCTTCCCTGTAATCCTCTCCCGGTGCCTGTAGGCCCCGGACCCTTTTCCCCCCCATTACCCAAACCATTTGTTTATTGTGCAGTAATTACAAACCTTCAAGCCTAAAGGCAAACCGGCAGAGAGGCACGGTAATGATGGAGACATTTATAACAATAAATCATAACAGCGAGGGAATCAAACAATGAATTTATGTCACAGGATATCAATATCAACGAGCGGCAAAACAACCAGGTGGTTATTACTTCACAGTGAGTCAGGGCTTGTTGGAAACGGGAATATGCACTTGTTAAGGCGGACTATTATTGATTTGTAATGAGCTACATTCCCCCCACGAAAAGCCCGAGCGTTAGCGGGGTAATACGTCGCATTTTATTTAGCAATTTCATGCATGTTTGCCTCGCAAGGTTAAAAACCACAATCTGTTCTTGAGACAAAAAAAGAAAATTTTCTCATTTTCAGCACTCCAGAAGCCATTTAATGCTCCCTGTGTAAGAGTGGCAATCCCTATTACCGCTGGATAAAGTGTACCCTTTTTTATTTGAAATGAAAATGTCAGTAATTTCTTTTGAGATTGATGACTCCTTACACGCGGGCCCAATAAATGAAAAATTGATGAGGCTCAGTTCTCTCTTTTAATATTTAAGGCAATATTAAAGTCTCTCTTACATCTCATGGAAATAGTTTTATTTAAAAGGAATAAGACCATTGGGCATTGTTTACTGAACACCTCATGCATGTTTTATAAACCCGGTGGCTCTTGGAGGAATTCAAAGGCCCTTGAAATCGTTACTGTTTTGCAGTAAGTATAAAACGACTTAAGAGGAAGTCGAATGGCTCCGGCATTGTTGTGTAGCTGCTCTCTTGTTGTTGGATGTGGGCTGCTTTGATGAGGGTGCCAGTGGTGGATAGCGGTGCCAAAAAAAAAAGAAAAAAAGGGAGGAGGGAGTTGCACAATAAATGGCTGAGATTTTATTTCTTCTATTGGGTCGTAATGTGTGCTCGGTGAGGAAATTGATGTTTAATGTGGCTGAGCGGACGAATGGGATGAATTGCCATTTAAAACAAAGACCCATGGGTTGGAGGCGAGAGGGAGGAGGGAGAAGTTAGAAGTAGGACAAGGAGAGGAAGCTACTTGAATTTGTACTGATAGTTTAAAACAAGCCAGAGGCAAGGAGAGTCCCATGCAAAGGCAGAAAATGATACCCAGGTATTACCGGCTAAATGGTTCCAATAGTTCCTCAAATGGGCTGAAACAAGGAGCTCATAGGCTTGAAAGTACACAATGGACCGGAGCGAGCAAAGGAGTTCATACCTCACAACAAAGCCTGACCTGTGATGACTTTCATGGCTTTTATATACATGGAAAAGCTACATAATGCTTAATAAAGCTTTTGGCCTCCAGTTAAATTACTGACCCCAAAATATTTTAAAGGCAGATGGTGGGAACTTCAAGGGAACAAAGCCCGGCCGGGATCACTTATGGCGTATTTATGATGTCCCTCTATTCTTACGGCTGATGTGTTTGTCGCCCGGTGACACATTTGACCGAGATGTTTGCTGAGGTATCTTTTTTTTATTTAATTTTATCAACAAACAAAGACGCGTGCACGCAGCGTCCTCGCACACGTACACACACACACACACAGAGTCAGAAAACAGCATATAGCGGAAAAGCTCCTATACCAGCAGGACACAATCAGCAGCTCCAAGTTGAGGAGCCCATTACATTGTAGTGGTGGTTAACAGGGACATTCGAACTGAGAACCAAGATACTCCAGCTCCCATTTAGACAAATTAAATCAAGTCCCATAATGCTTTATGTATCTGTTGCCTGGGTTACACATCCTAGCACACCAGGCCCCTTGATGGAGGGCGGAATGAAGCCTTTTATATCAGATGCTTCGACAACAGGGGGTGACTACTACCTGCCAACTATTATCAAAGGCACTGGTTTCATAGCCCTGCCATATTTTTTGATTGATCTAAATTACACGTCAGTGAGTGCTGCAGTAACATGATCTATAAAGAGATAGCGACTACTTGTACATTATTAAACTCCCCGAGCGGCTGCTCTGCTTTTGGATTGCTGTAATTATCTGTGCTGGAGGCACAACAAGTGGCCCAAACACAGCTGTTAGCCTGCCTGCGCACCCCAACACTGGTTGGCATTAATTGTTTCTGAACAGAAGCTGCATTTGGCAGAGGTTAGCATTAAGAGGAGGGGCGGAAACATGCCTTTATGTCTGCGGCTGGAAATGAAGCAAGTTTTTTATGCTTTCATTTAAATATCAGGGAAAACAAGGAAATAAAATCTTGTAGTTTTTGGAAAGTATTGGTTGCAGCATGGTGGACTTAAGGTGAAATTTAAAACACAGTTTGTTAGAAGCTCAACTGATATTCCTCTTTTCATCGTCTCTCCAATATCCCATGAGCGGAGATTAATCAGCCATTGGTGCCTTATATCTTTTAAAAGCAGCAATTCCAGTAAATCCTCCTGCCTTTAACATTAGCTGCCTGTGGCCTTCTGACATCCCATATATTCCATCCTGTAGGAGAGAGCAGGAGAGAGAGAGAGAGTCAGCCAGAGAGGAGGGGATTCTGGGATACCTGAGGGACCTCTGTGGGACTCTGGTGGGGGTCATGTGACCCACGGTGTCCGACACCGTGGCACCAGCCAGGGTTTGTGGCCAAGTGCTGGTGTTGTGGTGACAGAGACGGTAAACAGGACGTATCGGTTTTACCGCAGCGCCTTTCAGTACCTCAGATCTTACTCTGCAGCTATAGCTGAAAGAGCATGACAAAGTGAAAACCTATAGGTAGGCCTAATAGTTCTATTAAGGGCCACGGGAATCATACAATCGCTTTGCTATAAGGTTTTTCCGTTGCAGTTTTATGTAAAAGCAGAACATGTATGTAAACAGATTTTGTATTAAAGGAAATCCATATACAAGCACCCATAATGCGTTTGTCTTGGTTTACATCATCACACACCATCAATGTCTTTTCGCCCGCGAGCCTTATTTCATGTTTCACCTTTTACGAGGACTGCTTGGGAGTGGAACAGCAGATGCAGACATTGAATTCGAATTCATACAAGGCAGACATAATATCAGGCAATATAGAGGCAGACAGAGAGGCTATTGAAATGCAAATAGACTGCTGGGGCCGCGGCAGCAGGGAAAAGAAATTGGCCAGGATGACAATGCAAGTAAACCACTCCAGTTTGTCAAGAAGGCCACGCTTTGTCACAAAACTGGGAATGGATTTCAGTACAAGTGCTGCTACAGCACTAAAAAGAATAATATTCAAAAATAGGAGGAAAGGAGAAATAAAATAGTTGCCCACTGCACAACTCTCATGTTAAGATTGAGAAATGCCTGTAAAGTTAGCGCTTTTCACTTTATTGCTGTGTGTTTTCCGAGGGACCCTCTCATGTGTGCTGGCTTATGGTGGACCATGAATGTGAGCGATGTCGAGGGCGAGAGCGACGCCGGTGCTGGTGTGCATACGCACTTTCTTCATGCTTCATTCTCCTCGTGAGTGGCCTTTCAGTGCACGGTGTGTTTTGTTAGCCGGGCTGGCACGCTCCATCAGGAGGAGGGACACAGAACTGGGAGGCCTCACCGGACCCTCAGCCATAATAAATTACCTACAAGTGCTGCAGAACAATAACACAAAAAAGTGCGAGCCATCCATTTCGCCACCATTTACAAGAAATCAATATCAATACTTAATGCAATGCGGATGAAAAATGAGCAGAGATACGGGGGCATAATACAAGCTCAAATGAAAGACCTTGGAGTGCTGCTTCCCAAGGGTTCGGGGGATGAGGAGGGAGGCAAGATGTGAAATAAAAAAAAAAAACTGAAGTATAAGAGAGATTGCATTATGTTTTTTGTTTTTGTCCCTCATCTATTTTTGTAGTTTAAGTTTCATAATAATCTCTTTTCGCAGCTCGGTTGTTTAATTGTTAATCAATGTGCAATTTTGGCTCGCCAACAACCGAGGACAAAACATGTACAAACATCTATTTAAAATATTCCATCTTCAGAAAATAAAGTAGCATTTAATGCTGAATTGTGTACTTAAAAAAAAATAGAATAAAACCTGATCAGTTGGACATTTTCTCAAGCAGTCAGCGCAGATCTTTTTACCATGTCACAAATGAATCATCCGTTCAAGATAAACATGATCTATATTTGTCCTCGGGGCATGCTGCATGATGTCATCGCAGCCTTAACGTCCCATTTCATTGTGGTGGTCGGTGATATATTGCAGATCTTTGCACGCTGTGGGGAAAACTCCTGACTGAAGGATGATGAAGACACTGAGATGACGATATGGTAAAAGAGAAAAAATAGCATATAAGTAGATCAAACACGGAGCCATATGTGTGTTTTTTTTTCTTTCTCCGACACACATGTATTGAGTGCTACATGTTGTGTTACACATGCACAGAGTGTGAATTGTGTGTTTGAGGCTGTCACATGACTGAAGGGCTACTTTTTACTGCCAGGTGCATCACCGGCCTCAATTAGACTTGTCATCTGCAGTGAAAGGCCTTTTTAAATGGCGCTTTTGTGCTGAAGTTCCCCCACGTCTTGTGGTTTGGTGAGGTTTAAACTTCTCTGGTTCCCTGGAGGGCCAGCTAACAGTTTAGTCGAAGTTTAGATCCTTTTGTCGTTCCACCACAAACCCCTCCTTTTTGGTCCCTGATGGCACAAACACCGTTTCAGCATATGTGAGATATGAGATGTGGCCCACACAACTCTAAATTAAATACATGTTTTTTTGTGTTTGAATGACCTTTTTATGAAAGTTGATCATAAGAGATGAAAATATGACACCTAATCAGCTTGAATATGAACATTTCTTGCTGTTTCTACTGTTTGTTTCCATCCTCCCTGCTGTGGTCGTCTCAGCCCTGGTGTCTGTCACCAGTAGATGGCACTGCAGCCAAGTTGTCAGGCTCCACAGCCACCAATTTCACCTGCCAGCTCCAGCTGCCAAAGAAAAAAGTGCAAATGTATTTGTTTCACCCTGGCTCTGAGGGCTTTTTCAGCCGTTGTGTTCGGAGGCCAGATGCAGTGTGTGTGACACAGAGAGAGAATATCAATAACCAATATGCTCACAGGCCAGCGGCCGACGCTTCCAAGTCCTCTAAGCACACAGCGGCGATTCCCCTTTTAGAGTCGGTCCCTATTCAAATTACACTCTTGTTGCCCTGAAAACACAACTGATCGTGGCTTTGGTGATAAGCAACCAAAAACGGAGGATTTTTGTTGTCTCTCGCTCTTTGTAGTCCAGTTACTCAGGTTACGGGCCATCAAAAGCAGTGCGTATATTCTTTACTATTACGTCTGCCCACCTCTGACTTATCAAAAGGCGAATAACATCAATTAGTCTTTGGAGGATAGAGTATTTTTGTATTGTTAAAGGTCTGGTGTCGAGTTCTGAAGGGAGCCATTGTCCCTTCTTGAGCTTGAGTCCTTTAGAGTGCATAAGTGTTTATTGAACTCAATAGAAAGCGCCGGGACAAAGGGACCTGATATACCTTACTCACTTGCTGCATAGTTTGTATCATAATTTCACTGGAAGCTGTTCCAATCGACGCTGTGTGGAGAACTTTGGCAGCCACTCAGCGCAGCTCTGAACCCTCGCCGGCCCGGTTGTACTTTGGGTTCCACAACCCAAACAATGGCGTTGACTTTGTGGGTATTAAGGATTTTATATGTGGAATTAGAAGGTTATGTGGCCGGGGGTTGTGACAGGGTTGACAAAGTGAGGTGAGCGCTGAAAAGGTTGTGGTTGGACATGACATGTGAGGGCGGTTGTCCATTGTTGTGATGTGGAGCTGCAGGCGAAGATCTGCAGAGACAGTGTTTGGATTTCTTAGCCAAAAATATTCTTCAGTACACAGAATTTATAGCTGAAACATTGAAGTCACGCTGTTTACAAACACCAGTTTTCACAATAAATTTTCACAGTGAGTGGCTGTAATTATGCTTTTGCAATGCATGATGGGTAATTATTTGGGATATTACAGTAAACTGCTGTGAATTTGAATTTAAGTGTAAATCTGAAGCAACCATTAAAAACAACGAAAAACTGGTACATTACAAGGAAATACTGTAATACAGTAATTTAGCAATAAAATATTGTAGTTTTTTTAAGTGTACATGCTAACATGCTAACAACAGGCTCAGGGCCTTCAAGTGGTCCAACAAGGTACACATGCTAACAACAGGCTAACATGCTAACACGCAATATGGCTGGGTTAACATAACATACACATATTTCTGCAATATTATTGTAATTCTTTATATTTACATATTTACTGTACTTTTACATCATGTTGTTGTATTTTCAGAGTACACTTGCGTCTAGTTTGCTGTAGAAATACAATATATTGCTTTGGTATTCATCTTTACCTCAATTATTAGCTAGTAATCTATTGTAAAATTACAGAAATTATTTTTTACATCCATGCCTTCTTCTGTTGGAGTAATATAATTCAACTGACACATTCCTATAAGCTAATTATTCTCGACCAATCATCTTCACTCGCATTCTACAAATCTTCGGCTCTTTACGCTCCTGTATCACGAGGATGATGACGAGGACCATGGATACACCTGGAATCAAACATGTCCATACATTTCTCTCCCAGACAGATAAGTAAGTGATATAGCAGAGCAGAGTGTGACAAAGTTCACTCCCTTGTCCCCCCCGCTGCCCGAGGCGGGATGAGCTCATGGCTCTGCAGCGTGGAATCAAAGACACGTATTTGGCTGAAAAGATCACATCAGTAAAACACACTAGTCACTCGCCATTGTTTTTCTGAATGGCTGTATCACTATACACTAACAGGTCATGTAAAACTCACCTTTCTGCACACAGGACACGAATACTCTGTCGTAACTAATATAGAAGATGTTAAAACTTGAATCTTTGTCAAAGGTTCTTACAGGAAAAGTTTAACATTTTGGGAAATATATAGTTTTTCTTGTTGAGAGTTAGATATGAACCTTGATACCACTCTTATAAAGCTGGAGTCAGGAGGATGGTTAGCATGCAGTAGCTTAGCATAAAGACTGAAATTAGGGGGAAACTGTTAGCCTGGCTGTTTCCAAAGGTCACTGCTCTACTTGGATCAAGCAACTGTAAACAGGTCACAGACTTATATACCTCAGCACCGGAGTCTTGCGATTGATTCGCTCACTCCACATGAAAGCGTCTTAACCCTTTATGTCCTTGTCCGCGCAATTTACTGCTTTCATTCACAACGCAGCTGTAAAGGCATTTTCCCTGAAATGTTAGTTCTTAAAGAAGAAAATTGGTGGTATTTCCCTGAATATCGATCCCTCCTCCCATTCAAACATTACCCGTGCGGTAAATGTCCCTGAACATTTCAGGAATGGACTGCCTGTGTGAAGATTTGGAACGTTTTGGTCTGTTTTAATGCAAAGAAGAAAAAATGTCTCAGTGACTTGAGACACTTTATGAACATTTAATTGAATCCACAATCTTTTGCTGACCTTAACCAAACCACACAAAGGACACTGGATGCAGCTGCCTCTGAACAAAGTAAATGGGGAAAAAATATAGGATAAATTAACGTAATTTCTTAAGTTGTTCAGCGAAGAAAGCAAGGTGTTATTTCTAAAATGTCGAACTATTCCATGAAGGGACAGACTGATGCAGGGAGTCTAATGATGTCAAATCAAATCAAGTCTTCATCTTGGGTCAATATTTTGTTCCTTTTAATTTTAACACATTATACTCAAACAGAATAAGTAACTAAGCTAATCAGAGCTGTTGGTTTATGCTGTAGTTTGAGATTAAGTGCTCAGGTTCAGTGTGTTTGCTCATTCTGAAGTAGTTGGTGCAGCGTATTACAACTTAACTGCAAAAATGTAGCTTCGTGCTGAGTGATATTCATTTCAGTGGTGTTGAAATTTGGGGTCATCAACCCCCCCAAAAAATGTGACGACCAAATCCACTCAGCTATTTCAAACTTCCCCCTTTCTCCATTAACATCCTAGATTCTGAAGCTTCCTTTCTGCCTCACCTTTCCTGATCTGTGCCGCCTTTCCTTTCCTTCCCTCCCTCCCTGCCGCTCTCTGGTGATGATTTCACTTCCATTAACACCGGCATGCTGAGCTCTAATTACTCACTCACTCAGCGTTCCGGGCTGCCCGCCGCTCGTTTTGGTAAGCAATGTGGCCCGTTAGCAAGATGCTTGTTAACTGAATGCACTTAATTATATAAGAAGATAATTACACGTAAACGTTGCATCTAAAAGCAGCCATCCAGCCCCGCTTGCTGATTTAATAGGCGCATGTTTAGGATCCCTGTTTTGTTTATTTTAGAGTGAGGTGATTAATTGCCTGCTCTGATGAGTCTGACGGATATTGTCTCCATGGCGGCATGGGCCCAATTGCACTTATAAATACATGTTTATTTGCCGTGGTGGACTTGCACCACGTTAACAACATGGAGGGGACTGAACTTAGCCCACAATTTTAACTGATATTCAAGTCTTTTACCCTGAAGTGTTGATGACTAAATGGTACGCCCTGGTTCTCTCCAGTGTTTTAGACCTGGTGCCAAAATAATCTTTGTAAGTTTTTCATCTGTGAAAACAGGATTTATTTTCAAGCCGGAAAAAAAAATATTTTTTTCAGCAGAACATTTTTTCCATGTGTGAAAACAAGTGGGAAATTTTTTTACCACCTGAATTTTTTTTTCCACGAAAACAGGAGAAAGAAAAACATTTCCCTGAGGAAATATATATTTGGTTTCACACATAGACAAAATGTTTTCCACCCGTTTTCACAGACAATTAAGGAACTTACAAAGATTTTCCTGGCAAGACCTCAGAAAATGGATCAGTGTTTCCGTACTATTGTGCACGTTACTACCGAGAATGACGGAAAAAAGTCCCTTCGTGTCATAAACGTGATCATGACCCAACATGTAACAATAGCTGTTAAATAACCACATAATCTGCTCATCACAACCTGCATCTCCTTTCTTTTAGCCGTAAGAGAGAAAAAAAGGCAGAAAGAAACCTAACAAGACAATGATTCATTTATCAATATTCTATGGTCCAGGGCAAATGATGCGGCTCTAAGCTGAATTTCATTCACGCTGCTGTCAAATGAAAGGTTATTTAGTGTGTTTTAAGAAGGTGGAGTGCAGGGTGGAGATGGGGGTCAGAGTTGGAGGGCTCCCTGGGGAGGTCCCGAGGGTCCTGGGGACATCAGTCGTCCATTATGATCTAATCAGGAGGGGGGAGTGTGTGGCTGTGTGTGAGACCATGTGTGTCCATGTAGACGGGGGAGGAAAGGATGGAAAGAAAGAGGGCCGCCACGTGTTGTGTGTGTATAATGTGTGTGTGTGTCCATGCGGTGGCAGGTGTGTGTGTGTCGGGGGGGAGAAAAGGGCCTTGCTTCCATCTCTTAATCTCTTCGTGCAGCAGAAGGCAGGATCCCCCATGGAGGCTCCCTGCCCTCATGAACATGGGACGGACACCTCCAGCCTCCAGATGCTTGCAGTTCGATACAGGCCCCAAGACTGACATCCACCCATACTCTCGCAGGGCTCTTTGCACAGCCCAGGGGAGCTGCTGTGTTAAGAACATGATATGGTATTTACAAAAAAATATTTGTAAATGGAGGCCGTTCGGCTGTCCGTAATGGGCCCGTCCATGCTGCTGTTTCCCACCCTGCCATCTTTGGGAGGAGGAGGAGGAGGAGGAGGAGGATGAATGTCAGGAGATGCGTGCCCCAGACGCCTGGCCAGGACTGCTACTGTCTCATCCAGTCAGCCGACACGTCCTCCCCGCGACTTTAAATCACTCAACTAGAGACAAGCCAACAGCTCCTTCGCTTACCGCCACAGAAATGAAATCCCCGAGAACTTTGATGACTGAAAGTGCATTGAAAACATTAAGTCATATTTCATTTCAGGCAGCTTGTGCGAGCGACGCCGCGGCGGATGTGAGGCTGTGAAATTTCCAGTAAAAAAACGTAACCTTTTTTTTTTTTTTTTTCTCGAACAAGCACTTTCAGATAATAAATTGATGTTTCGATTAGATGGGCTTTATTCGCGACCACTCAGGAAATAAATACACCACAAGAAACAAAATATTGAAAGGGAAAACTCAACAGAAAACCTCCATTGATTTTCTTTTTTCCCCCCATGTAATGAGGGGAGAAAAAGCCCATAGCTATGATGCACTAAAAGGACTCATAGAGCTGCATATGATAAACTGATATGCCCTGTTTGTGTTACTGTTGCAGTGGAAAGTTTAAAGTGTCATATCTGGTAAACCCGGAAATGTTCCAGCGTCAGTCGATTATCATATAGCCAATATTCAGAGTTGTTGGTTTCCACATCTGAATGAGTGTTTAGTCTGATGCAGTTACGATGCACTATGAGGACCATGAAGACATTTTTTTTTAGATAACTTTAAAAGATACCACTCTCTATACCTGAGGAACACTTAATTATACTGCTTGTTTGCAGTGTTCATTTGGAGGATACATGGATTGGTAGCCTGTAAGTAGAGGCTGCTCGGGGAGGATTGGATGTATCAGAGACACCTGATCCATCCCCAGGCGCACTTTTACAGCCTCTGAAATGAGACGCATCTTTGATTTGCTTGCCCTGTAAACAGACAGAGACATGAAGGAGCTCTGGTCTCGGCCTCGCTCCCAGCTGCCAGAGATTCACCGGCTGAATAATGGACACAGTCACCGTCCTGACTCTGACACATTTTCTGTTTTACCCCGGACTGTCGTGTTAGACGGATGATGAAACGGTGGTTTTGCCGGTGTGGTTGTAACTGAAAACTCTGTTAAAACAATCATTTTTATTAAGGGAATATATTTATAACCAGTGGTGGAATGTAAGCAAAGTACATTTACTTAAGAACTGTACTTATGTATGAATTTGTGGCACTTGTACTTTAATGAGTATTTCCATTTTGAACAACTTCTAGTCCAGTACACATCTACAGATTATCAATTTTTTTTATTTATAAGTTTATTTGACTGGGCTAATACAGCACATGTAGGCACTTTTACATCTAAAGTACAATCATAGCAGTGTATTTCTATCCATGGCTCATTTGCACTTTTGATTCTGATGTGATGCACTCAGTGTTGTAAAAAAGTGTCATACTTACTGTATGTAAACGTAAAGAAATCATGTTGAACGATTACTTTGGTAAAAGTGACAGTCACTTGTACGAGTAGCAAGTAAAGGTCTTAAAGTATCTGATATTAAACGTAATTAGGTATGAAAAGTACAGGTAAAAGTTAACTATGCATAAACTATAGGTTGATCGGTGTCTGCCTGGCTGATTATCGGATCTGATGTTTGGTATTTTTATGACCATCACAAGTTAGTTGATATATGCAACAAACAGACAGCTGGTTCTTGAGTCTCCTTTTCAGCTCGTCAGATTCTAACGCTTTGCGACTGTCGGTTGGGTCAGATGCCATCAAGCGTCAGTATGTGACGAGTTGGGAACGATACTCAGAAATCAACGATCTTACAAAAGGGAGCTTTAAAGGTGCGCTATGTAACTTTTGCAGAGCGACCATAAAAGCTGTCGACTGTAGAAGCGGGTTATTATGACCCATATAACGTTTGTTGTCTGTGTTGGACTTTTTTTTAGTACAATTTTGGTACAAAGTTCTATATTCTTGCGCTGTAGGACTTCTAGATGGGTGATTTTCTTCTCACCTCACCATAACTCAAACCACAAGCCTGTTTTTCTCTGTTAACAAATCATAAACATATGGCCTTAAAGTACGTATGTCAAAGTGTTCCCTGTCAGTGTTTTACTTAACTGCACTGTGAGTACTTTTACATTTTGCTGGCAATATTTTTATATTATGACCTAAGTGAGGTTTTGAATGACTCACTTGTGGTGGAGTATTTTCACAGTCTGGTACTGGTACTTTTACCGAAGCAGAGGATCTGAATACTTCTCCCTATTCTGTTCATAGTTGACAGTTAAAATCCTGATCAACAACTTATCATCAATGATCAGATCATATTCACTACTCTGTGTCACGATGACGAGCCTGTTGTTTTCCTCACAGATTTTGAAAACACAGACACACACACACACACAAACACAGTCACGTACTCATACACACACCGACGCTGAGACACCATAGATTCTTGCTGTTTGGGTTGCCTCATCCCCCGGGGCCTACTCTTGGCCTGTCAGCATGAGGGACCACGACAGGTCGGTGAACGGGCTGACAGCCTTCTGCCGGAGGAGGGGGGGAGCCGCCCGGCCGCGGGTGGAAGTCTGATTAGATTGTACAACATATTCAGAGGAAAGATAAAACCGCTATGGGAAAATAGTTAGCTTTAGATGAAGAGATAAGGAAGTGTCGGGGGTGTGTTGTAATCAGGGATGGTGCAGGATAAGTGCAGGATAACTTGTGTTACAGACGGTGCCTTGAGCAGACTGAACAGGTTCTGCAGTCTGAGGGAGACGTCGCACACAATACAGCTTTGTAAGGACGTCTCATTACCTTCATTGTGTGTTAACAAGACGATACACGAAAAACAATCCAACTCGCAGACGAGCAGGAGTTATGTGAATGCATAAATTATATATTAATTTACCGACGGCTAATGTAATGTAACCTAACTACTAATAAATAGCAATGTAAAAGTAGAGTTTAACGAGATTAATATTGCAGTTAATTAATAAGAAAGAAGTAGGCTGGCTGCAGTTAATTAATATTAATTAACATAATTAATATTAATTAATGAATTAACTATATTTAAAGATACCTCTTTAGTAAAATATAGCAGCTACACTTAGAACAAGTACTGTTCGAAAATGTACTGTAATACATGAATGTTAAGCTGCTGGACACAGATAAGAGACGTAACTTTACTGTGTTTAATACTTCATTTAAAAAAAAAAAAATTCTGGGAGCATTTTTACTTTAACTCCCGACATTTTAAGACAAATATCTGTACTATCATCATTGCACGCCGACTTCCCGACATCACAAGACTGATTTTAACCTATAACATATCACGCAAGCAAGACGGAATGACGAAAAAGACGTAACAATGGAATGGGGAGAAAAGGTGTGTTAGTGTCTCGTATCCGCAGAGACCCTGCAGCCCTCTGCCTGGATTTTTCTTATCTTGCTCTACCAACCAAAAATGTCAGTATTTGACGTCCTTGGAATGAGCAAGTCCTGCTGATTCTACCTTTTAAGTTTAATAGTCTTTGAGTTGCATTAATATGACCTGAGTTTCAGTTAGCTTTGCACAGAAATGTCCTGTAGAAATGTCCTTATACTTCTGACTTTTATACTTTGAGTAAAGAAGTCAATCAACTGATTCAGTTTCTGTACTTCTGCATGAGTAAAGAACGTGTGTACCTTTGCCACCTCTGATCGTGACGATCCTTTCTAAGTTCTTCTTCTGTTCGCAGCTCCACTGTGCAGAGCTAAATGTGTCTGCTCTACCTAATGTGTGCGTCTGTTTTCTGTGTGCATGTGTGCAAACACGTGCGCCGTCTAAACAGACTGCTTATCACATTAATGCCATGCCACCGCTTGTTTATCTAAACAGATGAATCATGACTTAATTGGCTCTAACGAGCTCAGTTGTTTTTAATAAACTATTCCTGGCAACGTGAGCGAGTGGAGTGGTGGGAGGCGCAGGATGGAGCGGCTCGAGTTGAAAAAAAATCCTGTTGATGTTTTAATTTAAACCGATTTTTCATGTAAAACGGCAGCTATGCGTCTTCCTCCTGACATCCGTGCAGTGAGATTTCACATCCTTGTGCATGAATCCTGCCGTATTAACCAGGAGAGAAATGTCAATCGGCCCCACGGTTGCGGCGGTGCTGTGACCTTTCCTGTTGTCCCTGCCTGCTGCGGGCGGAGAGTCCTGAGAGGAGCAGTGATGAGTCAGGAAGGAGGATGGAGGGACGGTGAGTGTTGTTGCTCCTCCTCCAGACTGTCTGCCTCCACTCTGTGAACATGAAGCGGTGCGGTCGGCTAATGTGGCCGGGGAGAGAGCAGCGGAGCTAAGATGTCATGTCTGTCTGTTGGCTAACAATTAAATGTGGCACCTCAAGCAGATCAATTTGACTTTGAGGCTTCAGGTTTTAACTCCTCACTCATCTCTCGCTCGCTGTTTTTTTTCCCCTCTGTCTTGCTCTCTTCCTCTCTGCTGCAGGTCTTTTATTCTCCCTTTTGGCACATTAACACCTCTAATTTCGTCTAATGCAGCTCGTGTTTAACCAGCTTTCCCCTTATGTCCTTTTTCCATGTGTTCTCCCTTTATCCGACACGGCATCTCTCTGATTTTTCAGCCGAACCTCAGCGGTGAAGCATAGCTGCCTGGTTCAGAATAGAAACAGAACAAGAAAAGCTGAAAGCGGCGCACACGCGCCAGACAGACTCCTACTCCAGGACGGAGACGAGCGACGCTGCGGGGAAACACAACACCAGCACAAACCAGCACTTGAAATATCAACGCTCCAGCCTTCTAATTAAAGCCAAGACTAATGGGCCCTAATTGCATCGCTAAAATGTACCAGTTCTCTCCTCTCTAGTGTAACTTGACTACACTTCTCCCCATATGGATTAATGGGGACCGGAGCTGCAAACTAAAAAGCAGTTAATTTATCGGAAGATCTGTTAGGGAGGATGAAAAGGAGGAGAAAAAACAGCAGGGGAGGAGGAAGAGGAGGTGGGGGGGGCTGGCAGAGAAAGAGAAGTACATTATCAGCCTCTTGTTATCGAAAATGCATTTCATATCTGTCTCCGGAGGTTTGCATTTGGATTAGGCTTGTTAATTTTACTCAGCAGTGACGTGCTCCACGCTGGCCGGTGCCCAAACCAGTTTAAAGGAAGACAGGGCTCGCAGGACAACAGTTGCATTAACTACTTGTGCTTTTAATTATATAACAAGGGGTGGTTACTTAGCGGAGAGAAAAAGGGGGAGACAAAAAGGCTGGAGAAATGGCAGAAAAGGAGGGCGGTGGGGGGCTTCTGTAGATATGATGCCGGGCTTTAAAATGTTTCTGTTCCTTTGTGTGGCTTCCTTTTGTTCATCAAGGTAAAAAAGAAAGCCATTTTCTGTGGTGAGCGAGACAAAATGTACTCAATAAGAGTACAATATATGTGTTTAAATTACTCTTCCCCCAGGTGGAAAACCATTAAGCTTGGTGCACCAATCTGTGTTTTTTTTTTCTCTCTCTCTCCACTCCTCTGTCTCTCCGCCATCCTGATCTTTCTTTGTTGTTGGTTTACTCTTCATAATAGCTTTTTATCAAATCTTGCTATTAATCCATTAGAGGGTGATATTCGTTTGGGGTAATTTCAGTGCACATTTCAGGCACAGGAGGCACGAGCAAGAAGCTTCTGCACCGCATTTAAACTAATGTGCCTTCAATTCTGATGTGATACCCATTACAATGCTACACGCGGGGCGGGCGCATTGAGAAATGTGTTTTTAATATTGGCCTCGTTAACATGCCAGTTGACTGAATGAAAAGAAAAAAAAGAGGATGGTGAAAGCACTCTCTGCATGTATCTCCTGCGTTCACACTTCATTACTTTTGTCCAAGCAGGGAACAATAAGTCCAAATCGAGAGTGGTCTTTGGATTTGAAAAGTAATTTGCTCACAGTTGTGCAAGATCTGTTCCTCCGGAGTCTTTCTCCGGCTTTTGTCACGTCTGCTCACTTGTTTTGGATTACAGATTTCGGTGTGTCTAACAAGTTCTCCAAATTAAATGACAGGGTAGCCTGTATGTAACTCAACGACATATACAAGTGTTTTCTGAAAGAATCGAGTATATGGTGGTTGTCATCTTTGCTCAGATTGAACTATCTTGCTACCTTGCGGCTATGTGAAAGGTATTCTGGCTGAGTGAGGCGACATTCGCTAATCTTGTTAGTGTTAGCTAGCCTGTTAGCTTCCAGACAGGTGGGCCTGTTTAACTAAGTAGGCTCACGTTAGCTCCACCTAAGCTCCACCTTAAAAAACACACTTTTACTCATTAGCTTTTAGCTGTGCCTAATTCTTTTATTCTGTTATTGCTGTTACTGCTGTTGGTGCAATATGATTTTGCTAAAACTACATTAATATGTATCATCGCTCTTATTCCTGCCCTCTCTCTTGTGTTTGTCTCTGTTGTTTGTTTTCCTCTGTGCACTGTAAAGCACTTTGCATCAACTATGTTGTGTAAAGTGCTTCATAAATAAAGTCCAGTTGAGTTGATCAGCTGGGCGTCAGGCCGTGGCCAGTAACCCCAACTCTGAACTTCATTCAGGCTCTTTAGAAACAGTCAGTAGTCCGACGTTTTGTTGACTCATCCAACCATCCTGACCTCCTGACTTTATAGATACTTTGTGGCTCTATAACAACTACTTCCTCTTTGCTTGTGATGGAGCAAAGACAAAATTTCAAGAGAAATTTGGCAGAAACCTTTCAATCCACCCGAAACACAGACACGCTGCATGTTGTACCAATTTGCATGTATATATAAGCGATTTGCATATCCAAATGTGTGCTGAAGAAGAAGCGATAAGATGTCATTGACAGTGACACTATCTGTCTATAGTCAAACCATTTACACATTTACAACGCCGACATGATTTTTACATTTTAGCTGCTTATTGACAGTTACTGTGAGCGTACTTTTTATCTGACCAGTATGAAACCAGCTGCTGCACCGAGGGGAAGCCATTCAAACGAGCTCCTGTATTTACATGTTTTCTATTGACGCAAACGGTTCAAACAAAGTTTGAACAGACGTTTGTTCATGTTGCCTCACCTCTAAAATGCACATCTTATGTAAGAAGGGGAGGTGTGTGTGGTCCGTGGTAGTGAAAATTGTATCGGACAACAGTATAAACAAGTTTAATAGGACAATTTGATTTACAAATCAGGGTTTTTAAAATCAGTGGTCTCAAATCAGATAAAATCCTGTAGATTGAATCAAAGAAGTTGAAGCTTGCGACCGGCACTCAGTCAGGAATGCCGGCTTGCGCATGTGCAGTTGATTCACGGCTGTACGTGCTCTCAGTCACTGAACACAGGAGAGCTGCAGCCACGGCGAGCAGGAAGAGCTGCAGATTTATAGAACAAGGATCGGGACTGTCTTTTTCAGAGTTAATGACTGTAATGCCACCGAATTTGCAGTCAATAAAATATGTAACAAGGCTGTAGTGTTTCTAAAGCTGCAAGAATCTACACTTTTGAATTGCAAATCAAACGAGAGTGGCACTCAGCAGAGTGCATAATTCCACCAAGGCCCAACAGTCCCCTTTTAATTCAATCAAGTTAATCCAATATCAAATAAAACATATTTAAATCAGCTCGATCTGGATTTTAATCAGGATCTGGATTAAATTGGATTCATTCATAGATACCAGCCACCTTAAACGCTGTTGTTTTTTTAGTCTTTATCAAGATTCATGCATCATTGAATTAACTATATGTTGAAAAACAAAATTCCTGGATCCATCCCTTTTTCCAGATCTGCACCAAAAGTTATGGGGTCTGTTCTGGACCGAGACCCATCCTTCATCCAAGTTTTTTGGAAATTTGTTCAGTAGTTTTTGTGTAATCCTGCTGACAAACAAACAGACATGGGATAATGTCAATTTGGTAGTAAATAGGTATTAACTAGGTTGCTGTTTAACGTATTATACAACATTCAGCGACATCTAGCAATCCCAACATTTTCATAATATCGGTAACAGCTTATTAGCTATCATGTCTACTCTAGCCTGTAAAGTTATCTACCCATCAAGTTACTTACGCGTTGAAATGAGGAAAAACCATCCCCAAGTGATTATGGTGACCTTTAAAAGCTTGTATCTTGTAACTCACATGCATTAACATGCAGGTGCAGCCAGCCTGGCTACCAAACCAGAAAACAGAGGAGCTGAGATCATAACACACCGAGGGAAGTGAGACTTTATTCTCTGGTCTGGATGCCATTACGCCACTCTATCTTTCTATAGCAGATCATTGTTTGTTGCTTTATTAATGTTTAAAATGGAATATACAGAATCTTTGAAGAATACCTTCTCGGTTGTGACAAGGTCTCTAACCAGCATTTTTAAATTCACGCACCAGGATTGAGCAAATTTCCACACCTTCAGTTACGTTATCATGCAAAGCTGATCTCATTTTGACCAAAAAAAGTTCACGGTGACACCTGTCTCACACACCTGTCAAGTCAAGTTGACACAAGCAAGCGCTGCAGCAAAAAGGCCGTCATGTGGAAGCAAGCAGAAGGTAAAAAAAAAAAGTGTTGACTCATTACTTATCAAGTACAGACTATAATACATTTTCTCATTCTTTGTATGAAAAAACTATGTCTCTAAACAAAAAAGTGTTAATGTTGCTTTCAGATTTGTATTCTGTTCTCATCTTCAGTTCAACCAGCTGACTGTGAGCCTTTACTCTTCCAGTTAAACCAATCAGATTTTGCCACGATTAAATAAACCAATCATGTCGTTATCAAACTTCAGATCAGTTCTTCTGTCTGCTGCTGCCAGCTGTCGCTTCAGTGCAAAATCATCGTGACCCCCACCTCCACCCCCTTCACCTCCAGTTCATCATATCTGCTCATAAATCCTTCAACCCCTCACCTCCACCGGCATCTAGGCTCCGTGTACTCTCATGGCACCACCTTCCCTTTCAAAATCGATCACACAGAGGTCCTAATCGTCCTAAAGACTCTTATTTCTCATCTGATGTGCACAAGTCCCTCCTGATTTAACTTACTTTAGTAAAAAGCGAGACATTATATGTTGAGATAATTGTGGCCAACACCTGGTCTACACTTCCAAACAAATATAGCTGAGCTGCTCAATATCTACATTTAGAAAAGTGGAAATGATGGCTAAAGGTGCACTATGTCTAGTTCTAGTTCAGATTGAAATCCTCTGAGTGAAATACATAGTTTGGTTTCACACTGGCTGTATCTCCAGCTGTGATTCTAGTCAATTGACAGTTTGACTCTGCCCTTCCGCCTGACCAAACCTTTTATCTTTAATTGTGCTCTCATCGGACTTCCAATCAGACCATTTTTGCCTCCAGCAGTAGCTCAATCCTGCTAATTGGTTCCAGCATTTTTTTAATTGTGCGGTATTGATTACACAAGGTCATCTCTGTTTCACAAATAAGAGAGTCTGCCTTGCTTTTGTTTGGATACTTGTCCAGCTCTCAGCCATTCAGACTTAAGAGATGGGACACTGTGGTTCTGCTCATTAGCCCACAGACCAGCTGGGTCCTGATTTGCAGCCGCACAACACACACACACACACACACACACACATTATGCACACATACAAGACCGTGAGAGACAGACATTTACATACACGTGATATTTTATGCTGTATGTGCTCAGAGCTATCGTCTCCTGGCTTTTTAATTAAACAGTCCGGTACAATGTACAGCCTGGACGGGATGAGCTGCACTTTTAACTTCCTTTTATTTCAGGCCTGTGGATGTTATAGGGAGACCAATAGCAAATAAAGGGAAAATCAATGGGGCTTCATTAAAAGCAGCAGGCAGTCTTTTGCCTGGACATGGCTTAATTACAGTTTCACTGGCGTTTGCTTTAATTGGGGGAAATAAAGGGAGTGAAGTGGAGTGAATGGGAGGGTATTAGCATATCTATCACCGGGAGAGGCCACAAGGTCCTGTCCAACCTGCGGCTGTGCACCTCACCTCTAACCTCGCAGAGCCACTCACGCAGAACCACAATCGGATTGTCCGTGTTTTTTGTCTCTCTCTCTGATTTCTTGATGTGAATACACTCAGGTGTCCGTGCACATTTACCTTTCACTCATGTGTCTGGTGCATGAGGTAGTGTTACTGACAACAGAGAGAGTATCACTGAATTTCAAAGACAACAGAAGCACTTTTTTCATAGTTTTTGATTCAGCCTTGCTCAGTGGTGTATTTAGGGCCGGTAGCGTCTGACATCTTCTTGTGTAGGGTGCTAAAGTTCAACACAATCGAGACATTACTCAATATTTTAAGTAAATTATTGTTTTTTTTTTATAATTCTTTTATAGTTAACACTCCTCATCTCCAGCTGCCAACACTTTCATGTAGTTGCATGTTGTGTAACGGCCTGAAGTCATCCAGTAGTTCACACTTCAGTGCCCTAAAGACTGAGAATGAAAGCAAGCTTGACAAAATCATAGCTAACCCATATCAGATTAAGATTGTTTTTATTAGGTCCTGTTGGGACATCCACTTATTATACATTTATAGGTAATTAAACATTAGTTAATACTTTTACTTTTACTGTGAACAGATACCATTCATGAAGCAATAGTTTGTTAACATTTACAATCTCTTAATAAATGGTCTATAAAGCATTGAATTGTTTGTTAGCAGTGAAATAACTATTAACTAAAGTTTAAGTAGCTATAAACTAACCTAACTAACCAAAAGAACATATGGCACGTTATATAGCACAACACTGTACCCAGAGGGCAACTGGGGCGACTCATCAGCAAGTTACACAACAGGAAAACCTTTTTCAATTAGCTACGACTGAGGGTGTTAGCAGGTAGAAGTTTATTCACTACAAGCGAGAAACACATTGTATTCATTGCTTTTGTTATTTATTTTGGATGTGGACACATGATTTATCCATATAACACTGACTATAGCATTAAGAGTTGAGGGCAAGAGGAAATATCTTCTCCCCACCAAATGCAGGACTTGATGGGAGTCGTACCAACTGAAGCATTTTGATGACTCGTGTGTGATTTGTTGATGTAACAAAATATGAGTCACAGACAACACGATTTCACCAAAACACTCAATAAAAACAAATTCATCTGCAGGGGTCTGGTCTGTGTGCGGGTGCGATCCCTCTCCATCCAACCCCTATCTTTGACAATGACTGATAGCCAGGCGGGATCAAACCATCCTCAGCGGGGCTTTGGTGACAGGTGAGCGGAGACAGTTTGAGTCCCATTCTCTCCCTCAGCAGTTAATAACAATTTGAAAAAGGGTTCAGGGTTAATAACACAATCATTACCTGGATGAGGACGGGAGACAGCTGTAAGCATGTATGCAGATGGACGGCCGTCATTAGTCCTTGTCAAACAAGCTGAATAGGCGTGAACCGAGAGAGCACTTGAGGTTTTTTAGTCGTGAATGAATAACAGCTGAGAAAAAGGTCCAGCATTTAGCTTGTTTTGAGATCAGCCTAATCACAGGATGGAGGGTGTTATTTTTGTTCTCATCCGCACAAAGTCCAACCAGGAGCTGCTTTTATGACGCGTTAGTGCAGATTCAGGTAGAAATGGTTCAACTGTACATGTTGTGTGACAATAGATGTGACCGCGGGAGCACACTGTGAGGTCCTTCATTATTGAAAAGATTGATTTGTAATTTGTAGTGTTCCCATCTGTCCTGGTTACGCAAAATTATGGCTAAACCAGTTAGTAAACACTTTGCCCCATTGTCTGTTGTTTTGATAATCACCCATAATAGCATCCAGCATCAGTATGGTCTTTAAACCTGATTTAGGAGTTAATGGAATAAGAGGGAGAGGCAGTCAGTATATGCACTGGGCCTAATGTCATTAGAAATGTTTGCGGAGGCTAAATTAAATCAGTCGTAAATTGTGCTCTCAAGTAAGCCAGAAAAACCCTGCCTCGTCGAGGAGAGGAGGGGGCGGCGGGGATTCATATTTTAACCTTGCGTAGAAAATGCACTTAAACAGATTAAAATAAAATAGGGACCGTGTGGATGGATGGGAATGGTAATTGCTGGTGCTTTAATGGTTTCCTGTTAGCCAAGTCGAAGCTGAAGGCAGAGCTATTTTAAAGTTGGAAATCGGTGATTGAGGTCATAACTTTGCAAATCTGATGATTAAGCCAAAGGGTGCATGTCACCAAACAGCACGTAACACATCTAATGGGGCTTTTGGTGAAAACAGATGTTTGTGGAGAGATTTTTTAGTGCTCTACATGCTAAGTCGTGTGTCGCAGAGCAGGTGTGGGCTGGAGTGGATGGCTTTTGACCAAACAATGCAGCAGAATGTGGATAGTGAGTGATAAAGCCTGCCAAAATGTAGAGATCTGTGTGTGTGCGTGTGTGAGTGCACGTAAAGCCCACCCGTGTGTGTGTGCCTCATTCAGTTTCCTTAATGCTGTCAGTGCAGGCATACTGTTTGTCTGGTTGCATCAGGTAGCTCATCACACAACACAGCCCAGACGGTAATGATAGCCGTAAATACTCTGGGAATTCCCAAACCTGTATTAAATTAAGACTGTCTTTCCCAAAATCTGACAAAAGACCGGGGGAAAAAAAAGACACAGCATCCATATCATGCGGTATAATGTGGTTATATATCATACATAGTGATATTATAATGATAAAGTACTGATAAGCGATGTACATTTCGGGGCACTGCCGTGACGTGTCTCCCTTTTCTGTAACATCATCTGTACATTTCTAACCTGATCCGTTGTTTTTACACGTAAAGGAACAGTTCACTAAAAATGAAAAAAAGTAAAAAAATTTTCCACACTAATGGGGATATTTCGCAAAACAAAGATGTTCCTGAACGTTTTATCCTCTCGTCCACACGCAAAGGTGTTTTAAATAGCTAAAAAAAGCGTTTGGGGAAACGATGACATCATACCTCAATTCGCTCTGTCTCCTCATCCATCGACACAGCTACTACTGTTTATGTTTTAGGTTTTAACTGCTAAAGGTGGAAAAGTTCACTCTGCTTTTTTGATTTGACGTATCGGTGATGTAGACTTTATCGCCACTGGAACGCTGGTTTCAGCTTTTGTAATCGTTTTTTCGTTCTCGCGCGTACGAAAATATTTTCTTATAAAACGAAGGTTGTGTGGATGGAATTTATTTTTTAAATGGATATCTTTTCACGGATTATACGTTACAGATATCAGCCGTTATCTTGTCACCCCTATGTGACAAGGGGTCGTAATCCACATAACATTTCTGGAGCTTCACAGCAAAACAGAGTTGCAGCATTCTCCTCTACAAAAGAAGTAGATGGGGACTGGTTTTGAAATGTGAAAAAAAAAAAACGCCTCAAAAAACCTTAAATGGCTCCATACAGCTCCAAAAAATCCAAGTTTCAGGAAGCCCCAAGATCCCAAAGTAATTTAGAAAGACATTACTTACGCCCTTTTAAAACTGAAATCTTCACTGTAGCTGCTAAGCTAAGATAGAGGCTGTGCTATACGTCTTTTCAAATAAGTTTGGGATCTCTGGGTTTCTGGAGACCTGGATTACACCAACCAAGCTGTATGGAGCCATTCAATGTTCTCTTTTTCTTTTTAAAACAAGTCCCTATCTATTTCGGAATTTTTTGCCGTGATGCTCCAGAAATTTTTTTTGTGGCATTCGAAACTTCACCCGACTTTCCGTCAGCATGGGGATGAGTAGATAATGACTGAATCTTCATTTTTGGGTGAACTTATCCTTTAATGTCACACCACATACCTTAGATATTATAACACGCTGACTTCACACACACGAACACACACATTTCCTTCCTTGAACTCTCTGCTTCTAAGGCCTGGCTGGTGTGGCTTTACCTTTCTATCCTGGGTTCACTTGTAACTCGGCACTGTTGGCTCCAGGTAAAACTGCGGCCCCATGCATGCTCATGTTCAGCTATTGTGTAAATTAACAAGGAAAAGGCTGTGCGGATTGAATGGCAAACATGCAGGTGATGACACATCCCCCGGCACACACAAAGTATGTGTCATTACTCAACGCCTGTTAAATTGTCAGTCGAGCGACTGTCTGTGATATTGCTCTCCAATCTGTGCATGTCTTTCCGTCGCACTCATTCATACCTGGACTGCGATGCTCTCATTACGTGCGCAGCTTTTAACAGGCAATCAAATCAGGAAAAGAGCAGTTAAGAAGCGTTTAAGACATTAAGTCAGCCATCCAATTTATTTGGGTGTGGAGGATGAAAATAATGCAAGATTGCCTGAAACTCTATGCACATGGGTTCAGTTTCAGGTCCCGACCTCTTATCCCCACATCTCCAGAGACCATTGTATTGTCCATTGGTACAATTGAAACTAAATTCAGAGAAGAAGAAAGTGACACCGCCGTCCGAAAAATCCCCTTGAATTGGGAAGCAACCAAAGGTTTTCTCCATTGATTGCAGCCGAATAGTTCACGACACTTTGTGTGTTTTTTTTCTGCAGTAAACACTATGATGAATTTCTTTCTCATCAAATCCCGTCAGAGATAGACTCTTTATAGAAAAGCTAAGAAGACCTCTTGGATGTTCGCTGTCGCTCTGTAAATTGAAACCCGGACTTGGTTGTCAGTGTGCCAAAGGTTGATGTCACTAAGTAGCACGGGGTGACAGAGACAGAGAGTACAAGTGTTGAAAAAAGCAGGACAGGAGCATGTGTAGAATCACCTGTGTTGTTCCCTTTGTGCTTCACGCTGCAGGGCACATAGCTCACTGGGTCACAAGTGTGAGCTAAAACTCTTTTGTCCAATGTCTGAGCCCCGAGGGCCCCGATCTCCTGGCAGGGAAAGATATCTGAATGTGCTTTTTTTTTTCCTTTAACACTTTAACACCTTATTCTGCCTCCACGCTGGCTGTGGCCGGGGTTCAACGCACTGCTCCGTTATACTTAAAGGATAATTCTGGTGATGTTGCATGTTATTCTTATTGTCAACAATTCCATTTAAAAGACCAAAACCAAACAATGAAGCAATCCCACTAACACATTTTTCCCTTTAAAACTTATTCCTCTGTGCGATACACCTCCATTTTCGTCCGAAAACTATTAAAACGCATCAGTGAGACACATCAGTGCACTGAGTGACATGCTCCTTTATTACCATGAAAATGAGCACTGTAGTTTATTTTGAGTTGACCCTTTACACAACATCAGTGCTGCTCAGTACACCAGATCTGCAGCTGAAAACAGTCCTTCACAAACACATCATTTACTCCAGTTTGAGTAATATTTTTTTAAAAACTCCAGTGCCTGTTTTTTAAAAAAATGGAAATATAGTTTCATGACCATTTTTTAAAGATGTATGTCTTGGGTTTGACTGTCAAAGTATCAAGATGGGCTAAAACATGAGCCTTTTCACAGGTTTTGGTGACAGCAACATAAATCAACGTATTATCCGTCCTGTTACTGGAGTCCTTTGCTCCAACACACCTGATTCAAATGATCTGCTGTTATAATATAAACCCAACCGCCAAAATAAATGTTTCTTGAAACCAAAGATATGTTGAAAGTTTACGTTTCTTCATGTTCAATTTCCAAATTTTATTCTCAGGTTATGTCACAGGACAAAAACACTTGGGTGGCGGCAAGGAAACGATCATGTTTTGGCTCAACTGGTTCTGTCGCCACTAACATGGCTGGAAAGTATTCAGTGGTTTGGCACCAACAAATGTCACAACGCTGTGTCAAACAGCGGTTTGTCACTCAACAGCTGTTGTGTCACCTCTTGACATGACGATCAAACATGAATGTGAAATGACAAGTTTTAGAAAATAAAATAAGATCCATATTAAACATACAAGTTTAACACATCTGGGCTAAGTTTGTTAGCTTTTGTTGGGAGAGTTGCTACAACTGAATAAACAAAGTCTAATTTAAAGACATTTTTATTTAAAGAAAGTTGTAAGCTGGTCATTGCAGCAAAACCTCTATTCCTAAAAACTGCCACAATCTAAAATTTTAAAGACTCAAGTATCGTCACTGAAAATATGCATGTTTATATAAGACACAGAAAAAGTCTTGTCTATAGGACGAAGAAGAAGTCTTTTAACAGAGCGGAACAGAAGAAACTTGACTCCGCAGTATGCATACATCTGTCTACATCTAGACTCGGTGATAAAGAAGCAGATGTGACTTTCTAAAGAATGCCTGCTCCATTAATTGACCAGCGTTTCTGACTGGTGATCTGCTTTCACCTTTTACTCCCTGTCATACCTGGTGTCATGAGCCAAATGTGTCTCTCAGGTGACTCATGCTTCACAAACACCTTATTCAAGAACAACAGCCCGAGCCGTGATTGAAGGCATGGGGAAATCCACAGGTAAGAGTAGTCAGCCTTCTAGTTCATGTCCCTTGGAAGCGACCCAGACAATGTTTAGGCACACAGTCAACAACTCCTGTCCTTGCTTATCTTAAGAATGTAAACCTCTATAAGCAAGCGCTTCATCTGTAATTCTATTGTGAGTTGGCCGGTTGTCTCAAAGTGTCTGATTAATCTAATGTAATGCAAAACCAGCTTTGTCTGCGACACCGAATACTTGCGTTAACGCAGGCGTCTCGACTGTTGGCCCGCACCGTGCGGAATTCGCTGGCAGACAGGATGGCGAGACCACACCAAAACCTGCCAGTTACATTCTTTGCGTGATTCAGACGTATCTCTTTCCACCATTGGGAGCGACTTGAGAGGTCTGATCAAAAGACCCGTCATCCTGAGGAGCTGAGATTTGGATGTGAGGTTGGAGAAAGGAGGGACGGCGAACTGTTGGTTGTTGTGTTGTTGTGTGTTATTATTTCCATTTGTTGGGGAAAAGCGAGATGAATGGAGGGATAAATGGATGATGGGTGGGGTGGTGGGGTGGAGGAAATTCCCTTGTCTGGATGGAATTGGATGGTGAGCTTGGCGGGAGGGATGGGGGGCACCTGATGTAGAGGGTGCTGTCAGGCCCGAGACAGCGGGGTCTTTGTCTTCTCAATAATCACTTGCTGTACCTCTTCTTTCCATTCCTTCTCTGCACACTAACTGTACCATTCTGCCGCTACTTTCACAATCCACTCTATGCAACTTTGACTCATAGTTCAGTTGTTTCCAGTCTACAAAATGGAAGAAGTTAAATAAATAAATACAGCCCAAAAAGTAACTTAACTCTCTGTTATTAAGGAAATACATATTCATTCCCACTTTTTAAAGATTTATGTCTCGGGTTTGACAGTCATACACAGGCTGGAGATTTTGGCAAGTATCAAGGGACTGATTTGGTCTTTACTCAACATAAATACAGAATCTCATCAATCTTCTACTTTCACTGGGGTTTTGTGTTTGCGGTAATCAAGGCATGATGTTATCTAACAGTACTTCAAACAGCAGTTTTCCGACGGGAGGACAGCTCAGAGATTACTCTTTAGCTTTTAGAATTAAAAACAGTGGGTTTGTCTTCACTCTTGAGTTTTAACCCGACTGCAGCAGCGATCCGCGGAGATGACTTCCATTGTTGGCTGCCGACTGGAACTAGAGGGGCAGTATACATAATATTATACATAACCGGAGTCTCTGGTGAGTGCTGAATTCAGTGAGAGGTTCGCTGAATGGTTCATACAGTAATTGGAAGGTCATTAGAATGGTTAGGTGAATGGGGCATGTGACAAGTGTTAGACTCAGTAGACTGGAAAAGCACTATAGAAAAGTACATTTATCATTTACACCCTTGGTGTGTACCATTGCTCAATAATGTTAGCTTTTGGCTACTGTACAGTAAAGTAAACTGGCTGTTTGGGGCAGACCAACACTGCATGAGTAACACGAATAATCACAAATGTTCCTTCTGTCAAACTCGCTTCACTGTTGATGTGCCTTAAAGAACCTCCTTGTAAGAAAATGTATTTTTGAGTCCCACTCCCAACTCTGACACTTTGTTTTAAGGTCCTATTTGCCGTGTTCCCAAACAACACTGTTGATGAAAATGTTATCTGATGTGACTCGGACACAAATGTATTGTTTTTTTATGTAAAGTTTTATCCGTGTTAAGTTTAGTCTCTTTCACCGATTTCCCTATCCTTGAAGTATCGACGGCGACCCTAATGAAACGGAGTGTTACCTTGAGTTAACATGTGGGTTAGTCTGAGTTTAAACAAAGCTCTTTAACGCAGAATTCCTACATTACTTGTTGTCACAAGTAAGTACTAGTATTTACAGGGACAGTTAAAGCTCTCCTGGCTGTTGGATAATAAATTGTGAAATAACCTAAAAATACAGAGGTGACGTTTTTTTACAGTGAATTTTGACAGCAAGATGTAAAATATGAAAGTAAAAATTTAACGTCTGAGTCCAGGCATAATGTTAAATCTATAATAAAATAAAGAATAGTTTGGCCTTTGAAGATAAACATGATACGTCCTGTATCAGGTCACTGTATGGAGGTGAGTTCATAGCTGGAAGACTTGGTTACTTTATACCGTACTTTCCGTCCCAGACATGCTGTGTACCCCCAGACACAACACAACTAAATCTGTTCACTCACTCCTGCCAAGAAAGTGACCAAAAGATCAGAGTCCTTTCATTCCATACAGTAGAAACGTTATTGTTCACTGTGTGTGGTTGTCGTTTCACATAATTTCAGCTTCACCTGCTCATTCTGGTCAAGGAGTAAAAAGGGATTAAAGACCAGTAACTATTCTATGTCATGTAATGTGTCTATTTAGAGAAGTTGTGGCACATCAACTGTGCAGATATCTCTGGAATGTAAGTTTATCCTCCTCAGACGAGGTGACCGGCGAACAGCAGTAGTTAAAATAATCAGACTCCCATTATCGCACAACCCACAGGAGCCGAGACGTAATTCACAGCTCACACCAGCCGCCGAGATGACAGGTGACTCTCCTTCATGAATAGGAAGACTTGTGTTTGATTGAAAAATTCTTTGGGGTTTTGTTCGCCAAATAACGAGAAATGTATTTCTAAGGGCGGCTTTTTTCCCTCTGTAATAAGAGTTGTGGTTGTACGTTCTTGTTGAAGCATTCATGTTTATATTAAGTAGGTGTTCGTGCTGCAGTTTTTACTTTCTAGGTAATTTCTTGGATGTAAGCATGCGTTCTCTCCTTTTGTTCATTGTGCTGCACGATTTTGACAAAGTGTGTTTCCACATGTTGTCGCGTAATATGATGAAAATTTCACCTCTTATTCTTTTGTATATATTCCGGCTGCTTCCACACCAGAACCAATACCTCTTTCTTAAACTCACCTGACCCAATCAATTCACCTCCAGCTTCGCGGAGCCAATCGTAAATCATGAAAAAAATGGTGAAAAAAGTGACAACGGTGACAGTAAATAAATGTTTGTTGTTTCTTTTCCCTTCCCTGTTTCCCACCCTCTTTCTTTCTCTGCTCTTTGTAATGGATGGGGTATTGTTGGTGCTGCCCTCTGGGCAGGGAGAGTTGTTTACTTGGGTGTAAAGTCCCCCATCCACCAAGGGTCTCTGTAGGGGATGTTCCTGTAGCAGCCTCACTCCTAACCTCCCCATAGCTTCAAAAGTTAATAGCATGGAGGAGACGTGATTTATATCAGCCTTGGCAGCACCACCAACAGTCTGACTTCTTTGTGCTCGTGGCCTGCTCGACCAGCCCCGTTCATCAATACAGATCGCATTTAGAATTCACTCCAAACTCAGTAGATGCTGATTTAATTTCTGGAGAGTTTTTTTTTTTTTCAAATAAATAGTCAGTCATGTTTCGGTAGTAACTTCAGGCAATAAGGCTGAATTTTCGCAGTTGCTGGTGTAAAACTTTTATAAAGAGGATGCAACAGAACACAGTGGTGTAAAATACCGATGTGTTAGAGCTGAGATGGAACTCGTTCCTCTCGCTTTAGATTTTGGAAATTCATGCATGAAAAGAGACAGAACATCGAGAGGGATTATATTTTTTAGGTATTCTCAGAGGAAGTTGCCATTTTAAGCCCTGTGACCAACAACACAGAAAGGAAATGTAAATGCCCAAAGATATTTAAGCTGCACTCTTTCAATACCAGTGAGACTATGAACTCAATGACGTGATCTGCAAGAAATTACTCTCTAATCGAACACATCCTCATACCTTAACAACTGAATACATCCAAAAATGCCATATATCACCGTTCCCATGTTGCAATGTGCCACAGACAGGCGTACCGCGCCATTGTCATATGCTTGCAGTTTGGTTAGCTTAAAGCAAGGAATCTATCTACGTATGCTTTAATCGCAATCCTAAGAAACATTTCTGTAAAGATCCCAGCCTGTTGTCACTGCCAGTATGTCAAAGATGGCAGCTATGTCAGCAGTATAACGAGCGAGGACAGTCCACATGAAGAGGTGGTTGGATGGGTTATGTACAGGACTTTCCACCTGGGAGACCTTGTCTTAGTTTTGGGTTTTTAGTTCAGTTATTTGCTGTTTTATTTTGTAAGTTCTCTCCTCATGTGTCATGCCTTTTCCCGTTCAACTGTGTTTCACCTGGTGTCGTGATATTTGCTCCTCGTAGTTTCTGTCCCCATGTTTTTTTGCAATCTTGCCTGTGTTCCTGAGCTTCATCCTGGTTTGTACTTCATATAGATACATGGTTACATATCTCGCTTTAGTTTTTTAGGGACTTGCCCCAGCCTGTTTTTGTCAGTTTTGTTGTCTGCCCTTTTGTAGCCTACCTTTGATTATTTTTTTTTTGACTACATAGCTTCAGATCATTGAAGAGCACTTTTTGTTAAACACAACAGACTTGAGTTGTGTAACCAAAGGTTAACAGTTAAATTTTTTAAAGTAACAATACATAACATTAGTTACGTGACCTAACCTAACCAAGTAGTTTTGATGCCTAAACCGGGCTAAACTGTAACCGTTTCACAACATTAACAGTTAATAAAAGTAAAATGTGAAATGATTGGCTGCAAGCTTCATTTTGAATGTTTAACCATATTTATTATCGCTATCTTGACCGAGGAGTCATGCATGTGCAAAACTGAAGCTGGAAGAGTAAGCAGAGTGTAATAGTTTGAAGCCTATATGTTGAAAAATCTACATACAGGCATAATTATAACAATCGTAAAAGCATTCGTTACTAATTTAGACACTCGTTCATGGAAAATTCTGCCATTTGTAAAGTTCACTTTTTACAGCGTGTAATGTCGAGTACACGTATGAACAATAAACACATTTTTCACTTTGTAATCTGTCATGTAAACATTATCCGTGACTAAGATAAACAAATTAACACATCATAGGCAGCTCACATAAGGGTGTTATCTGGTTATTTATTATGACTGACTGCACTTGTTCCAACAGGCCTTTTAACTGGATATCTGGAGTTGATATTACAAGGTGTCTTGTTAAGGAATGAAAAATGAGGAGTTCATGCGTCTTGGCAGCAACAGTTTTCATATTAGGTGTTTTGAGAAAGAAATCTCGGCGCTGACACTAATCCCTGTTGTGTCAGCCTGTGGTTGCCAAATGATAGTATATCATCTCCCTGTACGTGCGCGCGTGTGTGTGTGCGTGTGTGTGGGTGTGTGAGTGCATTCTTCTCATTCTGGGGTATGCCAGCACATTTTGTCACTGTAACATAAGCTTTACCATAGAGAGCCATGGCAGGGCTGCAAGATTCAATTTAACCACAACTGTTTACAGCTGTCAATATAAGGGACCAATACCACAATAAATGCATTAAATTGCATCTGGCCTCGTGTCGCGGAAAATAAGGTGAGTGGACGGGCTGTGTAGGTGATGCCAGCTCTCACTATTATCACACGGCTGTGTCTTAAGGGTTGTCTGGGCTGCTGTCCATTGGATTTAATCAGCCTCTATTACCTGCTACCCTTTTCACAGTTAAAATAATCACCCACAATTACTGACATAAAGGGGAGAGCTGACATGAGAGTCCGAGGCAGAGAAATCACACACAAGTAATTTCTCTCCACCTTGGTTGCTTACGTGGCTTTTGATGTTTTGTGGTGTGTAATAAAAGGATTGAGGGGTGTCTGGCACGACTCCCCCCCCCTCTGCTGCAGTGTTAACAGTAGATATGGAAATGCCTTTTAACACACACACACAAGTAAATGTAGAAGATACAGACAAAAAAATTGTGGTCAGAGTACACACTCACAAGAAAACACCACATATTTACAGCAAATCCAGGACATAAAAAAGGTACAAAATCACATGCACAAATACAGACACACAAGTATGCCCGCTGACACACATGAAGGTAGTGCACACACACCCGCTGTCGCCGCCACTATTATCTAAAGAGGTCTGTACACTTTATTGTGCGCTGGAGATGAAAGAAAAACAGAAAATAATTTAATAATTGACCATCTCTAAAATTAAGAAAATACAACCATGACAAAAAGGGGCATTGTGATCTATTTTAATCCTCAGCACGCTGCTGAAAAATAAGAGACGCCATTAAATGTACCTTTGAAATAAATGGGCCCAATTACCGAGATGGCTGGAGTCTCTGATGAAGCTTTTGTCGAGGCAAACATAGTGGAGAGACACTCAAAAGAGGAGTTAGGAGCAGGACGAAGATCGTGGTGAAATCGTTCACAAATTATCCTTCACATGAAAGTTAAATTCATATAAATGTTTGTGCGGTTGTGATGCAGGGTCCAGCGAAAACAGTGAGGCAGAAATTTGCCTATTTGCAGAGATAAAGAGCGTATGATAGCAGTCACAGCCACATGAGAGCGGTGACTAAAAAATGACCCGCACAATTAAAAAAAAACATGCTAAATGTAGACAATATGAACATTAGCAGCAATCATTACCAGGAGGGTTGCTCAGTTACATTAGCTGTTATGTGTTCGGGAAATAAGTCATGTTGAATGGGTTTAGGAGAGTTGTTTTGATAATGGCGTTTTGTTGAATCTCTCCTTTTTAATTATCGGGTCAGAGGCTAGCAGCTCAAACTCCCTCTCTTTCATCCCTCTTCACAACAGTGAGTGCTGCCGACCCTTCCCACAGCAATACAGAATGCTCTGTACCTCCGGTGTAAAACATAGCCTCAATTACTTTCGTTGAAGCTCTTTTTCTGAGAGCAATTTGAACAAAGAAACATGGTGATAGCATGAAAAGCAGAGAAATCAGGCGTGATAGCTGTGATTGTCTGCTTCTCATCCGACAACTTGCCTTTTTTAGAGATAAAAAAACAAGTCTTTATTTGAAGGGTGGTAAAAACTCCCATTTAGAAGATGGCAACCACAAAGTGACATGTCGTCTGGCGACCTCTCTATGCAGATGACCTTGTTCTTTCCTTGACGAAGTTCATTCCTCGTGTTCGATCGATCCAGGAGAGCAGCAGACCTTACACAGGGAGCTCATAGATGGTTCTGGACACAACAGCTTGTCAAAGGGTAAAGGTTAAGGCCACGAGTGTCTGTCGAGGCCCAGACACGGGTCAGAAGGTCTCAGTCAGGGTCACGACCCCAGGTGACCCCAAGTCTGCGCTCACAGTTGCGTGTTGCACTCATGGACTACTGTGACTTTGGCTTCATTACTTTGGTGAAGGACCGGGCTGATTTTATGAGTTTTACTGTTTATAAACGGGCTTTAAGCTGATGAAGTGGTTCACAACTATAGAAAATGACGGATTACTTCCCTTCTCTGAAACATACAACAGTTGTTCATGTGCTCTTTATTATTTATGCGTGTGTTAAGCCTACTTCTCACAGAACTCTACCCCTTACAAAATTTAAAATACCATAAGTCTATTTAGATTTCTGTGATTAGAATTTTATAATAGTTTTTTGATTAAGACTTCTAGCAGGGAGCTCTCTTGGTTGACATACTGCACATTCCCTCTTCTTTTGACTTTGAATTACAGACATAGTCTTTATAGCTCATATAATATTAAATATTTCCTTATTTGGTGTACTAACAAAGCTTTATGATCATATACTATCACCATAATCAAATGCATTATTATTACCTTTGTTTAAACAGGGAAGGCCATTGAGAACAAGCTCTGTTTGGCAATGATGCCCTGATAACAACACATATAAGAACAATACATATAAACATTATAGTACAATTTAAATTATGAAACAAATTTAGCAAAACATGTTAAGCACTAGATATAATTTTGATTAAAATGACCTATCTTGTATTCCTCACCATCTATTTAAAGAGAATGATGTGAATAAATGGATTAAAACACCCACATTTACACTGCTCAGTATCTAATATAAGAGATTTAAATTTATTAAAAGGGATTTGTTCGATTTGCATGGCACATAGTATTTTTTGAGCCATAACGTTTAAGGCTATTTTGTGGCAAAGGGAAAGTTTGCAGCTTCAAAGAAATTAACAGAGAAAAAAATGTCTGACTTTTCAATGGTTATTATGATTATTATGATTATTATTATATACTGAGAAAACAATGATGAAGTCATGTCCAAAACATATGCGCGAAGATGATTTCACAGAATCACCACATTAGCTTCAGAAATCACTTAATCTAACAGGTTAACAAGTGAAATGTAAGCTGAACGCATCATCTGCAAAGCAGCCATTACAGCCTCAGCTGGTGCGTTAAACATAACAGAGCGTAATGTGTACTGCCACCCTACTGTACTATTCATTCCTTCATTACTATTTTATATATGCGTATGATTAACACTCATTGCATGGCTCGGCTCCCAATCTCTCTGTCGGAGGCCTCCACTAAAGACAGCTCAAGCTTGAGAGATTTTTTTTTTTTCAGTCATTTAAATTTTTGCACTTCCATTTACCCGCCTTTTAATTTAGCGTATAATGATGCCATTAGAACAAAATCCATCTGGAAGTTCTGTTGGGAGCGGTTAATGTTCCATGGCTTTTTGCTGCTAATGCCATTGCGCCTGCATTGGCAACAGATGCTCTGAAAGCAACAGATACATTCTCTCCCAACATCATTACAATCATGCCCATGTCCAGGATAAATGTTGCTGCTTGTTCAGGACTATCGTACCTGCAATGGGACTGTAAAACACAAAGGATATACAGCCGACTGTATCACTGCCAATGAATTCCAATTTTTCAAGCCATTTATTCATGAAGCAGGGGTGTTAAAAGGTGTCTCTTGCCTCACACAAAGGTGACAGGCAGTAACTCCTAAAGAAGTGAAGCTGAGGGAAATGAAAGAGAAAAAGTTAGTGGAATTTAAAATTGGAAGCCATTTAAAGTGACCCCTCTCCCACCCACCAACAAACACCCTTGGACAGTTCATCTTTTGTGATATAGAGGCTTGAAAAAAGGGAAGAAAAAAAAAATTCAGTTGCAATTTAGGTGATTAAGTACAGTGGATAATTAATTGGAATAACAAACAATTTCCTCCATGGACGATTACTGATTAGTCGTGCTCCCCAACGCTGCCGTGGCCTTTTTATCCTCTCTGCTTCAATTATGTTAATGCTAACTTTCTCTCCCAGAAATGAAATGTGATTAATTTTCTCTTGTTTTGAATTACAATTGCACTGGCTGCTAGCACTTTAAAGCATTCATTAATTCCCAATTAGATTGGTGGGCTCATTTGCTCCAGTATTGCTCGGTTCTGTAGCACTTTGTGTTTAATGTGCTAATTGGGCGAGATTAAAAACAACTAACCTCTTATGAGAGGAGAAAAGTTATTCAACGACTGCATTAGCATAATTTATCCCTGGATGCTTAATTAGACATCGCCGCAAAAATCATGACAGCTGACTAACAACTGTTGTCAACAGGTGGATACTAAAAACCGAAGTAAGTTCAGGGTTCGGTCGTAATGGATGAAGCGCACGTTGCCTTTCTTCAGTTCTGAGCATCTTGCAAATGTGCTTATCTCCAATCACCCAACATGTCTAAGACAGTATGGTGTTTTTTTCGATTTCTGCATTTTATGTCTCTTCAGTGCTTTGTTACAACCACTCGAGCAGCATTAACAGCTCACTACTCCATTAACCCAAGACTTGGATTGTCTCTAACTCATTTACCACCATCAGAGGATCGACGCTTCGGGCGAACATGAGTGGGGTTGGATATAAGGAAAAAAGAATGCTTTCATGTCCCGATGTGATCTCTTCAAATGGGACCTGGAACCTGGGAGCGAAATATTGTTTAGCCGTGTGTGCCACACAAGCTTTTTCATCGGAAGATGAGAGATGCTGGTGTGTGTAAGCTCCGAAACTGGTCTTGAGAGGTTTGGTAAAGAACTGGGGTTGTCCAGATCAAAGGAATATAAACCTTGATCATTGCATCTATCAGAGCTCCCCTATAGGATTCTGTATTCTGAAATACTTTTCTGATTCAAGGGGCCTTTCACAGATATTTCAGTCCGTCTTTTCCTTAGGTTTGAGTATAATCATCATCAAAAATTTTACACCAAGGTTTTTGGTTAAGTGCTTATTTGGTGTGCTTGCATATTTCCAACCTTACTCCTGTTCCCTTACTCAGGCTTCACACTATACCCAGGAGATGTGTCTTGGCGAGCAAGTCTCGACCTTCATCTGGAGACTTTTATTATTAGTTTCAAAGATATGGCCAGAATTTTAGTTTAAAACATAAGAAAAAGACATATTTGTGCTGTGGTGCAAAGTTTTCTACTGAAGTGAGCAAGCTAGCCTCAGCCTGTCCTGTCTTGTAATACCACTCTGTACTGCAAGAGGCGGTAGCTGGCAGTTTGCTACTTAGTCTTTTAAGTAAGCAAAATAATCTCCCAAAATGTAAAGAAAAGGAATTTCTTTTCCTTACTAAACAGAAAAATACAACAGTACACCGTCACTAAGACGAGCATAACTGTCTCGTTAACACATCATAAAACACACTTTATTCAAACTTGACACAATCTTAATAAAACTAACTAATTTCAACAAATAACATGTGAAAGCAATTCTGGTTCTTCTTGCTGTTTTCTCCGGCCGCTGATGACCGACTCGCACTCTCATCTCTGATGCTCAATGCATCTCATGTCTTGAAGCCACAGTTCTGCTCAGAGCTACTGTAAATCACCTCCGTAATGTATCCCCTGTGCTCAAACAGCATCTGTTGGCCTCAGATGCTGTTTTTATTCACAATCTAGGCTCCAGCTTGGTTCACTGGGAGGTGGCCGAGGCCAGTTGACATCATCTGAAGTTGCAGTGCAGTTTATTGGGCCAACAGCTCCACAGCTACCTGAGCTACGTGCTAACAGCAGCTGGTCACTAAAGCCAAAGACAGCTACAACAAAGAGTGTACTCTGCAGTAGTAAGTGGTTTTACTGCTCCCTATAGTTTTGGAGTGACTTACAAACTAGTCTTTAAGTCTTTAAATGACAGATGCTGTTGTTTTTCTTAGGAGGACCAACCTGTTCACGAGAATAAACGTTGGCATTGTACATTTCTGCAAACCACAGATACTGTATGTTGAATATGTACGTTTCAATTTAAAGTTGTGAGAACTCTCTGGTTCAGGTCTGGTTTTGTATCGGCACAAAATCCAATTGCATAGGGTTAAGAGAAGATCATGGTTTGGTTTCAAATAGCCAGTTCTGTCACCAGAAAGATGGCTGCAAAATGTACCGATGTCTCGCTAAAAACAACACCCAGTGATGTCGGTTGCAAAAGGAAGCTAACTGTGGTCTCAAACAATGCTCTGCTCCTAGGCAGCCATCTTGCTAACTATCTCACCACAGCCTGGGCTGGGAGGAAAATAGTCTCATTGTGGCAGAAAATGTTGTGCAATTTCTAATTTCTCTTGAATTGAAGTTTATAGGTGCCGCAGGTATGGTGTACAATAAAAACTCTTAGTTGTCATTGGACGTTTCCACCACTATAAGTGATATCAGTCGTGCAGATACTATGAATGCTCAATGAGTACAAACAGTCCATGCAATTTCTAATATGCTCTATACATAATCCATCCTAGGTTGTACAAAACCCAAAAGGAATTGGATGCTGTCACAAGTGTGGGTAAGTGAGTATAATGACATCTTGTGTGAATAAGACCAAAGAGGGACACTATCATCTCAGCTCACATGTTGCTTTAACCTCTTTCATGTCTCAAGTGCTCGGACACTGGCAAAATCTATTAGTGCCCTTTTTAGAATTACAATGCAGTGAATATCATCCCATCTAGTGTTTTGTTCAGGTAATTCATCGAGCACTTCGAACAATACTGAAGCATCAAGATGAAAACCATTGTGCCTTGTGTACAAATGGACACTTGTTTATTTCATTGCACACTTTTCATCTATATGGAAATGAAATGATGCGCTCTCAAGCCTTGTTTGCTTGTTTGTCTTGTCCGGCAGGGACAATGAAAGGAAAATAAGAATTGCGTGTGTGCTGGGAACTTTTGCAGGGGAAGCTCTCATGGCATTATTTCAGGGCAAGAGGAGAGGAGGGCTGGATGAAAGAGATGTCCAGTGTCACAGGCAGCCTAAATTCTCATTTTGGTGAATAGTACACAGTTGTTTGAGAGTATGATTGCACTATTTGTGCTCCTATGCACATGCTACCTTAAAGATCAAATAATAATGTGGCTGTATGACCTCCCTCGGTTGTTACAATATTGATTTTGCTTGTGTAAATTCTCTTCAGGAGAAAATAAACTGATCTAATCAGTATTTCTACTATGTAATAGAACATTCTAAAATGGGATTTGTTATAATTTTGTGTCCTAACATGGAGCAGACAAAAGACCTGCTGTTTAAGCCAGATATCTTTTAGATTCTATTAGTATAGTATTACGACTGCAGTATCAAGGAAACAAAAAACCTATCAAAGGTCATTATCTATATTCACGTGTATGTGTGGGATGAAATTGGACATTGCACAATGACAACTGGTAATGACTTGTAAAGGCAGCAGATATAGAAAATAGCAAGAGGGGACCAAATTTTATTGTTCAGAAAAACAGGCAGAGGATGGACGTTTGAGGACATGATTGAGATATAGTTATTATTAATATAGAGCTGAGGCGATGAGTAACCACCAAAGGGAACATCAGAGTTACAACTTAAGTTGAAAAACAAGATATTTACAGAGATCATTTCTATATAAATCATCATTATTAAAATAATGGTGTTTTGGTGATTCACAGCAGGTTGAGATGGGGGCAGTAGACAGCACGTCCACATACCTATTTGAGTCTGACCTATTTGCCCACTAGACCTTTTATTTCAAGCGACTTTCTCCTTCCTTCCATTATTTGTATGTTACTGTCTTCAAAATCCCCTTTGCAACGTAAAAAAACTACGTCGTGGTAACAATAATAAACACAAGGTCACAGCTTGGTTGGTTTTAGGCACCAACACTACTTGGTTAGGTTGAGGAAAAGATCCCTGTTTGAGTTAAAGGTAGGGAGGGAGTTGTTTGTTAGGTCAAATTTTCCAGGTCATCAAATACCTGATGGTTAGGGTCCCAAAATTCTAACTCAACGATCGGTATTTGACAACCTGTGAATGAGACTCAACGACGACGGTCTGCAGTGGATTTCATTAACAGAGGTTGTAGCACTTTAATCAAACACACAGTGACACGATTGGGAGATTGACACTTCACATGGATTTTCAAAATGAAAATTTACCATGGCAATCCTTTATGTGAAACATTTTAGATTTTACTGCTGTATGCTGCTGATAGAGGCAGAGAAGCATCTTCAGACCTTTCAGCTACATCTCTTCCATTTCCTGCCTCAAACTGGGGACAAAGACATCCTTGTCTGCTGGTCGTGCCCAGTGTCATTGGGAAGTTAAGGCGGGGAGAATTAGGAAGGGGCAGGAACAGGGCTCCCAACTACAAGGTAACAAGGGAAAACCAATCCCTCCTGGAATTATCCTGATACTGGAGACACAGGGCTCACCAGACAGCGGATCAATGGGTCTCTCTGGGGAGGAGAAGGAAGGAGGAGGGGTCCAGAGCAGGATATTGCACCAAAGAAAGTGTGCCACGCCGTGTCCAAATTACCCCCAAAGTTGTGTGGGGATTCTGTTACCTGTTCAGATGTTTTAGTTTGAATGTTCACTTGCTGGTTTTGGCTGCACGCCCATGCCACACCTACCAAGGATTTGGCTTTGGAACTAGTATAACAGATTATAGTGGCACAGAATTATCCAGCAACTTCGTTCCGTTGAGGTCCTCCACGTAACGTAAAGCACAAGCTGAGAACGAGAAATGTATGCATCTTTAGGTCTCAATGGAAACTATTATTGGTATCACAGAATAGTCAAACATTGATAGAATAAGAACCCAAGCAATGTTCAGACCGACATTAATGCCTGCAGGAAAAATTGCAGTGCACTCATTTATTTCAGTGATAAAGCACATGGTCATCTACCAAACATTCAACCTTGCTCAACTTTTGCCACAATAAAATGCAATGTCATCTGACAATGTTAGCCAATCAAACACATGGGAGCGCACACTGACGCTACCCTACCACTCCACCTCACAATAGTTGAGATTGATAGTTTGATGCTAAGTTAAGTCTGAAAACAGAGATCCAGCAATACTGCCAGAAAAAAGACCTGTCCCCATGTCACGGTTTTGCTTTTTTACACTGACCCAAACATTGGCGGTACAATGCTGCCCAAGTAAGTGATTTTGGATAGCATGCCAGTGCTCCGGACACGTGCCACAGCAGTGCATGTAACAGCGAGTCTCCTGTCGTGGCATCTCACTTTTTCATTCAGCTCTGTTACTACCTCCGTTGCCGGCTCAAAGGCGGAACCACCTACTCCCCATTCAGTGTCCGTATGTTTTATACAGAGCGGCGAGATGGTATAACGGCTCATCATTCCCAGCCAAGAACAGGCTGTGTAAAAAGGACTGCTGATGCCTGCTTTTTTCTTTCAGGAGACGCATTTTCTGTAGTCCATTAACAAGTATTTCCATAAAGCATTCATGAATACGCTGTAACTTATGAAAAATGGTGAATCTGCTCCTAACCCTTGCTAACAAAGTTTACTTCAACAGTTTTTCCACCACTTTTCTCTCCAGAGACTACCTGTTAACCTTCCAGTACAACCAGTTTCAATAAGACCCAGACTCTCTTGTTTTCCTTTATTCACCAGCACACATTGCTCTTCCCCTCGCCTGTTGTCTGCCTTTATGAAAGCATTAGGTATCCTCTTTGAGCCAACGCGCATTGGAAATGAAAGAGCCGAACACTCTTGGTCCTCGACCTCCCCCGCCTCGCCCCCCCCCCCAACACCATCCCACCCCCTACAATGCACTCTTGTCTAGTGCCATGTTTCGAGCGAATGTCATCATCCAACATCTATGAATGAGTGGAGCACGCCACGTCACATATTGATCCACTCCCTTTGTGAGGCCTTCCAAGCTTGTGATAATTAGCATCGTCCATTAGCGACTTTGCTGAGCTAACGTGCCCATTAAGAGTCAAAGCTTCTGTTCTTTTCTGCGAACATTCATTTGGCCTGGATTCTCGTCTTTAAAGAGTATAATAAGGGAATGGTAAAAATATGTTGTGGACAGATGAAAAGTGGAAAATATAAAGTGGGTGTTTAAATGCATTAAAGGCATCTACTTTTAATTAACACCCAAGATAGCTGGCAGCTTTGTTCGTGTGCTGTAAATGATCATCTTAGAAAAGGACAGTGCTATAATTTTGAATATGTTTTTAAAAGGTGCTTTGCAGAGGCCCTTTTTTCTTTTCACAGCCCCAACTTCTCTTCACCCACTTTGATGCCAAAAGTAACCTTTCCTCATCCTGTTCATTTGTAGAATATGTGTGGTCATCTGGGGTTTGTTTGCAACTTCCTGACTCCAGCTGAAGATATTTCACAAAAGCACAACAAAAAAAATTGAACAGGAGATAGAAAAGTTTACTGCCATGGCAGGAAGAATGTGTTTGGACATCCGGCTGTGCAGAACGTGAAAAACTAGCTTCAAACAGAATATGTTGACACTTGATGGAATTGTTCCTTCGCTGGTCCAGACCTGAGTATTGATTGCAACACAAGAGGTTCACATCTACCTGTTTACTTTCTCTGTTTACTGTTTGCATTCCTCTGGCAGGCAAAGATATTATTTCTCCGTCGAGGACCCTAGAAAAGCGGCCACCCTGCGCTCAGTGTTCGACCCCGGCACCCGCTGCAGCACTACTGATATAATGAGAGACTGTGGAGAGAAACTAGCGGTGCCAGTAGAGGCTCTTGGTGCGGCATGCGAGCAGCGGCTTCCACTCTCGCCCCTTCTGTGGATGCCGTTTTGGGATGCATGCGTGTCACGTTGACCTCACTGACCATCGGCTGGCTAAGAGGGGAAATGAGCGCAGGGTATGAGAAGGAGGGAGCACCAAAGTAAAGTGCTCACCCTGAGCCATTATGATTAACCATCAGCAGTTTTTGTGTAATCATCGGCAACGTGCACACAGCAGCAGAGTCCCGTATGGAAAGGGCTGCAGAGAAAAATCAATCACATTATATTACTGTGGACATGCTTTATTGACCTCTGTTGGTGTTCACACATTTCATACTTGATTTGTATCTACTGGCGGGCGTTTAGAACAATGTGGGCAATTTGGGCAATGAGGAAAAACAGGGCAGCATTTTCGAGCCTGAAGCCCATGCTTATGGATTGAGTGCTACTTTACGAAAAAGAGCAACCTATTTAGATGCACTTCCTGCATACATTTTATGAAATACCCAGGAGCGTTGGATGGAGCTGTGCCCTCATTCAGGCCCATCAGAGAATATTTGTAGCTTGGACTGACTTGCAGTGTGTGTGTGTGTGTGTGTGTATATATATATGGCTGCATAGGAGCCAGACTCGCCGTGCAATGTTTGAAATCTCCTGTAACTCAGGCAGACATCAGTAAATAAGAGTTGGATGTCTCATTATCTGATCACCAAGCCGTGACAGCTGCATTCATCCAAAATGCATTGTATTTAAAGGTTAAGAGTAGTTATGAGAAAAGTAATGTATTATTAAAATACCTTTCGGAGTGAAGTACCTCCAGATATATTTTCCTTGGTAATGAAAGCAGGATTCGGTGGAAATGTAGTAATTTGGGGGCCCATTTCTTCGAGCCTTTATTCCCCCTCTCCCTCTTCAACGATTTATCTGGGGAGAGTGAAGAGCTCACAGCTAGCGAACAGACAGTAAACATTTTGTTATAGTCAGAACCATCTCTTATTACTGGTTTTTCATTAAAAAAGAAAGCCTTTCGAAGCATTCAAAGCATTTCGGCGGATGAAGATGCTTCACAATTTTCTCCCTCTCACCCTCTTTTCTCTCCTCACTATACCTGAATCCTTTCTCTTTTTGATGCTGTTAAGGGAGTAATTGAGTGCAGAAAATGGCTTGGCTTATTTGGACTGAGCCTGATCCAGAAATGATTAAAGCTAAAGGGGTTTGAGGTATTCAAAGAGAGAGAACGGCAGAAAGAATATGGTTAATGCCTTTCTTTTTTTCTTTTTCCATTTTGCGAGGCGAGAAGGAGACGGGAGGGGTGGTCAGGCTGAGCAGCCAGACAGGTTGGTGTTCGAGGGGACTGAGGAGGAGGAGGGGGGGTGTGGGTGCACAGAATAGCCCCTACTCATACCCCTATTAAAAGCATCAGGATTGTCAGTGACGGTAAAAAGACAGGAAATCACTGTAAGAAATGAAGCTTCTTTTACCAATTACTGAATACCGAGTGCACACCTTGGAGCTCTTTGTCCTCTGTAGCACCAGTTCCCTCTCTCACTCCCTTTTTCTTTTCTTTTTTCTTTCTTTCCGCCTTTCTCTCTCTCTCTCTCTCTCGCTCTCTCTCTCGCTGGCTTACAGCCTTTGAGTCAGATGCATTAGCACCAAGGCCCGGAGAAGAGGCAGCGTTTTCAAAGCCCCAGTTGGATTCACTTCTAGCCTGTCGTTGTGGCTCCTTTTCAGGCTTTTATTCGCAGACAGTAGGGGCAGGTCTGAAAGAGACGCCCTCAACCTCTCCACTCAAACATTTATCTCTCCCTTTTTCCCTTGCTACAGCAGAGATGATTAGCAAAGGGAGCCATTTACTGATCCGCGGCGCCTTTCCGTACAGCGTGTTAAAAAATAAAAAGGGAGCGCATTCAGCTTGTCTGATTAACACACACCTACACAGTTGCGCACATTCATACGCGAACTCTCAAACAAACACGGGCACAGTGTGAAATGGGCACAAATTTGTGTCTTTCAAATTGTGCAGCAGCTCTATCTGCTGTATTTTTGTTTTTCAGATAAAGTCTCTTTTTTTCTTATCAATAATTGATATGAGTGTGAGCCTTCAGTGGGGAGGGTCTGTCAGGTCATTGAGTTTGGATAGATGAGCTCTGCCGTGCCTTCTTTCACCAGCCGCGACTCCTGGGACCTATAAACACCTCTCAGACTGGCTCTCCATCGCACCTATTGACCACGTCAGTTAATTACTTCCCAGTTAAAACAATACCAAATAGCTAATGTAGTCAGTAGAGACAATTTAATGCCTGTGGTTGTGTGGCTTAGTAGCCTGTTCATGTGTGTAACAGCACAGCAGCACTCCGATACGAGTCCGCGGGAGCCCTCTCGATGTGGTTTCACATTATGGGTTTTGTGAGGATTGTTGCTGTGGATGCGGTTATGGTGATAGCCACTGGTAATGGTGTCGTTAAAGAAGATATAGCTGCCAAATTAGAGGTTCACAGAGCATATTTGCCGGGGCAATAGCTGCCTTCAGGATCCATAACGTTGTTAGTGAGTTTTCATAGACCGTGCTGACGGATGCTGTCGGCTTGTTCGGGGTTTGCTCTTATCAAGACACATGAGGATATTATTATGTAAGATTACTCATTTTCAAGAGATTTAACTCGGGGTCTGTTCCTTCTGTTCCTCCCCCCCCTCCACCCCCCCCAGCTCCACACCAATCCCTTTACATCGTCCTCACCTCATCTGTCTTCCCCACTCGCAGACAGCAGGGACACTTTTCAAATCACCCAGTATTTTGCCACGAGCGCTGTTGTGATGCTAATAAGATTTTCATTTATTTGGAAATATATGACTTCATTTTAGCTCCCTGCATGAGTACAGGTATTTTTAATGGTTTGAGATTTTTGGCTTGGTGTTAATGTCAACCATCAGGAAGTTGCCAGAGTTGACAGTGTGTGTGTGTGTGTGTGTGTGTGGCGTGAGGCATCATTGCTCTCTGGCAGCCATTTGCAAGGTTAATGTTGTAGAAAACAACATCCATCTCTCCGCTCCCCCATCTCAAAACAGTTTCATTAGTCCTGGCGCTCTGACCCCTCTTCTTATAGTGTTGTCAAATGTGACATGCGTCATATTATCGGCGAGTGATGCAATCAATAAAGTTTTAAGTCCGTGCTGCTGCCAACCTAGCCGGCTTGGTGTTCGGCAGCGTGCATATTTTAAAAACACAGGGTCAAATTGGCATCGTACGTGCCGTCTGGCCTTCTCCCATTCATCCCCAGCTGACTAATAAATAAGACAGGCTGAAGGCACTGACTATCAATAATAATAACAGAGTGAGTTTAGTTTGGGACCCTATGATGAATGAAGCCTGCGTGCTTTTGTACAGCTTTGTTTGGCGATAATGCATCGGTGTTATGAGCAAGTGAGTCTCAGACAAACACTCTGATTCAGGGGATTACATTCGTTAAACAAATATATAACCGAATCATCTCTCTCTTACTCCATCTGTACCGTTCAGTTTGTTGTTCATATTAAAACCTTGTTAAGGCAGTACAGACGTACATCTTTAGTGCACGTATACCATTAGATTTCAAAACCATATATTCAGGCTGTATCTCCTCAGAACTAAAAGGAAATGACAAATATCTAATGGGTGCATTGCTGGCAGCGGGGAAAAAAGGCTCTGACCAAAAGATGGATGATGTACGTTGGACTTACGATAAATAATTGGATAGATGTGATAATGGATATGTATATTATGGAAAAGGTCACTTTTTCCCTTTACTTGAATGGACACTTTCATAACACACTGCAGTTCGTCAAACCTTTGAGACTTGATTTTGTGAAGATAACGCTTCGAAGGAACATCCGCTCGTTATGTATTTCTTGCTCACTGTTTCCTTTTGAGTTTCCAATTATGTCTTTATAACATGTGCACAACTGAATGAGGCTAAACTGCTGAGACATATTTATTTATTTAAATTTTTATTTCATTTTCTCCTCTTCCTCTCTGGATGTAAATAGTTCAGTTGTGTGTCTTCTTTCACAGTCATACCTTCAAAATGAAAAGAAAATGGCCAGTGGATCAATCTTAATGATTTTAAGGCTGAGAGACTTTGTTTTTGCTCTCTTAAATATCTTTTTTAATATATATACCATTACTCCTGGTGTTGTAAAGTTTTTTGTATACTTCTATTCACCCAACCTTTGTAGAAAAAACATAATCTCTCATTATGAGTAGAAAATCCAAATAAAAAGGTAATAACCTCAAGGAACAGCATATGAAAATAGTGATCTGTGATCAGGAAACTTCATTGTTTAACAACAGAAATAATATTTTAGCACAATATTTAATGACATCTTGCACAATTTTAGATCGATCACAGCAAAAATGTGGAAAAGACTGGTTTATTTTCTTAATTATAATGACAAAATGCTGAGCACTCCTCATTTTATGTAATGTACTGTGTCACAATTTATTCTGTGATTTAGTAAAAGCTTTGTTTAGAAATGCAAAAACACATCAGAAGTAGAACAGATCAGAGCCCACAGCCACACAAACAGGCTTCAACTGGATGTTTGACAACACAAACTTGCCTTGTGCCAACAGCATACCAATAAAGTTATTAAGTCATTTAAAAAGTTAAAAGTCTAATATTGTTAGACATAAAAAAAACATCTTCTGAAAATTATTTTCTTTTGTTAAAACAGATTTTATCTTGTTATTCAAAGAAACAGCACAACACTCTTTCAGTGGTTGCCGTGAATTCAAGTATAGCAATTAAGTAACTCTTTGTCATTTTTAGAAAATGTAGATAAATGCACAATAAGTGCTTAAACATACTATAACCAGGGCTTTTATAATAGTAATCTCTTTAAATATCTAAATATGAATACTGCCACCTGGTCTTTGTTGTTTTCCTGCGTGGATGCTGTCAAAACATTGGTGCTGCTGTTTTCCGTCTGTGTCAAATGTGGTTTTTGAAATGGACAAAACAATGTAGCGAAGGTCTCGTGTTCAACCAAAGTTACAGTCTGACACATTTACAAAATGACCTGCGGGTAATCAGTAAGTAAAATATGCTTAAGCCCCGAGACAACAGAAATGGACAAAAAAGCACTGATAGATTGCTGTGCTCATTGTGAATTCCATCCTCAATTGTGGCATTTTCCAGGGTAAATGGAATTGTACATTAAAGTCTGAATATGCCTGACTTTGGGGGAGTGATACATTTTATTTTCCCTCTTTCTCCCACAGATGTGGCCCGTGGAAGCCACAGTATTGCGGTGCTTTCAGGGAAAAGGCCATCTTTAGGACCTCTTGATCAATCTGTGACCTTTAAGTACATAGCCATCTCGTAAATAGGAGGGTGCGCTTACAGAGACTTCAAAAGCAAGGGGACCCGATAATTTCAAAATGGAGCGGTGTGGAGTGGCGCTGGTGGGGAGTCCATAAAAGCCTGCCTTGTTCTCTACACACCTCCTCTTTGCTCCACAACAGCCAGTTAGGGTAATAGCTCAAGGGAGAAAGGGGAAGAGAGGGAGAGAGAGAGAGGGAGGAGGAGGAGGAGGGATGGATGGATGGAGAGAAAAACAGGTAATTACTGGTAATCATTGGTCGAGGAAGAGCTGATGATCACTACAGTATAACAGATTGTACTGTTCCCTGTTGAAAAACACTGAGGAGACCGGATGTGGCGTTGTCGGCAGGTAACGACTAGGAAATTAGTCGGTAACCTTAAACCCCCCTCGCAATCATAGAGAAACTCTCTTTCCCTCTTTCTCTCCTTTTCTCTCTTTCTCTCTCATTGAGAGGAGTTATATAAATCTCAATGTCCCACTCAATAAGTACTGCATAAGTAGGGACTATGGGTCCTTTATTATATTACAATCTTTTTTATTTAGATTGGACATCAAGTAGAGGCAAGTAGCTGTGGTTCAACAAGGAGGCAGGGTGATACAAACAGAAATATTAGAGGGAGATACAGAAGCACTTGGAGTTGTACCCCAGTCTTGATTTAAAACTGAAATGTATTCATGAAATACTTGTGTCTAATGCCTGTCAAAATGTCTGTTTAGCTAAGATAATTCACAGCTGGGCTCTGATTTAAACTAAAGTCAAATTCAAACTGTGTCCACCAGGCAATAAAAGCCCCGCAGCGAAATGTGAATTTTTTCACCCATACGCTGCCACGAGCTTCTCCTGTAATTCCCCCGCAAATAGCTTCGGTTTTCGGAGCCCGGCTGTCCAGCCACATTATCAATTTTCTGCTAAAACCATGTACGTTAAACACAGACATACAACATTAATTAAATGAGAGTGCCCCTAACCATTTGGTAGAATGCGCCTCAATCTTTTCCAGAAATTACAGCGCATTGATTGCAGATACTATTACTTTTTTTTTTTTTTTTAAACCTGAACAGCAAATTTTAGCCCTTTACGATAATAGATGGGAGAATTCACAGCGTAGGCCGAGCAGTAGACGTATTAGTGATTAAGTGTGACCTTTGTTTGGTCACAAAAAGATAAATGTTTCATGCAAAGGAGTGAAAAAAAACATATCCAGATCATTTCCACCAGGTCAGAATAAAGCCTGTTTGTATTTGCAGCAGTTAGGTTTCAAATCTCACACAACTTATGCAATTAGAATCATAAATCCGGCTGTACAGAGTATCACTGCTGTTTCAATGATTTCTTACACTGCCTGCCCACATTCACAGCGACGAGCTACTAGAAGTGTAGACTTTAGCAGAGCCAGTGTCACCGGGAGACTTATTGATTTTGAGCAGTGTCTTCCTCGGGCTCTGTGTGACTAGACAGTGTCCTCATCACGGCGGGAGTCTTTAGTGGATCAATTGGGATCACTTGCGCCACTTGTACCTGTTTTGTAACTGATAAGACAACACTTCAGAGAACTGATAATGATTAGCTGAGGGTAAACACTGCTAATCAACAAAGTGGGGAGGAGAAAAGCAAGAAAAATATGAAACCCAACTGACAGAATAAATGTTGTCACGTGTACATGAAACTTTACATTTAAAATTTTAGGTTTGATTTTTAGTTGTATTCTTTGACAACGCTGTGCTTAGGGTCTGGATAGGTTTAAGCACAAAAACCCACTTGTTAGGTTTAGGAAAAGATCGTGTTTTGGCATACCTGTTTCTGTCGCCAAAAATACAGCTGGAAATTGTCACGTCGCCTCATCAAACATTTCCTGTGTTGTTGCCCCTGGCACGGCTTGAAAATGTCCCAATGTTCTGTCAAAAATATGTAGTTTTGTTGTCATTACCATGGCTTGGAAATGTCTCACCAAGATTTCCAGTTTTGTTGCTACAAACACAGACAAAAATTGTCCCGACGTCTCATCAGAAATATCTGGTTTTGTTGCCACTAACACAGCTGGAAAATGTCTTCATGTGTTGTCAAAAATATAAAGTTTTGTTGCCATTAGCATGACTTGAAAATGTCCCAAGCTCTTGTCAAAAATATCCATTTTGGTTGCCTCTAACACCGCTGGAAAATGTCCCGCCATGTCGTTGAAAATATCCTCTTGCATCGTTCTTGCAGAAACGTAAAAAGCCAACATTTCATTGTTGCAGACTGGGCTGAAATACGGAAGAGACTTGACCTGGCACATCGGTGTTGAACATCTGTGTTTTTACGACTGAAAATAAAATGCACTATTTCACTACTCTTCATAATTATTAATCCAATTAAACATTGGTATATTTAATTACAGGATAAGAATCAACAACAAGAACCTTTATCCTGGTGCTAAAAACTGCAGTGTGGGATTTTCCTTGAATTGCATGACAAGGTCTACTGAGCGGCCATGTTGTTGTGTCACTTAAGACTCATGAGATCATTGCCGTTTCATCCACAGCCCATAATGGTGACACGGTGAGCCCATATCCTGATCCTGCCTCGGATGAAAAGGGACTCATGAGCTCATCCAGTCTTGACCTAGATGCTTAAGAACATACCGGAGACGACCCTCCCAGACACAAAAGTTGTACATAAAACGGATGCACAGAACATTTGCTTTTATTGGTTGTGGAGGAAGGAACCATGAAACATGAATGAAGTCAACGAGGGAGTGACATCTGAGGGCAGATGCCTCTCGTGTTGACGTGTGACAGCGCTGACTGGCGTCACTATCACTTAAAACAGGTCAGATCAAAATGTGCCGCTGGGACTTAAACCTTCTGTCAGCGCTTCCAAACAATACCAACGCCAATGGAGGCGTAATTCTCACTCTCAGTTTGTTTTCATAATTACAGTATCAGTAGCACATTATCCACACCCATGCAGTATCCTGTTTTTTTGAAGTCCACCTTAGCCAATGCATAGTTTTTGTCATGGCCATTCAAAGGGAATTACCAATAACACTGCTCGTAATAAAAGGCTTGTAACGGATACATTGAGGGTTTGTCATCTCGCTACAGTTTAATCTGGCCTGCAGGTACTCCGGCACTGGAGGACAGGTAACGTGAGACTCAAAGATTCGCTGCATTAGTTCTGCTTAGCTAACCGTGAATGCTAATTGCAGGAAGAACAAACTACTAGTCTCCCCTCCTTTTCCTCTCTCCGCCCCCTTGGCCGACAGCAGAGCCGGCTGAGAAGCACAGAGAGTGTCATACAGCGCTGCTCAGAGCGGGAACAAAGGAGGTTGTTCTGCGAGCGAGATTCAATATGTAGGGGGAAAACACAGTCGAACGTACAGCTGTTGATTTCCCCCGATCAGGTTGTCTCATCATGGGCCCTTCAATGAGGGTGTACAGGGTGAGGGTTCACACAACGGTACACTTACACTGGATCAATAAGGCATCAGTTTTAACTTGACCATGTCAGGTTAAATATTCTGAATAAAATGTTGGCATTATAGCGTACCTTTCTGCAAACCATGAATACGGTAAACTTGCATGTTTCACATATATCAGATCAACATTTCTACAATTCGGTCATATCACACTCACACTGCGCTGAGAAGGAGGGATGTTAGCTTCCTGTTTTAACCAGTCATTTTAGCAGACCATCGGGACATTTTGCAGCCGTCTTTGTGTCAAAAAAAAAAAGGTTGTTTTCAACAAGACATCGGAACATTTTCCAGTCGTGTCCGTGCAAACAAAGTCGTGTACTTTAAGTGGAAACAAGACCCAAGTATTTAGGATTGCAGGTGTAATAAGAAGAAAACATCTGCTAATCTTTTCAGATTAAGAACTTATTTTTATGCAGATGAGATTGATGAAACTCAGCGGTAGTACTTTGTGATCAACTCTCACACACAAAAATCTCTTTGAAATAATCAAAGTATTACATTATGGCCAAAGAGATCAGTGGTCAACACAATACCAGTCCACTAAATTTCATAGGAGAGAGGCTAAAATCTCTAGTTAAGAGTGTGCTCCATTCAGAGGAATCCAACCATGAAATGCCGGTGCGAGAAAACAAGACAATGAAAGAAAGAGGGCGAACAATGGAAGAGTTAAAGCCAGTACTAATAGTGATACTGATACTAATCTGTGGGCAAGGTCAAAGACCCGGTTACAGACCAGAGGCTATAAAGGCTCAGAGGTGCTGGTCAGCCTCAGCCGCCAAAGCTGTGATCACTCTCTGAGGTTCTGACCTGGGCAAATGAGAGGCCACTACCCTAGTGGCAACCACTATCTCCTATCAGTCTTCTCTCCAGACATCTATAGGCTACCTTCAGGCCCTCGGGCCAGAGCTATCATATAGCCACTGTACCCAGCTCTCCTGTCTTTACCTTGCAGTGGAGATTTATTGTAATTAGAAGATTCCTTTACAAAAGCTCGGGATCAGCGTTTCTTCAAGGATCTCTGTGCGGTCCCATGGGGGACACCCTTTGATCCCGACCTTCGAACCCTAAGGGTTAAGCCTTCCCTTTGCAAATGAGTTTGACATGATGGACCACTTCCTAATTGGCCAATTGCTCAGTGCCTCATTTCTGGGTCCTGCTGGTTTAACAAGTGTATGTTTTCCTTCCCGCTCTCCAGTGTCTTACCACATCAGTACTGATGGCTTTGAAGTGAGTCTTTCCCCCCGCAATATAGACTCATACACGCTGCTGAAGAAGTCTACAGGGTCATCATGCATGGAAAAGGTTCTTTACAAGTTATAAGTGAAGGCTTCCCTGAAGTCTCAGGAACACTCCGTCCAATCTTTGAAATCTGTTCAAATCAGTGTTGTTTGTGTATACCGTTGGGATTCCCGCATGTTCTCTCTCTTTTCTCTCTGTCACTCTACCTCCCACTGTGTGTTAGCCTGATATTGCTGAAGGCTATAGTAGCTCTTAAACCATCAGAGACATTGGAAGAGAGGACTGGTGGTGTCAGGTCCCACCCTGCAGCATGTGGTTTGTAAGTTTCTGCCCCTCCCCACCTCCATCTTTTTCCCAATCAGATTAGTTTGTCTAATAGTGAGAGGAAAGGTTGTTGTCAGTGGGCCCTGCAGGCTTGGAAGAACAGGTGGCCGAGTGCTGGTTTCTCTGCATTGAGCTGCAAAAACGGTGTGGCGGTCTGCATCCGTGTTTGATCCTAGATCGCAAACATCCGAGGGTTAGTGCAGCTGAGTATTCATAACTTTGAAGCAAATCTTTTCCGACAGTACTTCTTCGTCTTTATTGAGACAGTCGTCACAAATTAATTGAGTTTGGTAACTGTAATTCTGCAGCTGTTTCCTTATAGCGTAACTACAGTTCAACCTGTACCTGAGACATCTTTCAAATCTACCTGCAGACCGTTACTCAGATGGATTACCCAGTAACCTTTCCCGATGACCTCTGTAGGGTTTGTTCACCTGCAGGACCATGGGAATCTCCCCAGTGCAAATACCTCCTCCCCAGTACGCCGAGAACGTGCCTGACCAGCCGCCTCGCACCAAGACGGATTGTTTAGGGGTGCAGAATTAGTCAGGTCAGGGAATCCTCGGCCTCAGGCCGGGCTAATTACTTTCTAATGTGACGACAATTCTTTTGAAGAGCTGTTTTCTTGCTGACCAAATCCCTTTAAAAGCATCTTGGGGGTGCAAAGAGGGCCGAGAGGGAGTGCACTGTGGCAGGCCACACCAGGGCCAGAGGGGGGGCTCAGGTTACACCCTGCCTGCCGTGATGCATTGTTGGTGGGACGCCTAGGCTCCAGTACTCCCCCTCCTCCTCCTCAACCACCGCCACCTCCATCCTCCTCCTCCTCCTCCTCCTCCTGCTCTCAGCACTGTCCCTCCAAGAGAGGCTGCCGCAGAGCCTCGCAGAAACCCTGACACCAGTCCAGAGGATGCACTCTGCACATGAAACCTTACACTCAACTAATGGTTACAAATGTGTTTTCAAAGAAGTCCCAAGTCTCCCGTAAAAAACCATAGACTCACACTGCTGGATGAGCATATACTGTATGTGCACACACACAGTTGGGGACAATTATTGTTGCTGAACTGGGAGATTTAAAAGGAGTGGATGAATATCAAGATATTCTTATTTTAGTCCAGTCCTGTGGGAGAAAAGACAGAAAAAGAAAAACACTTTATATTTGAACTGATGTCAGGTCATTAGAAACAATAGTACATTAAAAATTTACTGCAATGATAATCAAATATATCAGCAAGTCGACTCCTCGAGGAGTCGCCTTTAGAAACTGCAGGTGGCTTGTGGCTTTGACTGACACATCACACGGATTTCAGCGACCTCTTGCTTTCTTTCTCTCATTCCCTCAAAGAGAATGTATTCCCTTCCAGGGGAGTGATCCCTAATTAGCTGTCAGGTGATAGTGTGCTGCTTTCATTGTGCTCCCCGCTGCTGCGCTGCAGGCTATGTGGTCAGCAGTCAGTCTCAGACTGAAGTGACAGATCATCTCTCTATACAGCAGACCCCCGCAGCTGAAAGAGACCACTTGGTCCTTACAAAGAGATCCCAACGCTCCATATTAAGAAGAACTCGATATCAAATCTCATAACAAACAGATCACTGACCCAGAAAAGACAAGAGGATCACTTGAGAGTCCGCCTGCGCTCTCACAAATAAAAACAACAGCCAGTGATATGTTTGTCTGCACAAATAGACGACTGATTACTGGATTTGGATGTGAATTATTTAGTGGCGCTTTGTGTTTGTCAGTTTGTTCAATGTTGGTGATTTTAATGGTGAAAAGATACTTCGTATATCATGTTCCAACATTCAGTGAAACTGACAAAAGCTTTTTGGAAAAATCACAATCACATTTTGCCATTTAAGTGCGAAAAATAACTACCCTTTCCTGTATTCCCCAATAAAAGCCGTATCTTCTGGCTTCACAGGATATGGCAGCCAGGTAATTCCTGATATAAAAGATATGATTTCTTCCTGTCTGTCTGTTAGGCTCACTGCAGGTCTCCTCCAGACAGTTCCAGTATCCACCCGGGCAGCAGAGGGACCTTGTTTGAAGGTCATGTCAGCACCGGGGCGTAAACGTTAGACCTTTTTGTGGTCAGGGTAAATGTACAAGGCCGCCCTGCGGGAGCACTCCTTCCCTCTCTTTAATCGGCGTATAACAGGCCCTTGTAGAGCCAAACTGTCTGCGACACATCAGCACTTAGAAATAAAAACCCCTCAGCCAACCCTGCAACGGCTGCGGTCGGAGTACGGCAGCTGGATCATTTCAGACAACACAGACAGTTCTGCCGGTAGACGGGAAACAGGAAAGGGAAAATCCATACGCGCATATGAGTTCTGCATTTGAATCCTCCCAATTTGAACATTTATAATTCAATTTTGAAAAAAGCATTTATTCATTTATCAGCTATTCGATTAAAACGAGAGCCGCAGATCTCTCTCGATGATATCATAAAGATGAATATCATGGAACTGCTTCGCTGACTCTGTTGACACAGCCGCAGTTCAGTTGCATTTTATGGCACTACATTGTTGTCTGTGAGCTCCTGCAATAAATGAACCTATTTTTTCTAAATGATTTTAGACAACAGTTTGAGCTCTCTGCTTAAAAAGGCTTTGTCTTGAAAATGAAGCATGCAAGATCATGATTTCTATAATGTAAGACTAAAGGTGGATTTTATGAATATATATGTGTGTTTGTCACGCATTAATTTTAAAACTGCTCCCTCAACAAATCCCTCCAACACTCAGCTCTCCTTACACCAACTGCACGCGGTAAATAAACAGCACAAATGGTAAATAAGGCGAAACGCAGAACCACACGGCCATCTCTCTGTCAGCGAAGCCAATAATTTGAAGGAGCCGAGAAAGCAAACTTAACAGTTCTAATGCTCCAGCCGAGAAACTTAATTTACCAATTTGCAGGAAGACAAGATGGCAGGAAACAAGCCAATTTGCCACGTGTGCAGCGCACAACAAACCCCAGCCTCGCTCCCCCGGCCTCATGAGAGGTAATTATCCCTAAAAAAGAATGCCATGCTGTATTAAGATGTAGCCGCATCAAAACGAGGGAGGCAGCCTCATTACAAGTAATTATGAGGGAATTAGAAACATCATTTAACTAAACGAGCAAATAATGTCCAGGATATTGAAGAAGCTGCCTGCACTTCTGCCGACCGCTGCAAGTCCCATTACAAAAATTGTAGGTCTTTAATAGAATAATGACGTGCTTTATCTTCTCTGAGAGGGTCTTGGAGCAGAGGGAGAGCGGAGGGGAGGATGTGAAAACAACTGTTGCAGAGCCCTCTGTCCTCAGTGTGGTCTCACTCTTGAGTGTGTAGCATAAGGCCTTCAAGATAATCCCCCTATTATCCCTACAAATACAAAATGGAGAGCAGAGAATTGTATCTCACATCCACTATTGTGTCAAAGGTAATGCTAATGGACTTATCTCGAGAGTAATAGCCGAGTTCTCTGCTGCAGCCTGTAATAGTTTTGATGCATATTGGACAGCGAATGGCACTTCAGAACAGGCAGTTCAAGAAATGGTCGGTAATTTAACAATGAAGCGTAATGCATTTTGCCATTAAAGCCCTAATCTGGATTTTTGGTTAAATATTGTTCTCGGGGAGTTCAATTTGGAGATGGAAAGGCTTTTCATTGTGGTTCAAATAGCAGAGCTGCGTTGAGTTTGACCTTTGGTTATGAACGTCTCGAAATATGTCACGTTGATTCTGTCAGTCACAGAATTACGAGTTAAAACAAATGGATTTTAAGACTAAGCCCATTCTTTGGTTTGGCTTTAACCAAACGTGAAAGCAGTTCTTATTCAAAGCTTGGTGTTTTTATGCTTGTTTCATCACGCAGGCACATTAAGATTTCAACCCAGTCGCCAGAATAAATGTTAGCTAAGTACATTTCTGCATAAACACAGATAAGCTCAAACTGATCATTTGTTTATGTTGTGTTTTGTATTCCTCTCTCATCACAATGCTGTACTTATGTTCTACTTAGGTTTAGGGCCAGGAAAACATTATGCTTTGGCTTTAAATACCTATTTTAGTCACCTCGATCACAGATGGAGACGGTCCAACTTCCTGTGAAAAATAGTGGCTTTATGTCAGGAAACGTCCCCAGGTGTCTTTGAAAGTATCCACTTGTGTGACTCAAACTGCGGTCGGCCTTTTGGCAGCGTTGTTTGTAGCTTGTAGTAGCGCCACCATGTCCAAAATTTTATATCACGATATTGTCCCGTCCGAATATCACTATACACGATAGCATTGTTTGTATTTTATGTCGACTAGCCGTGTGAATAGTATGACTAAATAAAGGATTGAGAGGTTGATATGCTGCTCACTTCTTTACTTCAACACATACAACACTTAGAGCTTTAGTGCAAAGAATGAATTGCAGTCAAAACAGATCGGGTGCAGCTAGTCTGACTGGTTTTTAAAGGTTTAGAGGGAATGAAACCAGAGACGGATTATAAATAACACCATCATAAAATTCAAATCAAAGTTAAAATACAGTCAAAAGAAGTTTTTCTCCGGTGAAGAATCACACGGCCGTTTGTGAAAAATACCTCACAAGTATGCAAATATTGCGATACTCGATAATATCAAATATCGGCCCAAGCGTAAAAAACCACCACCTCCTCCTCCACCTCCTTATGTGAACGTCAGCTGATAAACATGTAATGTAAAAGTGATGTGCTGCGTTTCCAACAGATGTCAACCTCGACGTATCTTTGCAGAAACTGCTAACGTTATATCCCAACAACTGGGCTGAGTATTCACACAAGAACCCCAGATAATTTCCAGATCTTTGACCTCACCGTATCTGACTTAACGTACTTTATTCATATGTTGCATTTCCCTTTGTACAGAAGCATATTCCTCTACTGTTAAGGAGAATGGGTAGGGGGGTTAGGGAGGAGGAGGAGGAGGAGGAGGAGGAGGAGAGGGACAAACACAATTTCCCTTCAGCTCCTTCATTTCCAGTTGATATAAAACAGAATCATGAAAAATCACTTCTGGTCCGAGCTCTCCTTTTTAACCATTAACCCATAAATACAGAAGCTGGTTAAAGCCGGCGGATGACAGGGCCTGCCTCAAAAACCTTGTTACGCTCCCCTCAAATTCATTTAGGGAGCAAACAGGTCTTGAGAGTTGTCTGGCTTAATGCATCGCGATCGCTTTTAAAACTCTTGTCTTGAGGCAGCAGAACCCGGGGCTGTGCATCTGCTCCTTCGCCGGTGTTATACTTCGTAACCGTCCCCGCTCTAATACGAAGCCACACATACCCCTCTTTAAGTCAAACGGCTGTAAATATAATGGGAGGTAGTTGGAAAAAAAGCCCACATCCAAACACACGGTGGAGGGACGGAATATGGGGAGTTCTTCAAATATTAGAGGAGAGCGGCGATGTTGTTGCAGCCTGTTTAAATTTAATGGGGTCTCTATTAAGTTGGTTTTCATCTACATCTTTTTATCTCGCGACGTAAAACAGGTGATATCCGCGGGTTTTTAGTATAATTCATTATGATCCTGTAAATATGCTCTAAAAACTATCCTGAGAATCAATTTGCCCGGCGCTCCCTGTCTTCGCCTCTCCCTCTCCACACTGTGTGTAGCCCACAGTTTCCATTACTCCCGTCATAAATTATACCACAGAGTGAATTACACTTGCTTTTCACCTTACCAGGCAGGTTTGATGAATCCTAAGGCACAACACATCATCTCAACAAATCTTCATCACCATGCCAGTCGCTGTCTCTTTGCAGTTTAAACCACTTCAAATCATTTTCATTGCCCTGCTATTAAAATTTGTAATTCACACCTGCCATTGCAGTGATACATAGTTACATCCAGCCCCCTCCTCTCCACCCCCACCTATCCCTCTCTTTCACTTCCTCTCCTTCTCGCTTCTCCCCCACCACCACCACCCTGTCTTCCTGTAAATCAAACAAACCTCAGGTGACAGGTCATGCAGATTTCCCACAAGTCACTGGGGTGCAAACATCCATCGAAGAGAGCGCCGCGTTGCCGTCACACCTGATGACATAATGACCACTTGGAAACTAATAAACAGCTTCATTCAACCAAAGCTATTGCTCCTTTTCATAAGCGCCGCGCTCCCCCATCCCTCTCTCTATCTCTCTTTTCTCTCCCCTCTCCTATCTGTCACAAATTCATCCTCCTGCACCTCACCTCACCGCTGGTGCTGGTGCCGGAGTTACCCATAAATCACCGCTGTTGTCTAACGCTATCCATTTTCCCAGAAACACAGGGCGGCTGTTGCAGAAATTGGGTCAGGCATAATCTGCAGGGCAGCAGAGCCTGGCTAGTCATGATTCTGCTAGGTAATGTAGCCATTAGCACACAGGGAGAGATTGGTGGGATGGGTGGAAGGGGTTGGGTGGGTGGTGGTGGTGGTGGTGGAGGTGGTGGGGCTCCCTTGTACATGATGTGACACCCAAGAAAAGCTGGCAAATGACACGGTTTTATCGCTTCCCATCAACAACAGGACATCTGCGTGTGTCTCTGTGTGTGTGTGTGTGTGTGTGTGTGTGTGTGTGTGGTTCTGCTCAGGCTTGTGTTTGGCGTGTACATGCACTGAATTGTTATGAAATGGTCAATTCTGACAATGTGAGGTGACTCACTGTGCTGGACCCCCTTTTTAAAATGAAAATCTAAACTTGTGTGTGTGTGTGTGTGTGTGTGTGTGTGTGTGTGTGTGTGTGTGTGTGTGTGTGTGTGTGTGTGTGTGTGTGTGTGTGTGTGTGTGTGTGTGTGTGTGTGTCTGATGTGGAGTCCAGAACTCAAAGTGTAACTGATACAGTAATTAATTACGCAGATGGAGAAAAGAGAGCGGCTTCGATTAATGAGAGTCTCGAACTTTGACAATATGCCTCTTTATTATGTTTCCCCTCACACGGCCTGATGCTGGGAGGCAGACTTCAGATGAGAGCGGATCCGACCCGGAGGCACGATTAGCTTGTGATAGTGTGCGTCTCTTTTACACCCTGCGATGTGCTTTATCTGCTTCTTAGTTACCTCTGTGTGTGTTACCTTAAAGGCAGCTTTGAGTCCTAACAGCAGTGTTTATGGGTTCAAAAATTAAAGGGGCACTATGTAGTTTGGGAGAGGGAATTCAAACTGAGAAATTAAATATTTACAATATTAATGAGGTAATAATACAAACTCGGAATTACATTCTTTTCCCTGTAACTGAATAAAAAAGCTGTTCTCGGAGGAAAATAAGGTCCCCAGAACACAATTTGAAGCTAGAAATGTGGCAGGGTCCGCCACATATAGTAAGTAAGACGGTGTGAAATTGTCCTTTAAGGTCAGTTTGTTTATTCAGTTGATTCAGTCATGAAAACAAAGAGAGTTTGCTTATTTATTTAATTAAGGCATGAAAAAATCTTTCTCCTCTGATTTAAATTTCTAGTGCACCTTTAATCTGAAAGTACGACTTAAAGGTCCTTTAAGAATGAAACCAACTTACAGCTTCATGTTTAATTCTGCTTGTGAGGCTAACAAATCTGAAAGAATGAGCCCGTGCATTTTTACACACCTGCATTCCTGCAAACACTTTTTCCTTGCACAGATGTAATTCACCTGTCGAGAAGCTCTCACCCTCATATTTGATGTAATAATAGCAGAAGTGTGAGCCAAAAGCAAAGTAAACTACAGTATGAACAGTAATGTCATGTATTTTAATCAACGCCAGCTTCATCCAGGTTCTTTGTGGTTAAAGCTCAGGTGTTCTTAGTTTAAGAATAAAACATTCAAGTGAGAATTACCGCAGCTTTACCACAAATAATATCCACTATTCATTCTGACTATATCAGGAGCCTTCAACAAACTGGTCAACACAGTTCAGCAGAATTTAACACACAATTGCAAAAAAAAAAACCTTCTGTGTTAAAATCTTCCAACTCGCAGTGCATAAAAAATAAAACCAGGCAAGCCCAATTTTCACTGAAATAGAAAATTTATTGAATGAGAAGGTTATTATTGAAGGTCTAAATTACAATAGAAACAATGATGTTTTTCCTTTAAATGGAATAATAATGTTTTTTTTTTCTTTTCCTGTCAGGTGAAATAAAAACGTGGATGCTTTAAATATTTCCAACAAACCAATCATCAATAAAAAAAAAAAAAAAAACAAGGGTGGGTGTGATATGAATGCTTGAACTCCATCGTTTCGTCTTCAGGGAGGAGGGGAGGGGAAATAATAAGTACAAAAAATTATTAGAATTAATTATACACATGGTGTATTTTTCTACATTTAAGGGAAGCTTGATTGCTTTTCTTTGTGAGACGCACGGCTGCTGCATAATAAGAATTTCCTCAACAAATAAAGTGGTACAATTAATATACAGCGGTTATGTGGAGACACTTATGAGCATGTTGTATTGTTTTGTCTTTTTTTCTTCTTTTTCTTTTTTAACGTGGACTGCAGTGGTGAACATACAGCAGAGTCAATCAGTACTCAATCTTGTTGTACAGGTTGTATAAAGGTAACGCTGGCAGGTTGCTCCCGGGGTAATACAGGGGCGTCGGAAAGGCGATAGAGCGGGGCACCGGGACGCGCAGTAAGGAGTTATCTCTGAAAACCAGCGGCATCCCCACTAGAGTCTGTGCGGAGGCGTGGGCCATGTTGGCCGCCTCCAGTTCGGCCGATAGCTGCCGTTTCCATTTGTTCCTCCTGTTCTGAAACCACGTCTTGACCTGAGTCTCCGTCAGCTGCAGGCTGGAGGCTAAGCAGGCCCGCTCCGAGCTGCTCAGGTAGCGCTTCATGTCGAAGGTGGACTCCAGCTGGTACACCTGACTCCGCGAGAAAACCGTGCGCGTCTTCTTCTTGGCCGAGTTGCCCTGCTTGTCCGCACCGTCTGTCTGTCTCTCCTCGGACAGAGGTGACATTTGGTGGCACGGTCTCTCCCGCTCCTCCTTGTAATCCTGCAGCAGAGGCTGCGGCAGGTGCGGCCGCCGCGCCAGCGCGTCGCTCCCGGACAGGAGTCCTTTAGCGGGACCTAAACGCGGAGCAGGAGGAGAAGGAAGGAGGTGAATGTCTGATCCGACACATGCATCTATGTTTTAGGCTTTTTCCATTTAAACAGCGCCTGAGGAAGAATAAATAGATAAATAAATAAATCCCTTCACAGTTTTTCCACATACTCAGTTTGAGAGTTCGTCAAGTGTGAACTCTGACTCCCTAAATCGGCAGCTGAAAGCCGGTGACTTTTTAAATAAACAATCCAGCACGAGTACGCTCGGTGTACAGTAAGCTATTAATTAAATCCCGCTCTATTTAACGCTCAATTGACGACGTGTAGTGCAGCCATTTTAGAAACATGTTTCATCAATTAGCAGGCTCAATTAAATTTGAAACGAGAGGAAAAGACAGAGGGCTAATTATTCGACCTTCCACTCTTCCGCTGCCGCTGCTGCTGCGGTGATGATGGTGGTGATGATGATGATGGTGATGATGATAGTCTGCACATGACAAACAAGTGGAGCTGGATGAGCCGCATGTGAGTGTTACAGTCACAAACGCGAGCTAATGAAATGTGAGCTGAAGTGCAAACAAACACAACAAACCGGAGGCCAGAAAAACAGGAGCTGATGGAGCCGAGCGTTTCAGAGAAAATAAAAAATATTCAAATCTGTGTGATAAGATTTAAAAAAAAAAAAAAAAAGACAAGAAAGAAAGGAAAGAAAAAAAAACTGATTTCATCCAATTTTCTCTAATAATAATAATAATAGTAATAATAATAATAGTAATAATAATAGTCATAGTCTTACCTAAACATGAGAAGCCCTGGTGCTGGCTGCACGGCTCGCTGTGACCCGTGTCGGAGCAGAAGCAGTCCGCCGAGTCCTCCCCGCCGCTGCACTCCTCCTCGGAGGACACCGACAGTGAGCGCCTCCGCGGCGGCGGCGGCGGCCCCTTGGAGAGCTCTTTGGTCCCGGAGCGCGGCGCGTCGGACGGCGTGCCTAGAATCGACTGGATGGTGAAGCTGGAAATCGGGCCCGACGAGCACTTGCTCCCGCTGTCTTCTGCGCTACTCATTCTCGCCTCATACCAGTATTGAAGTATTGACTGAATCTGTCTGCCTCCTTGTATTCCGTTATTGGTTTCTACACGATTGGTGCGTAAAAATTACGGAAGCGGCGGCTTTTTGTCTTCCCGTGTGTGAGTTGTTGTTGTTGTTGTTGTTGTTTTTTTTTCCTCTCCCCCTCTCTCTCTCTCTCTCTTCCCCCTCGTGCCTGCTTAATTGTGGAGTTTTAACATTGAGGGAGTTGAAGGTGTTTTTTCTAGAGCTCGGGGAACATGAGTGTATTCCTGGTCCTCCTCCTCACGCTCTGGATCGGAGGCAGCAAGGTTGCGTTGCTTCATTTGCATGTAGGTAAGCTCCTCCTGGACCAATCGCTGCCGCCGACACGAGCCCGGAAATTTCAAACTCCTGTCAAGGTTTTTCTGAGATGAGATTAGAGAGAGGGGGGAGAGTCGAGGAGGAGCAGGAGGGCTGACTTCTGCCTTTAGCTCCATACGGACGCTTAAATCAATATGTTATAAGTATATTAATATAGCCACAGCTCGGGGAAACAGCAGCCTTTACTTTTTATTTTGTGAAACAAAATCAGTGTGGTTTTGAGTAAATTAAAGATAATAAAAGATACAATATGACTCATGTCACATCTTTAAAAATATGTCTTTATTTGTATCTTTTTCTGCAATATCTTCTTGAGTTGCAAACCAAATAATAAAGCCAGCTTCTTCACACAACCTGTACAACTCAGTCAACCGAGGATGACCTCATGCAAGAACTGTCATGTTCTCTCTCTCTCTTTTTTTTTTTTTTTTCTATTATCCTCTGCATGCTAAATCGTCCGCGGTGACGGCAACACGCACGCAGCCTCGGAACTAATACAGAGGCCTCGCTCATTTTTCCTGAAAATAATAAACTCATTCCGCGTCCATTATCTGCGATTAAGAATTAATTTGATCATTACTGAGCTAATCTGCCTCGTGATGACCGCGCGTGGAGTGGAGGCCGGCTAATTGATTGACTAATTGATTGGAGGCGGTGGGGGCTGCGCGCGCGTGTGTGCGAGAGAGAGAGGGGAAGAGAGAGAGAGGAAGGGGGGGTGCACGCTTCCTCCCACCTCCACCACCCCATGCTCTGTGCGTGTGTGTGTGTGTGTGTGTGTGTCTGGCTGCGGGACAGCTGCGGGGCTTGAGCTGGCGGTTCGGGCACATTACCCCTCTTTTTACTGCTTTGTAAGGGAGCCCCAGACACATTACAAATGGTCAGCTTTAATCATCATGTCACCGGTGGAGAGAAGGGGAGAAGAAGACGGCGGCTCTGGACTCTGCTGATGCTGATGATGATGATGGTGGTGGTGGTGGTGATGATGGTGGGAGCTTCTGTCGTCATCGGCCAGACAGAAGCATCTGGATCCGCGCGTAAATATCGTCAACTTGGCAGCGGGGCCAGCAGCTGCTTAACGATCTTAACAAAACGCTTACGCAGGGGAGGCTTTAGTGAAGGGGGGGGGGGGGGGGCGAATATATGAGGGCAGTCAGGGGCGGATGCTGGATTTATGGTGGTTACACATAAGGCGTGAAATCTGCAATGACAGTTAAATGGGTTTATTTTATACGCCGCTCTTTTCAAACAAAGACCTTTGTCAGTGCGGCCGCCTTCATCACTTTCAGACGACTTTTGCAAAGTGAGATTAGTTCATCACGGAGATAGTGGACATAACGGGCTGCCATTGTGCCGCCGCGGCCGGGTGAATTACGCGCGCTGTTTTTATGTCAGAGCCGGCGTTTATAGGCCAGCGCGCCGTATTAGCATGGAAATGTCCATCCCTCCGTGTGTTTTTCCCCCTGCTTCACCTTCATCCCCGCCGAGGCCCCCCAAAACAGCAGCGGGGAGCGGGGCGGGGGCGGGGGGCCCTAAGCCCGTGCTCTATCACAATGATAGGTGGCGTGTGTATGGCCGCCCTACCGCAATAACAGAACAAGATCTTTAGCGGGAGAGAAAGGTCTGAGAAAGACAGATGAAGTTATGAGGCGCTTTGATCCGGGAATCAAGCTTCGATAAATATTAAACAAAGACCCTTTACACGTGTGTATTATGATGTATGGCGTGTCCAACTCTAGAATAAGGAAATTACCAGAGAAAATGATATCAATAAATTTTCTAAGTATAAACGTTGATTATGTTTCGATTTTCATTCAAGAAAGCGGGGCCTGCTCTTTTTTCAGGAGGCGTGTGTGTGTGTGTGAGAGGTGTGTGTGTGTGAGAGAGAGAGAGAGAGGGAGAGAGAGAGAGTTGTAAACGCAAGCAGAGCCCGAGCCCTGGAGGTGTACAATTTATGTAATCTGAGTGTGGAAATGAACTGGGTAATTTATTGGAAAACACAAAGTCAGGAAGATTGGATCAGTACAGCCTATCCACAGGCTCCTATCCATCAAGTTCCAATTAACAACCTAACCATTGAGTTTTAATGGCTTTCCAATCTACTGCCCTGATAGACTCATCAATTCCTCGGGGAGAAATTAAGAAAATCGACCGCCCCTCGGCGTTTCACTGTCATTCTTCACAGCAACTATATGTCAAATTAAAAACACAATTAAAATTTAAACTGTTCCAATCAGACGGTGCCCCGCAACCTATGTTTCACTTAATAGAACTTTGATGAAAATCTGATGCTCGCATTCAATCAGCAAAGCAAATGGGATGTGTTTAAAACAAGGCTTCCTCCTCGAGAAGTGTCAAAAAGAGTTGTTCACACACACACACACGTGCACGCACACACACACACACACACACACACACAGGATCAGATCATCTCCTCTGATCTGAGAAGGTTGGATCAGTGACAGGGTGCGTTCAGGGACTGGAGGTGGAAGGAGCTTTTGAGGTGATTCGCTTCAACTTTGATATTTTTTTTTAACCCCCATTTTTGCCCGAGGGAAGCAACAGGGAGGGTGTTTGTTTGACAAGATTTGTAAAAGAAACGGAAAAAGTTTAAAGGTGCACTATGTAGTTTTGGGGAGGACATTTGTATCATTGACTGACTTATTTTTTATGCCTGAACAAACTAAATAAACAAAAAAAAAATGACTTTAAAGGTGATTTTTGAGTCTCATTCCCAACTCGTGCGGCCGACCTGCAACCCCAAAGTGTCAAAAATCTACTTTTCTTACAAATAGAACCTTTAAAAGATGACCCTGTTTTACTTTGTTTACATGTGGCGGACCCTGCCACCGTTCTAGCTCCAAACTGTGTTCTTGGGACCTTATTTCCCTCTGAGAGCAGCTTGTTTATTCATTTATAGAATAAATAAATATGAGTTTGTGTTATTTCCTCATTACTATTGTACATATCAAAATTCCGAGTTTGAATTTCTACACACTGGCCCTTTAATGCTTCTATTAAAATATCATGCTTCCCGTCCTTCTGCCAAAAACCTCACAGAAAACCCGTGAACCAAATCCCCCCCACCAAAAAAACTGCTTCCTCTGCCGCGACAGAACCTGCTGCGGTTCTTTGAATAAATGCTTTAATCTCTCCAGCTTTAATCGTCAAACACACATGTGAGCGGACCAGAGAGGAGGGCTGGCGTTACGCAAGGTGGTCGGGGCCCACTTGTGTGTTTCCAAACTGGCACTAAAACCCATGATAGGGCTTAAAATTACCCATTCAGCTCTCCATTTTAATGTAATACACTGAGCGCGCTCCCCGGTCACGTCCGTTTGCCCCCGTTCCTGCAAATGTACTTTATCTGATTTTGGCCCCCGCTCGCTTCTCTCCTTTACATAAAGATGTCGCACAAATGGAAATTATCGAGTGGTAATTTTTTCAATTTATGCGCGCAAATCAAGGTCACACACGCCGAGCCGAAGCGTGAAGTGAACGTTGCTCTTACTTGACGCGATATGATGCAGACGTTTGCGGATCGATATGCGCCAGAGGAATAATGCCATATTAATCTATTAATTTGCGGTAATGGGGCCGTGCTGAGTGCGCGTGGTGGGTGCGCGTCGATACTTCGGCTGATCTGACGATATTTGAATGAACCCTTTGTCTCTGGATGAGGTCATCATATGGAAGTTTATTGCTGACTGATTAATTTCCAATAACTGCGTCGGCCCACAGATGAACACTGGGGATGACCTTTAAGGCTGCTGCGCGTCATGGATGATTTTTACGCATATTCACTTCTGTTAAAATCTTTAATTTCAACAACTTTCTGTGCAGCACTGTCTGTTGGTAAATGCAGTGATGGAGGCAGAGACGCTCCTAAAACTGTCCTCCAGCTGTGAAGCCATCGACAGTGTGTCTGTCTCTCTTTGGCTCTGCTGAGTGTTGAGTGCAGCAGCAGGTTGGAGGCTCTGCTAAGGTGCGCAAGTGTCCACCTGGACTCTCTGTCACCTGATCACAGTCTGGAGGGGAATTCTACACCGATTCAAAGGTGTAAAAGTACACATTTAAAAGAAAAAAATCCATCCTTGTGATCAATTATTGCTGCTATTTATGACTAATTACTGATCAGAGCTGTTTATTTTGTTAGCACCCACCTCAACAGAGGCTGAGAGGAGTGTCCTGGAGAGCACCTGCACCTTTATACATTCATTTTTTTATTTTTCTTTTTAAAGTAAGATAAAATAAATATAATATAATGCAGTAACAGTATATGTGGGACAGTAAAGTCAAAGGTTCAGTCTCGGCACGATGCCTCACCTGGATCCTGGTATCGAATCTTTTTTCCTTTAAGATTAAAAAGTAAAATTTCAACTATTTTTTTTTTCTCCAATTTCTTGAATCAAACTGGAATTTTAAATCTCTCCACGTTATGCTTCCTTATTTTAGATTATTTTAAATTTGCGAAAAAGCAACGTGTTTTTCCTCATTATATTCTTTTTTTTTTTTTTTTTAAATCAGTTTATACCTTTAACCTTTTATTGAACCTACAGAGGCTGCAGATGTTTGCACGTCTTCACTGAGAGAGTCGCATCAAGTGTCCGGTGACACCTGTAGGGCCGCATGTGTTACAAAGTGCCAGCTTAATAATTCATCTTTAACTTTTTAAAAAAATGTCTTCTTCAGATGAGCCATTAAGTTAGAGTTCTGCGGATTAATACGGGCTTTACGGTTTTTTTTTTCAAAGATATGATTTTTATATAAAAATGTACTTCCTCATCACTTAAATGTAAAGTGATGCTTGTTAAGAAAAAAGAGACTTTTCCTCATAAAGTCGTCAAAAAATATTAATTACGTTTAGAAATTCAAACAAAAGTGTGTTAAAAAAAATACAGACACAACATAAACAGTGAGGCGCGGACACTGACATCCCTCGACCTCACACTGAATACACACACGCGCACGCACGCACACACACACACACACACACGGCCACGAGATAGAGATCGAGAGGGAGATGTTCAAAGACAGCAGCTCATACTCAGGGAGTAATGCCCTCTTCTGAATACATTACCCATAATTTTGGCAAGATGGTGTCAATTACGCATCTAATTGACTGAGCCACGTTTTATGTAAAATAACGTTTTTAAAGTGCATAACACGAAGATGATTACAGAAAGCCACCTGCCACATCTACAAGTGTGTGTGTCAGTGTGTGTGTGTGTGTGTGTGGATGGAAGGCTCACCGAGATTCATTTGCGTTTTCATCTATTTTTCTTCACGTTTTGTTGCGTAAAATAATCATCTCGTCGTGAGAAAAGAAACAATCAAACGTGTTGATCGCACATCCTCCTCTGGGGATTTTTTTTCTTCTAATGCAACACAGAAGTGATATCAAAAAAACATCCTAAAATGTAAGGAATAGTCTCCATTTATTTCACAACATGGTTCAGCAATACAATATCAAAACGTGTTTTTTTTTCACTGTACAAACGAGGAGCCGCAGGTGGCAGCTCCTCTCCCCGTGTCTCATTAAATATATACATTTACATATCGTCTTTTTTTTTCTTGTTGTTTGTTTTTTTATACACCAGTGTCGTCGATATTTTCAGAAAAAAAAAACACAAAAAGTCGATTCAGACGTTTTTGGAGCTCACACTTGTGCTTGAAGGACGCGTCCATGTGGAGGGAGACGAGAGCGGAGAGTCACTAAGAACTAAACAGAAATGAGTATTTTACAGTTGAGAGTGTCTTGATTGTCCCCCGTCAAAAACAAAAAACAAACAAAAAAAAAAGTAAAATTACAACAAAGCCTCATCGATATTCCACCGTGAGTAGATGACAACATGTTGTACACCGTCGGTGTATTGCACATTATCGTGTGATCGCTTCTGGAAATGTAAAATAAAAATCACATAATTGGAGTTTAATGATAATCAGGCCTGCCATCATTTTTTTTTGTAAACAAGGTCGTTTTTTTTTCTCTCCTCACACTCAGCCTGTCCAGCAACAGTCATGGTGTCAACGTAAGGAAACAAATGAAAGACACTCATCAGGCAGTGTGAGCAGGTGGACTCCTGAGGTGATCATTACATATAATAATAATAATAATAATAATAATAATAATAATAATAATAATAATAATAATAATAATAATAATAATATAAAACATGGGTGGAAATGACACAGTAAAGAGGTCCATGTAGGCCTGACAGTGTGTCTCTTTTCTCTATTTTTTTCTTTGTTTCTTCATTCAGTCAGTTGTACAAAAATATTCAGTCTTTTTTTTCTTTTTCTTTTTCGGATGAGCTGAGTTTTGAAAATAAAACGCCACCTTGCGCCGCTCCGGCTGCTTCTCAAACCGGTCTGAGCAGCGGCACGGACGTGACGATGGGGTGGGAGTAGTAGACGCCCGGGTGCGGGAAGGTGAGCAGCGGCTGGCTCGCCGGCACGTTGGCACCGGCGCCTCCGCCCTCCGAGGCCGAGTTCTCGTGGTAGAGGATGGGCACCCGGACTATCCTCTGCGCCGCGGCGTGGCTCAGGTTGGCGGCCTCCAGCTCCGCGGCCAGCTGCCGTTTCCACTTGTTCCTCCGGTTCTGGAACCAGATCTTCACCTGGGTCTCCGTCAGGTGGAGGGACGCGGCCAGGCCGGCCCGCTCCGAGCTGCTCAGGTAGCGCTTCATGTCGAAGGTGGACTCCAGCTGGAACACCTGGCTGCGGGAGAACACCGTGCGCGTCTTCTTCTTGCGGCACGGCTTCTTGTCGTCGTCCCGCTTCTTCCACTCGTCCAGCTCGTCTTTTTTGGCTTCCTCCGCGTCGCTCTCCTCCAGGATGATCTCGTCGCCGCTCTTGTTGTTGTGCTCATCGTCCTCGTCGTCGTCTTTGGCCCCCGGCTCGGATTTGAGCACCAGGTCCGGGGAGTCTCTGTCTGTGCCCGAGGTCGGAGAGGAGTCTCTGGCTCCTGGTTTCTCGGTGACTGGATGGGGGACAGAGGGAGAGACGTGGTCACAAACACCGCACGAGTTTGTATTTTTATCACAGCCTGTTGACACTGGAGAGTCTGGAACTAAAACGCTTACAAACGGTGCCAAATAATGTAACTTGCGACATAAACATAAACCACGATCAGAGCTCAAACATCACATTATAATTTGTTATAAAAAAAAAAGAACACTTTTAACAGACTGAAGGAATTAAAAAAGTAAACACAAGTAGTTTTATTTGAGCCTATCAGCACATTCACTCTCAAAATCCCCTTTTCGTCTTTGCATGAGCGCCTGATAGCGCCACTCGTCTCAGCCTGTTTTGAATCCCACATGAATAAATCACAGGGACAGGCAGGTGAGAGCCCCGCTGTCAGTGCCCGAGCCTCTGGGGGTGAGATGTTCGCAGCGAGCGCCGACAGACAAATCAAAAGCACGCTGCGCATCGTCACCCTCATCCGACGATTTGATGATGTCTGCTTCATTTTATGCTCAGAGTGTCACTTTATTGATCTATTATGGCGCGTCGTGGCATAACAAAGCAGGCCTTCGCTGGAGGACAAGGCGTCGAAATGTTATTCCGCGTCACCAAAAACGCGTAAAATCTACTTTTAGCGAGTGACTGTTCCGAGGGGGGAAGTGTCTGGGTGGTGGCACAATGCGCTCAGGGGACATGGAACTAAAATAGTGATGTTTTCCTCTCTAGGGGGAAGAACTCCAACAACAAAACTGTGACAGTATCTCGCTCGTAAGTGATTCACCATATAGTCCTGTTTTTCTTACCTTCGGTTCTGTGTAGGTGGGCGGACGAGCTGAGGGCGTAGGGGTACCACCACGCCGAGGTGCGCTCCAGGTAGTGAGCCGGCAGACTGAACCTCTGTGTGGGCAGGTCGAAGCGCGGAAAGTTGAAGTCCCCGACCTGGGAGAAGGAAAATCCTCCCTCCAAGGCGGCCTTGGCGGCAGCCAGCACCGGCTTGGGTTTGGACGGTTTGCTATCACAGTTCAGCAGGTTCTTAATGAAGAAAGGAGAGTCCTTGGCCGGAGCGCACGTCTCTTGCGTTGTCTCTGGCATCGCTGTGGCTGCGGTGTGAACGCAGAGCGCCACGAAAAAAAAACAAAACAAGGGGGATCACAAAAAGAAAAAAAAAAAAAAAAAAAGGCGAGAAGCGAGGCTGAGTTACACAGCGTCGATATCCTGGCTGCGAGGAGTCCCTGTTTTTATCTTTCGGAGACTGGATTTCACACCCGGAGAGCGCGTCGAAACACACGTCCTACTAGGCTACAGGAAAAATAATCAAGTAAATTGTTTGAAGGGTGTAAAAAAAAAAAAAAAACCCAAACATGCGTAAACATGGAGATGTCTCATTCCGGGCTCTTTCGTCAAAACGCAAAGTGTGTCCGCCGTGTCAGTCAGTCTGGCGTCTGATGCTAATGATGAAATAAAAATGTCATCCAAGTTAAATGCGGAAAGTATAGGCGATTGGGCATGTACAATGGCAAATGGGATTAAGGGAGAGACGGCGAGGAGGGAGAGGGAGAGAGAGAGAGAGAGAGAGAGAGAGAGAGAGAGAGAGCATCCTCCCCTCTCCGCGCGCTCTGGCTGCAGGCTGTGTGTGCTCGCCTGTTATTGGTCTCATACAGTCCAATTAGGCAGCAAATGAACACAGAGCTGTTAGCGCCAAAAAGGAAGCTTTGGGATAACTAACACCAGAGTCACACACAGATCGGCTGCACGGGTTACTCAGAATCCAGTGGGGGTTTTTCAAAAAAAATATATATATATTTAGTGGAACATGTTAGAACCACTTTCACTCAGGCTGCAGGTAGAGCTGTTAAAATTCGCCTATTTATGAATAGAGTTTGGTAGATGTTGGATTATGTTTACCTTCTAAAATCACCATAAATTGTGTATTTTAAATTTTTTTAAAAAAAATGCATGTTTACCCTGTAGGGCTTATTAAAGCTTGTATTATTTACCAAGGCCTAAATGTGACGCTTTTAAATCTGACTACACTGAATATAAATATTTTTTTAGAGACCCAACAGCTCCCAGTGGTGGGAAGTAACTAAGTACATGTACTAAAGTACTATTTTGAGGTACAACTTTTACTGCACGTCTGAGGGAAATACTGTTCTTTTTACTGCACTACATTTATATAATACGTTTAGTTACTTTGCAGATTCATATTAATAATACAAAATATAATCATTGAGACTTTACTGATCCCTGGTGGGGATTTTAAAGCTACCTAGAAGTACATAAAGTATTTGTAACGTAAAAGGAACAGCTTTATTTTTTTATCACCTGCAACTTTAAAGTAATAAACACAATAAATTATAATCTAATAATATAATGATAAGATAAAATGAGGCATTATGCACGATGAGCACTTTTATCAGTATATTTTAATGCCAATACTTTTGTAATTTTACTCAGGTAAAATTTCAAATGCAGGTAATGGAGTACTTCTGGACTGTGTTTTATATCAGATCTAAATACTTGTTCCTCTCTCCCACTGTCATGTAAATTCATAAAACACCAGCAGGTTGATACCAATTCAATTTCTTTAAGTCTCAGAAAGAAATTCTGCAATTTCCTTTTTATTTTAGCGTCAGTAAACACCTCTTTTCTTGAGGACAACCGTGAAAACGTTTATTCCAACTTAATACAAATATGATTCAGGGTGTATGTTGGCTGAACTCGTCCCACAGTCCCGACATGTTTGCTCCCGTGTCCCTCTGATATGAAGCAGGCCTCGGATCAGGCTGCAGCTGCTCGACGTGTCACCGATTAGATTCATATTTCTAATTCATTGATTTCCAGCGAGGGCCACTTCCAGCATGTCTGCGGGTCGCACAGTCATTTATTCCTCCCTAATCGATTTGGTTAATTCATCCCTCAGATTGCGCTCTTTGTAAATGTGCTATGTATATTCACTCATTGATATTAATTGACTTGTTAAAAAGCCGTCCATTGGTCGGAGGCTGGTGGCGCTGGAGGAGAAGGAAGAACGGGGAGGCAGCGCCCTCTGTGGGCCGCGAGGGGGGAATGCAAGTGTGTGGAGAGAGATGTGTGTGTGAGATCACATTAAATATCAAAAAATAAAAATGTATATGTATTTTTAGTATATATGTGGGCCTCCGTTAGAATCCATGTAACCTAATTTTATTTCATTTTCTATTTTGCTCTGAACTAATATTGTTATTCCATTCATTTGTATTTTTTTGGCAACACACGTCACATTTCATGCCAGAAAAAACCTATAAATTTAAACTGAAGAGGTTCCTATAAGGTAAACCATTGACTTTTAGGACAAAGATGAGGGTTTTGGTGAAGGTTACAGATGCGAGTCAACGTGCCGACCATAACAGTCAGTTTTCTATCAAGCGCAGCAGTTTTTTTGTCCTGTAAAACAGTTCCATCATTTCCTCATCATGTTTCCTAAAGACATCCATTGGCCATGAGATAAGCTGCCACGATAAAGGATGTCAGAGACGAGGTGAAGGTGGCACTGAGTACCACGGTGCTTCTCCCCCCCATCATCTGTAGATTTGTTACATGCATCCAGAGGTGGAAATTACTAATTACACCTATTCCAATTACTGTAATTGAGTCCTTTTTGCAGGGACTATTGTTATATACAGTTTGAATTATTATCCAAACCTTTAATCTGCAATTTTGTAGCTAATAAGGCCGTCCAATCACAAATAATTAAAACCCTGACATATAGACGAAAACAAAAACTCTGATTCAGACGGAAGACTTGGAGAAACAGAAATCACATTGACTGAATGTCTGCTGTTGATAATACATTAAACATCAACCGTTAAAAAGTAACTAATACTCTGAGTAGCATTTGAGAAGGATACTTTGTACTTTTACATAAGTTTTATGTTAATACCAGTAGATTTACTTGTAGTACTCGCACTCATGCTTGAGTACAGATTTTCAGTACTCTTTCCACATTGGCTTTTTCGGGTATTTAGCAAGTGTTATTCATTCAGTGAGCTGGTCAAGTGCAGATATCCAGTAGCTGTGATGTAATTAACACCTTTCCTTACATCATCAGTGATCTCTGTTTGTAAGACTTCCTGAAATCAATAGTCAAGATTAGCTCACCTGATGTTTATATATCTGATATCTTTTCACAATTAGACACCAGGGCGAAGCATGACAGACAATCCCAGATTTATACCCAGAATTATTATTGTGTTTTAAAGACGTACTATGTAACGTTTTTAGTCACAGTTTTGGTTATGAAGTCCTGTACTCACTTGGGCAAGTGCTCTTTCTGTTCTCACCCCACCATAACTAAAAATACAATCTCCTTTAATTCAGTACACCTAAAACTCTATAAGCTTTTACAAATTGTTATTCCTTGTATCGACACCTCTGTCTTTGTTTATAGGCCTGTGAAAAAGTTGCATAGCGCACCTTTAAGGTGTAAAAGTAAAAAAAGAAAAATTATCACATCATATATTCCTGCCATGTAAAATGAGATATTCTTCTACAAATGATCAACCTCGCATGGCACAAAAATGGAAAGAGTGCAATCTGTGCAGCCTCCTATCATTTTTAAGTATTTCATGTAAAAAAAAAAATACTCGTATCTATACTAAAACAGGGAGGAACATTTGTCAATAAAGCTGCACCAAGACTCATGATTAGGTGACATCACATCATCCATCTTCCTTGAACCCATCCTGGACCAAACACGTAGTCTTGTTGTGAAAATGAAATACAGGCTGGTTGAAGACCATCATGAATAATTTTCAAACATTCGAGCGACTTTATGTTGAAAAACGGTAGAGACATAAGGTCCTCAACATTTTCAGCGATGTAATGAGGCGATCAGTGTGAGGTCAGGGTGGATATATACGGCAGGGAAAATTGTATAATGGCACGTAAAGAAGGGCACGGCCTCGGCTACCATACTCAGCATACAACACCCAATAACGTCAGCCAACCAAGCAGCAGTCATTCATATGCATCACATCCACAAATACAGCAGCAGATCAATAGATCAATGGCCATATTACACCTTCTGTAGAAAGCACCAGAGCACGTCAGTCAGCTACTATCAGTTTATAACATTTCTTAGTGCAGAACATTTTAAACATAAAGACTAAAGAAATAAATTGTGGTGGTGACGTGTTCCCAGTGTTCCAAGTGTAAATGTCTGTATTATTATTTTAACTCAAGGACACAATAACTCTTGTAGGACTGCAGTATTGGTCTGGTTGTGTTTTTCAATAGTCGAATAGCAATTGTAAAAAGAGAGCTCAGGAATATTTCCCCACAAATAATACTTAACATCTATAATGGCAGTCCAACGTGCTCATCTCTGGATAAAAAGAACGCAACAGATGCAAACCCTGAAGATAAACTAAGATCCTGTAGGTCTGTACTCTTAAAAAAATACAGTTCACATTATGCATTGATTAGAAACATGCAGTAGACACAGCCCCGAGGCCATATAGGCCTTCTGAATGCCCCATAAGTCTATTTTTGTTGCTCCTCGGGTAGGTTACTATGACTTTTATATTATTTATTTCTAAGCGCCCAGATATTGATTATTTCACAAGGAAAAATGACAAATGGCAGGAGGGAATGACACGGTCAGCAGGTTCTATTAGAGAAATGATAGTGTTGCTCGTGGTTTGTTAAAAGGCCCAGTTTAGATACTTTATAGGTTTACATCCATCATCGTCTAATGACCTATTTGATGAAAAACACGCGCTCTGGTGACAACGGCCCTGTGCAGCCAACTTCGCTTTGTAATTGCTCCCATATTAAATATAGATTTTTGTTTTGATATCTTGTGAGAATTCCTTTCGGTGGGTCAAAATTGTGATAAAAGACATGGATGCAGCGGCAAAAGGCTCGGAGGGAGAAAACTGGAGGGAAAATGGGAAAAAATGGGTGGGTATGAAACGTTGACGAGGGAACTGCGAGTCTGTGATCAGGAGTTCTGAGCAGCAGTGAAGGAAGTATTCAGATCCTTTACTTAACGAAGCAATACTGAAATATGATATACCCGAGTACATGTAAAAGTATGTGATTGTTATTGAAAAAATGTGTAGAAGTAAGAAGTAAGGAAGAAAAAATGGTCCCTGTGAGTTACACTATTACAGTCCAGCATATTATGGGATTATTATTTTTATGCATTCATGTAAAAGTAACATTTACTGTTGTAGGTGGTTGTGATGGACCTTATTAACACATTATCTTAAATTGTTTAGCATGTAACCTCAAGAAATTCATCATGTTTTATAAACTGATGAGAGATTTATCTATTGTATTGCTTGTCTGTGTTGTTTGTATTATCAGAAAAATCGGTTAAAATATCAAAGTTAAAGTACCTTTTAAACCAAGTACATTCACTAAAGTATATATCATAACGTGTACTGCTGCCTTTTAAATAGTGTTGACACTGGCGCCATTAACCTTTAACATTGACCCATGTATACTTTTTGTATTTTTGTACATTTTTGCTAATTTGGTATATTTTCTTATCGAATATTTTTTTAATATAGGTTCTCTCTTGTATGTAGCTGAGTTAAAAATACAATATTCATCTCTGAAATGTATTGGAGTAGAAAGATAAAGTAGCATGAAATGGAAAAACTCTACATTGTACAAAGGTATAACATCTTTGCAGTGAATGTCTAAAATCTGTCTTGATCTCGTCTGTGAACATTTCTGCCTGAGTCACATAGTTTCATCAACACTGGTAGTTGTTTAATAATGAAGAAAACAACTCCCATAAACCAACGCTGATTAGGTATTTTTACTTGTTTATTGAGACCCAGAGCGGCAAAAATGACATCCCGTTCTTTAAGTACACTATCGAGTAAATGTACTTTCCAGCAATGGTTCGGAGGTTATGAGTCTTTATACTTGCTAAGGAATCAGTAAAACTAAAGCAAAGACCACAAAGAACTCCACCACCGTCCCCTCCACCTTTAGATGTGAAGTGAACAGGACATGTTGTGTACAAGTGTCAATAGCCTGTGACGTGTACGTATGGACAATCTGTGGTTTGCAGAAACGTTAGCTTGCATTTTAACCTGGTGACTGGGCTACATTTAGCCTCTGTTATGACAGACTTGACACAACGATACTATGGTTAATAGAACTCCAGCTGATGAAACACTATCTGTGTTGTTTTCATCTGGTATGAGGAACTGAAGCGGAGAGTTCTGCACAGAATCCTGTTCGACAACAGCAGACAGCAGCACTCATCACCGTGTCCTTCTTGCACTTTTAACTGGACACTTCTGCTGCGACGAGCCATTAAACCAACGAAGGCCACACAGAGATTGCCTGGATTTAAGTATTGCTTTTAACTTGAAAGGGAATTGGTGGCCCTCCACTGACCCGGCAAGCTTTAATTGGGATTGTGCGAGTATTGATTGTAAGTGGCCAGGCGAATCTTGAATTACAGCCTGATTAGCTTTTACTCGGCCCCTTGCACCAGCCAGTCGAAGGAGCTCAATGTCATCCAGGTTGGAACACTTCAGCGGCCACTTGACTAGAGAGGGAGTCTTGTTACTTCCTGTGTAAACAGGAAACAACATGTATTTAAGGAGGCGGGTGACAGTTCTTCTGGCAAATGTGCTTTAGTCACACGAGGATGTATTATTCCCCTCGTGTGTGATCACTTCCTTTCAGGAATACTTAGAAATATGTCTCTTAGCATGGCCCTTATGAGCGGATAGCAGGCGTATTCTCCCTTTTATCTCCCCTGCTCTCATTTTATCCACATTTTATCACTTCTCCTCTTCCTTTATTGTTTCTCGGCAGCGATGATGACCTCTGTAAGGGCCGGATGGAAGCAGTCACAGGAGCGATGTAGCCCTTCTTCTCTATTACGAGCAGCTTCGCCCGAGCCCCTCCAGGCGCCCAGCCTCAATATCCACCCCTCCGCACCTCCAAAAACTCTGCCCTCGGATCGTCAGCTTTTACCCGGCCTGCCTGTATGTGTCATTACAACTCGATAATCTGGAGAGGGCAACAGAAAAGTTCTCATCAGTGTCAGCCTGAGATATAGATATGGGCCGGGTAACAAATGGCCAAATGCACAGGCAGCAGAGCAGACCATCAATAAAGCAATTTCTTGTGTCATAACAGCCGCGCTTTTCCTAAAGCCAACCTTTCAAAACTTTTCCCTCTGCAAATCGCTGCAGCCCCACCATTAGAGTCCTGCCTTGTGAATTTAATGGATTCCGTACAAACAATATTCCACCATAATGGAAAAGGTTGAAGTCACTGAAGACAGATGAAGTCATAAACACGTATAATTGAGAATCAAAGACCGATAAATTTTAAACTGCTATCCATTTTCTCTTTTTAGATGATGATCTATGTCAGCGCGGCTGCAGGAAAATGGAGGAGATTATGGGGGAAAATTATAACAATAAATTTTCTAAACATACACCTTGATTATGCTTCGATTTTTTGGAGGGGTGGAGGGCGAGGGAGGGGAGGGGGGCTGGAGAGAGGGCTGGGATCGCTGAAAGCTTGCTGGCTAAATGGCACCATAAAATAGGTTCCCTGCTCTTTTGCCTGCAGAGCGTAGGCATGCCTGGAGGTGTGATCCCCCCCCTCCTCCTCTAAATGGGGGGAAATGAATTGTGTAATTTATTGCAAACGTGCACACAGTGAGATTAGATCAGCATATCCCATCAAAGGAACAACAATCAATCAGCCTCTAGTTAACAGCTTGAAACACATAAACCAGGGCACCTAATGGCTTTCCAATTTAACAGATTGATAGACTTATCCGGTCCTAAGGGATGAATTAAGAAAACCGGGTACTTTCACACAGGCACTGGCACTTTTGACAGGACCTTTTCCCCCCTCTAGCTTACTTACCATCTTTACTCCTGGATATAGAGATAAGGTTAACCTGAAAATAAAGAGAAAGTCAGTTTTCCCTCTTTTCTTTTTTTTTTGCTCTCGGTTTGAGAAAGCACTCCAGAGCTGATTTGTTATTCAGATGAGGCGGGAGTGGAAGTGTGTCAGATGTGGAGAATGGGCTCATTTTAATGACCTGATTATCGCGGGTCATTTGGAGCTGTGAAATCAAGGGAGCTATTCAAAGCCACTTAACAATATCTAAATGTGACCCGGGCGACCCATTCAAGCAAGAATGTAGATTTTAAAAAAAAGAGACTTGTTTGTTTCATATCTTATTACCCACACCATTGATTCATGTAAACTCATCAGTGATGAAATACATTAAAGGAATAATCTGACATTTAGGTACTGTTATTCTCATTTTTTGCTGACAGTTACATCAGTGGACTGATACCACTCTTATATATCGTAAATATGTGGCTAGGGCGAGCAGTCTGTTAGCTTAGCTTAGCATAAAGACTGGAAGCGAGGAGGTAGCTAGCCAGGCTCTATCCAAAGAAAACAAATCTGCACAATTAACAGGTTATATATGAACTGTTTAATCTGTACAAAAAACACAATTCAACATTTTAAGGGGGGTTATGAACTGCACTGTTGGCTTCCAAAGACTCCAGGAAGTCACTGGTTCCAGACAAGAAATAGTTTAAACTGTACCCCCCCTGTAAAATGGCAAATTCACATTTTTACACTGAGGTTTTAGTAGCAATTAAACACAGATAACAGATGTTAATTTGTGAGCTTTAGAGGTGCCGGTCAGTAAACTTTGTCACTGTTGGACAGAGCCAGGCTAGCTGTTTCCTGTCTTTATGCTAATAAGCTAACTGGCTGTTGGCTCAGCAACATACTGTCTTTATCAAACTGAAATAAGAACAGACAGCAAACAAGGCTGTTCTGTACTCGGGGAAGCAAAGAAATTAACAATTTCAGCAGACGTAGTACTCAGACTGCTTATTACTTTATATCTACACGTGTGAACGAAGCACGAGGAGGAGTTCTGACACAGGCTTACTACGGGTCAGAACATAACGTAAAATCAAACTACAGAATAAAAACTTAAGAGCATCTGAAAGGTGATGCGATCTAGCGAGTGGAAGATCTAAACAGAAGGGTTGAGCAAGTGTTTACCTAATCAAAATCAGACATACTTTATTGATCCCCCGAGGGGAAATTGCCTGCGTTACAGCTGCTCCCATTCAAAAGTCTTAGAAAACATGCAGAAAAATAAAAACTATATACAAGCAAGAACGATAAAAATAGAATAAATAATAAGTAATAAATAATGCTACAGTTGAACAACTATCTGGTACAAATATTGTACTTTACTTTTATGTACTCCCAAGAAAAATGTGTCAGTATCTGTACTCGTGACTTCAGTTGTTTAGGAGAATGCTGCAACGCTGTTTTGCTGTGAAGCTCCAGGTTTGGTGGCCGACACCGCCATGCAGATGGAAAGTCTGAGTAGATAGTGACTGAAGTTCCACTTTTGGGTGAACTTATCCTTTAAAATAATAACTCTCAGTTAGTTCAGCCCTGCCAAATCCAAGTACGGACAAGGACAGAGACAATTTAGTTTTTGAACAGATACAGATGATGATGTACTTGCATAACCCTCACTGACGATCTTTGAACTGGAATAACAAGATTTGAATCAGCCAAAAAATCCTTCAGCTGGCTCCAAATAGCAGCCTCAAAGAAACACATTCAAATAAGGTTAACTGCCTGTACTATCCTCTAAAGAGCTTGGCTTCAAACCCAGAGCCTTGACCCAGAGAAGTAGCGTAATGAACACTCGGTGTCACCATATTATCTTGTCCACATCCACAGAGACAGCTGATCTCTCCGTGTCACTGCATAATTGAGGAGCTGTTGCTATCAAGGATGTGGCCCTGAGAGGGATGAGAAAGTGTCACCCTAGACCCCTGCAAGCGGACCTGCGGAACCGACTCGAGTGAGACCAGAACCGCAGGCAGCCTCCCCTCAGCCTCTGAAGCCAGCGGCCCATAACATACAGACGTGACTGATGCGTGCGCTCCCCTGTCATGTGACAGACCTCCACATTAAAGAGGAACCAGATCTTCTCCTCAAAATGAAGTGCGTGAGGGGTCAGGGGTCAATTCTCTCTTGTCTCAGACACTTCAGGAAATGGATTGAGATTCAGCTCATGGGTTGATAATGAGCCAAAATTGATTACTGATGGATCAATACATCTAATGAATAAAAGCCCATTACTAACCAATCCAAACTAATAGCACTTTAGCCGCCTCTTTGTTTCCGCTTTTTCTAGAAAACCTGCAAGCGATCTGACACACGCAGGGGGTGACGAATGCTGCTAAACCGAAGAGGACGACAGAGGAAATACAAAACAGGAACAAGACTATTAAACTGCACGAGAGTCTCACTCTCCAGGTCGGAGAACAAAATCTGTTTTCCTACTTGACACTAATGCTCGTCTCCTCCCTGTGGACACAACTCCGCTGACCCTCTTCTGTGCTCTGTGAGTATAGCAGGAAGCACATGATCACAAAGAGTGCCCAAACATGATTGCCTCCTCCTTCTCCTCGTGACGGACAGTAATTGGTGTTTGTTTGCTCTCTTTTTCTCCCCTCTCTTGTGTCGCGGGGTGGTAAAGAGTGCTATTACTGTCAGCTGATTAGTATGGCTCCTCTGCCTCTTCCAGCAGCTGTCAGGACCGCCTAATGAGAGGAAACTTGAGTAGAGACGAGAGGCCCGCGCGCACACACACACGTGAATTTAAACGTACGGAGTGAGCACGAGATGGACATAGACGCAGTCGTCTTTTGGTACAAAACCAACTTTGTTGCAGCAGTTTGAGGAAAATCTTTTTCTCTTTCAACATGACAACAACGTCTGCACAAAACCAGTCGGCGCGGCACGATATGAGGAACATCTGGTGCGATAACACTCCTCAGGATTGCAATAAAAATACGACTTACAATAAATAAACAAATACTGAAGTGACACTAATTAATCCGAGGGTAGCCGACGACGAGCTGGGGAATCATCTGATTGCAAACATGGCCCTCGTATCCAGAGCTCCGTCTGATCATGCTGGGTGTGAGATCACTTTTCAGGTCCTTTGCAATGTTTTTGATTACGTATATTCAGGTTGCAATATCGATGAAAATAGGATGAATCGGTCAACACTAAAGGCGACGCCTATAAAGAAAAGTTTTTCAGAGTTTGGTGTGGTGGAACTTGACTGGCCTGCACAGAGCCCTGACCTTCAACCCCATCCCAAACCTTTCTGGTTGAACAGGAACACCCACTGCAAGTGAGACCTTATTGGCAGATATCGGTGCCAGACCTCATTAATGATCTTTGTTAATGAATGGGATAAATAAAAAAACCTGCAGCCAGGTTTCTTGTGCAAAGCCTGGAGGCTGTTACTGTAGACGCAGACGAATGGTTCTTAGAATGAATTGTTAAGCAATCAGATATGAGAGTCCAAACTGAAAAAAAGCTCCAAAGAATTTCACTTTAGTTTGCCAACTTCGAAGTAAAAACGTGTGAGGAAAAGACAAAGTTATTGAGCAACTTATTACAGGGAAATCAGCCTGAATCTACACCTCTTTGTCCTGTTGTTTGTTCTTGAAATTGATCCTTTCTGCTGCATTTTTAGTGATACATTATTCCACAAAACACGAGTAAGACGTGACATTCTGAGTCGCCATTAAGGCATCAGATAAACAATAACCCAATGGCCTTCATTTACAATAGAGATAAAGATGATAGGCTGGAATGGTGAAATATAAAACTAGGAGAGTTAGAAAAACAAAAGAACAGGAAAAGTAATTCTGCTGCTGGTGGATGAGATCCATCACAGAAAACAATGCAATAATAAACGTGTGTGTAAATGTGTTAAAACTAGAATGTATTAATCACCATATCCAGTGATGTGCGCCCAGACCAGAACATGTCTCAGGATTTACTCTTTACCAACTAAAGAGACCTCTGGAGCTTCTTTATATTTTCACGTCATAAGAATTTTGATCTTAGTAAAGTAAAGTAGTAAAGAAGTAAAGGACTGGGAAACATATAAGGGACCAATGCCAATCGCTAATGGATCTTTGAGAACTGCTCTCCTAATACATCAAGCATTCAGGCCGACCCTTTGACAACTCCATCTTCCTCACATCTTAATGCACCCCAAAGTCCTCAGGGCACCCAGGAAAATTAACCATTTAATAGCAATAAATAACAGATTCTGACTCAAGGGGCCTTCAAATCAGCCTCTCTCTCTCTCTCTCTCTCACTCACACACACACACACACACACACACACACACACACACACACACACACACACACACACACACACACACACACAAAGACTAGTCTCACTAGCTGGATTAATTCCAAAGAGCCCAATCAAAAGCTTTATGACTCGGATAGCACGCCGTAACACCCATTTTTATTTTTTTCCACTCACGTCCACAGCAGCTTTATAGGAACTGACAGCTTTATAGAAACTAACACAGTCTACGGTTGACAAAAGTAAAGTCTAAGTACATTTACTCTGTACTTACAAATTTAAGGCACTCTGCTCAAGTATTCCCATTTCATGACCACAACATGTATCTAAAAACTATACTACTACACATTACCCATTAAAAGACTTAGACACTGATGGATTAGTAATAATAATCACATGATATAATATGTGCAAGTATAACACTTTATTTTACACAAGTCCTTTTACAATTTATACTTAAAACACATTTTTTATAATAATTAAGGCTAAAAAACGCTTGTTTGATACAGACGCCAGCAAAAATCACATCATTTTTTACATGTATTATATTAATTTCACTGAAAATTAAAGTCAGCATGGAACAGAAGGCGGAGCGTTATTTGCTTCCTCAAATTTACATGTTTCCTGCAAAAAAGTTTATAGTACTTCACGTACAGTAGTAGTTAGGTTGCGGCCCCGCAAATCACCCCGCTCCAGCTCCATGTTTGGTATAAAATCTGTGCTACTCGCTCATCGGTTAAAGTGGAGATTTATTGATGGTGACTGACATGATATTATTGCTTGAAATAGGTTAGTTCAAGAAGCATATGTGGAATTTGTTTTACCAGACATGACTGGATTTACATATAAAAATACAAAGACACTTTTTTTTTTTTTTTTTTTAAATAATGACATATATTGTTAAATAGGTGCACAACATGACGTGGATGTGATGTCATTTCTGCTCGACTTTAAACGCAAAGATTATCATTCCCACTAAAATCAGGTCCCATATCACAAAAGACAAATAGAGTTAAATCCCTGCTAATAAGTCTAATGAAGTGACATTATAAAGCCAGGGTTTTTCTTCACTATTACAATATCTGATCTGACCACTTCCTCCACTGCTAACCATTAAGGATTTGTAGTACAACTAAGATGATTGGGTTTCTCTTCGACTAAAAACCACACAGCACCGTTGTATCCCGGCATTTATCCTTTCTGTCAATAGCTTTCCCATTAATGACTTCTTTCCATGTTTCTCCCGTTTTCCCTCTTTGACGACGTACGCCGTTAGAGGCCCTTTGTATTAGTCAAAATGGAGCATTGATTATTTGTAAAAACATAAGTGCAAATCAAATCACCAGCGCACGGGGACAGATGAGAGCTGCCTACCTGCGCACACGCAGGGAAAGAGGGCAGTTATTGACCAATTGATTTGATGTGAAGGAGGGGCATTCTTTCTTCCCCGCAGTGGAAAGACCTCGACTGTACGGCTAGCAATCACTCCACCACCTCACCCCCAACTACAACTGCCTCTAACACCCAACTGTGTCCTCAATCTCCACTCCAACGGGCCCAGGTATGCAACTTTTCCGTCAGCACCGTTGTGTATTTGGCTTTCTATTTCACTTTAATAGGGGAGAAATTGGCAACATATTCTTTTACAGCCCCCTGGCACCATTAGAAAGCCTGCTGTCATTTGGATTATTTATGAAAAACTATTTCATGCTTACTTACATTTGCCGCTTATTTTCCCCCAGTGTGACCTGCAGCAGATTTAGTTCCATTTCCAAAGCCTTAAAGCCAATTCTTTATGTGTGCAGGTCAGCCTTCTCGATTGAGTCGAGATTGAAATACCCGTGTGTAGTGGGAAAGGTATGGCAAGAGGAAACCAATGATCTTTTATTGTGTAGAGGGCTATAGTCAAGAGGAAAGGAAAGGGGGGGATGCTGAATGAGGAGAGGCGACCGAGGGGTGACGGCGGGGGAAAGGGGGTGATTTTAAGGTGGATGCAGAATGGAAGACACCCGCGGAAATAAGAGGCAATGCAAAGGCAGCGGCGGCGGAGGTTGAGGAATGAATGGGCCACAAACATCCAGCAAAGACTACAAAGACCGGCCAAGAACTGAGTCAGCACAGTGGCTTAGAACGCAAGCACACAAACATAAAAGGAAACTGGTCTTAAATCTGCAAGATTTTTATATTTCGTCCAAAAACATGTCAAATGCCATCGCCTGCGAGGTGTTTTACAAGGACTACAATGATAAACTCCGCTGAGGGGTTTTGTTTGTGATTTTTTTTCTCCCCCCCTGTGTTTCTAGAATCTATACTCATATTCTTGTCTGTACAAGAAAATTGGCAATCTTTGTCTTTCAACATATCAGATAAATCAAAATAAACCTCCCCACTAAGGAGCGCGACAGACCAGGACAAAGCAGTCACACTCATGCATCTATACTCATAATCCCATACTGTATGAGATGGGGTCTTTCACTCCCCATTGCACACACACACACACACACACACACACACACACATAAACACACACTTTTGAACTGGGTTTGGCCTGGGCTTTATACAGTGACCCTAATAAACTGCGGCGTGGCCGGGCATGTTTGTCACTGTCACAGGTAAATGATGTAATTAATGACTGTGTAGCGGAGTGGATGGGAGCCGGGGTGTTAGCTTTTAAACACCTCTCCAGCTGACTGGGTTTGGGGAGGCCCAGCTGGACACAGCCAGCGGATCGATACGGGGTCAGGGGTCAGTCAACCCTCCCATTATGGCCGAGGTGGCTCCCATCATCGTCTGGCTAACGATGCCTGCAGGAGGGCCGGAGAGGGAGCAGCTCCGGGGCTCAAACTGAGGCTGGGGTGGATTCAGAGGCTGAAGCCTTAAACTAGTCTAAATATATAAATATATCTGTAGTATGGTTGGAGACTCTGCATATTCTGTAATTGAGAACTGTTTATCACCTCCTCGGGTTACCGATGGCTGACACAGTGCGACATATTTGTATTTTTACCCATTGATTTAATCACAAAGTTCACACGACTTGAGAACATTTTTGAAACAGATTTGGATTCAAATCAGGGGAAATAATCTCAACTGACTGGCAGATTATTTAACACATTATGAATATGTTACTTTAGAGGCAAAAAAACTGTTAAAATTAGGGATTTCTTGCTGTGTAATAAAAAATAAACGGAGCTATCGGCTGTCAAGATCATGATGATAGACCAAAGATGTGTGTGTTATATGTTTTATGAAATGCATTTTCTGATTGCCGTCATTAATCTAAAATAACCCAACTTTACAATAAAATAACCCAACAACCCAACTGTATCTGCAGTGAGGGCCTCTGGCTGATCTATAGGCACTGACTAGAAGAGGACAACAGCAGGGGAGCATGAGAAATGGTTCCTGGTCACAGTGGTTTAATCAATAACTGAGTCTATTTATAGACAGCTTTTTGTTTGGAAAAACAAAACTCATTATGTCACACATTTTGTGTGATAATGATGAATACTATCAGATCTTTTGACCTTCACTTCCCTGAATCACAACTTTAAATTACACTGAATTAAAAACATCTCACCCTCTTACCCAGAGTACTTCACTAGCTGTTGAACTATAGTATTTTTCGCCTAACGTGGTAGCAGTACACTTTCACCCCTTCTTGTGTTTCCAAGTGGTATTTTTGATGGTGCTGAAGTATTCACTGGAAAAAAGTTTGGACTGACATTACTTAGTTACTGTATACTGCTGTCGTTTATAAAGAAGTCCTCTGGGAAGATTTCTTCTGATTTAGTGTGTGTTATTTTATATGACTGCAGAGTTTTTCTGTAAATCAGACCAAAAACAATGTCATCATAGCAAACATTTTATCATCTTGGTAAACATTTATTGATATATCCTCAGTCATCCTGTACCTCCAAAATTATATGAGCTGTTTTTTTCCTCCTTTACGAAGACGCTTTGTTTTTATTCCTCTGACTTGATGGTGTAACTGTGTAATTTGTGGTTATTTTATTTACAGCGACAGAAATTAATATTTTAAAGAACTGCAGTGTGGCCTCAAAAGGGCCGAAGCCTCATTAATCTAAAACTTCCCTCACATTAGTGACCCTGTCCACTTCAGACCCCTCTTTACTCTGACTCAATAGCCATTCCAGCGGATCCATACAGAGATCAAAACTCACCAGCTAATTCTAACTGTGCCTCACATTTCTGGGCGTTTTTTTTTTTTTTTTTTTTACTCCTGTAGGTGCCCCAAGGAATACTGTGACCAGTTCTGTTCGTGATGTTGATACATTATTAATATAACAGCAGAGGAGCATGGGAAATCATTCCTGGCCAGATTGGGTGTGATCAATATCCTCAAAGGGCAGAACTCTAATCTAAAACTTCCTCCACATTAGCAGAACTGTCCAATTCGGACCCCTCTTTACTCAACAGCCACTTCAGCAGATCCATACAGAGATCAACACTCAACAGCTAATTTAGAGCGCGTTAGAGTTTTTTAATGTTGTGAGCTCCCAGAGGGATACTGGGACCAGTTTTGTTCATGATGTTGATACATTATTAATATTACAGCAGGGGGAGCAAATCGTTCCTGGCCAGATTGGGTTTGATCAATACCCTCAAAGGGCAGAAGCCTCATTAATCTAAAACTTCCTTCACATTAGCGGGACTGTCCAGTTCAGACCAGTCTTTACTCCAGCAGATCCATACGGACCTCAAAACTCAACAGCTAATTTAGAGTGTGCTGGAGTTTTAATGATGTCAACTCCCAAAGGAAAACAGTTTCGTTCATGATATTAATGTTGGTGCATTCTGATTATTATAGGGATCTTAATTTGTACAGAAAAAAAATGGTAAAACTTCCCTGTGAACATGATTCACCTATCAGGTAACAACATCACTGAGTTTCCTCAGTACTTTCTGAATGATCATTAAGGGGGGGGGAATGTTTTATTACACTAAAAGGTCTTTTATGTATCCATTTAAATTAGCGGGAATTATTTTTTAAAACTATGCTTCTCCTCTTTATCATTAATTAAAATGGAAATCATTGCATAAGTTAAATTCACCCAAAAAGGAAATTTTTATCGTTATCTACTCACCCCCATGCTGAAAAGTGGAAAGTCTGGTGAAGTTTCGTAGTCCACAAAACATTTCTGGAGCTTCACAGGAAAACAACATCACAGCATTCTCCTAACCAACTGATGTAGAAAACATGAAAAACAACCTAAGAAAAAACATTTAAAGGCTCAGAGCAGCTCATCCGGTGTAATCTAAGTCTCTAAAGGCCCCGAGATGGAACATGGATTTGAAAAATGTTATTAACAACCTTTCTAAAGTTAAAATCTTCACTGGAGCTGCAAAGCTCGACCAGGTGTCCAGGGTGTAAATAATGTCTTTTCAAATAAATTTATGATTCTGTTGTTTTTCTACATTTTAAAACAAGTCTCCATCTACTTCAGTTGTTCAGGAGAATTCTGCAACACCATTTTGCTCTGAAGAGTGAGTAGATACTGACTGAACTTTCAGTTTTTGGTGAATTTATCCTTTAAGTTTATTTGTATACTGAACACCTTTAAAAAAAAAGTCATTAAGACAAAATATAATCAAAAGTCAAGTCAATAAAAAGGCACGTAAATGGTTCTTTGAAAGAATAAAATAAAACAGAAGAAAAAAATGGCTAAAAATAAAATCAATTATTCAGGAATTTACTTGACATTGATCATATTTTAGGTGACCGTCCACAAAATTAAAAGAGATGAGTAAATAGACACAGAGGAGCTGAAACCATCAGTCAATTAATGGATTAGACGAGCAACACATTAATCATATTTTATGCATAAATGGAAAACATGAAGGATTTGCCGCTTGTCTCATGTAGTGCTTTAAAAAACAAAGAAGAAAATAAAACAGAGAATAAAAATAGGCATACATGGAATAAAACATTACAAGTTTAACTTAATATCTTTGGTTTTGGACTGTTGGTCGATTTTAAAATGTTACTTTGGGTTCTGAGATACTTTTTAGGACATTTTCACTATTTTCACCCAATTTTTTTTTAACCAAACAATTAACTGATAAACCAATTAATGAAAAAAAAAATGAGTACCAGACTAATCCCTACGTATAACCAATAGCTGTCGCCCTGATAAATAGATATTTGTTTTGTTTCAGTCAGAACTACAAAGAAGATGGCCAAGATTGGTGCTAAATGTGAGCAGAGACATGCTGAGAGTTTATTCTCTACCTGTGACCCACTGGTGTTTAAAGATGTGCCTGTGGACGCACTATATTATCTTCCTATGGACAGGCTAATCCATTACCAGCCTCCTTGCGGTGCGAGTGAAATACTCGTATTAGGGCAACTGTGCGTTCAGAGGCATCATTCAGGACAATGAGCTATAGCCAGAGAGTGACAAGCTAGAAAAATGTCCCCACTTTTCAGGCTGTACAAATGACGTTTGGCCACGATAACTCACAACTGGACACTTCATTTCAAGTCAGGAGCTAGCTGGCCAGTCAAAAGCTATTATACCATCTTCTTTATTTGTGGCCCATGGTTTTGGTAGTGGGACCATCAAATAAATACTGCTAAAATGCCACTTCAGTCAAAAATATTGGCCAATTCTTTCTCTGCCGTGACTGGGTCCGGATGGCAACCTGTTTCTGATGGTATAAACCTTTGAGAGTCAGGTGGTCGGGGCTGCCGGCATCCATCAGCTCCAGCAGCACCCTGACTTAGTGTTGGATATATATGCAAGTGAATAAGAGTGACCAATGCTGCTGATCCCTTGGAGCCATTCTCAAAGCATAATAGTCAAATGAATTGATTACCAATTTATCACTCGGGAATTGCTTGCTTAGAGGAATAATCACTCACCGATAAAGAAGAAATGGCTATGAATACATTTCAAGGATGACAATCTTTGAGGAGTAATAGTATAATCTGTCACTTGTGACAGTCTATTTGATTGTTCTCGATATTTCAGCCTGCTGGAATATTGGACAGAATCACGCCGGGTTGTCAGAGCCGGGCTGAGGTGTGTGTGAATTTGTCGAGTGGTGCTTTAATACGGTAATAAGGCAGTCAGAAGAACACTTAGACTTCCTAAGGTGACAGCAGCTTTATCGCGCATCGCCTCATAAAGTCCCATCATATCTGTTTGCCACTATCATCAAATGGCTGTTTAGCGTGCCGCTGTGTGTCCGTGAGTGTGGGTGTGTGAAAGAGGGAGAAGAAGCGAACGCTCTGTGTTTTTGTGTGCATGAGAGCACAAAAAGATCAGCATGAAGAGTGAGTTGATCCCAGCTGAGGGCAGAAAAATACAGTCAGGGCCACAAAAGATTTCGAGCTTTTTATAAGAAAAATAAGCCCATCCTCTCACGCTGAAGTGAAACATTTCTCTTTCTGCTCCTGTTCCCTCCCGAAGCCCAGGCAGCTGTGGTCAAACTTGGGTCAATAAAATGTCTGTCTGTCCATTGAGTTGCCACATCTATCAAAAGATGAAAGTTTGTCTTTAAAGGAGAGATAGAATTCAGTGGAGAGAGAGTGGGCCCTTTCTGCGAGGCATGCAGGAAATTAATCAAGGAAATGGGGTTTTTGGTGTGCCTATATCACATCTAATCTATCCTTTGTCCACACGGAGCCGGCTCCAAGCCTCACCAATCAAGAGCGACACGCTGGCTTTATGAAAAGCCACTTGTTCCCTGCATAATTGGGGGGTCTCATTGCTGAGTTAAATGGGAGGTGGAGGCAGAGGGAGGGGCAGTCTTGTTTGCCCATGTAAAGTGTGATCCAGATAATAGCATTCTCATCAAAGGCGGCAATTACATTCATTACAACGGCGCAAGGCGCGCCTGCAAGGAAATTAAGTGGTGAGAGGAAAGAAAAGCTTAATATATACCTCCTTTATCCTTTCCCCCACCTCTCAGTTCTTTTTCAAATGCTCCTCGTGGAGCGGGGGACCTCAAGAAAGAAACAGTCTCAGTAAGAGAAGAATAAATCTTGTCAAAGTCCCCCTTCACCTTTCTGCCTCCAAGAGGCTCCCGTCTACCGTTACTATGGCTGCACTTGTCTAGGATTAAAAAGCTTTTCCAGGAGGGTAATCTCTAATGCAGCTTTTACACAAGCCCAACAAATGACACCAAGTCTTTAAAAACTGCTTAAGACCTTCTCTAAATTAAATTCCAATTTCTTTCAGGGTAGGAGGAGCGAATCAATTGTCTTGTGTGGCGTTAAACCACAAACAGCCTGTAAATCAAGCGCTTAAGAGGAGAAGGGAACCTTTTCATTCAGGCCTTTTAAATGTGAATCAGAGCAAGTGGATAACACTGCAACCTTCTCAAAGACAGGTGTTGTCGCAGAGCCCATTCTACATGTGGCTGTGTGTATATTCAAACGCGCTCGTGTAATTTTGATTAGTCTTGTAAAGGTTTCGAGTTCAAGTCAGGCCTTTACAAAATGTTAAGTATATGAGTAATTGTATCAGAATAGAGGGACGTTTTGGATCAGTGTGTTTGATTTATGTTATATCAGATATTAGCAACATCCAACACAGTTTGAACTCAAGCACAGTGTAGGAAGTAATTTCTATGCAGGTTTCCATCAGCGTGGCCACAGCATCACTGGGTGTAAATGCCAGCCCTGGTAAGCCCTATTAGAGTATTACCTGCTCTCAGTCTCATTAATACATGCTCGCTGCCCTTTAAAGGAACAGCTTAATATATCGTGCAGTGGACATGTCATTAATGCAAAATTAAGTTTGACCAAGTATTCCCCCTTCAGTATTTTTAGGCTTAATAAATCCGTCCTTCAACCCAAAGGCCGCGTAACAGCGGGAAACGCTCGGTTGAAAACACAACACAAGATTATTGTTTTAACGATTTATATCAAACACACCTATTGAAACAAATGAGAGCGCAGAGAAGTGCGCACTTTGTCTTTTCGTGCCGACAAATCATTGTGGCTGTGTGTAAATTATTCAACAGGATCTGGCCCCGGTGGAAACCTGAGCATAATTAAATTGCAATAAAATAACATTAGTGTGGACAGGCTGTTAGAAGGTGATGTAATTGGCTGCTCCGGCGGTCATGGTTCAACTGATGAGGTCGACTGTCACGTCTTCCACTGGTCCTGTGTGTACATGCTGTCCCCTGGGACTGGCAGCTGACAGGACTCACTGGCTGACTGTACACTGAGCTTACATGGTCTGTACAGTGATAGCCACGCACTGTGCAATCTTGATGAGTCAAGCCTCTTCTGTAAGGTTAGGACTTATAAACAATGCTAGCCTACGTGTGTTAGCTTTGTATCTCTTGTGTCATGTGGAGTGCTTGTGTCTCAAAACGGTGTGTGGTTTGAAATGGGATTTCACCTCTGAGGCATGTGCGCCATCTAGTGTCCAGATGTTGAACTGTACTCACATGTGGAGCAGCAGGTGCACATGCGGGGCCAAATGTACCTGTCAAGAAATGTCAGAATATGTTCAAATCAGGCCTATAATTCAGAAAAGTGACACAAAAGTTCATCATACACAAGCACAGTTACTATACAGAATAAAGTGTAGAGAGCTTGATGCATTTTAAAAGAGTGTTACTCATGTTACAAGGTAAAGAACTCACTGGTAGCAGGTTTACATTACTGCTGTAACTCTAATGCTCTGACAGTTGCAGTTGTAATGTGGTAAAAGGATACAGCGGCCTCACTCGACGTGGTCGTTTATCATCTTCTCCTCAGTGGTTTTCCTACAACTTTGACACAAATGGGGCAACGCGATCTTCACCAAGCGCTTACTGGTAAATTATTGATTGTGATAAAACATGAATGAGACAATAGCTTTTGAAAGTAATGCAATTGTTGTGCCTCATTTGCCACTTGCTCATAATTGCACGCTGTACATCCCAAAGTGTGTCACGTCATGGATGAGAGTGGATATGCTATCAGTTAACTTCATTAGCTGGTGGCAACAGATGGGTGTCTCAAGTCCAAAAAAGCCACTGCACTTGGGTGACAAAGTGCATTGTTGGAGGTGTGTATGATGATCAGTTTCACTACTGACAACAATTATTACAATAATACAATTATTTATTTATTTTTAACAAATTACGAAACAATGACTGTTTAATCTAGAGGGGTTTTTTTTAAAAACAAAGATTCTTTCTAAAAAGAGATGGCAGGCAACCAGTTCCTTCAAGTATTGGGGTTACGTAAGCTGTGCACTAATCACACTTTAAAGGGGCACTATGTAGTTTTGAAGAAGAAATTCAAAATCACAATTTTAATATTATTAATATTAATTAATGTTTCGGAAATATTTATCTTTTCCACAACTGAATAAACAAGCTGTTCTCAGAGGGAAATAAGGTCCCAAGAACACTGTGTGAAGGTAGAAAGGTGTCAGGGTCCGCCACATATAAACAAAGTGAAACAGTATGAAATTGCGTTGTCCTTTAAGGCAAGTTTGTTTATTCAGTTTATTCAGTCAAGAAAACAAAGCTAGTTTGTTTATTTAAGATCTTACTCTTTTTCAAAACTACAAAGTGCACCTTTAAGTAACATTATTTGTTGTCTTATGTTAGCAAGTGCTGAAGATATAGTTCTACACTTTAACAAGCAGTTAAAACACTTTTTAATATCAAGGCTGCTAAAATCACCTCATCTGTCAGGTGATTTTTTTAGCTTTTTGGACAGTCTTTTTAGATGTTACCACTCCTTCACATGTTTAGTTTGAAAACAGGCATTTTAAATGAGAGACCTAACCCTCTCCTATGCCTAACGACATGTCAAAAACTGCGGTAAGCCTGTGTATTTGTGAATGATACATTATTTATGCTGAACTGTATCTTACCCATCCCTCTGTGAGCAAGTTCGTAGGTCATGACTGACGACTAGCAAAATGTTTAGTCGGCTAACTTCGGTCTTCAAGCACAGAAATATGGCAAGCGGCTCCTTTTCGATTCATATTGTACTTTACAAATGTTGAATAGTAAGGTTATACTTTTTTTCATACTATATGAGACACTGTGTTGCTTTGTATTTGGCCAAAGTTACCGCTTGAGTGGCGGGAACCTTTCTTCGCGGGGACATCGAGCTGGTGGCCGGACGGTTTTCACCGGTGCACACTCAGCGAACTTTCACCCCTCAACCGCTTTATTGTTTTGATTTAGCAGGTAGTCTTTTTGTGTGACTTATAGCAGGTGATTCGGCTGAAAGACATTTTTTAAACTATCACTGTTGTTGCGGGTTTACTCAAGCGCGTACAGACGATGTGAATAATGACCGTGTCAGACAGATACACAGCGTTTCTGTTGACAAAGATGCTTTCTCCGAGATAAGCTAACGTTAGCTGTCTGGCTAACGTAGCGTACGTAGCTTTGGTAACAACATGACGACGATGAGCGGTGTGTAGGAGCGACCGACCAGACATCGGATCGCGCCGATTTCCTGCTTGTCAATCACGGATTCCAGGATTATCCTGTCTTTGTGTCTGGATAGCCTCGATCCGGTTTATACAACCAAACAAACAAAACTGGTCACATTTAACCAACAACAACTTATATTCAAAGAGGTATGTGTGCACCTGTAAAAAAAAAAAAAATGAGCTAGCTAACGTAGATGACAGTGCTGCTTTGAGTTTTTATTTTATTTTGTTGGTTGCATGTGTATTTTTTATTACATTTAAGTGATGTGCTTAATACCCTGACCTCACGCTGATCCATCTTTGCTCCTCAGTAATTGTGCTCGGCTGGACATTTGCATCACTTTCTTTCAATGGGTGAAGAAAAACCAGACACGCTTGACTTTGTGAAGGATTTCCAAGAGTATCTGAGCCAGCAGACTCAACATGTGAATATGATATCAGGCTCCGTCAGCGGCGTCAAGGAGGCGGACGAGCTGCCTCCAGGTAACTAGCTGTGGCATCTATTGTCTACTATCCAACCTACAATGCATATTCAGCAGTGTTTTTAAAGTCGTCTGGCTTGTCTGCAGTTTGGACAAACAGCTGACAGATTCACCGATAAACATTGTCTGATATCTGATTTCAGGTACTTTACACAACTTGAATTTTACTGAATGTTATCATAGCTGCTCAAGTAATCGGACACGGTCATCCTTCTCCATATACTTGAATAAGTCTGTGATAAAAGCTGTGGTAGTCACTTCAATGCGAATGTAGTGTTTCACTGCATGTTATTTTGTAATCAACTGTAGAAATGCATGAAGAGTAGCTATAGTGTTTCCCTAAAGTATAATCAGTGTGTCATTCCAATTTTTTCGATGATTAAATGATAAGTTCTGCTGATGTTATTGTGTGCAGACTGCAGTCAGAATGGACTTGATCACCCATCAGTGGAAATGTCCCTGGAGGACAGCTCAGGGATCCTCGTCGATGGTTTTGAACGGACCTATGACGGGAAGCTCAAGTGCCGCTACTGCAACTACGCAACCAGAGGCACAGCGAGACTCATCGAGCACATCCGCATTCACACAGGTGAGTGTTAGTAGCTTATTTTCGGTGGGGATAACATTCCCAAAGTTTTGTTACTTAGCCTGTTTTCAACTTTTAAACAGGAGAGAAACCTCATCGCTGCCACCTGTGCCCATTTGCTTCGGCCTATGAGCGTCACCTGGAGGCCCACATGCGATCACACACCGGAGAGAAGCCTTACAAATGCGAGCTGTGCTCCTTCCGCTGCAGTGATCGCAGCAACTTGTCACACCATCGCCGTCGACGCCACAAACTCCTGCCGATGAAAGGTGCTCGCTCGCTTTCCCATAAGAAGATGCTGAGTGTTTTACAGAAGAAGGCCAGCTCATTAGGCTATGGCCGCCGACTCCTCATCAACTTCAGCCCCCCTTCAATGGTGGTGCACAAGGCTGATAATGTGAACGACTTCTCCCATGAGTTGCCCCACTTACGTCAGGAGACCTATGATAATCAGAGTCGAGCAGTCGAGGACGGGCACTCCACCAATCAAAATCACCATCACCATGACATGGTGATGGATAATCCCCTGAACCAGCTGTCCACCCTGGCGGGCCAGTTGGCCAGCCTCCCTTCAGAGTCTCAGGCGCAGAGTCAACCTCCCATGTCTCCAGGAGCAGAGTCTATCGTTGATGAGAAGCCCTTCCTCATCCAGCAGCCCCACCCTGCCACAGCTCCCGTGGCTGTCACAGCCAGCATGGCTCACGCCTCCTCCTCTTCCCCAATCACCCCAGAGCCCCGGGCACCGCCCCACAGCAATTGCAGTCCAGGAGGGGGACCCTGCAGCGAGCACAGTGGGCGCACCAGTACCCCTAGTATCTCCAACAGCCAACCCAGCACGCCGGCCCCAGGCCTGTCTGCCCCGCTCCAGGACCCCCATGTGCTGCATCACTGCCAACACTGTGACATCTACTTCCCCGACAACATCCTTTACACCATCCACATGGGCTGCCATGGCTACGAGAACCCATTCCAGTGCAACATCTGCGGCCACAAGTGCAAAAGCAAGTATGACTTTGCCTGCCACTTTGCCCGCGGACAGCACAAGTAATGGATGAACGAGGAAGTCTTTGAAAGATCTTTTAACGGACAGCTTTGTTTTATTGATTCCATAGTAATTTTATTTATTGGTCTTTTACTTGGCCTTGATGTAGCCTAGCCTTTAAAAGTTGTACTTATACAGGAAAATGTCAACATTCAGATGGTTTCATTTTGTATGGTGCCCATTCAAGTGTATTATAAAGGGATGATCAGTGTTTTCAGCAGGTTGAGAATTCATTTGTGGTGGTGGAGTTGCACTAAACTGCTGTCATAAATCAGAAAATGGCTGCCCTACTAGCCAGACTAATGACCCTTGTTTAGCGTAGTAGCTTACCAGCTGCCTTGGAGTTTCCCTTAAGAACATGAACTTAACTGATTGGCAAGCGTTTCAGATTTGTCTTTTAATGCAGTACCGTGACAGAAAAGGCTTTCAATGCACCTCTCTAAAGCAAATTTAGATAGGTGCCATTTTACACAAGTTGTATGGTGCCCTGTCAGACCAAGGTAAATTAAAATTACTGGTTACTGGAAGGACTTTGTCCAGCAATCTGAACGCAACCCATAAATAAATAAAGTTATAACACTCTGATGCTTGGGGCAGAGTACATATTATCAGATCATATGCATGGAGTTGTCAAATGTACTGTTTTTTTTTTATTGCCTGTGGAACCTGCCAAGAGAGTTAAGGCAGGAGGACCTACTAACACAGCAAATTGGCTCTCGCTCTCGAAATCATGCCCCTTTTTAAAAAAACAACAACATGCAAACGAAAAGAAGAAACTCTAAAGCGGTTTCCCAAATAAATTCTCAACACTCGTGAAGGTATATCTAAAGATTGCTCTGATGATAGGAGCAAACCTGTTGGCCTGGAGAGATCTTAAGCCTTGTTGAAATTATTTTAAGTGCTTGGTGCATTACTATTTCTTTGCAGTGCCTGACATAGTCACTTTCTTGTGTGTCTAAAACAGAGAGGACTGTTATTTTGCAGATTAATGGATGTTATTACAATAATTTACTGTAACAGATAGGCCCAAACCTAAAAAAAAATAAGTGGCCATTGTAGTTTTCTATGGTAGCAATTTTATTTCTCTCTGCCAAAATTCTGCTCCATGAATGCTGCTAAGAAACTTTGGGATCAAAACTATACGGATGGCATCCACACAGTAAAAACCTGACCAAACTTTGTATCAGTGGTTTTTGGTCAGCAGGTTGTTCAACTAGATTTTATAGGGAGTCGTGTTGTTTGGACACACAGTGCCCTTCTTTGACCAGCATCATGGTAATTTCACTCAGTTTGTTAAAAAGGGTTTTACATATCCTTTTTGATTACATAATGTCACATTCTGATGTTTTGATATTGTATGTAGTCCCTTTGATATCCAGTGTCTACATGTTTAGGACAGGATCACCAAGTCTCGTGTCTCATATGAACACTTTCTCAGAATTGCCACGTAGCACCGGGGATGCCACGTTTGAGCCTTTGTGATAACAAACACTGAGATTCCCCTTTTACCTTACGGATCCCAGTGCTTTTCTGAATATTTACTGAGTATTGTATTCTGAGTGGTTGGATAGATGTTCAGTGTCAAAAAAGCAAAATCATGTTGCAGTGAGACTGCTACTTTAGCAAGATTGTTGTTTGTCTTGGGTACTGTTGTCTGTTGCATAGCAACATGCGTGGGGAACATAGTTACTGTTTTTAGGACCACCTCCTTGTCACCATGCTTACCAGTAACAGGGGCATCCAGTAATGACTGCCTTGTGTTCTCGCAGTGTGTCGTAGGTTCATAGGTAACAGTGAATGTCGAAGCCTTTTGGCGATCACTCTCTCCCTCTGGGATGGCAAATCATTTTACTGTGACATGGATTAATCTAACTAATTTATAAGTAAAGTGTTTTCTAACTGAGCTGTGCTTTGTCTTTTGTTTTCCTCCACATCTTCTTTTCTATCACTAACAGTAATATTATTTTTATTATATTGGGATGTTAATATTTAATGTTCATGATGAAATACACAAATACAGATTGTCTTTTGATGATGATTTTTAATCAAGTAATGATGAAGAGAGAAGAAAAGTTGATTATAGTGTGACAGTGAACAGAATGGTAGTGATGATTGGTAAATATGATGCAGCTCATTGCTGTGTCAACTTAAGCCTTGTCCTGCTCCTCAGTCTCTTCTTCCAATTTCGCAGAGGCTAGAGAAGAGAAATTGTGAAATGTTTTTTATTCGAATATTTTCTTAAGATCATGAGAACACAGTTACTTTTCTTACTGACATCATCCTTCAGTTGATCCGCTATCGGTTTCAAAACTGGGCACAAATGGCTACAGACCTCTGAGTTGGATGGGACCCAGGACCAGAGTTTGGCTGTCGTGTTCTGTCCCCAGGTCTCTGGCCACACGACTTCTGCAGTTAGGCGGATTGTGGCAGCGGGAATTGCTGTCAGAGGCTATGCATATCAGGACCTTGCACTGGATGTACACCGACTCTGAAGCTCGCAGGAACTGGAAGGCCTTAAATGTGAAACGGGCATAGGGACGGAGGCCAGTGTAGTAGGGCCTGTAGGTGCTGTCCACGGGACATCTGGAGGTGAAACGAGAAACTGTTACTGGACAATACTGCTACTATCAATGTGTAAACTTAACAGAAGAGTAAGGACCAGTTAACCTTCCTTTTCCCGGTTGACAGCGTGTCCGGTGGTAGACAAAATTGTGTAGATTTTGAGAGGTTTATAGGAAACCAACGTAAACACTTCTTTATCCATTATATTGTGTAGATCAATATTTACTTAGTAATGATACGTTGAATCAGAAAACTTGTTTATTGCCAGTTTAAGTAAAAGTGCAAAATATCAAGTTTCAAAAGTAAAAGTACTCGTCTGGCAGCCTTGACTGACATTATGAAATTTACAGAATCAGATTGTTAATGATGCATCAATGCATATGTAGCATTTACTGGTGTAGCTGATCGAGGGACAGCTTTACATACAGTTGGGTAGTTTGATCCAAAGAGTAACCGATAAATCTGAGTCATCTGGTTACTGGGAGGATTCCACATCTATAATGCTTTTTTAGGACTCTCTGATCAGCAGGGTTCTTTTTTTGATTCGATAATGGATCATTTTGCATTTGTTATTTAAATGAAACCATCAGAGACATTTACAGGATAATTTCTCTGACGTGATGACAGAGACACACCAAAAACTTTTTTTTAATCTTCAGTGTATCGTGTGTGTGTAATGTAAAATTATAATGTTCTGATCCTACCAGACTGTTCTAATAATAATACCCTATTAGTCATTATATCCACATTACTGATGAATAATTATCCAAAACTCTTATTCTAGAAGTTTCAGCATTAATTACGCAAATCGACCTTTTCTTACATTTAAAACAGGAACAGGAGCTCAGTGCAGGTTAGTTACTTAAAGGTGCAATATGGAAGTATTGGGATCCTGTTGAATTTTAAAACAAATAGAGGGCAGCACATCACCAGAACAACTGCTGCTACGCAACTGTAGCTACCGTTAGCTAATTAGCTCAGTTAGCCATGCAGCTAGCAGGCCAGGCTAAGGGCGTACTGAGTGTCAGGGGTGTTCGCACCACTAGCACAGGAGCTTTGGACCTAGTAGGGCGGGTCTAGCTGATAAGCATGCTAACTTCAGTTGGTATCTCCGCAACACAAAACATCGACGTCATGATGTCCAAACTGTTATTTCTTTCTTCAGTTAAAATTCTGAGGTACGTGAGGTACGTTCTCATCTTACCCGTTACGGACCAGGTAGTACGATCTGCTCTGGAAGTCATGGGGTGATGGTGATGTCACACAGGTGTCAAGGGAGATGACCAGATTGCTCGCATACCGGCTCAGATCCACTTGGATATACAAGTTCTGGTTGAGCGTCACCTCGTATGGATATTCAGTCACCTGAGAGTATAAATTCAAAGTGTCAGCGTGTATTAACCAATGGAATTTTCTGCACAGTCCCCCCTTTTCCACACGAACGCACCTGGTAGTAGAAGCTGCTGGATGTGTAGAAATTCATGCTGGTATTGAATTTGCCTGAGCCTACAATGCTGCTGTTACCAAGATGTTCAGCAAGGTACATGATCTCGGACACTGAGTCCTGATCCATTTGACAGGCCACGTTCAGCTTCAAGTGAGCCTGGCGCGTGATCTCTCCACTGCTGTAGTTGCTGGCCCGGAGAGTGTTGGTGTACACAACTCTGCCATTGTCAATCTGTTCAAGGGAGAAGATAGTGGAAAATAGTCACACACAAGATTCCACTGACATGTAATTCCCCAATAATTTGAGGGAAGTGCTGTATATTGTTAATGTTTTCCAGCCGGTGATGGGTTTGCTACCTTTTTATCGTTGCCACAACCTTCGATCGGGAACCTGAAGATAACCTGATAACTGGAAACCTGGGGTCTGCAGTATGGGTCATTCAGGTAAAGCTCGTCGCCGTCGTAGCCGAGAGAGTTCAGGTAAGACCTCCGAACCACAATGTTCATGTTGTCTGAGGAACAGGTTACTTGACCTGCCAAAGGACCGTGTTCACAAGACATTTTCAACAGCTTGAACCACTTTAAAGATTTAACACCACAAGCGCCAAACTACTAGTGTTTAGTGTCCAAATAACTTTCTATCCGCTCTAAAGTCAGGTCTTCTCAAAATGAATTCACTAGTAGTTCAACACTTACTAACCACCAAAATGACATTTCAGTCATTTTCTACACACCCCCATACCGATGGAAAGTCAGGTGACGTTTCTTTGTTGACGAAACATTTCTGGAGCTTAACAGCAAAACAGCATTCTCCTAAAGAACTGAAGTGGATGGGGACTGAAATCTTCACTGCACACGTCTGAAGTGGGTGCACAAGCTCAACAATGCATTGAGGGCATCTGCAGCTGTGTTTTACTCCCCGACTTTCCATCAGCATGCGAGTGAGCAGATAATGACTGTATTTCCATTTTGTGTGAACTCTTCCTTTAGTGGCCTAGTAGTTGTAGAATATGGTCGGGGAGAATAAGGCATTAATAACTTTAAAATAGCTAATATGCATGCTAATAAGCAACTACCGGTTGATACGTGTTCCCTGATCTAAAGGATTATCTGAGGTTGACATTTGGTCTCTTGAGCGAAATGACATTTATTAAATGGATTGAAATTCAATTTGGTAGAGACACTCACATCCCTGTCACAGTGAATTAAAGTAACTTTAGTGATCCGCTTACTTACGATATATCAGATTTGTCAATGGGGCAAAATACCACCCTCAGATTTACATTGTATCAGGCTAAATTAAGATAGGGAGCATGGAAGACATTTAGTTTGACTGACCACCTGATGAAGGAGGGTGTGGGCATGCTAATGCTTCAAGTAGAAAGGAGATTGTTTTGCACTTGAGTAAAGCTGGAGGAATCAAGAGACAGATTGAAAAAGAAAAAAACAGGAGAGGCCACTTTTAGCCCCCCCAAAAATTAAATTCTGAATCCTAATTACCCACAATGCAACAAAAGGCATCTTTTTATTAGGCCATTCCTTTACAATCCCCATTGGACATTAGGGTTCATCACATTTAATAAAAAAAATCTAAACTACATGTCTTATACCTACTATTAAATATACAATAACTGTACCTGAGCTCGTTGGCAGGGAGCTTATGAACTCAGCTTTGAAACCTCGGGCGACCACGCCACCGTCAGTCCGGAAGACAACAGTCATGGAGTTGGAGGAAGAGTGGAAAGTAGTCACAGTGTTGTTGCACACCGTCCCCATAAGATACGATTCATCATAGACTTTAATGTAGTCACACCCGCAGCAGTTCTCCAATCTATTTTTTTAAGAAGACGATAAGAAATTATTGACTTACTGTACATGGTGCGTCTTTGAAGATTAATCAGTTGAGAGCCTAACCTTATTCTGTTGGTAGGATTTTATTATTTTTTTACTTTACATTATAAGTTTTAAGTTATGCTTTTCTAGAGATCTGTATGTCGTTTCAGTCATCATATCATTTCTCCATTTGTAGTTCACATAATAAAGCTGCTCATTTATACTAATGACCCCCAGAAAGCAGTCTGTTCTTTACTCACTGCAGGTAGGTGAATGCCAGGAAGATTCTTTGGTCGCTCGAAGTTGTAAGACGCCAGGTACAGTAGGCGTTGTCTGGGTAGAAGGAGGGGTGGTTCGGGCTGGTGAAGTTGCCAGAGCCAAACAGATGGCCTCCGCAGGGACTTGCTTAAAAGTGGACGAGATAACATGAGGGTCATTTCAGCGAAGTGTATTTGCAGCAGGATCATTTTGCACACTGAAGATCCTGCAAAAGTGAGGGTTGAGCTGGGTGAGGAGTAGGCAACCATGTGAGATAGGTTGTTGAGGGGTTTTCTACCTGTGACGGGCCATTCCGTGGTTGATGGGCAGTAATCTACATATCAGAGAGAGGGAGATAAAATGATTACAATCTTTTACACCTCTTTGTCTGAAACACATCCTGATTCAACGGACCAAAAGTCAATATGTGAACATCATATTAGGCGGAAAACATGACAGTTCATAAAACTGTACGGTCAGTTTTCTGTGAAATCTTTGGATAATAATTCAGTAAATTATCTTATGAGGAATGGTATCTAAGTAGTGTATTTCAGAGTGATGCAAGATGCTTTTCAGTTAAAATTATGACCATAGTTTTAAGGGACATGATACCTACAGTAGTAATCAGGACAACAGTTTCCATTGTATTGACAGGAGCTTGTGCAGGAGCAGCTTCCCAGGTTCCAGCCACAGTTGTAACGACATGAGGGCTGAGCTGAGAGACGCAGGAGAGTATAAAACATTTCAGTATTTGATATTTTAATGTTTTATTATTTCGCAAATGGGTTGTTGAGAGGTTTTCATACCTGTGACGGGGCTTTCAGTGCTGAAATCATCTTCATGACAGAGAAAAAAAAAGTGTTTACTGATATACTGTGTAACTAAACATTCAGATAAACCAGCAACTGTGACCAAAAAAAATAATTGCAGGAAACTTGAGCTGCAGAAAGTTTAGAAAAAACAATTCCCATCACTGAAATCCCTCTCTACACGGTTGTAATGAGACTTCTTAGACTTTATGGATGTCATTAAAATGAAGATACTGCATATTGTTTGGAATTCATAAACATCAGTAGTCACTGTGACGTACCCACAACTTCGTAGAAAGCCTGAAATCCTGAGGCGGTAACACTATAGTCACTCTTGAAACGCACGGTCAAGTAAGAACCGGTGGAGTGGAAAGTGGCCGTGTTGCTGCCACACAGCTTCCCCAGAAGCCTGCTACTGGTGCTGGAGCCATCGTAGACGGAAACGTCATCACAACCACAATTTCCACAACTCTCAATGCTGTGGAAGAAGAACAAATGTTTGAATTTAAAGTGAAATATATTTTTTTACAATAGCTGTTAGTGATCACAGATGGCCTTCAGTATACTCACTTGACAGAAGAGAACTGCAGCTGAATGACTGGTCGTCCTGGTCTGATGTACCAGATACATTCTGCATTATGTGGGTACGCAGATGGATAGTTTGGGCTGGAAAGACTTCCACTGTTGCCATACAGGTAACCTCCACATGATGTATAATCTTAGGATCATGAAAAGTACAAAAGAAATCACTCAACAATGTTGATGTTACAGTTTCATATTTTAGTATGAAAACTGAACTGAGAGACACGGGAGGACACAGTCTCAACCAAAGTATTTACAATTCTCTGTGAGGAGAAATGAATATGATGGAGCTACGGCCTCAGAAATGTTTGGTCATTAAGACAGTTAAATACCTGTGGTGAAGCTTGGGTCCGTAGTCGATGTCGGGCAGTAATCTGAAGCAAATAAACAAAAAGCCTGTAACCGGGCTGGATTCAGACTTGACAAGTCATAAAATTAAAACCATTTTAATGGTGGCGTGCTGAGGATACATTTGGTGAGACAGAATGACACTAAATCATAGTTTACTATGTTTCAGCCTCCTCATCTGTTGCCTCCAGAGTCAACCACAAGTGAAAGTTAAAGATACTACGTCTTCATAGTCCAACTAAAGTAAAAGTACTCAAAGGATTAAAAGGAAATGTACTCATTCCACAGAAAACTGGACAGTACATTGGATCATATTACATTATTGTGAACACTAAATACATCAGCACCATTTCACTGTTGTAGTAGGTCCAGATGGAGCTAGTCTTAATCAGTTTATTTACAGCTGTGTCATTTAGTCTGTTGGTTTCAAACCTAGGGGTCAGGGAGATGATTAATGGGGCAAGAAGAAGAAATTCTGCTGCGTAAACTTTTATTCATATTGTGGCCATCTTTGCCTTTTTGTGAATTACTGAATATCTAAAGCTCTTAGTTATTCTTTAACTCTTTGTATGAACGGATGTGTAAATCAAACTGTGTAAAAAGCCTGAACATCTTCCTTCAACACTAAATTCATATTAAGCGGAGAAGATGCCAGGTCATATCACTGTACGGGCAGTTTTCTGTTAAATCTTTGGATAATAATTCAGTAAATTGTCTTATGAGGTATGGTATCTAAGTAGTGTATTTCAGTGTGATGCAAGATGCTTTTCAGTTAAAATTGTGACCATAGTTGTAAGGAACATGATACCTACCGTAGAAATCAGGACAACAGCTGTTGCCATAGTATTGACAGGAGCTTGCGCAGGAGCAGCTTCCCAGGTTCCAGCCACAGTTGTAACGACATGAGGGTTGTTCTGAGAGACGCGGCAGAGTATAAAACATTTCAGTAATTGATATTTTAATGTTTTATTAGTTCACAAATAGGTTGTTGAGAGGTTTTCATACCTGTGACGGGCCATTCCGTGGTTGATGAGCACTGATCTACATGTCAGAGAGAGAAAGATAAAATGATTACAGTCTCTTACACCTCTTTGTCTTAGACACACCCTGAGTCAACTGACTGAAAGTGAATATATGAAAAAAAATTCACCTGTCTTTGATAGGAAGCCTCTCACTTTAAATATATGTTGATCAAAATTACAGAATTCTGCTGTTAAACACACCAACAGCTGGCTGTCACAGATGCAGTGTCTCTGGGCTCATTTGATGAAGCGAACAGGTGAAGCCGGCCTGCTTGCTTCACTTCATGAGCCCAGAGACACTCATAGATTAAAGAGTGAACATGATACCTACCGTAGTAATCAGGACAACAGTTTCCATTGTATTGACAGGAGCTTGTGCAGGAGCAGCTTCCCAGGTTCCAGCCACAGTTGTAACGACATGAGGGCTGAGCTGAGAGACGCAGGAGAGTATAAAACATTTCAGTAATTGATATTTTAATGTTTTATTAGTTCACAAATAGGTTGTTGAGAGGTTTTCATACCTGTGACGGGCCATTCCGTGGTTGATGAGCACTGATCTAAATGTCAGAGGGAGGAAGATAAAATGATTACAGTCTCTTACACCTCTTTGTCTTAGACACACCCTGATTCAACTGACTAAAAGTGGCTTTGATAGGAAGCCTCTCACTTTAAATATATGTTGGTCAAATTTACAGAATTATGGCTAATGTGGTACTTTCTAGAGACAGACAGGCTAAATAAGGACACAGAACAGGCACTCAGCCACAGTCGCACGTTGTATGAAAAATTTATATCTGACAAGAAACTAGTAGCTTTAGCTACCAAATGAATTAAATGAAAACGCTGAAAACAGTTTCAAACATAATGATGCACCTGCTGTTTATACAGCAACTGTGAACAAAAAAATATGAACATATATCCGTGTTAGCGCTGAGTAATTTGACAGACTGACTCGCTCAGGAAGAGAGGGATGGATGCAGAACCTGTTCATACTGTTGATTTGTTAGACGTGGTACTTACAGTAGTAGTCATGGCAACAGTTGCCATAGTATTCACAGGAGCTTGAGCAGGAGCAGCTTCCCATGTGACTGCCACAGTTGTAACGACATGAGGGTTGTTCTGAGAGACACGGGAGGACACAGTCTCAACCAAAGTATTTACAATTCTCTGTGAGGAGAAATGAATATGATGGAGCTACGGCCTCAGAAATGTTTGGTCATTAAGACAGTTAAATACCTGTTGTGAAGCTTGGGTCCGTAGTCGATATCGAGCACTCATCTGAAGCAAATAAGCAAAAAGTCTGTAACTGGGCTGGATTCAGACTTGACAAGTCATGAAATTAAAACTATTTTAATGCCGGCGTGCTGAGGATACATTTGGTGAGACAGAACGACACTAAATCATAGTTTACTATGTGTCACCCTCCTCATCTGTTGCCTCCAGAGTCAACCACAAGTGAAAGTTCAAGATACTACGTCTTCATAGTCCAACTAAAGTAAAAGTACTCAAAGTATTAAAAGGAAATGTACTCATTCCACAGAAAACTGGACAGTACATTGGAGCATATTACATTATTGTTAACACTAAATACATCAGCACCATTTCACTGTTAAAGTAGGTCCAGACGGAGCTAGTCTTAACCAGTTGCCATCTTCAACGATTCACTGTATTTCATAAACTCAGCATATGTTGTTGTATGAAAAATATATATCTAAAAAGAAACTAGTAGCTTTAGCTGCCAATTGAATTAAATGGGGGGTAAAAAATGCAATATTTTCCTCACAAATGTAGTCGAGTTAAAGCACAAAGAATTATAGATTGCAAATACCGATGTCAAGTACTTCAAAACTCACTTGAATTAATGTTCTTAGTTACTCTCCATCACTGCTTACCGGTATAGTCTGGACAACAGTTTCAAAGAGAGGGATGGATGCAGAACCTGTTCATACTGTTGATTTGTTAGACTTTGCACTTACAGTAGTAGTCATCGCAACAGTTGCCATAGAATTGACAGGAGCTTGAGCAGGAGCAGCTTCCCATGTGACTGCCACAGTTGTAACGACATGAGGGTTGTTCTGAGAGACACGGGAGGACACAGTCTCAACCAAAGTATTTACAATTCTCTGTGAGGAGAAATGAATATGATGGAGCTACGGCCTCAGAAATGTTTGGTCATTAAGACAGTTAAATACCTGTTGTGAAGCTTGGGTCCGTAGTCGATATCGAGCACTCATCTGAAGCAAATAAGCAAAAAGCCTGTAACCGGGCTGGATTCAGACTTGACAAGTCATGAAATTAAAACTATTTTAATGCCGGCGTGCTGAGGATACATTTGGTGAGACAGAACGTCATAGTTTACTATGTTTCAGCCTCCTCATCTGTTGCCTCCAGAGTCAACCACAAGTGAAAGTTAAAGATACTACGTCTTCATAGTCCAACTAAAGGAAAAGTACTCAAAGTATTAAAAGGAAATGTACTCATTCCACAGAAAACTGGACAGTACATTGGAGCATATTACATTATTGTTAACACTAAATACATCAGCACCATTTCACTGTTATAGTAGGTCCAGACGGAGTTAGTCTTAACCAGTTGCCATCTTCAACGATTCACTGTATTTCATAAACTCAGCATATGTTGTTGTATGAAAAATATATATCTGAAAAGAAACTAGTAGCTTTAGCTGCCAATTGAATTAAATGGGGGGTAAAAAATGCAATATTTTCCTCACAAATGTAGTCGAGTTAAAGCACAAAGAATTATAGATTGCAAATAACCGATGTCAAGTACCTCAAAACTCACTTGAGTTAATGTTCTTAGTTACTCTCCATCACTGCTTACCGGTATAGTCTGGACAACAGTTTCAAAGAGAGGGATGGATGCAGAACCTGTTCATACTGTTGATTTGTTAGACTTTGCACTTACAGTAGTAGTCATCGCAACAGTTGCCATAGAATTGACAGGAGCTTGAGCAGGAGCAGCTTCCCATGTGACTGCCACAGTTGTAACGACATGAGGGTTGTTCTGAGAGACACGGGAGGACACCAGTCTCAACCAAAGTATTTACAAATCTCTGTGAGGAGAAATGAATATGATGGAGCTACGGCCTCATAAATGTTTGGTCATTAAGACAGCTAAATACCTGTGGTGAAGCTTGGTATAGTCCACCGTTGATCACCTGATGGATTATGAGAAAAACAAACAATGCAAAATGTCAGATTATTGGCCACTTAAAGACCAGTGAGAGCACGGGAAACCACAGACAAAAACCCTATCATGAAGACTATAAAAACACAAAGACGATATTTCCAACTACTGCTCAATCTAATGTCGCTCAAACACAAAAGCACGAGAGTAGCAGACAGTACCTTGCACTCCATATGAGACGATCACGCTGCAAAGAACCACAAGAGTCCACATGATGAATTCGTTCACCTTGCAACATGCTTGAGATGCTGAACATGGCAGCTTATATAGCCAGCAGCCAAATGAGACACTGTGATGTAGCAGCCATAAAGTTTCTGATGCCCCGATCATTGCGCGTGAGAAACACACACTTGGTTGACTGTCATAAAGCATACGCAAAGATTGTCCATCTGCAGCTTCAGGATGTGTTTTAAGGTGTTTGCTTAAGACATCCGAGCAGAACTTCATGAGGGCTTTTTGAAACGTGAACTTGTGCAGATAACAAAATCCACTATAATGTGTCGCTGAAGGAATCCTGCTGCATCAGTTTCACCTTTTAACAGTAGAAGAGAATGAGCATTAAACAGTTGTAGACTTTTATTTTCAAACTAATAGAAAAACTATAATCCCCCCCGAAAGGTTTTTCACACACAGTGAATGAGCATTAGTCATTTGGTGCACAGCTGTCACAGTAAGTGAGAGAGACGAGTACAACAAAAGTCAAGAATCTTACTATAAAACTATGATATAAGTGATCTGCAATCCAAATTTACTGTCATCTTTTCTTAAACTGCCATGTAGGATTGTAAATTTCATCGTGCAAGCCTGAGATGTGCTGCCAGATTCTGCCGAAATCTGAGCATTGTCAAAACATTTTATCAACGTTAACTTGTTTTGTCAAGTTGGAATATTGGACAATATATTAATGGAGGTATGGTTGAACAAAGTCCAAATACTTCACTACTGTGGACCTAGACTGACGTCAAAGATGGAAAAAAGACAGAGAGGGAGACTGGTGTGGGGAGAAAAGGTTTGTCAGTGTCTCGTATCTGCAGCCCTCTGCCTGGATTTTCTTATTTTCTCAGCTTGTCACAATGTCGGACGTTATTGCCATCCTGGGGAATGAGACTCAACAATAAACTATCTTTGTGCTCGGACAAATGCTACTGATTCTACCTTTAAATTTAACAGTCAATATTATATCAATTATATAATATAATATCAATTATATCAATATGACGTGAAGTTCAATTAGCTTTGCACAGAAATGGCCGGTAGAAATGCTCTTCAGAGGGAGACTTGATACTTATATACTTTGAGTGCATTTCAGAGCTGTACTTTATTAATTTTACTTGATTAAAGAAGTTGAATCAGCACTTTTACTTCTTTTAGACAACCATCTGTACTTCTGCTTGAGAAAAGAATGTGTGTAGCTTTGCCCCCTGCGTATATTGTCAGTGATATTCCAGTTTTATCCTACAGATATCTCTCCATAAGTCCTTTGGTTTTTAGTTTATGAGAAGCCAGAAAAGACACGTGGAGGTTGTTGTCACAGTTATATGAGGTGGTTTTCATTTTTGCTACATTGACTCCTAACTTTCCTTTATCAATTATTGCTCCCGTAACAGTGTTTATAGACGATAAGTCCGGGGCTGTAAAACACTAACAGTGACGTGACGTGATGCTTCTGTTTCTGGTGAGAAAGTCTTGTGTACCTGCCCTGTTGGATCAGGTGTGCATAAAGGATTTTCCTCATTATGTTCAAGGATGTCACCCCCTGAAAATAAATACAAACTACACTCCTTTATAAACTTTATGCCCGCCAATGAAGACCATTTGAAAGGTGTCTGCTCCTTTCCCAGGACACGTTGCTCCTTTAAGTCCAGTCATAACATCCTTTAATAGTTTGATAGTGACAAGAAATAAATACACTCTATAATAAGGATACAAACCATATACTAAAGTAAAGATTAACTCATGGATTATCAATGATGAATGCAGGATGTATCATGAATTCCCTGATGCTGACCATCAACAAATGATCAAGTTATTAAGACGTCCACAAAACATTTCTGGTGCTTCCTAAACAACTCAAGTAGATGGAGACTTGTTTTTAACACGTGAAAAAAATAAGCTTAAAATACTTTCAAGTCTCCAGGAAAGCCCTGAGATCCCAAATTGATTTTTTAAAAAGATGTGATTTACACCCTTTAAGATGAAATCTTCACTGTAGCTGTGTTGATAGAAGCGTACAAGTTGGTGCATGAGCTCGACCGCGCATCGAGGTTGTAAATAGGGTGTCTTTTTACATCAATTTGGGATCTTGGGGCTTTCAGAGCCTTTTATTTCTTCACTTTATCTACATCAGTTGTTTAGGAGAATGCTACGAAACTTCATACTAATTTCCAGCGTTACGGGGGGTAAGCAGATCATGACTGAAGTTTCATTCTTGGGTGAACTTTCCTTTAACTGATATGTGACGAGCTGGATTGTAGCTACATAAAACATTACTTCAGACCTGTGTTTTTGCTCAGCCTCTCTGAAAGCAGAATAGTACCTGTTCTCATAGAAATACCAAGCTTCCTTTTTATCAAACATTTAGGCTACATATTAAACATCAGTTACTTTTATGTAACTGAAATCCAGCTAATTAATTTATTTTCCCTTAAAAGATGATCTATCAGGAGAAAACTCATCACATGAAGTCAATGTAACTTAATCATGAGCAACAGAAATGTATGATATATCCTGAATTAATAACTGCATTAAATCATCATTATTAATGCATTAGTTAATCATTACTTAAGTATATGATTTGTACCCTTATTATAAAGTGTCACCTAAAGGATGAGCGATAATAAGAGAAACTATTTTTGGTTTATTTTATACATTTGCATTTATCAGACATGTTATTACCCCCATTTCCGCCGGGATTACACAAAAACTACTAAACAGATTTCCATGAAACTTGGATGGACGATGGGTCTCGACCCAGAAGAGACCCCATTAAGTTCCTGTGTGGCTCCAGATAAAGAGACAGATCCAGGAATTTATGTCTGACCTTCTTTAACATTGTAAAATAGGATGTTTCGTGACATTTTCCTTACTTTCTCAGGGAATAATGCACGGATCTTGACGCAAAAAATCAGCCGTATTTAGGTGGCTGAGTGAGTAAAATTTGATGTAAAAAAAATCAGATATGATTATTTGATATTAGATTAGGCTTGACTGATTTAAAGGGGACTGGTGGGCTCTACTGAGTGCCATTCTAGTTAGTCCTTGCTTTAAGGAACTCAGAGGGTCAGAGGGATGTCTGAATGATCATGATAACAGGTAACAAGGTTTAATGAGCATTACTGTAAATGTATATTAAACTGTACATTTTCACAGATGACATGGAATTGATTGATATGGATTATATCAGAAAGAGAGAGCAAAAGAAGACATGATGACACAAGTGCATCCTGTAGGAACAATAGCTGAAGAATGTATTATACATCTTATGTTGATTTAAGTCATTCAGGTTTGAAACATGTTTACTAGGTATTTGTTTGACTTCTGTGTTGAGCAAAATGTTTAAAGAACATGCGTAATTAATCACTACATTTCAGTGAGTCACTTCCAAACACATACAAGCCCGGCTGTGCTCTTCATTCACCCCCCTCCATGATGCAGCTTGCATCATCCTCCTCCTAAAGTCAACATGTAGAGGGACATTGGGAGGTCTCTTTCTTCTCTGTGTCAGACCTATTTATCTATGGCCGTAGCACGTCAGTACAAAGCGGGCTGTGAGTCATGGTAGCAGAGCCCCTGACTCAATGCTGCTTTGTTAATCAGTAACCAGAGTGGGTGCACCACGGCTGGCCGGCTGGGTTAAATTAAGGGAGCTGAGGAGTCAGGACCTCAGTCAGCCCTTCACTCAGCAGCAGCAGACACACACGGTAAGAGCAAACTTTGACTTTATCTCAAGTGATTGTCTTTGGAGTGAATGTACAATCCTGTCAGAAGTGAGGGGGAATGTTTGAGCTTAGAGTCCCAGAACTGATCGAACTTATCCGTCATATTATTAAAAACCAAAAAATGATGTTTTAAATGTCTACAAGTGGTGTGCAAGAAAGAACCCCTGTCAAACTGTCTTGTTGACCTACTTTTTAGTTTGATTTAAGGGTTAACTATTTCATCAAAACAAAAAGTACAAATGTTTGGGATGGATCAGACCAAATCAAAACATTTTGTCAGAGGTCTGCATCTCAACAGAAAGCATCGGTTATCATGAATCAATCATGATTTTTGGCCTCTGTCATAGAGTCATCTGGTACACGCGTGGGCTGGTTGCGTAGAAGAACATTTGAGAGGAAGGGACCAAGGCCATGTCCTGTGGTACGTGTCCAAACAGAGGAAAAACCAGTGTTTGCTCACCTCTTCCAAGAGTCCATCAGTCCACATTTCTGCACGTTCAACTTAGAGGATAAAGTCCTACGTTTGCATAAGAGCACTCACCCAGAAATCTAGGTTAATGACAATAACTTGTAATTAATCAAGCAAAATATTAACTCTTACTTTTATTATCAACTCAATGCGTGTGTAAAAGTTACTCATTCGTTTTAGACATGCATTTATTTGTGCAGGTATTAAGACATAAGTACGACCAAACAGTGAGTGAACGCTTTTGTCTTCTTGTATTTTGACAATTTGGGCATGTAAAATTGCTTGACCGCCTGAGCACACGACCAGAAAGCTGCTTTTAACAATATCCATCTTATTTTAGTCCGTGAACACAAATAAATTCACACGCAGACGCACATAGATGTGTCTTCATTATCTATGCGACCCCTGTTGCAGAGGGTAATGCCTGCTCTCATTCACTGGCCAGCAGGAGAGAGGTAACACAAAGAGCAATCAATCCATCACTGACATGCCGCTCTATGTCCAAAGATGGTTCCTGGTTCCTGCCAGGATTGGCTGGCAGGAACCAGATCCAGCCAGATTTCTGTCAAAAGCCACACTAATACTAACGTCCCATTCACAACCCGATACTCAGACTCAAGAGCCTGTTGATCACTTGGTATACTCATCATGAACTATAATCTGTCTCTCTCCCCAGAAGGAATCATTTTAAAGTGACTATCAACAAAAGGTAAAATGCGGATCCTGCAGTCGCCTCTTCTTGCCCTCCTGCTCTGCTGCTACCTCTCAGCAAGCCAAGCCAACCGCGTCTACGTTCACCCCTTCCATCTCTTTGCCAGTGAGAATGTCAGCTGTGAGACCCTGCAGGCCCAGACGTCCAAGCCTCTTGAGACACTTCCTGTGGCCCCCCTTGATATTGAAGTCCTGACACCAGACAGCAGGGACCCGTCGAAGCTGGACGCACAGAAGCAGAATGTCACAGAGAGGACGGCTGTTCTGGCAGAGCTGTTGAACTCTCTGGGCCTCAGGAAGTACCAGGCGCTCAGCAGCAAGCAGCAAAGCAGCAACACCCTCCTGTCCCCAGTCAACACCTACGGATCCCTCTTCACCTTCTACCTGGGAGCCTCCAAGAAGACAGCAAGCTTGTTCCAGGTCTTTGATTTTCAGTGTTGACTTGTGCTTTGTGAGGGGATGATTGATATGGTCCCATGTGATCATCAGGTCTTGTACTAATGAATTCCTTTGCTTTCAGCAACTACTGGGCCTGAGCAGTGGCACCGACCGAGAGGACTGTGTGTCCTTAGTGGATGGACACAAGGTTCTCAAGACCCTGCAGAGCATTAACTCTCTGGTGGACGACGGACCGAAAGATGAAATCACTACCCAGGTGTGGACCTTCACTCGTCAGGGTGCTCAGCTATCAGAGGACTTTATTCAAGGCACGCAGGATTTCTCAGACACATCATTCGTCCGCGGCGTGGACTTCTCCAGACCTCAGGAGGCCGAGCAGCTGGTGAACAGCTTCGTGGAGAAGACGTCAGAAGGGAAGGTGAAGAGCGTCTTCAAGGATCTGAACTCCAGCAGCGACCTTCTGTTTCTTACCTCCTTTAACTTCCAAGGTTTGTCTCTTCCTCTTGTTTGATTAGAACCTGGCCAATAAGGACACTTTCCACATTTTAAGACCACTACTCCACCATGTGTGTCGCACCAAAGATTGTATCTAGAGTGGGCAACATTTTGCAGATCTGTGTTGTACTCAACAACAATGTCTCTTTCAAGAAATCATGACCCAGTTACTCAAGACGATCCACAGTTTCATGGAGGAACTGCCTACAGCTGATACCGCCAAATTTTGGGCAAATGAAAAACCGGACCACATTATAATCACAGCAAGATATTATTTACGTTCTCAGGACTTTTACCACACAGTAAAACCGCGCTAGTTGACCCAGATGTTGATATACCAAACTAAAATCCTACAGTTTAGAGTCGTGTCAACTGCTGCACCACCTTGCAGTGCCTGATAGTGTTCTTTACTTCTGTCTCTTTAGGTAGCTGGAGGACAGCCTTCCAGCCAGAGGAGACCTCCGCGCAAGAATTTCATGTGGACGAAACAACCACAGTGATGGCGCCACTGATGACCCACACGGGTCGGTACCACTACCTGAATGATAAGGTAAATATGTTTTTTTTTATGCCTAACGTTAGCTCATTTGTGTATTTCTCTTCAACACATATTTGCAGCTGTCGTCCATGAAATGTACTTTGGTGACGAGCAGGAAGTTTGAGTTTGCTCACATCATGATGTCATATCTTTTTCTCACCATGAAGGTACGGCGGTGCACAGTTGTGAAGCTGTCTCTGAGCAAACGCTCCTACATGTTGCTGGTCCTGCCTCATGAAGGGGCTAACCTCCATGACATAGAGTCTAAGCTGAGCACTGTTGTCATGTCTGACTGGCACCAGAACCTCCAGGAAGGGTGAGCACTGAGCTTTTTAAAAACCCTAAATCCAGACCGTAAATCCCTAACCCAATATCAAGTTGACTAGAAATCTGAAGCATGTTTTGCCTGTTATCATCATGTTGTGAGCACATTGTACTTCCATTTCTAATTCTCTAACCGTCATTTAACCTGTTGCTCAGTTATAGATTTAAATTGTAAGTCTTATTTTGTGTAATTACAAATGATGTAGTTGTTAGAATTGCAGTTTAAATGATCATTCATAAGCAAACGACGTCCTCAAATGTCTTGTTTAGTCTGTATCCCAAAGATATTCAGTTTACTGTCAGAGTAAAGACATTTAAGAAACTGGTATCAAATAATTTTGACTTTTTTCTCAAGAAATTAATTTAAAAAGTGTATTAATCAATTCATCAATCATCGAAATAGATGGCAATTAATTTAGTAGTCGACAGCTAATTATTTAGTCGATTAATTGTTGCAGCCTGGTGCCCCAAGGTTCAAAAAAGGCCCCTATGGTTGATAAAACATGATGACGTGTCCTTCCAGCTGACAGAATTTTTTGCCCTCTCAGTGCCCTTTTTTGCGCACTGGTGCCCTTTCAGTTTTTGTCGCCCCTGCCCTTCAAACAAATTGAGTCCACCACTGATCTCTACCTACATTCATCATAATAACCTGTCGACAAGTTACAAATATCTATAATTTCATAGATCACTCCTATAGATTTTGGATCTTCATCACTTTTTAAATGTTTTTCCAGGACTGCAGAAACACAACTGGTTACACAATATATGTTGTGTCACTGTAGAGCAAATGAGGCTGTAGATTTTAATGGAATCACTTCAAATACTTTTCATCTTAGTATTGAATACCTGTCTCCCCCTCTGTCCATCCGCCCAGTCTCTTGGAGCTGTCCCTCCCGAAGTTCTCCATGTCTTCCGTGACTGACATGCGTGAACTGCTGACCGACATGGATTCAGAAGTTGGGGCGAAACTGCTTGGCTCCGAGGCGGAGTTCAGCCAACTCAGCAGCACCCAACCCTTCGCTATAGATAAGGTGAAGTAGATGAGTGTTTCAAATTAAACCCTCACTGTGTATGTGTCCATCATTAACACATCTCTTCGTCTGATCTCAAGGCGGTCAACAAGGTGATGTTTGAGATGTCGGAGGATGGAGCAGAACCTCAGGACAAGATCCAGGAGGCAGGCATCCCTCTGAAACTCTCCATCAACCGGCCGTTCTTCTTTTCTGTCATAGAGGGATATTCGAACGCCATCCTCATGCTGGGAAAGATCACCAACCCTACACTCTGAAGCTATACAGTGCCCTAACAACCAACAAAAACCTCTGACGTGAAAAACAGCCAACATACCAGACCCATTTCTTTACAGTGTTCTTCATCGCCTACAGCTCCTGCAGGTGCTGAAATCAATCATTCGACAGATGCCTCATTCAGATCCTACCCTTGTTTTTCAGCTGAAATAACGGCCACATGCAGTATTTGAGGAATGAAGCACAACCTCATTCACAGAGGATCTATCGATATTACGCAGTGTTGCAGAAACAGTATTTATGAAAAACCTGTTACTTTAAGCTGAGTTGTTTTCAAGCAGCCTCTTAAAAATCCTAATTTGTTTTTGTTTTTTTCCTGTAAAATTTATTATAGCAGAGTTCTGTACAGGATTTTTCAGTAGAGTAGATACAGTAACCACGATTCTCTACGATCAATGACTGATGATGTTGTATATTGTAACTAAGAGTTTATTTTTGTTTTGTTGCGATTTGTGATTTCTGTAATAAAACATTTGTAACCCAACACACTTGAAATGTCTTTTTTAAAAGGGACATGAGGCAGGATCAAGAAATAAGACTCTATAGTGACACGACGGCCATTAGAGTAACTGCAGCCATCAGCCAAGCCGGTGTCGTGCCAAAAAGTGATCGTCTGCCAGAATCTGATTACAGGCCGCGGGAGCGAGCACAGCAGCCCGTTGAGCACCCCGTTGAGCGGTAGCGCAAAAACGTCTGCTTTTCTCTAGATTAACCGGTCATAATATGCTGATACACACAACTGCATTACAATGTAATCATAGCAAAGGCATGTGTCTTCGAAAGTTTAACATTTGTTGTTACATAGGCTAATTATTACAACTGTGGTGAGGTGTAGTTTGTAGCGAAATCAGACATGGCAATTACGTGATATACGTGTCTGTGCTTCGTATGTCTGATGACTTTGTTTAGCCCTGTCTTCGGAAATTAGACTATAATGAATATGATTTATTGGTGGGTTTTCAATGAAGATATGATAACTTTTGCAATGATCCTCGTGACTCTGCATTTTATCTGATCTGGGCACTATACATAGCATTTGCTTCCCATGTCTGAATGTGTTTTGCAGTTTTCAATCAGTTTTCACCTGTAAAAAATTGATTGAAGGCCAAATACAGTTAATGAAAGGTGATTTCTGCCTAAATATGACTTGATCTCATTCATGAGCTTCATACTATAAACACTAGTGCTCACAGGACAGCTTTGAATCATTTTAAAGGACCATTACAACACAAAATGGGTCTTTTCACCTGCCAAAAATTGATTGAAGGCCAAATACAGTTAATGAAAGGTGATTTCTGCCTAAATATGACTTGATCTCATTCATGAGCTTCATAATATAAACACTAGAGCTCACAGGACAGCTTTGAATCCTTTTAAAGGACCATTACAACACAAAATGGGTCTTTTCACCTGCCAAAAATTGATTGAAGGCCAAATACAGTTAATGAAAGGTGATTTCTGCCTAAATATGACTTGATCTCATTCATGAGCTTCATAATATAAACACTAGAGCTCACAGGACAGCTTTGAATCCTTTTAAAGGACCATTACAACAGAAAATAGGCATTTTCACCTGCCAAAAATTGATTGAAGACCAAATACAGTTAATGAAAGGTGATTTCTGCCTAAATATGACTTGATCTCATTCATAAGCTTCATAATGTAAAGATCTGAGCTCACAGGACAGCTTGGAATTCTTTTAAAGGACCATTACAACACAAAATGGGTCTTTTCACCTGCCAAAAATTGATTGAAGGCCAAATACAGTTAATGAAAGGTGATTTCTGCCTAAATATGACTTGATCTCATTCATAAGCTTCATAATGTAAAGATCTGAGCTCACAGGACAGCTTTGAATCCTTTTAAAGGACCATTACAACACAAAATGGGCATTTTCACCTGCCAAAAATTGATTGAAGGCCAAATACAGTTAATGAAAGGTGATTTCTGCCTAAATATCTGCCAAAATATAACTGATGAGTGATATGAAGTGACTTTGAGGCAGAGCACCCCTTTCAGTCCAACATCAGGAGCTGGAAACAATATTTGGCAAGTGTAAAAATGCTATTTATGCATTGCATTGGCCCTTTTAAGGCATGCAGGCAGCACATGCATCGTGCTCATGCACCATGCTCATGCACACTTAGTTAATTAACAGGCCTGCTTAATTGACATGTGCATGCATAGGCTGCGAGGTGCACTTCAGTGACTTCACTTTATTTCATCAGTCATCATGGATCCCTGTGTATATGACCAGATAAAGTGTTTTTTGTTTGATGGAACCCTACCCCCAGGATTTTCTACAGTCGAGCAAAGTAATTTTCGCCGGAAGACAAAGACTTTTGAAGTGCAAGGTGAGATGGGTCCTCAAGCTGAATTCTTCGACCTAACCTGAGTGTCAGCGACACACAAGCGTCGAGTCTGAAAGGCACAGGCGAAAGCAAAGACGGCATATTGGGGGACAAAAATATCGTCTCTGATACGGGACTGCTGTGTGTTAGCGGCTAATGCTACTGCACAGACACCAACAAACCGTTAGCCTGTGGCTACAGCCAGCTGCTAACGTCACCTTCCGAATAACAGGTTGGGCTTTCGGTCCCATATATAAAGGGACATATTTCTAACTATCCGGTTTCAGACTAAAGGACCGTGGAAAATGCGCAGCCTGTAACTATTCAGTGTAACACAGCGGTGGACTAAGCTACATGTTAGCAGCTAACGCTACTTTGCACGTTAGGTCACTCCGAGTCCTCAGTGATCTCATATGATTTTCAAATCAAGCTCTAAACATGACCTGTAATGTTTTCTTACCTGGTCACTAGGAAATGAGCCATGTCAGCATCTGTTTTCAGTCCCAGTTCCAGTTGAAGCTGCCTCCATGAGCCGAACGCGTATCCGATGTTTATTCTGGTGCGCCCGGCTTTGTTCGTAATTTCGTTTGGACTCACGCCTTGCCGCTGATAAAACCTTCGTTTTCTTCTTAGTATGACTTTTTAGTGGACTTAGTGTGGTGGTGGGTCGTTTTGTGGCCGTAGCAGAATCCATTACTACTCAAACTAGTTTGGGTCCACCGCACTTGTCTTCTTCCTGTATCCAAGCCGTCGAGGACGCGCATTCAGCGTCACCTGACGTCACGTCCGCAGAAATGTGCGGGAAATTCAGGCCCGAATTGCAGCACACAGCCTGTTCAAGGCAATAGAGAGATACGTGGGTGGGCTCATTCTTTTTGTTTATGAACGCTTCGTCACCCATTAGCATTAAAAAAACTTAAAATACATGTTTATTTTTTCACAAATCATGCGTCAAGTCCCATTAAATAAGGATTTCAGGCTTTTATCATTTCAATGATTCAAAATGATCGTAATGTATCGATATTGATCACCTAAACAGGTCAGGGGAGAGAAGTCTACAGACTGGACTGCACGGAAGCGCCACACTAGAGGTCATTCAACTTTCTGGTTAGGGACTGTACTGCATTTTTTGGAAACTGGGACATGAGGGACATTCAGGATAACAAATTAGACTATTGTATATTTTGGGAACCATATCATCAGCTAGTGTCAATCAACTAGGTTTTTGCTAGTTGAAAGTATAACATTTTGATTTTTCAGATGAAAAATTTCTCATCCTGTTTCCAAAAATCTTTCCTCCTCTTTTCATTTATAGAAGATCTATAACTTTAACAATGCCTGGTTGAAAATGTGTTTTAATGTGTGGAATAATATGGAAATAGGCATCTTAGCATTATGTAAGTCCTATGTTATATTAAAGGTCACAATGGATATTTTTGTGCAGGGAGTACTTTTACTTTTAATTTTCCTAATTACACTTTTAATTTACTTTAGTAACATTTTCAATGTTGCACTTGTAACACTGTTTTTACAGTGTAGTATTATAACATCTACATAAGTTGTAACCTGATTTTTTTCTCCTGGTGAGCTGGTGAGTGACCTTTTCATTAAAACACACAAATTCAACTCTGTATCCAAAATTCTTTGTTTTATTCCCAAGTTACATTATGTTAAACATATTATAATATACAACTTTGATTTTAACAAAAATTTACATGTTACACGCAAACAAACAGACTTCTCTATGTCAGATAAATCCTTCACCAAGCAGCAAGAATTAAACAACTATCGCTTGATTGACATTCTCTCTTTACGGATTAGACTTCAGACTCTTGTTATGCGACATTCTGGCCCAACATATAGAGCCGTTCATATGACCAGCATCAGTCATTTTCTGTCAGCTCTTGTCCTTCAGTCTTCCTCTTCTCGTCATCATTAACTGTTACCAGACCATGACTCTGGACTTCTGACTTTTATCCTTCACAAGTCTTGCAGGGGTCGAAATGCAGGGATGAGTGCAGTATGTCACACCTTACTGGTTCTGTTCAGCGAGCTCTCGGGCCTCTTTCACGAGGTCCATCAGAGTGGAGAATGTGGAGATGTCACTTTGCTGAAGACCCATCTTCTGAATCTGAGACACACAACAGCACAGAGCAGTGTAAGAGAGAATAATGAGAAGTCAGATGATGCTGATGTTTGTAACAGAACCTGGAAGCAGTTGGTCTGCATGTTTAAAACGCCACCTACCTGCTCTCCCAGGTATTCCACATCCAGTGCCAGTTGTAGTCGGATCTTGCTGTCGTCTGTGGGTCCACCGTTTGCACCTGCCGAAGTAGTCGTGGTCGCGCCCTTCCTCGCTTGCTTCAATCGCTTCAGACTCTCCTCCATCTTTCTCACTGAGCTCAGCACCTCTGAGATGGTCTCATAGTACCTGAACACAAGAAAGACAAAAACATCGAACTGTGTAACACAAATTGTGTGGCTTGCAGCTAGAAGTGAAATGGAGGACACAAGCCATATTTTATAAATCTTCAGCCCTGGTTCTTTATTTGTGTGTTAGCTCACCTCTGTGTGCATTCAGACAGTGTAACTCGCAGCCACTCTTGTGCCGTGGAGGGAGTGACCAGCCCCGTCGAGTCAGTCAGCAACTGATGTAACGGGCGTAAGGCGTTGTCCATGTAGGCTGATGCACGCACCGGCAGTTCCTGGTCAAAGAGGAAGTAGAATGTTGTATGCACAGCGAGGTGGGAAGATAAACATTTGGATGTGTTGAGGATTATGGTCAGTAGAAAACTGAATTTGAGGTTTGTTCATGTTGAGGGTGGAGACTCATATTTATCTCTATTAATCTATGTAAAACTGTGTTTTGGTCTACATTGTCTTTATGTAGAGCTATGCAGCTGTCGATCATATGGAAATATTGAAGTTTGCATTAAGCAGCTCTGTTATGCAGGAAAATGTCAATAAATAATAATTATTTCGTTCCTTGATGGGCAGTGTAGGAGAGAATAATAATGTGCAAATCAAATGCTATTCACGAACCAACATGCCTCATCAATCTGAGCGGTCACTGAATTTCAAAATGTGAAATTCTGACCTTTAACTTTAGCATTTCCACCAGAAAAAATGTTTATGTCACACCACAGTTCCAAGTGCATAACCCCACAGGTTCTGTCTAAATCAGAAAAACTCCCAGTGTTTGCTCCAAGATATACTATATGATGAAATATAGGAGAAACACGTATATGGTGCCTGTTTGCAGCTTCACTGACCTTATTAGTCCTGCGGTAGAGACGTGGAACCTCAGAGGCACTCTTCAGGAAGCGGCAGCTGCGTTCAGTCAGATGCTGTGTCATCCTGGTGTTCAGAGTGGGAATGCTACTCGACAGGCAAGCCTTGGAGTCTGACAGAGCATCTGACATAGACGAGAACACTAGTGAATGCTAAAGTACACGCTGTAACAGTCTGAGTTACCTTTGTGCTGAAGCAGGATGCAATGAGAAAGGAATAATTATATTTTGTGACAGAGATTTTGTCTTTGAAGATGTCACGCTCAAAAAGCCTGTTGGGGATTTGTTGGTTTCATTTTAAATGTCAGTGAACATTTACGGCTTGTTGCACTGACGTGTGTCTCTTGGCATGTTTTCACAAAAATTAGAGCACAGCAGAAATAAGGCAGTGCTCCCTTCCTTTTACAAAAGATGGAAAAAAATAATCCTCCAAAAAGAGATGGCATGCCACTTGTATTACAGGTTCTACTTGGCAACAGAACAATGCTTTGGAACTGTTCTTATGTAAGTGTATACTAATCCGACTGGACATTTCTTCCTCATTTCCTGACAAAACATTGCACAAAAAGATCAAGCAAACACAACACAAAGGATGTGGAAAGTCAAAATCACTGCTATGTGTACTGTATGGGTAGCTTACCTTCCACAATAGCAAAGTTCTTGAATCCGATGGCTTCTAACCGCTGTCTGACTATCGCGGACATCTCTGGTATCTAAGACAAAAACAAGAAGCTATCAGTTGTCATCTTTCCATCTAACTGTCAAGGGAATTTAAAGTAAACTCTGGAAAGATTGCAAGAAAGAAAGTAATAGCATTTAGATGTTTCTATTAACTTACTATGTTTCTTTTCACTTTGTCATTTATGTTAAATGTAGAAGCTTAACCCCCATAAGTCTAACATGTAATATAATGCAAGTAAACTGGAGCTACAAATGTAGGTACATGTATTAAGTTTGTGTTTGTGCACCTGTTCCTGCAGTTTTTGGATGTCGGCTGCGATGTAGACCAGCTGTTTGGTGGACAGAGAGGCAGGATTCCCACTCTCACTGCCGCCCTCGTCCATCGACGTTCGGCTGGAAGTGGAGGAGGCCGAGCTCGGCAAGGGCCTGGTTGGCTCTTTGGTCGCTTCGGGGGATGGAGTCTTAGTCAACACCTGGATCATGATGATAAAAGCAGGGAACAGCCACACGGAGTTCCATTAGCACTGAGCTTTTGTTGTTGAAATTCACTCTTAAAAAGAAGTATTCTGGTTTATTGAAGTTCACCTCGTCAAGAAACTTTGCATAGCGTGCGTAGAGCTGCAGCGTGAGCTTCCAGAGACGATGGGCCAGAGGCGACAGGTAGACTTTGTCTGACCAACATCTCACTAGACAGGACCACAACACCTCAGATACCTGCAGGTGGTATGCACTGCCAGCTGGACACAGACAGACACAGACACATAGTTACTGCAGGTGACGTATTAGTTACACACCAGTGTTCCTGATAGAGAATAAATTCCTACCTGGAGCTGCAACTAGTCCTTCACTTATGGCGTTCTCCAGACATCCCGCTATTTCCTTGTACCTGAGAGGGGAAAGACAAAACAATCAATGTGTTATCAGCTTATTTCTTGCATCAGCTCTGATATACACGGACTCATGGCGTGAAACAACACTGTGTCTTAGAAATAATGGACTTTCCCGAGAAAGCTGAACTGTGCAGGTTTGTATTGAGAAATGAGGACACAAGGCCTAATCTTTACAGTGTGTGCGTGTTTGTGGGGGTGGGAGGAGGTTGACAAACACTAGACAGGTTTTTCCACAGATCGATGGCCATTCAGTCAAGGTCCAGTGTCATGTTTATGGGCTATGTTTAGTAATGCGCTGACACACATCTTCAATATTCATTTTGCTTCTTGTCATCACTCTGCATGAAACTCACACCCACGAGCAATCTTCCAGATTCCTATAAAAACGGGCTTTGTTCAACTTGTGAACGTCTGCCAACTTGTCTTTTTTCCCCTAAAAAATGCTGACAGCCTGCAATTTTAACCAAAGCGTGTCTCTTGAGTCATTAAAGAAGCAGACAATCTTTCAAAATACATAATGCGCAGAAACTCCACCTTCACCGACATCGGACCATGTTCGTTTTAGCTGAGAGGTTTAAATTCAAGAGGTTAAAACACACCTATTATATCCTTTGCATGCACGTAAAAATGATGTAATCTGAGGTTGTGCACATGTGTGATTTTCCAGGAAGTCATCACAGTGCAAGTTAAACTACCAATAACCCTATCAGTAGTGTATAGCTTCTTCCACCCACAGCTTTTCTGGCAATGGATTTTGGGGGGGGTGCTGCGTCTAACATTTCAGTAACTTTCCGATACCAACAATCCAACTTTCGCACACACTTTATGCAAGGAAGTGAGAAAGGTGGCTTTGAACTCTCTCCAGCTCTCTTTTACCAGCACTTTTCATGTAAACAACTAAGCGCAACATTGTAAAAGCCTTCCAGGGGAGAGAATGTGCACCATTCCACTTATATTTAAAAGATGTTGCGTCTCCCTCCTCTCTGAATGCCAGCTTTTAATTCTGCCTTCGAGGGTAGCTATTCAAAACAGCACTTTTTCAACACCGGGTCTGAAATATCTTTTTTCCTGGCATAATGCAGACAAGGAAACACTAGGTAACACTACTTCCTGCACAAGAAAACATAAAACTTCAACCGATCAGCTTTTCACTCCACCTTCGAGCACTAGCTGTCCTCCCATTACGGATATGAAAATAGTTACAGTTGTTCTGAGCAAGCACTTAGAAACTTAGAGAGAGGGGAGACATGATGTTGTTTGAATATGGGGATAAAAGACACATTTCCAAACCATCTCCTCCGGAATGAATTTGTAATGTTGCACGTGTTGTGTGACAAATAAAGAGAGAGAAGTAAGAACCTTGGCACCTATCTCACCTCCACACGTGTACGAAAGAGATACTGGGGAGTTGTGCTGCACATAGTGTAATATATAGATCGAGTATAGATCATATTGAGGTAAAACGCACCGTAGTTGAAAGTAGACAGGCAAGTTCCATTTGTTGTGAAAGCTGGTGTATGAGGGGTGTACTCTCAGTCTCTTCACACTGGCCTGCGAGCTGCACTGACGCTCAAACTTCCGCACAAACTCCATACTCGCACTGTAACGCTGGAGAAGACAAAGAGTGGTGGTGAAACTACTCAATCAAACACTGATCAATGTGACAGCACACAATCAACAAATCTTTTGTACCTCATAGAATATGTCAGGGTTCCCAGGGTTGAAGAGGTAGGCCAACCTCTCCTCGATCCCTTTGATCATCTCCGGCCACACAGAGTTCACCAGGAAATCATAACCTGGCACTGTGTCAGCTTTGTCACTGAGGGGAGAACAAACACCTGCATGTTTCAAATAAGCCATGATATCCTCTATATTGGTCACTACTCCAGCTACTGATTCATTTTATCCACACAATCTCGGGGCAGTTGTTATTATTAGAAAAACCAAAGAGAAACTTTCATGTAGTAAGTAAGAGTAAATGATGCATGGTAATTACATGAATGAATAAATAAATGCAATAAATACATGTCAAAGTGTGTGGTCAATATGCCGAATGTAACAGATGACAACAGACAGCTTGCTTTTCTAGTAGAGGCAAGAAGATCAAAAACACAACAAAGAACTACTCGATCTATGAACGCTTTGAATGAATTTGGATCATTACCTGGATATGGCTCCTCCAGTCACCTCTCTGAGCTGTTGACAGTGATGAGGAACAAACTCCAACAGTCTAGAGTACATCAGCTGGAGACCATTCGGACTGGACTTCACCACCTCCTCTACTATCACCTATGGGAAGGGTAAGAAAGAAAATGTATCAATTAAAGTCTTCAGAAGGGCAAAAAGGCCCGGGGAATAACAGTATATCAGAACAAGTGTGTTAGTTTTTTACCTGGTCCATGTAAGGTTTAACCAGCACCTGTCCTACCAGGGCCTCAGCATCTCGGGTCTTGTCTATGGTGGCATATGTCCTCAGGCAGTGACGCACCATGTCCACATTGGATGTTTGCAGACCCTCAATCAGCAGCCCCTCCAGAGACTGCTGCAGCATGGAGGTGATCCCTGCGATACGCTGACAGAGGACAGAACATTTTCAAATACGCAGCAAAAACCAGTATAGTATATATATTTAATATATTCTTCAATATTTAATTGAAGTTTTCCATAAAAGCAAATGGTTGTATTGATTACTTTTCTGTAAGGAAACTTACCAGAAGAAATGCACTGAAACTGATTATCTTGGACTGACAGATATATTGACAGACTAACTGAGCGGCTATTGGTTTATCAGCTGTCTGACTGATTGGCTGGTTAACACTTACAGGTCTGACTTTGTCCAGTAGGGGCATGCCTTTGCTCTGCACAGCGTGGAACTGCAGCTGGTTGAATTCTGTAGCAATTCTCTCCAGGATCTGACCTGCTAACAAGGGACTGTACACAGAAAGACAGACAAACAGACATTAAGTCAGATATTAAAGCTTAGAACAAAATCCCTCCAGTGATCAAGTTGAAACTCCCTGAACATCTGGTTTGCTCAAGTAATGTTTACAAATTTTTTGCGGCGCTTTGTGTCTGCTATTTGGATGCATGTTGAAAAATGGAATACAAGGCACAAGATTAAAAAATAGAAATATCAATTTTTCAGGTCCAAAAAGATAACTGTACTAAAACCTTTTCTAGCTAACTTAATCTGACTTTTCAATGACATCATATCTGTCACTTCTGTTTAGGCCGAATATTGAAATGCAAATATTCAGAAAACCTTTACTTGGTATATGCCCACATTCAAAGACAGGTTATCTAGAAGGTGACGCCAGCGGGTTTGTAAGCACGTCAGTTTCCCACCTGCTTATTTCCAGAGAGTTGGATTCCTTGGAGTTCTGTGAGTGGAGAATCTTTTCAATCTTCTCAACTGAGCGCACCACCTGAATTAGTCTCAGTACACACACCTGATGGATAGAATAATAAATAGAAGATGATAATTAATTGATATTGCCCCACAGAGTAGACTACAGGATATTATTGTACACTATCTTCTAAATTAAAAGTTGGAAAACTAGTGTTGCTCTTAAATAATTCAACTGTTTGACACCAAATATATCTAGTTGAAAAAAACATTATGTTGACAACGTGTCAGGGATTTGCCATACTAGATTGTCACAGAGCTTTGTAAAGGTAATCTTAAATATATTTAGTGATGAAAACAAATTATGATCACATGATGAAGTCAGACAGGAAGACAAGAAGCCAAACCTTTTTCTTCATCAGATCTTCCTGTTTGGACAGCTGACTGTCTATAGCCTGAATCACCTCACTCACACAGGACCGCAGACTCTGTAATAGACAACAGCCAGAAACATGAGTGAACACTCTGCGGCAGAAATTCCTCAAAGATTACAGTATATTTAATCACAACACATACCATGACCTCCTCTCGTAACTGTCCCAGTGGCACAGAGAGCTGATTGAGGGCTTTGTCCATCCCCACCTGAAATGAAAGAGAGGGACCTTTGAGATTAAAGACATTAAAGTCTATGAAAAGTGTGTGGTGTGCTCTGTTGTTTCTAAGAGCCCCAAGGTAGTGAACTTTTGACACTGATCCCGTTACTTGACAATACAACTATGATAACAATAAACAGATACTTTTCAATTTCTTTACATCGTACATAAAATAGTTTGTGACAAAAAACATTTTACAGCAGAGCAAAAATACTTATATATTGAAAAATAAAAACACTTATTAGTATTGTTGCAAATTACTTATTATCTTTCAAAGTACAGCCCAATGCCAATATGTTAAAATCTTATCCAGCATTATTTAAGACATTTTAACATAAAGCTCAGTTTAACTTATACACATTACAGGAGAATATACCTCTACAGATCCAGCCACTGATTTCTAGATCCCCTCCCTGTCTCCAGTGGATTATACGATGCTGGCTTTAAAGTTTAAAATTTTACAAAACCACAGTTGCTAATGGGCAACATTAAGGACTGACCAGGTTGGTGGAGAGGTTAACAAAGTCTGCATAGTCCTTGTTGATGAGCTCCACCATGGCTGTTTTCAGCAGCTTGTAGTAAAGCTCCAGGTCCTCTCTCATCTCCTCCAGCTGGACCTGCTTCCGGCATTCTGCCACAAACTGGTCCACGTCGAAGTCATCCTGCAGACAGAGACACAGCAGAGGGAGGATACAGACACATTTATACGAGATAACAACACTTGTCAATCAGCCATCTGTATAATGACATCCAGTATTACTAAAACATTGAGACAAGACCATTTATATCAGAAAATTAGTGAGTAAATCGACTCAGCTACAGACTGACAGACCAAAAAGAAGAATTCAGCCACATCATACTGAATGAACACATCTGAATCATTGCTAACGTCGTTTTCTATTAAGGGTCATATGCAACGTCACTGTTTGACATGTTCGCTATTATCAACATTAACTATCACTGTGATGTAAGTATAATAGCGTATTAGTATGTTTCGTTCAATAACGAACAAAAAAGCTTGAAGAAACAGGATCTTCCAGTGTGAACAGTCGACCGGCTAATGCTACCTTGCTAATGCTAGCGCGCTACCAAACGTGACGTTGACGGGTTTTTACCTTCATAAAAACATCCTTGTCGAAGCACAAAGAATCAGGCCCCTTTGGCAGATTCATGTTGGATTATAAAACACGGCTAAAACATAACACAAACAGAAAAAGTCACACGTCTCCGGCTAGCTGCGGGCGGCTTCCGCAAACATGGCAAGCGCACCAACGAAGAAGAAGAGTCAGGAGGAGGACTAGTGGAGAGGTGACGTCAGCGCCCCCTAGAGGCGACAAGAGGTAACTGTACTGTGGCAAAGGGCCTGAGGCTGAGTGTGTTTTAAAATGTCAAATACAGTGTTTTCCACAGGTTTATGGGAGGCTTAGGTGCACGTATTCGGAGGAGGGTTTGGGTGGATTTCCCATTTATCGATATTTAAAAAAAATTAGTTACAGATATCGGGATATGGCTGCATATATGCATGTGCATGAGTATGTAATAAAAGTCACATGAAATGTGCTGCATTATTTTTGGGAACAAAAAATATTCACAAAACACAAAATTCAAATATGTTACAGAATAAACAATTAAGCCAAACACTAAAATATTCCCAACTAACCCATTTTGAGTAGTGGATATACTATTTTAGACTATTATTATTACCAGATCTCTGTGCAGAAGGTTGGAAAAGCTAGAGCACATAATAAATAATCAACAACCCCGAAGCTCCACTGGAGTGTAAATATGACCATTCTCTTCCATTTAATTCGTTTCCATGCACTCCACATTGATTTTACATTCATTTAGCTTAGGTTGTGCCTAAAACGTCTTGTAGGGGAGACAGGGTAAGATGAGCAACTTTCTACATTTGATCATTTTACTGCAAAATAAAAATGTATGTATGTAGTTAATAGTTCCTCTGGTTGTTGCACACCCATGGAAATTAAAACACTCCACCGTCATTTCCACCACTCAGATGCCCTTGACCGAGGCCCTCAACCCTGACTACTCCAGCATCGCTCTCAGTGAACCCTCCAGTGATTAAATAAAGGTTAAAAACAAGTTGTCTTGTTATGATGGTTTCAGAACAGTGATCATGACGATGGCACAACTTGCCCCAAGGTGGGGGTTAAATGAGCGTGGGGTTAAAAGCCTCCCAAATGTATGTTGATCTCTGTCCACCAAATAAAGGTCTCCAGGCCTAAGTGAGTAATGGTAAAAGTAAACACCAGGAGGAAAAAAAAAAACAATATGGACAGTAGAAATCAAAGGTTTATTTGGACACGTACTGTACATTGGGGGCACTGATGAAACAATCTCACCACAAGGTCAGTTCAGTCGCTCTTCTGGACTTTAGATCACATCATGGATTTTAAGGTGCATTATGGTTTGGGGGACAACATTTTAATCAGTAGAGAAAGATCTTCTCTGACTGATTTTTTTATGCCTTAACAAACTAAATAAAAAAGCTATTTTTGTTTCCATGACTGAACAAACTGACCCTAAAGGACAACACAATTTAACACTGTTTTACCTTGTTTGTATGTGGCGGACCCTGCCACCTTTCTATCTTCAAATTCAGTTATGGACAAGATAAATATTTGTATTATTGCCTCATTAATATTATAAATAATACAATTCTGAGTTTGACATAGTGCACCTTGAGTCACATGACTGAGTTTGTGCAGCTCACAAATTCAGATTTTTAAGGACGCCTCGACCTTGTCCTCTCAGGAATTGACGCTGAAAGTTAAATATTGACCTTGTAAAATGTGGTCGACACGCCGATCTGTCATAAAAATACACCTTAAAACTATAAACATGTGCAATCCAGTGATGACTGAGCAGATTCCCTTTGATAAGGAAGAGCTTGTGATGCCGTGGGATCAGACAGCTCTGAGCAGCCACAGCTAATGAGCCTCTTGTTGAGGTTATTTTGTGAAACATGGAGGGCGTTTATGAAGATTCAGTGTGCCAAAGTTATTTTTTCTTTATTTCTCAGGAGAGGTGGTGTGCAGATAAACAAAAACATGTTTTTTTTTTATTGTAGACATTCATTTTATTGCCTCCGTGAAGTCAGGATCCCAATAGATTACAGTTCCACTAACTGTTATCCTTTATTGTCCAACATTTTATTCCAATTACATTACCATTAATCATCATATTTTTTTTTCCCTCCCACCCCACACACGAGCTCCAGCAGCCGCTCCTCTCTGAGTTTGGATGAGAAGACGCATCTTATTGGACGGCAGGGCAGGGCTCTTGGTGTCAGGTGATGCGGCTGCAGCCACTACTCTCTCTATTCTCTCTGTGTGTGTGGAGAAATCACTGGTCTCTCAACCCGGATGCTGAGCCACAACTATCGGTAATTTCGCCCAGTGCGCATCGCTGTAGACGGGGCGGAAATATTTCAGTACCCTTGAGGCGGACAGCTCTCCCCGGATCCACGCGCGTCCGACCGCCGGGCTCCGCATCCGAGCCTGGAGGGCAGAGGGACCGTCTCACGCTGTACCTACAGGGGAGGGTGTAGCCGCCACATTAGGAGCGAAACACATCGTGACCACTTGCACGCTGCTGAGGGGTGAGGAGGAAAGAGAGAAGAGGGGGAGCAGAGTAGCATCAGTGCAGAGAGAGAGAGAGAGAGAGAGAGAGATGGCGGAGTGCGGGCGGAAGGCGCTGTCTCTCCTGGAAGCGGCCCGCTCCCGGTACGAGAGCCTGCAGATATCCGACGACGTGTTCGGCGAGTCCGGGGATGACAGCAGCGACAACCCCTTCTACAGCACCTCCGGAGACTCCGACTCCGACAACTACATAGCCGAGGTAGGCGAGGAGGAGCAGCAGCAGCAGCAGCAGCAGCCGAAGCACCACCACCAAAAGCGGAGCGACAAGGAGAGCGGGCACAGCTGGGGGGCAGGAGGTGGCAGCGGCGGCGGGAGCAGCGGGGCCGGTCCCCCGGGCGCCCTGTCCCGCAGCCAGGCGGAGGAGGAGGGCTGGACGGAGGCTCTGCAGGATGTCACGGTGCCGGCGTACAAGGAGACATATGGTGAGACGTCGTAAGGTCATTTGCGCAACGGGGGCGAAATTGTGTGTGTGTGTGTGTGTGTGTGTGTGTGGCAGACAAGTTGGTGTTTTTCAGGTCAGGCTGTGTGGCTCTCAATGTGGTGCCAAAACGCCACACAAAAGGCTATTGCTTTGAGACAACTGGACGCTTGTTCGTGTGTGTGTGTGTGTGTGTGTGTGTGTGTGTGTGCAGCGGAGGCAAGAAGCATGACAGTGCATCGTTAATTGGTGTATTAATGGCAAACGCTTAGCCTTTGATACTTCACCCCTTGGTGCTCTGGTGCTACACATGCTGTCCTGTGTACGTGCGTGTGTGCGTGTGTGTGTGTGTGTGCTCATGTTTCAGGGAGACATGCTGTCCAATTTAGAGAAACAGCATGCCATCTCTCCTGGAGACACACAAAAATACACCCGCTTACATGCATGTATTGCATTGTGCATTTGTTCTGCATAAAACCCTATGCAGACCTCATGCACAGTGCACACACACACACACACACACACACGCTGGCCTTCCTCCTCCTGCACCAAGTTAATTATCAGGACTAATAACTGTATTAGCAGGAGACACAAGCTCAAGGCTCCCTGATATTTGGCTGCACACTTTCTCCTGTGTGTGTGTGTGTGTTTGCAAACTGTAGATGTGTGTGCGTTTGTGTGTGGGAATCGTGACAGTTAAACAGCAGCGTGCACCCACACTGTTCTGTCTCTCTTGTCTTTCTTTGCCTCAGTCTGTCTTTGTGCTAAATGGCCAAAAGCAGCCCCTCACACTTATTGTTCTCATGCTGTTCAAAACACCAACGTTTAACGGCAGTACAGCACCGTCTCCGCTCCCGAAACAGCTTTTATCCATTTAACCGTCGCTACAGTACAGGATGCATCAAGGAGAGGGGTTTGGGTTTACAGTGCGGCGCCTCCTGTCAGGCTTCAGCTTGGAGCAAAGGCGATTGGTGGAAATTGCCATCCCTGCATCCACCGTGACATGTTGCACTGTGGCACCCTCGGAGGTGAGCCGGCATATGGCTGTGGCAGATATGGACCGAGCCCCGGTCTGCTGCTCACACGCTGGAAACAAGCATGAAACACACACATTGAATAAAATGATCAATACTGAGTGTATGCAAAGTGCAAAGAAACCACTGGAAATGAGTGGAAACCGCTGTGGCTGAATGCAAAGAAGATTTGCTTTGCAAGCTGTTGTGGCAGCAGTAAGATGCACTGCTTTAAGAATTCAAAATAAAAGACCAGATATGATCATGAGAGGAGAGTTTTTAACAGCTGTGTGTCTGCTGCTGTATGCTGTAGTGGTGCAACGATTCTGAAATGTATAACTTTGATATAATACCTGAAAGATATTGATTTTCAATACAAATTTTCATGCCGCGGATACAAATTGTTGCAAGATTAAAAGCCATAAAGTCGTAGATTTTTAGATGTAGATGTTTCTGGGTTGTTGGTCCGTCCTATTCTTGGGAAGGAAGAGGATGAAATGATTTCTTAATATTCTGCATAAAAAGTTCTGGCCATTATTCATCTGCAGGGAAGGGATGATAAAAGATTTTATCTTGGATGGCGGTAAAAATACTCGTGGGGATAATCATGAACATCCTCACATGAATGATTTGAAAAAGTCATTTAGCTTAAAGTACAGTCCTATATACATTTCCTGATTATTTTGGATTGCCACAGGGGTGAGCGTGCATATTTTAAGTCATTCAAAAATCCTAAACCCGTCCCCATGGCTGACGGCTCGGCTTTCCCACCACAAATAAAGTTCATTTGGGTGTGTGGAAATGTGTTTAGCACCTCCGGTTTGCACTCCCATCCCATGATACGGATGTAGTTCGATATTTTGGACAACACTAGTATAGTGCCCATATTGAAACCGGTCGCATTCGCCTGCATCAGCGAGCAGTTCACCAAAGTAAACCCTGAACAGCTGTTTACTTGTATCCATGCTCCAGATTTGATTTCCACTCAGCCCAGTCATCCAGCTAACTTCAGTAATCCTGCTCTGTGAGACGAGGCCCAGATATGGAAAATAGGAACGGAGCCTGATTCACTTATCCCAAATAATCTGAACCGTGCCGAGCTGAGCTGAACTGGGAGAGCTTCCTCGGTGAGAGAAAGGTTTCAGGATGTTCTTTACTGCCGTGCACATCCTGCTCCGTCCTGCTCTGTTTGACTGGTTTGTTTTGCTCTGTTGACTTAAGCTAGGGAGGCAGCAGGTGTGTCTGTCTGCCTTGTGTAGTCTGGTCTGGTTTGCACAGATACAGTTATAGAGATCGCTTGTGCATGCACAGTCAGTGTGGGTGTGGTGCCGCCATCCTGCACCAGGGTCGAGATGATTAACCGAGTGGTTGGATGCAGGACTCCCAGGGTGCGTAATCACACTTCAGACATCAAGTAGCCAAGAGCGCAGTCTTGGTTCATCAACATAAATACGTTTCTCCACAGATGTTAAGGCCACGGGATTGGGAAGCCGTTTAAGCTCGATGAGGATTCCAATAAGTCAGCCAGTTCTGGAAATATCAGCAATATTTAATAATGTGTCTGGCTGTCTGCTCACCTGTCTGTCTGGTTGTACATATCTGTCTGTGTGTCTTACTGTCCAGCAGTGACAGCGCTGACACAGGCGCAGTGCTGATGTGACGGCTCGACTCCTCGGAGACTGTGCACCGCGTACATAAATCATCAGCCACCGTCATAAAGCATCGACTCAGCCTCACACAAACTCCCTCCAACCAGTTTGTGTTTTGTTTTTGTTTTTGAACAGGTAGCAGAAGTTTAAAAAAAAACCACGCCGAGCTCTCGGCTTGCATGAAAATGTGGTTTACCCAAGGTCGGGTTCACGGGCGATGTGTGTGTTGTCTTCACTTCAGTGTGAGAGTGTTTCCCGTGCAGTGTGAGAGAGGTGGCGAAGGACCAAGCAGAGGATTATGAAGCATACATCCACATCTCCGATTATGTAACCACCTTATCGTGAAGTCGAAGGGAATTAAAGAGCTATTTATTCATTCGCTCTGCCGAGTGCGTCTGACAGATTACTGGTCACCTCCATATGTCAGTTTATCTGCCTGACCGGGTATCCCAGACTGTCATGTCTGTGTTTCTGTTTCCTCTTTGCAAAGCCATTTTGGAAAAAAAAAACATGCACAGACATATGAAAGGAAATTTGATAGTATTTCATTCATTTATGCATGCATAATTTAGAGGGCTACGCTTATCGCTGCTGCTATTCACTGCTTGTATGACAAGCTGAGATGCTTTTTCCAAATATTCAAAAAGCTAGCAAAAGAAAACCAGAATTAGAATACTTGGATATACAGAGACAAAAAAACAGAACAGTCTTAACTACTACTACTAATAATAATAATAATTATAATGTAAGATGTTTCATAGTTGTCTTTTGACTTTCAGGGGAATTGAATTGTAATTATATGAATTAATTATCCTGCAAAATCGTATAATTCCGTCTCAGATACTGACTGTTGTATTCATTTTCAGACAGTAGCAAAAGTCTGCAATTAATGGAAAACTATTTTTCATGTGTCACTGTCACAAAAGTCATACATCACTTACAAAACAACAAGTACCCAGAGTCAAACCTGAGTAAAACTAAACATATTGTGTCAAAAATATGACTTTGCAAATGATATTCAAATAGTTCTGGAGAAAAAGTCATAAAGTTTCAGGTATTAAATGTATTCAAGTATCAAGAGTACGTCTTAAATTAAATTCTGCACATATTTCCATGTATACTGTATACTTATTATACATACCTATTATCAACCAGGTCAGTTATCTGATCGGATATTCAGCACTTTTGTGATTAGCAGAATCTGTTTTTTGCTTTTTTGTGATTGCTGATAAATCTGCAAAGTAACTAGTAACTAAAGTTAGCGTATACAATACAATATTTGCCTCCAAAGAGTAGTGGGGGTGGAAGTATAAATTAGCAGAAATTGGAAATACTTAAGTGAAGTACGAGTACCACAAAGAACTTGAGTGAATGTACTCAGTTACATCCCGAATCAACGTAAGAGTGTTGTTAGCGTCTTAGCTCTGCACATAACGTAACGTAATGCTTAGCAGAAGAACACAGATAATTTTAGATGTGCTTTGGCCCACATTCAAAATAAATATTCTATTCAAATTGACATCAGATATTTATTAAATTATTAATATTGTGGTATTAATTTAAGTATATCGCCCGGCCATAGCTATAAATCACACACAAACTCGTGTGGTCTTTATGTGATTTCCGCTAAAAACTGAGCTTAAAGCGTGTTTCGTCGTCATGGAGGATTTATCCCCCTCGCCGACATGGTAATCTCTCATTCTCAAATCCATGGCTATAAAAGCTCTACCAGGCAGATGTTTGTCCCCCGACAATAGAAAATACTACAGCAGCTCACAATCAGGAGGGATTATAGGTCCGTCTGCAACGTAGGTGGAGTTTCGTAATGAGCAATGTGGGAAATGCATTTCAAAGCTTCCCTTGTAGACAAACATCAGCTAATATTAGAATTATGTAAGTAGGTAAATGTCTGATCCAGCTTTATCAGAGTGATGTAGGCAGGACTGAAGATCAGCTGGCAGCGGTGTGTAAAGAAAAATCTATGGAGGAAATTCCATTATACATAAAAATGATGAGCTCTTCCTCCGGGTTGTATTTTTGGCTTACTCCCCAGATGAGCTGAGGTGAGTCATTTTCTCCTCGGCGGACCTTCCATCTGAATGTCTGATGTTTTTATCGAGGAGTGTCTCGCTCTGAGGAAGCTACGCTGGATTTTTACATTCAGCTTTCAAGTCTAATGGAATGCAAATGAGTAGATTTTGAGCCGTGGCCCTGCCGCTGCTGCCGTCGTGGCTGCGAGCAGCAGCGTTTGTGGGCGTGCTTGTACTCTGCTCTGTGGTTTTCCTCTTCTTGTCCTCCTCCACATGTTGCTAAAACATTTAAGGTTCAAGTCTTGTACATGTTATCTTAGACTCGACATTAAAAGACTGAAAGACCTTCATTATTTTGTTTACATCCAACCACTCAGGACTAGAGAATGGATAGAGAGAGAGTGAAAACCTTGTTCCACGCTGCTCAGAGATAATGAGATCGTGCTGTTCAATTGAGCCTGGAGTTGTTCTGCTCAACGTCCGAATTCCCTCTCACGGAGCCAACAACCTTTTGAGAAAATCTCTAATTTACTGGAGCAAACACATCGAGCCAGTCACTGGCGACCTCAATGCAGTGCATAAAAGCTCAGAGAGATTTTAAATGGGAGGTAAATGTCACTTTCCTCTACGTAAACTAGTGAGTAACATGTGCAAGAGGGAAAATTGCTTCTTAGGACGGGCAGAGAAGTCATTCTCGTTATCTGGAGAGACTCCGGACAGGACGCAGAGGCTGACAGTCACTATTAATATGACATTACTGATATCACATGTGTGAAAGATCGCTGTTGAGTAGCTACAAAAGAAACTATTATATGATAAAATCATATATGAATATTTTTAAGTGATATAAGAGGTAACAGGCAAGAATGTGGTATTTTAACTCAACTGCACCACGTAGGCTAAGCCCGACCAATATATGAATATTTTTGTAATACTAGACAGGGCTTAAAAAGATAAACTGTACACCTTTCTATCATTCAGAAAGCATAGCCTACTTAACAAAGCTTTGCCAAACAGCGGGTCTGTCCCACATGTTTTAAGATAACTATTTGAACAGTGAATTAGGCCTAGGCTACATAAAGCTAACTCATTTAAAGCTAACTGTTTAAACCTTAAGTAACTATGTCAGCTTATTTAAATGTTAATTACTTTAAGCTAGCTAAGTACATTTTTCATTAGCCTACTTCAAGAGCCTACTTGAACTTTTAAATAATTTAAGCAAATTATTTTAACTGTAATTATTGAAGCTAACTAGTATCTCAACTGTTAAGTTAGCCCACTCAAAGCTATTATTTCAACTTTTAACCACTAATTATTTTAAGCTAACGATTTAAACTGTTTAAGATAACTTTTAGCCTACTTGAAGCTAACTCACTGTTTCAACGGTTAACCACTAATTAGTTTAAGCTAATGATTTGAACTTTAAATATTTTAGTTAACTAGTATCTCAACTCTTAGCCTTCTACTGTCTAACTATTTAAACTGTTAACAGTTTAAGCTAACTTCCTCAACCTAACTTCCTTAGCCTACTTGTAAGTAATTACACTAAGCTAGCTACTGCAACTACAAAGTTGGTCTGACATTAACTTTCATTTAACCTTTCATCCTTTTTGACAAACCAGTTCCTCGCTCACTAACTACACACACTATCTCAAGGCTTCAGGTGTTTCAGCTGACTCAAAATCACAACCTTTTTTTTATTCAAGATGTAATTTCACTTTTATATGTACCAAGCGACTAAGTGCCTCCAGGGGTACAAGTAGTGTACCCTGTGGGAATCACTGGAAGAGCAACAAGGTTAACAGGTCTGTTGTTACCAGTATACTCTATGCATGCTTGCACGGGTGCATCCAGTTTTTGGTCAAACACGTGAAATGTAGCTGTTAAAACAAGACCATCTCCTGTCATAATGCTCCACTGTCAGTGTGATATCAGACGCCTCTCACTCATGGCTCCCCCCGGACGCGACTCGCAGATCAAAACATGTTTTTGACTCGTAGCCTGCCATATCACTAAAGCAACGAGACACTGAAACTTTCCGCAAGCATGGAAACGCCACGCTGTGACAAGGATCACAGTATGGTGGCTGTCATGTTGTGTAAACTTTCTAACTGCTGCCCAGGGCTTGTGACATACACACCAAACACTGCTGCGGCTCATTCAAGAGAAAGTACAGTGAATATATGAAAGCAATGTGTACTTCTGACCTCAGCTGAAGGATGTTCTTTCTCTTACTGCTTGCATCTTTTCTTTATGAGATGACAATAGAGTTTATGTAAGCAAGAAACGGTTAGTATGCATCCCACACAGCTCAATACAATCTAACTTTATCACGTCTTACAGTGAAAAAGAGAAATCTTCCTTTCAGTCAAGTCAATCAAATTGCAGGCGTGGTGCCAGACTTTAAAAACTTGGATTAAGTGACAGTTGTGTCTGGGAGTTAGCCCATATGGGACTCTCAATCTGTCAATCTGTCCATTTTCCTCCATCACAATATTTCACACTTTTTTTCCCCTTCCTCTCCTGATTCAGGCCCCGCTCAGAAGATGTCGGCCACCGCCACAGCCTTGGACTTCTTCCAGCTCTTCGTCCCGGACAATTGCATCCAAAACATGGTCGTCCAGACAAACATGTATGCCAAGAAGTTCCAGGAGCGCTTTGGCTCAGACGAAGGCTGGCGCCCTGTCACAGCCCAGGAGATCAAGGCCTTTCTGGGCTTTGTCACCTCGACCAGTGTGCACCGTTGCGAGTCGGTGCTCAGCATCTGGAGCTCGGGCTTCTTCAGCAACCGGAGCATCGCCCTGAAGATGAGCCAGTCACGCTTCGAGAAGATCCTCAAGTACTTCCACATCGTGGCTTTCCGGCCGTCACAGGGGAGCAACCAGGGCCTGTACAAGATCCAGCCCTTCCTGGACTCGCTGCAGCAGTCGTTCAGCTGCACTTTCAGACCTTCACAGACACAGGTGAGTCTCTGGGTCTGGGTTTCCCTTAAGCTACATGGTACAATCTTCATATAGACTGAGATAATATATACTATACATATGTCATTCTCATACTGATTCTACATTCATAGTAGCAGCAGCATCTTTGAACTCGGCAGAAAGCAGACAAAATGTCAACAAATTTAAAATAAAAATATGTGCAGAACTTGTTTCTGTTTGAACATGTATAACAGAGTTTAACTGTTAACTATTTGCCAGTGAATTAAGGGCAAACCTGCTAAATAGCTCCCACAAGGCGTCTTAGTTTGAAAACTGTCTACGCAGCATGTATTTTTGTTTTAAAGCACTCTTTCTTAACAGACTGCCTCCAGAGTACTTACTTCAACTTGTATTCAGTTGCACTGTATGCATTAGATCTACATTTATGCAACTGGGGCAGTGGAGCGCCAGCCTTGCTGCTCTATTTTGGGTGGGCTGAAGTTTTTTTTTTTCAACTCCTACTTCAGTTTCCTTTCCAGACGAGCAGCAGCGCAGCAGACTTTAAAGCACCAGTGATTGAACAACCTGACTGAAGTAGAATCTGTTAAATCAGTTTGGCACTTCAGATCGTCGTCATGAGCAATGAGAGACGAGAACAATCACTCCGCCGTGTTTACTTGAAAATCCAGCATAAAACGTGTCAAATAGCAGAGTGAAAGGTAATCATAGCAGGGAATTTCATCCTGATGTCAATATTCTTACCACTGACTCATGAAAATGGTCGCACAAAAATGACTTTTCGCTTCAGACAGTTTCAATTGTTATGTGAGGAGCGACCACTTCATTGAAACCAGCCAGAGAAAGCTAGATTTGGAAAGTATCCAAATGAAAAAAAACCAACTCCCTCCAAAACACATGAATAGCTCTCATTGGTCAGCTGGGAGACGTGTGTGAGCAACAGCTTAAATACATAAATAAACAACTTTGATAAATGGCACAATCATATAAACACAAGCAAAACTATCATTATGAATGTACCTCATTCAATCGCTGCCACCCGGCCCGGAAGTTACTGCTCACTGCTGTGGGTTTGAGCTTTTTGCTAACGTTAATTGGCTTGCCACAGTCCGTTGCTGCTGCAGCGGCTCGTTCTTCGGTGCTGGGGCCGTGTGATGAAGTCACGGAATTATCATTGTCAGCGCTCGCCGCATCCAAATAACTCATGTTGAACTCACATGTAAAGAAAACACCTAACATTATCGTAACAAACATATGCAACAAATGTGACTATTGTAAGTAGGCACCAGATTTTCTGTTTACTTTTTAGAGCATTTGACGTTAAGAGACAGAAAAATACTTAAAACCAATACAGAACAATATTCCTAAAATAACGTACCAATCCTAGCTTTAAGGGCATTTCTCATTCGACTACAATAATCATATACATATTCAGAATCTGGTTGGAAGGGGGGCACCGGGGGTGGCTAATCATATTCCGGTGGGATCGGGGGGCCACCCCTGAAGCCATGGTTGAGCTCTTAAAAATTAATGAATTTCTGGGAAGTAGTTGATTAAATTTCTTTCGGCCTTTCTGCAGCGTGAGTGCTATAACATCATCTTCACTGTGAAAGATGATCTCAGCGCTGCGGTGCATTTGGGAATACAGGCTCTTAACGGCAAACCCCCCTCCTCACAACCACATCTCATTCAGCTGCAGTGTGTAATTTTACCATCGAGATGGTTTAAATGTAAATGTTGATGAGCTAATTTAATCGAGAAGCAGTAAAGGGTTTGGCGAACTAGAGTTTCGCATTAGTGCACTCGCTCTAAAAACAACGAAACTACAACAACGGGGGCAGGCCGGCTTTCAGACGAGCATGTGTGTGTGCCATTAGCGGTGACATGTGTATCTAGGCCAGTTTGTTTTTTCTGTGCCAGGGGCAGAGAGTGGGCCCAGATAGTGAGAGTGGCACCGACGGAAACTGTTGCTCCGCGATGGAAAAGTAATCTACCCGTTTAATGACTGAGGCAAGAGTGAGGGAAGCAGTTGATGTACTGATTCAGGTTTAAGCTCCAGTTAGGGCTGATCGATGTGAAAAAAACAAATCGTGATGTAGCGGTGTGCCGCGAGTCATGACTTTTAATGGGAATGGTAATTTTTGCATTTCATTGCTACTGAAACCGAAATGCATCTCTGTAGAACCACAGTGCTTCATTTCTAATGATATGTTGTGACACATTCATCATAAAATTACCACTCGTGCGATTTTGATGTACACTTGACAATGGCCTGAACAACTCCTAGAAAGAAAATCCAAATCCTGCAATACGAGGTTTGATATTTTAGAAGAAAACAAGCAGACATTTTCATCTGAGAGGCTGGGAAGAGAGAATTTTGGTAATTTTTGCTTTAAAAATGACTATTTTGATGATCTGTTCAGTGGCTGATTTAATTTCAGTTGATGAACTAATCAAATGACTTGGCAAACAACTTCATCTCTGCTGTTGATTGGGAGGCATCTTGGCGGTCAGATGTTTGGTTCTAACGCAGGATGTTTCTCTACATGTGAGTCTGTGTGACCTGGATTTATCTGCCGCTCAGCATTGTTCAACATGATGAGCGTGTGTGTGAGTATTATTGCTAACGTGTGACTAACATCAGTGCTGAACATTAACATGTCATGTCAGCTCCGACCGACAGCGACACTCTTTCCGTGTCAGTCTGGCAGTTTTGCAGTCGCGTCGGTGATCTGTTAACACAGCCTTCTATTGATTTGCAAGTGTAAAAATCCTTGAGAGCGTTTGTCGCAGTCGTCGCAGGACATCCACCGCAAGACAAGCGAGTGAGTGGATGGATGGATTTTCCTCCCCTTCCTTTGTCCAACAGAGCAGAAGTAGACCCATGCAAATGATTTACACTCACGGTGCAAATGTGACCACCTTATTTTCAGCTGCTGGGAAGAGGTGTGGAGAAATATCTGCTGCAGTGGTGCACAGCTGCGCCAATGTGGCAGCTACAGGATGAGATATTTCTTAAAAGGCCATTGTGGTTTGGGTGATGTCATCCATCCATGGGCTAGATAGCCTCATTAATTTTCCACTCGCTCAATCCATAACTCATATTTGACTTGGAAATGACTTGTTGCACTCGCTCGTGGAGCAGGAGAGAGCTGTTGGTCACTGCGCACTTCAGCTTTAGTCAAATCCTGATGGAGCATGAGGAGGAGGCGAGGGAGGACACCGGAGGAAGGGAGAGACGAGAGAAATTTGAAATGCAAATATTTGTTGCGTGGTTAAAAGCGTCCCTTGGAGATATTTGGCCGGGTTTCAGGTGTGTTGTTAAATCATCCTGGAAAGGGCTAGAAAAATATTTGTGCTCTGTTAATGCCTCTGTTTGTGTGTTTGGATTTGTAGATGTAAGCCGGTTTTAATACCGTCTTTAATCCATCCGCAGTATCTGATTTGACCTGGGAAATAATGAATGTACAAGAGGAGGATGGCACAGTTCACCCTATATCCTAAAGCCTATGTTCACCCAAGATCCAGTTCGAAAAATTACTTCCTTAGGTGACTGTGATTGTGACTATTGTAAAAAAGGTAACATAAGTCATAGCTAGCAACATGACGGATGAGGATCTCGTACCAAAAAATAACTGTCTTTCATGCAATATGGTGTTTCAATGATGCAATTGGCTGTTTCAGGCCTGATTATTCTGTACAGGCTAATTCAAAATTGAGATTTTTGAGAAATGTTCCAGCTCTGAGTTGTCTGAGAGAAAGTCATAAAGCATGTAGATAACTTGAAATCGTGTTTTAATCCATTTGCACCATGACAGCAGACAGCAGACAGTGTTTCTCTGTCATTTTCCTTTTGTTGTTTTGTGATGAACTTGTTTTGTCACAAAGCCTTTTTCTTTTTTTCCTGCAGGGCCCATTAAATACTGAATCGGGCAAAATTCACACTCGAATTGAAGAAATGTGGAGAAAGGAGCCTGTTATTTTTCTCTATTTTTGCCACTTAGATGTATTTTTTATTTTGTCTGCTTTTCATGGGTTCAGTCTGTTGTTAGAATAGTCGAGCGCAGAACATGAAAGCACCGTCTCTACTTTGTTCATTTTCGTTTTTCTAGTGGTTATGAAAAGAAAGCAGCAGACAGTCGGAGAGACAGAGAGAAATCCTGACGGGGATAACACATACATGCTAAAGTGAAGGATGAAGCAACAACTGAGGCAATGAGGAAACAGTGAAGCTGACAAGGGAGAAGGCATTTTCTCTGAATTTGCAGTCAGCTGCACAGTCGAGAACGTGTTCCTGCTGAGAATTGTGTTTTGTGTTCTTCCCCTTACAGTATCACACTCAAACACACACAGGACTTGTGAGGATCTTCGATTGGCTCTAACCCCTTAGCTGTAATGTTACATCACACACAACCTCGCTGCTGTTCCTCACAAAAGAGTACTTTTTCTTCTCCCTTGTTAAGGCCAACTATTTTTCCAGTAACACATTTTGTACTTGTGACATGGTTATATAAAAATCCTCGAAGACGAGCTCACGTGTTAACAGTTACATCGCCGTGTGTGCTTTCCAGGTTCTTCATGAGCCCCTGATAGACGAGGATCCGGTGTTCATCACCACCTGTACGGAAAGAGAGCTGAGGAAGAGGAAGAAGAGGAAGTTCAGCCTCTGGGTTCGACAGTGCACCTCCACGGGATTCATCTGCCAGGTAGAAGAAGCAACGCAAAACTCGTCAAACAGCAGCGATCAGAATCACAATTTTCAGAAGAAAAGAGTGCAAGTTTGTTTGTTTGCTGTAAGGGGTACTTTAATTTGTTGCTTTCTAACTTCATGGCAGAAATCAAATACTTTACATCAGAAACTCAATTCAGAAATTCGCTGTCAAGTCTTCAGTCTGCCTGGAGTCAAAAAGCACTTTTTTCTAACTTTGATCTTCAACTAATTTCAGATCTTATTCTCAGGTTGATGCCTCATCTTGCATTCAGCCAATTACTCGTCAGCACTGCAGAGAATATAATCACTTGCAGAAAAGGCAGAGATCAAACTGATCTTAAAAAATGACACACAAAAAAACTTCTGGGCCAAAATATAGGTTGTCAGATTTCTCTTTTGATGTGGTTTGAGAGCTGAAGAGCTGCCGGCTCAGACCGAGATCTGCGTCGTCACATCTCAGGCAGGCAGACCTGCTCTGCTCGCTAACAACCTTGCCCTTACCGCAACCTTCCACTCCTACGTCGTTTGCTTATGTAACACCACCATTTAACTAGGGCCTGGCACCGCAGGAGGACTGACAGACCTGTCCCACTCTGACATTATTTTCCTCCGTCCTCATTACAAAGGGCAGAGGAGAGAAAACATTAAAACAACAACAGCAAGATGGTGCGATTTTTATTTTGTATCGTTAAAATTGGGGGAAAGTGACAATCTAACTACTCCTACTACCCAGGGTTTGTGAGAGAGGATGCCCCGTCAAACTGTGTGTGAAAGTACATCATTTCCCTCCAGAATGCAGAATGTTAAAGTGATGTTTTTTTTATAAATACTGTCCTGGATTTCTGTGCAGCCACACACACATGCAGGCACATATCAGCGAACAACATGCAGTGATATACTGAAGCAGACTCTCACTGACATAATGCATTTACCTTCAGGTATCTAGTTTTACAAGATGCAAGGTTCAAGGTAATTTAATTGTCGTAATACAGCACAGGCTTGCCTTACGAGATTGGAAGTTCATGCTGGATAAATTATACAGTTATTTATATACAAATACACACAGACAAACAGTGCATCTGTTGAATTTGCATCTGGGGAATTGTAAGCAGCAGCAGAATGATGGTGATGTTATATGGTTCTCATCTTCACATCGAAAATTCAATCTGGGAGACACTGTTCGTCCACTTCGACCGTGTGTGAGCACCAAGCATCGATGTTATAAACACAGAGTCCGCCACTCCTCGTCCAGCTGTAGTTCTGCGCTCACGGTCCGCCCGTCGAGTGCAACAATTTGATTCTGGATTAGCATGTCTCCTCCTCCCTTGGATGGTCGAAAGACTTTCTTCTCAAATTCTGATGACAGTATTTCTGCCACAGGAAGTACGTGTTTCAGCAAAAAAAGCAAAAAAAACATGTAGCATGATTTGGAGGCGCTAGCAGCCACTGCATCTGCATGTGCCGCAACTAGACTGTTGCAACAATGTTTGGTTTTATTTGTCGGTTTTTGAGATGCGTCTCTGAGATTCTACCGTATTTCTATGCAATGAAAAAAAAACAACATTTCTTTCTAGTCTCCATTACAGAGAGACGCCACTGATTTCAAAGAGACTTTTCCCTTGGTTGAAAATTTCCTTTAAGAACATGCTCACAATTGTTCAATTCTGTCTTTAAACAACAGTCTGCCGCTCCTGTGAGCATGACAACAGGTTTTGCTTGCTGTAATCAATTCCTCTGTTCATACTGGAAACAAGATCCTTCACAACAGTGCTTTCACTGCAACTGATGGGGCACAGAATTTGATCTATTTTACTATGTTTTGGGGATATTTTATGCCTTTATGAGAGCATCTTTAGGACAGAGCGAGAGAGACTGACATCCATCGAATGTCCCTGTCTGGATGATTGACAAACATTAAGATGGACGACATGACAACTCCTCAAATTTGAAGCCAAGAAAACTCGACTGATCCGCGGCAGCTGGCTGCAGTACAGAATATAAACCCCACCCCCTAAATGTTAGCAGATGGGGTAATCTTCCAAATAATCTTTTTCTAACGAACATTTCTGTCCTTTTTGTAGTTCTTATCGGGCTGATGTATATTCAAGTAAACTTTTTTCTTAGAAGTTTGGATTGAATTAGTTATTTGACTTTATAAAAAGGGGGTGAAACATCATGATTGACAGCTGAGCACTCCCCGTGATTAATTGGGCGGGTGTATGGGCATGAACTTCATTGGCTCCACCGATTTGGACCAGAGTCTGGCTCCAAATGACGCCACCGGTGCTCAAATCTGGGATGTCTTAGCTTCGTCTTTGAGACTGTATGAGAAAGTGGAGCCATGTCATCCATCTTTATATCTGTCAGTGGACGGGACTCAGACTGGGTGTGTTGCAGTTTACGGTCTCTGCCTTTAAGGTAAAGTCTTCTACAGTACAGCATTGTAAAGAAAGGGCTTTCCACGGCACAGAACCATAAATAGATGGATCTCGTTCGTAAGACTACCCTGCAGGGAAGTGCTTCCTTCTTTAGCCTGGATGTGGTCCAGAATTACATTAGTGGAGGGAGGACAAATCATGATCAGAATTTTAATCTGCTATACTCCGTTTGGTTTGCATCAAATAAAAGAACTGAGCACTGTAAGTCATTTTTACTTGTCATTTCAAAACGACCTATGCGTAAGAAACATCACCCTGTCATTAGAAGCCAACTCCCATCATCCCATCCATTTAACAAAATAAGCATTATCATTCACACTGACTGCGGCCATTTGGCAGTCGCTCTGTCTTTACCAGTCCGACGTACCCCGACGTGCGTCTGCGCCGAGATCTTCCCTCTCTAAATGAATTGTGTCGAGGGAGAGAAAAAAACTCTAAGAAATAAAACGAGTTAATGGAGTGAATCAATGAGATTCCATTAGCAGGCGCTGCTACACACAAACACACACACACACACACACGGAGGCACGGACTGACCACTTAGTGTAATAGCTAAAGGCCTGGCGTAGATGCAGGCTAATCAGGCTAATGCCGTTCAGCTCGTGAACATCAACATAAATGTGAGTGCAAGAGGGACTCTGAACTGTTTGTGAGTGTACGTCTCTACATTTGATGACGCCTTTCGTTGGAAGCAGAGCTCCTCTTCGTATTTCGTCTGGGACTCGTACCTTCAAGGGCATCGTGTACGAGTGTGTTCAGCCGAGAAGCACAGCTCAGTTTGCCTCGATCCAGGGCATCACATCGCAGCGACAACCAGCCAGATGGTCCTGAAATTTGTTCTCAATATTCACAATCCCCAATCGGTGCATGTGAATAATTTCTGTGTTCCCTAAAAGTTTGAAGATAACACATATTTTGAGAAAATTTAAGAAGTTGACCTGGGTACCTGAGTGAAAGTATCAAAACTTATTGGGCAGATAATCGTGAAATCTACCAAGCACATTCATGTCTTTCAGAGGATGAACCCCTCTCTCCTTTTGCTCCAACGTCTGGCCAAAATGTTTTTTTTTACTGTATCTTTTGTGCAGTTTTGTGCCTTAATGAGAGGATAACAGAAGAGTGATGCAGGCGGAAGAGTGCTTATTTAACCAAATCTGTACAACAGTGGTGGAGAGTGCAAAGTCACCATGACCTGCAGTCACAGTGGTCACATTAATAGAAAATATGCCAGGTGAAAAATTACATAACTCGCTCTTAGCAGCCACAAGGACGCCCCAAAATGTCCTCGTCATCCACCAGAGATTTCATGCTCTAATTGGCACATTACCAACCGCTACATGTCGGCAGTGTACGTTACGAAAAGATGATGTTTTAGCTAAATGTACCTGTTTTTGTTGCCACAAACACTGCTGGAAAATGTCCAACATCTCATATGACATATGGGATGTTTTTGATTAAACAATAATCAATTAATCACCACAAAGACTTTAACTGATAAAAGTGTATTAACCAACAGAGATTGGCACAAATAACAAATACTTGCTTATCAAACACATCAAATTAAAATACAATGAAAAAAATGTATTTGATTAAAATACAAGTCATTTGTAATTTAAAAAATACAAAACAATACAAACTTATTTGTCAGGAAGGTTTGGTAGAGGACGTGGAGGAAGGACCCAGATGCACAGACGGGAAGCGAGATCAAGGATTACGGAGTTCAAAAAGTGATTTAATTATCTTAAAAAAGCAAAAACATGAACATGGCATGATATTAACAAGACGTGAAGACAAAATACAATTAATGACCGGACACAGACAGAACAAAAACCAAGACTTAAATACATGACACAAATGAGGGAACAAGAAACAGGTGAGACACGAGAGGGCATGTGCACGTAATCAGAACAGAACCGGGGAAGACGAGACATGAGACAAGACTACAAAATAAAACCGGAAGTGACTAGAACTAAAAACATGAAACTTGACAAGACAAACACAGGACGTGACATTATTTTACATTTAAGCAGTTTAGTAACTTAAATTTGTGAAGCCAAAATGATTAATGATTAACAGATAATCAATTGTTAAGGTAGCTGACTATGGATTAAAAAATTAACAAATCAGATTTTAATTTCAGCATCTCCATGACCTTTTTCCCAACGTGTTTGCTCCGTATCACAATTTTGTAAAATGAACATTGCCGCATCCGTATGGTTTAAACTTATACAGTAGCCGTTGGACAGACAGTTGTACAAAAAAATAAAGTTTGCTAGTTCTATCTCTGTTTTATCTACATGTCCTGTCACTTTCCTCCCACTCTGCAGATCTCCGTCCATCTGAAGGAGGGTCAGGGCACAGACGGTCTGGCCACCCTGAAGAACAAGCCTCAGCTCCACAGCCTCGTGGCCAAGCAGCTCTGCCAGAACATCTCTGGCAAGAACACCATCATCTTCACCGGGCCGTCCATCACGAGCCTCAGCCTCTTCTCCGAATTCAGCAAACAAGGTGCCCGAAAACAAACGCCCCCTATTCTTCAGTCAGCCTTCGTCTCCGCCATCTCTTGTCCTCGTTTTCTGCTCCGATGTACAGATTGCAATCTGTATGCATTTTTAATTTCTTTATTTATTTTTTATCGTGGAGCGATGATAGCGTCCCCAGGCTAAACAGCAGAGAGAGGAAGACAGTCTGTTGCCTGTTTCACCTCCAAATGAGACATCGCAGCCCTGCAGTGTGCCGTTCCAATGATTCATTTTCTCCACCTGTCTTAACATCGAAGTGAAAAATCTTTTTTACTACATTGGAATGTGTAGAAACACAAGCGTGCCTCATTTGTTTGACACGTAGTAACATCCTCCATGCCTTTTTTTCTCAGTAAGAGAAAAATAACAGCTTCAAAATCATTTTGATGGTTCAGTGTCTTGTAATAGGGTGAATGGAGTCTCTGTCAATTACCCATTTCTACATAATGTTGCTTTAAAATATTCTTGCAATAGTTGTAAGCAATAGTACAATACTCAAAAGCACTTCATAAATGGACAAAATCAAATATCACAAAATGTTTTGACCAAATATCTTCGATGTTGCAGCAATATTGTAGGAATGACTAATAGTACTTTGAAAAAATCTTAACATAATGAGATTTCTGATAAATAATCAACAGTAATGTGGATATAATGGACAAATGAGTAAAGAACAGTTTGTTTAGTTCAGAAAAATACACATACCAATAGCTCTCTCATATCACAATAGCAATATAATATCAATATATTGCCCTTAATTATAGGCTTATGCACAGAGCTAAGGTATTCTGTCATGTTTGCGAATATTCACGTTCATAACTAGAAAATTACCGAAACAAGGAGAAATTACGCCGAATATAAGTGGAATTAAATCACAAAATGTTTTTTCTCCTTTTAAGGTAACATTATGTATGAATTGGCATTTTGTCAGATGTAATGTCGGTTCTAACTACAAACAAAACTCATTACATCATAACTATGTTACGTGTTGAAAACGTGTATGTTAAAGTAAACATGTGTGTAACGCTGTGATCCGACCTGAGACAGACACCGTTCACCCTGTTACAAGACACTGAACCATCAACATGATTCTGATGCTTTTTTATTTTAGGTTAAAAAAGTTACATAAAGTTCTGACCCAATCTTACACTCAATTACTTTTATGCACTTCAGTCAGCATCAACTCTTAACAGCCCCACGATGCACTGCAACGGACCGTTACACATTAAATCATGGAAGATTCAGCAGGGAGTGTTTAGCCTTGTCACCGCTCTAAAAATCAATAGGTAAAGTGAACGCTTTAGCTGACACTTAAGTGAAACACCACTTAACATCTGTCAGCTCGCCTCTCTGATCCCAGTCTTACTGTTCGAGGCTTCTTGAAGTTATTGGGGAGAAAATTGTGATTTTTTACGCTGATAATCGGCCTTTGAAGCGGTTTTTCCATGCTCATTATACCAAAGACGGCTGTTATTATGAAATTCTAATCCTATTGTGTTGGGGTGAGTCACATTAAAATTCTCCTCAGTGACCCATTTTTCTTCTTTCGTAATAACAACGGCAAATGTGGGACAATGCCATAAAGGGCTAAAGATGAGTGGGTGAAGGCAGGGAACACATGTTCGGCAGATCAGGCTCCTTGAAAAGACAACTCCGAGAGGAACAAATTGAAAAGTTTTCCATCACAAATGTTCTTTCACTAAACGATAACAGAAGAGCAATTTTAAACTCAACCGGGCAGAGCTGTTGTGCGCCAAGTAAAGAAAAACAAGCCGAGAGATAAAATCAATATTATGTATTTAGACAGTAATTGGACGAAGCTACCGCGAGTCATTCAGCCGAAACACAATCAGTCACAAGTTAGCCTGCGAACGCATTGTGCAATATTTTCTTTCAAATTTATCGTGCTGCATTAATTAACAGAGTTAATTACCCGGCGCGACTGCCGTACGTACTGTGGACAGACACACACACACACACATCTACAACACAGATAGAAATCAGTGTCCAGATTGAGAACTTAAATCAGCAGCAGTCAGCCAAATGATTGTTTTCACTGCAGCTCATCCATGTGAGAAGTAAAGAAATGAAATGGGTGGAAAGTCAGAAAAAAAGCCAACGGCGGAGACGGCATACGAGAGACCAGAAGAGCTGAAGTGGTTTTCGGCTGTGAGAGATAAACACTCGACAGCAGTTTGTTCTGTGAGTTCGCGTCAGAAAGCAGAATGCGTGAAAAAACCTTAATAAATGCACAGGAGTTACTGCAGGACTGCAAGATAACGTTTAAGTTAGATTAAAAAGTCAAAACATAAGTAAAAATGCTCATCACAATTTCATAAAGCCCAATGTGATGTAATCAAAGTGCTTGTTTTATCCAACCGACAGTCCAAAAACCAATTTAATTTATTTACAATCACAGAAGATAAAGAAAATCAACAAATCCTCATATTTGAGAAGCTTGAACCAGTGAAATTATTGACATTTTTCCCTTTCAGCTCTAGATAAAAACTTATTATCTCAATAAATTAATGTCTTGGTCAATACATTTGTGAAAAAGGTTCATTTCAATTCAGTTGACATCTTCATTTGTCTCCTTTTGTCTGACAAACATTAAAAAGCACAAAAATATTTAGTTTAATATCGTAGAAGAGTTAACAAGCAATCAAAATCTTTGCACATTTTTGTTAAGAAATGACTTAAATGATCAACCAATTATCAAAATAGCTGCCAATGAATTTTTTGTCGATCGATTAATGTACTCAACAGTTTACCTTTCATTAGTTATTTTATCTCTTGTAGAATTATTAACACAAATGTTAACATGTGTTTGTATTCGTCTTTCTCCAGATATCTACTGCTGCGGTCTGCTGAGCACCAGGAAGAGCGACTGCACAGGCCTGCCACAAAACATGCTGGTCTGCGGCTCCACGCCGGCGCAGCGCGGCCAGTCGCGAGTAATGATGAAGGGCAGCATGTCGCTGATCAGCTGGTACAACAAGGGACACTTCAGGTTCCTCACCAACGCTTATTCCCCGACGAAACAAGGTAAAAGCCGCTCTGATACACCCAGAACTAATCTGTCTCGTTGAATTATAGATATTGTCAGGAGAAGGTTCACATAAATATGATATGATATTTGAAATGTCTTCTGGCTGCCATTTACCTGACAGTCTTTCAGGGAAAATAAGGTTAGCTGTACTGTTGTTACCATAGTTAAGCATTCATGTCATGGAAAATCAATGAGGGCTTGTAATCCATGATAATCCATTACCATGAGGCGACAGGTTCATGATATTCCCCTCCTCTCGTAGCGTAATCCACTCCGATTAAACCATTTTGTTGGGTGTTAAACCTGGTTGAAAGGGGGCTGTGGTGTGGTGTGTGTGAGCGTTTTGAATGAAGAGTGTGGAAGCGGAGCCCCGGATCAGTTCAGACTGTTACTATCTAATATTGATGTTCTTTTCCCTCGGTGTGTGTGCGTGGGTATGTGAGCTGGAAGTGTTTTTCACTCTGTACAAAAAGAAGAGGAACTGTATTTGTAAATCCCAGCAATAATCTAAATAAACACAGAGAAAACCATATCGAGATTAGTGGTTGTTAAGCGAGTAGTGTCACATAATTATGCATCGGTGAGTGGTGTATCGAATCCATGTTTTTGTTGGTTAAAAATCTGAATCAAAAACCACCGACAGCCCAGAAAGATGAGCGTTCAACCAGAAAAAAAGGTAAATAATGGCTACATACCCATGTTCAGGTACCAGTTTAAGGACTACGATGTTGTGCATTCTGTCTCGTTGTCATGGCTCACTGCGACAAACGCTAACGGAGCCGTCGTTAACATTATTAGTAACACCTCCCGCTGTTACTGTCTGAATCCCCGCTTTGAAAATGGCCCATTAAACAAAGCAGGCCTCCAGGGACCAGACAACAAAGAGGCCAGCCAGAAAACATCAGCAGGAAGCAGCGCTCCCTTCTCCTCTGCCTCGTCTCCCCTGTTGTTGGCCAGGTGAAAGCAGAGTCGGGGGGGAAAACATGTCCCCTTGAAAGGAAATCTTTTCTTTTCTGCTGTCTCTTAGTTTGTGGTATGTGTTTTTTTTTTTTTTCATGGCAGGTATGATCATTAAGAGGAAAAGCGGGGAGATCCCATGTCCCTTGGCCGTCGAGGCGTTCGCGGCGCACCTCAGCTACATCTGCAAATACGACGACAAGTACAGCAAGTACGTACGACATCTTACAGCAGTCTCTCGTGGATTCATGGTGACTAGAGGGTTGAATGTCAGACACAACATGACATACTCTGTGTCACATCTAATAGCAAATATGCACTCATTCTCTAACAAATGAAAACAGTTGTTCATAGGAAGTAAAGCACGCTCTTACTTATTCCAACAATCCTTACTTGGTCTGGTATGACCCCTGATTCTGACACTCACTGCAGAGAAATAACCTGCATTTGATCCTTCAATCTAAAACGGAAATGTTTATCGTCAACTATTTTGACTAAAGATTTGTCATTTAAGCAACAAACTGATAGACATTTCAATTAAAACTGGACTTGTTTCAGTTTCTTGAAGACATTTGAAGCTTTTAAATCCTGTGTGGGTTTAAAACTTTACATTTTTTTAACTCAAAGTAAACACTGTACATCACAAGGTGTTCCTGTTTGTGGTCCAATTTCAGCTTTATAGTGAAAGCAGCGCTCTCATGAGAATGTGGGGAACGAGGTGAAATTGTGTGCCGTTAACCTGTTTTTAACACCTGCTGATCCGCAAAAGTTACAGTCTTGCGTTAAGAGATATTATTTATAGAGGAGTGTGAACTGTATTAATTAATTTAATCTATAAAAAGAAGCTCAGGAGTAAGAAGCTTTTTTTTTTTCTCCTCCCACAGGTACTTTATTTTCCACAAGCCCAACAAGACCTGGCAGCAGGTGTTCTGGTTGAGCATCAGCATCGCCATCAATAACGCGTACATCCTCTACAAGATGTCTGACGCCTACACGGTTAAACGCTACAGCCGAGCGCAGTTCGGAGAAAGACTGGTCAGGGAGCTGCTGGATTTAGACGACTGCTCTCCCACACAGTGAGGAGGAGGAGGAGGAGGAAGACGAGGACAGCAGGAGCGCACAGAAAAAGAAAAAACACACACAAACACAAACACAAACACAATCCCCCACACGTACATTCACACTCTTCATTTCGGTTGTACAGACTCGGCGGTCTGTGTCGATGTGATGCTACGGAAGCAGTGCCAAGCCTGTGTCTCTCTTCTTCTAGTTGTTTTCTGTGGTACTGTAAATATTCACTCACACACGACTGCACACGACACAGTAGAGAATCATGAGCCATGGGACAGTTCACTCGCCTAACTTTGAACCCACACAGATTTACTAAGGATTTTGTCAGCAGGAGCGATTTCACGAGCAGAGCCGGAAAACAACCGGGACGAGTTCACCCTCAAATGATGTCAGCTACAAGTTCGGACTCTCGTCAGAGAGTTTAACGTGAGCCGGAACCTCCCGTGTGACTGTTCAAAACGTGCGCCTGCAGGCTGACAGGCGACGTGTAGCTCGATATTTACACTCTGCGAAACAACCACCTGTGACCCTGTAACAAAAGCTTAGTAAACCAGGACTACGGTGTTTCCACCCGCTGCATGCATAAAGAGTCTGGATTGTGATGTGATTCTTGTTTAGTGTGAAACGAGCTCCAGGTGGGTTTTGAAACTTTTATTTTGTGTGTGTGCGTGCGTGTGTGTGTGTGCGTGCGTGTGTATTTTAGCAAGTGGAACTGCCATTCGTGTGCGCCAAGCTGAGCCTGAGGATGTAAATGTGCGGCTATCGTGATCCAGACGAGTCGTGTTGCTGCACAGAGGGAGACATAAAGCGACAGGCAGCAGTGTGGCTCAGAGTCACAGCCTGACACCCCAAAGGAGCCAGTAAAGATGAGTTTAAGCCCCTGAAAACATGTTTGCTAAATTCAGATACATCCTCTTCAAGGGTTAACATTCATCAATGAAAAAGCAAAAACTTAAAACTCATCAGCTTCATCAGGACTGTGAGATTTTAACTCGAGAGGACCTCATGTTCTTCAGAAAGATGCATACATTTCCCATTCAAAATCACCTAAATTGTTTCCTCTCTGGCAGAAAAGTGCTTGTGTAGGATCTCATCGCTCATATTAGGAGGTGGGTTGAGAAAAAGAAATTAAAGGCATCAAATCTGCAGCCTGCTTTTAACCACACTTTTCATCTAATTTGTCTTTTTTTATCACGCGTGTATTTAACTGTACTTTGCAGCGCAGGACACGTTGGAAATGTCCTTCACTAAGTCAGTGTTGCCAAGCAACAAGTACAATCCTGGCCAGTGGGCAGGGGTTTGGATGATATTTCTTGGCAAGGTTTTAAGTCGAGGAAGTAAAAAGTGAGTCACTGGCGTCCCAGGAAAAAACAAATGTCGCCTCAAATCTTAATGTAGATAAAAAGCTTTGGGGGCTGCGACTTGTTCTCTCATCAGGAGAAGGAACTGACATCAGTCAGCTGTGAAATTATTTGACAATTCAACAACATGATTTTTTAAGTGCATAGTGACTTTTTCTGTGGGAATGTTGAAGTAGAGAAATGATTCACTGTCTGCTATTTATCTTTAGAAAAGTCAATTTCATCCAAGGCCTTCTCATCTGAAATGGAAGCATGGGAAACTATTTGGACCCTTAATGTGCATGTTGTTTTCTTCCAGTGGAACATTTCTCGCCAAGTCACTGATTTAGATGCCATCTTATGTGCAAGCCAATGCAACTGTGAGTGGAATAAATTACACTCAGACCATTATACCACAGCAGAGTTTTTATAGGCAACTAAAACTAAACAAAAAACAGAACCTTGGTGCAAAAAAATGATGTAGTTACTGAAATAAGACCTGGACTTTAGGTAAAACAACAACTTACTGAAACAGTACTGAGTAGTTACAAAGTTTGTCATTTTGGTCAACATTTACCAGCGTGAGGAGACGTTGGTGCATATGTTTGAGAGCGACATGAACTTTAATATTAGATATATAAAAGATAAAAACTAATACTGAAACTGAATATTTCTAAGTGGAAACTGGCAGCTCCACCCTCAGTGTTCCAGGTGGTATTATTTTTGGCAGCACTGTCACAGAAACAACCAGATCCCATTCCAGTTCCCCTCGGAGCAGCGACTACCAACAACACTAACAAGATCCCCCAGTCGGCCTTCATTCTCCCGGGAGATTTCACGTCCGGTGGCAGAAAAAAACACCACAATGGAAGCAAGATTTAAAGGGAACCAATCTGAACCCAGATGGTCATTAACTTCTAAAGACGTTAACATTTAACGATTCATTAAAACAAAAATCTCCAAATCAAAAAAACGGCTCAAACATTAGAAACTAACTGAAAAACAAACTCATGAAAACTATAAACCTTTCAGCTCTGCGCCACACTGCTGTCTGAAGCTTTAACGCGGACTCCACAGTCCACTTTTGCTTTGCTTTGTTACGCAGTCAACATGTTAACGTCACGCCGGAGTCACGCAGACTCTAAGTGAAAGGTTTCGATGTGCGCGCTTGCTCGGTCAGCATGGTTTGATGTGTGAATACATATTACAGTGAGGTGACAGTCTTTTTACGCTGGTGGAGCTGAGTTGTCGGTCGGCAGGACTCATGCACTTTTCCCCCCATTACGTCTTGCACTTTGAGGAGAATTGTAAAGTTAGCGACATGTTTATTAGATCATCCTTTTAGTTTTTTGAACCCGATGATGGTATACAGCGCACTCAGAAAAATATGGAAAATATGAATAGATAAGTTCTGTAAATATAAATAGATAAATTAAATAGAATTTATGAAGAAAAAAAAACACCAATGAAATAAGACTGAAAATTAACGAGTATAACCAAAACAGAAAAGATTTCCACTGTAGATTAGTACACGGTACAAGTACGTATGTGTATATTTTGTTAACGAATTACTGTGAGTGTACGTCCATAATCACTCTGTCACTGAGACTCAAGATTGTGATTTTTTTAACTTTTTCACTAATCCAAAGCATCGTTGTTGTCATTGTTGCTCTTGTGCGTGCGTGTGTGTGTGTGTGTGAACCACTGAATGTCGTCGTCACGTGTCCAATCACTGTTCACCTTGAAGTAACACCGGTAATCTTCAGAGCCTCCCTTTATCGTGTCACGTCGTTGTCAGCTCGTGATTTTTAATACATTTGATAGCAACGAGTCCCACACGTCTAGTATGAGAAGTGATCGGGTCGCGTTATTGGAACGAAAGACAGCTGGAGCCATGTGAGAAACCCGTCCTGCCTGTTTGACTGCGTTTGTCCCGTTTATCTGTTACCGTCGTGTTGGTGTTGTTCCTACAACAAAACTAATGTTGCTCCAGGATCGGCACTGCAGCTGACCAAAAAAACAACAGAATCACCGCAGGGAGCGGGCTGTGGTGGATGGATGGATGGGTCAAGTGGGTCAACTTGTTGTTATATGGTGAATTTGTTCAAGTTTTGACAAAAAAACACACAAAATGATCATAGTTTTGGTTAAAATAGACTCTGTCACAACTTGAACCACAACTAAGAAAAGTTAAATTCCCATTAACAAATTTTTCTGGACTTTTTCCTGGGTTGCAAAGCTCTTAACATTACAACAATGTGATTGGTCGGTGGAGCATTAATTATGTTGTAAGGACAACACCAACATGGCGATATCAGATTGTGCACACACGTTTCTTGTGTTGGTCATTAAAGGAAAAATCCACACTACTGAACAACTCTTTAAAAAGTTTCAAGAGTATCTCCCCTCTCTGGCTGCAGTGATGCCTGGAGACGTCAGCCCACTAGAGGTCAGAAAACACAAAGGTTTAAGACAGTGGAAGGTTGCTCTTCACAGCACAATGGCTTGTTATCCTGCAGTGCTTGTCTGACAGGGTTATTGTTTTGTTCCCATTAAAGGTCCAGTGTGTATATTTATGTTTTCATTAGTGTATAATTACCTGAAAACGAATGGGGCTTTTCCGCTGGCCGTGCCGAGTCAAACCGAGCCGTGCCGATTTGCATTTCCATGAACAGTTTAAGTCCAGGATGGACCTGGAGGTGGCCTCACGGTGGCTAACCTTTGACTCCCCCTTCTCTCAAGACTCATGTCAGTGCAGGAAACCTGAGAGAAAGGTGTTTCAGTGTAGTTTACCTCCAGTGTTCCTGTTCGTACTATCAGATATCTGCTGTATTTTACTGTTCCGTCGTGTTTACTTCCAGCTGTGTCAGGAGTCGTGTTAAGTTATGAAAACTTCATAATAACGGAGGAGTTTTATTGTGAAGAATACAGGAAATTAGTGTAGTTTGTCACCAATTAGTTTTGTTCGATAGTGTATTTACAGCCGCTCCTCCGACCACTACACACACACACACCTTCCAGCAGGTAGCCCTGTTGCAATGGAAATGCAAATCCCTGCTTTTCTAAGAACAGATGCGGTGCGTCCTCTTTTATGGAGTCGCCATGTTGCACGACGCTGTTTGTACAGTAGCCCAGGTTGTGTTTTTCCTGTTTTTGTGGCCACTGTAGGGGAGGTTTCTAATCTGCAACCTCACCACTAGATAACCACTAAATCCTACACACTTGACCTTTAATAGCCAATTAGATTTGGGTAACATGACGTTGCACAAATACATCGTTTCAGTGACATTTGGAATAGGAATCATTTATCTCTCTAAAAAAAACATTTTGTTCAATCCCAAAATTGAAAAAGCCACCAATTCACATCATGCAAAGGGAGAAAAACCCATCTTCTAAAAGGCAGAGAAACCAATTTCTCCAACCTCTGAAGGCTTAAATCCATAAATGTGTACCTGTGAGGCGTGTACAGTAGTAGTCTGAGTAAGGAGCATGGATGCAGAAAGAGAAAATCCTCCTCCTTCACAGCTGAGTACCCGCTGGACTGCATCACAAAAGGGTGAAGGACGTGTAACTGTCGAGAGTATATCCGAGCGTGAATTTTTCCTTTACAGTGTGACGCTGGCGTATAAAAAATGAGCCTCTGTGATGGCTGCATTTGTGAACGGGCATTTAATCTGCAGCTCACGGTGGACTGACGCCAGTTACCTTAAGATGACACTCTCCAAAGGATGCGTGCGACATCCGCTGAGGCTCTTCTGTAGTGCTTATATCGCTCCGTTCAGACCACAAATGAGAAGAAATTATGCACCGGGGACTCTCCAAGGCCGCGGTTACCTGGCAACAAATCATTTATAAGTGAGAGAAAGAAGAAAATAGGTAGTTATTTGAAGTTTCCCTGCCCATGTGGTAATATCGTTATCACCCCGTGTGCAGATTGGGAGCCGAGCGGCTTCGTGTCGCCTCCTTTTTATCATCCATCAGAAGAGAAGGGCCGAGGATCCCTTTTGTGCGTTTCAGCCCCCATGGATCAAAAGCACGGCTTCATTTTAAATTCTCAGGTTGATCTCTCACAATTATTCTGTCCAGACGGCTCTATTGATCACCCATGAATCAAGATGTTTCTATAGTGCCTTTTTCCAGCTCATTTTTTTTCCTCTCATCAGTGGTTTAGTGCTGTTGATGTCTTTGAAATGGAGTTGATGTGAATGACTAGAGCAGATTAGATTTTAGGGTCCTGACAAAAGGAACGTGGTAGAATCCCGTCCTGCATGGTGTGAATAATAGAAAACTAGTTAACTTCTACTGTAGAGTTTTAGAGTCCCATAGCTGAAATATCTCACACGTTTCACGCTACATCCTTTAATATTTACACTCCTTTCCCTTGTACATAAAGCAGATCCCAGTGATGGATGTTAGTCCTTTGTTTGTTTATATGGGTAAACTACTATGTAGGAACCTAGTTTGTATGTTGGAGGAATAGGTTAGGATATACGAGCCCCACTAAAGTCAGAGAGTTTGACACCCCATCGCCAAATGTAGTTCTTAAAGGGACAGTTCAGCTGGATCGCACTCGGCCTTGAAGTGCTCAAAGCGAGAAAAGAAAATCCATTTGAGCTCAACCGCAACGTCTCTTTAGAGAAATCACGACTCAAGATTATCCACAGACCTTGTTGTAGGCGGTGTCATGAGGGAACGTATCAACGCATAGAAAGAAAGCGTGGCATCTACTCATGAGCAAGAGGCTTTAGGGTGGATGTAAACGTTAATGGTGTCGTCTGTAGCCGAGCTGTAACATTCAGCCCGTTCTCACTCCCAGTGTGTCAAATACAGCAGCCTGGTCAGCGGCCCTGCATGCTTCCAAGTGTGATGCACCTCTCGTGCAGTAGTATAAAGGGCGAGGAAAGTCCAAGTGGTCGAAGAGGTTGGGTCGATTTTTCCTCAGAAAGTTTCCCTCCATTACGTCAGTATGCTACGAGACTGAATGTAGTTATTTAATCCGAAATGATGATCTTTTCCTAAACCTATCAGAGGGCTTTCTGTGCCTGAACCTAGCCAAACAGAAACCATTTGACAACGTTGTCTGTAACAGTCCAAAAGTTTGTCAGTGAGCTTTAATTCTAAAGTCTAACAAGACGTTGCATATAACATATTATTGCTAACTTGACTGCGGAGTCCGTCACATGCAAAACTGGCACGGGGGGGTCGGTAGAGCATCGTAGTTTGAAACTGAAGGCCACTGACTAAGCTTCCATGTTTGACGAGTTGGGAGTGAGAGCGTGTTAGCCAGTTAGCTAGTCTCTCGTCCATGAGTACATGCACACTTCCATCTACACGGTGATACGATATGCAGTTATATTTATATGGTTGTAAGTCAATACTTCCTTCGTGATATACAACAAGACGTGGGGATCATCTGGACTAACCAGGTTGTGCTTTCTGGCGAGAGACGTCGCTGTTTTGGTGGCGTTTCGAGCTCCACCAGCCAAGTGCCAGCTAGTCCCATTACTGGAGATGGACAAACAGCACTACAGGCAAGAGGAGACGCTTATTTTTGATTTGAGCGTGAAGTGTCCCTTTAAAAACAAATTGTTACCATGATGTCAAAAAGGCAAAAAACACCAGGGGACGAATGTCACTTTGATGGGTCTTTCCTCTCCATTTGTGTCCCTTCACAAATAGCAGAGATGTCTGTTTTCTTACATTCGTATGTGTCAGACGTGCAAATCAGGGGGAAAAACAAGAGGCAGATGTGAAAACACTGAAATATTTTGCCTTTCATCCAGTTTTGTCAGACAAATAATGGTCCCTAAATCGTTTGTCCATGAAATAAATCCCCCCTCACCGTCGGTTGTTCTGTGGTGATGAAGCGCAGTGCTGTGTAACGATGATGTCCATGTGCGTGGTGTGCTGTGTGTGCCGTCCCTGTACAGAAGTCTGTGTTTGTATCCAGGGAGCGAGACGGATGCCATAAAGATGTTTAAAGCGATTAGCCGTGTGGATGTGATACAGAATCAATATGGCTGACCTCAGGGCTTCATAACTAACTGCTGTACAAATATATTCACCTACTGAAATAATAAACATACACTAAATGGACTTCTATTAACCATCAGGTGCTATCAAACCACTGTAAGAGTAATAGTAGAGTTAGATTCGATGTTGTCGTCGGGAGGAGCAACCAAATAGTGAACACCAGGGTCGTGTATTGCAGGAGTTGTGCCACTAAAAACCACCAAAAGTTCACGTTTTTTCTGGGTGAAAAATGTGAGAAATATTAACGTCACCAGGCACCAAAAGCAAACTTTAACTGTGCGAGTGGTAGAACTATTTCACTCCGTATGATTCCGGCTTGGAACGGAGGCTGCAGGATGTCGAGAAAAAAAAAAAACGAGTACTTTGGGCTAAAGTGTTATCTAGTTTCACAGACGCGGGCCGGGAGGATGCGTGTATGTGCATGTACTGTGGAATAATGTGTGTAAAATAACTGGTGTGTTTTTTTGTTTTTTTTTTGCTGGACCAAATATATTTCTAAAATGTGTGTTGGTGATGAGTTGTACAAGGTTGTCATGTAAAGATGTGTCTTCATTAAAACTCCATCGAAGCTTATTTCTTCTCTGCAGCGAGTGATTGGAAATCAGGCGGGAGGCACTCCGTGGCGAATGTGCGTCGGGGGTGCTTTTCATGATTCGAGTGCCGGGCCTCTCTTCACTGAACCTCTCTGATTGGAAGAAGGTCCTTTGCAATACGTAACCTACCACATTTCCACTTTCAGCAGAGGCTAATTTCTGAGATAAAAATACTGCTTTTATGTTCAAAGTCCCCCCTCGAGCCAAAAACGCGTTTTTCTTCCTGTTCCTACGGTTGAATGTTTGAGCTTCGCTGTAGAATGATGCATGAGTTTGACGGCCACTGCTGAAAGTGTACATTTTTTACTTTACTACACTTTTAAGGGAGACGGGCCAACATGCATGATTTGTGACACGACAAATATTTTGGATGCCAATCCAGGTCAAGTATTCAGCGTGCGACGTGGCATCTTCAGTGCACATACACTGAGAGAGGATCTCATGGTGAAGCTGGAGACGTCTTGTGTCCGGCAGTTAAACATGTGAAGTTATGTGCATATTTTATATATTCTGGATGTTTTTAATGAGGAAGAAGTAGTAGGTATCACGCTAAAAGGGCTCTGTGAAACTTCCATGTTGTGCTGGAAGCTGGTTATTAGTTTACGTTAGCGGACTCTTGCTTCTAAACTAACATTAGCTACTGTCGCTCTCTGTTGGCAGAGCGAAGAGGCACGAAGAAAGTCACATCCTTCTGACTGTAGAGGAAAAATCAATCCAGAGTCCTTCACAAAAGAAATCCACAGTCCAGCAGGCATCGAGAGAGACGAGGAAGGTCTCATTTTACATGTCACGTTACAATCTGCTCACACAGGGCCAGTTAAAAATGATTAATACACTGAAATTGGTGCACATAGTTACGCAGAGCTCCTTTAATATGGAGAAAAGAGATGTATTATGTATGCTTTGATACATGTGCTGAGGGGGTCTTTAACTTTTCATCATCAAACCTCTCAGAGAAGAAGAGTGTAAACCAAGAATCGACTGCACAATTATTGGGTTGTTCAGTTTCATGGTTTTTTTTAATGTTTTAAGGCCTTCCCAAGATTAGTAATATTTCCTTTGGACGCTCCCAGTTGACTTGGAGGAATCGACAACACCCTCCCCCCTAAAATCTCCAGGTAATATAACAGTGTTGACTGTTTTTTTGTCTGCATATGGAGAAACACACCTTTATGATCCATTGATCCAACCTCTAAATGTGTGATAAAGTAAACACTGAAATATGACACACTTTACATTTTAAATGTCAGGAAGCAGATTATCTCAGAATTACCAAGTAGACCGTTAAATTTAAGTTGTACGAGCTAAAGAAGAGGAGGTTGTCAGCTTCCTCGATTCTTTTAAGGTAAAGGCGTTTTGTCAGATTTTACAGAAATAACCCTCTGTTACACATTAAATATAAAACCACTGTGTCAAATTTATATTGCTTGTTCAGATGTCATGAAGACGTTATTAGCCCGTCACATGTTTCAGCTGTGGGTCTGGTTGTGTTGTTTTGTCCTGGAGGCTCTCTGTTCTGTAAAGAATGATAAAACTCGGCGAGCAGTTTTTACGACGACCTGGCAAACGGCCTATCTGATATTTTTTCCAAGCTGCTGGATGTGCTCAGATTTTTGCCTACAGCGCCTGTAAGTCAACACAAACAGCCAGCCTGCCTCGCTGCTGCTAATTTACGATGGTCTTCGTGTCCTTTTCCACTCTGTTTGACCTGTGGACTTAATTACAGAGCACCGACTCTGCTGTCACACGTGCACCCTGCTTCTACTCCCCCTGCCAAGGACTGCTGTTGTTGTGAAATGTGTGTGTACACTCTCCATTTCCCACCGAGTACTTTTTGGTTCTGCTATTACGACAAAGACTTCAGCTGGAGATCATGTGGCTGAAAATTCAAATAATGTGTAAATCTTTAACTTCTCACCAGCTCACTGGCCTCTCACTCGCCTCTTACTTAAAGCTCTGTACATCCGCTTCCATTTTGCACATGCAGTATCTAATAAATGTTCCTGGTTTGATACATCTGCCCTGTCAGAGATGTTTTTTTTTATTATGAAAAGTATTTCATGTGTTGGACTGGCTTTACACAGGAAAATCCCCTTGTTGAAGCCAACACGGGCGGTTCTGTATCAAACAGGGAGTCTGATCTAAACAACCACACAGATAGCAAACTTTAACACACATCACGCCACTGGTTTTATTTCTTCTTTTATTCTCTTCTCTTTAATAAGACTAGTATTTCACTGAAGTTAACTTCATTAAAATGCCATGACATGTAAATAGAATCGTAAAGAAGGGAAGGAGAATGAGATAAAACTAAATATGTGATAATCCAGTCCGGCCTTTGTAATCAGTCGTGTCAGAGATGAAATATTGTGACTCCATGTAATGACTCTGGAAAGTCGTTCAAACTTACCAAATGCTTTAAGAAAAGTTTGGATAAAACAGAATAAAGCAAAATTCATGCAGAAAGTCTCCGAAAGATTTGTGGAGCAGTACGAGCTCATAAACCAGCCACAGCCACATTTAAGTCAAGTATTGATTGTACTGAAAAGACAAACGGAAGAGGCAGGAAGTGACAAACTGGTCTCCACGTCAGCCTCAGACCATTTGTAGAGTCTGCTCTGAATTCTAAGAAGAAGAAACTCAAAAAATCATTTTTTTATTTTATAAAAATACATCAATTTCATGAGCGAAAGTTCCAAACTCCAGGATAAAACTTGCAGAAATACATTTATTACCCTTCATCAGGCAAACAGTTTGTCAAAAAGAGAATCCGTCTTGAGTGGGGAGCGTCTGCCGGCCTGAAATCAATCACATCCCCCAGATTAAATATATAAAGATAAATAACAAACATCAATTTGCCGTCTGAAAGTCTCATATGATTATATGGAAGAGAAGCAAAAAAGTTAGCACATAATCCATATTTAGTAGACGGTGAAAAAGAAGACTTAATTTAAAAGTGAAATTACAAACTTTTTTATTTGGCACTGCCGCTTTACAAGGAAGCGTAAATCAAAGAAACATAGTGTAAATAATTTAAGACTGCTGTTATGGTAGAAGGAAATCATCTTGTGTGATTCACAGCTGGCGGTGAGGATCATTTTTGCATCAAGATTTTGCATAAGATCACGACGACTTGTTGGCGTCTGTACCAAACAAACATGTTTCCTTGCGTCTGGAGAGAACAAGATCTGTTGGCGAGAGCATCTCTGCAGCACTACGGTGCTTCATGATGGTCCCGTTTGTGGCAGCCTTAAATAAAAATGGTAATTATGTGTTTTTAAAAGTGCAATTTGATGAGCATAAAGAGAAGAAATTAGGGAAAAAAATGTGATTTAGCAAAGATAAGGAGGCATGTTTTTCCAGAGTGGAGCCGCGCAGCTTTTACTATCGTCCTTCAGATGACGTCGAGGCTCGCTAATGACCGTCTGAGTGAAGATTATATGATCAGTTGGGGAAATTATTACAGCAGTCAGAGCCATTAGTGAGGGCAATAATGTTGAAAGTGATGGCCCTGTAGTGTAACCACAGAGAGAGGGCTCCTCTGTGCAGATCAGATCACTGTGTGTGTGAGATTCAGATGTAACGTGAGACAAAAGCAGTAGAGGGCAGCAGATCTCAACTTCTCTCAGACACATTTAAAGTCACTCCCACCATCAGATTATTGATCATCCACTGAGGGTAAATGGATTATAATTGGCCGGAGCGCCAAAGTGAGACTGTGTAATTGAATTATCGTTGCGCCTTATTGATGATGTGCTCCACAACAGACTGACTGACCGACCCTCCTGGAGCTGGAGGTAACCTAAACACAGCAACCTCCAGGAAGAGGCGCATCGGAGCAAATGGTGGCATGTTTTCCCCTCCATCTGCAGAGCTCAAGAAGCTCTCAACCAAAATATTATCTCTGCTTCTGACTGTGTGTGTGTGTGTGTGCGTGTGTGTGACAGAGACGGAGAGACAAAGATCTGTTCACTCCCATGCCTCAAGGTAAAACTTGTAATGATTTTCTTTTTTTTTCTTTCTTTCCGAAGAACAGCACACAACAGAACAGAACGGAACAGAACAGAGAGACCCGTGGAGAAGTTACACAATCGAAAAAGATCAGTCAAAGTGAGCGCTGAGCTCCTCGGGCCTCACACAGCCACCGGCGGCGGCGGCGGCAGCAGCAGCAGCAGCAGCAGCACAGGAGGAGGCCTGATCAGTGGAGACGCAGGCAGATCGAGTGTCACAGGGAGAAAGTGGGGCAGCGATCCTGGCTGACATTGTAAAGATTTAATTAGTTCTGATTTGATTGCCATAGTCTGCAGTGAGTGGGATTGATTTTGTCACCTCCTGCCTTTCGGACAGACTGCGTTCTGTCAATAGAGCAGCAGCTGAGCTCAGACAAAAGAAAGCAACGGACACAGAGATGAACTGCAGATAAACTTCTTGTCAGGTCATCAGGAGTCCCAGAATGGATCTTACTTTTTTTCTTTTCTTTTTTTTTTTTGTAAAACAAGCAAAAAAATCTGAGGTTCTGTCATCGGTTCATGATAAACAGAGGAGGGAAAATATTCAGATATTTTACTTAGTAGAGGAAGTAAAAAAGAACTTTACTTTTACTTCATTAAATGTACAAAACAGGCACTCAAAGTGAAAGTGTAAGTAAAGTAACCATTAGGCAGAATGGCTCACTTCAAAATCATACACAGTATGTTATTGGATTATAACTCCGGGTGCATTCATGTAACATTTAATCATTAATTCATTCAAGATGTCGTGAGATAACTTTTGTTGTGAATTGGCTCCAAATAACTGACTGATTGTAACCTGCTTTTTGTTTCCTGCTGCCATTTTAATAGAGCCATAACATAACAGCAAGTCCTGACTTAGTACATGTGGGTGATGCACAAAGATTACGCCGGCTGTTTACATATGAAACATTCAGACCTGGAGAAAGAGTAAACTGCAACAAATGTACAATTTATATGTGTTGTTTTCTTTCCTTTTTTAACTGCAAGAAATTGGGGATGCAGTATTTTACATGAAAACTGTACTTAAGTATAGTGTTTGAGTAAATGTACTCAAAAGCAAGTGAAACTAGAATGGCACTCAGTAGAGTGCATACCTCTGCCAAGGCCCCTTTGTACTCACTCTGATACCAGCCACACAGATACAGACTGAATTTCTTTTAATGAAGATCGATGAAATATTTCCTGAGAAATCAATGTAAATGTTGAACATCTTGCATTGAAAGTAAGAAAAAAATCTCGATTTTGTCCCTTTATCTGGATCTGCACCAAAAGTTTCATGGAAATCAGGTCTGTTTTTTTATGTGATCCTGCTGATAAACCAACAAACTCTGGTGAAAAGTAACTTCCTTGGCTGAGGTAGTTATCTCAACCAGCTAGCAGTCTTAAAAAGTCTTCCTTTAAAGAGAAAAGGTTAGTTTTTGTTGTTGAAGTGTGGGATTTTTTCTGGCACAGGTGCCTGGAGAGGGGCCATTTTTTTTTTGTAAAAGGTCAAAACTCTTTAAAAACTTGTCTTATAAAAGAAAATCCTCACTGTTGTTAGAGCAACGAGTTTGAGCTTGCAGCCTATAAAGGTCAGGAATCATCCCAATAAGAAGACAGGAGAAAACTTCCAGTGACAGTTGAGTCAAACAGTCAACTGTAATATTCAAATAAATCTGAGGTGGTCTTGCGTGAGCTCTTATCGCCGCCTCGTACGCTCGACTGTGCAAACAACACCGAGACGTATGTTTCTTTTTTTCAGCGCGATATCGTTAAAGCATTACTCATCTGAGTTATACTGTAAAAGTGGACCAACAATGGTGTTGTGTGAGAAATGTCTATACTAGTTTATAACCTCTGTCTCCACAATGTCTGGAGCCTCCGCCCATCCTATGTGTGCAAGGTTATGACATTCTTAGCCCACACTCTTTCAATCAAGCTCTGCACACACACACACACACACACACACACACCTCCACTGTATGTCATTATGTTGTAATCAGCGGTTTAAGCGACACCGGGGTACTGATTATATTTATGGGTTTCTTTTGATATGTCAGCCCTGGAGTTCAGTGGCGTGTCATGAGGCCTCACCTGTGGGAAGATGCACCGTTGGGCTTCTACCATCTGCCGCCTTGAGTGAAATCCAGTTAAAGACACTTTCATCAACGTGAGTTTTTTTGTTTTGTTCGGGCAGTTACATATTTATTTGTCTAAGAACGGAGCTGATTCTAGATGATGTACAATGATTAACCAGTCTCTACCTCTCTATTTAGTCGCCGCTGCCCTGTTGCGACACGGCTACACGTGCCTCCGTGATGAATCGTGTGGAGAATGTCAGCCACTCGTTTTGACATGAAATATGATTTCACAAACAGCCTTTGAGCTTTAAGAAACCGGTCCAGATAAGGCCGTGGGTGGACTTTTGACACAGGCACGGATAATGCTAATTAGTCCGCAGCAGACTTCTTCTTTACACAAAGGTGTCGAGAACCTCTCTGCAGGCCACATGTGGTCTTTTCCAGTCAGGTGGCATGTGTGCGTGCTTGTGTGTGCGTGTGTGTGTGTGTGTGTGTGTGTGTGTGTGTGTGTGTGTGTGTGTGTGTGTGAAGGGATGTCACATCTCTCTGTCATGTTTCCTGGAGGTTGCTCATCCATGACTCACAGTCTTTTCTCTGCTGGTTAGCATAGCCTAGCAATAATAGGAGCACAGGGAAACCTGCCAGCACAGAAAATCTCATTTGTTCAACTTGCACGAAAGCTTAAAAAAAAAGTATTAAAAAAACACAACTTGTGGCTTTTTAGGAGGGCGTAAAGGATATTATCTACTCATCCACGTGGCGATGGGAAGCTTGGTAAGGAAAGTCCACGAAACGTTTCTGGAGCTTCGCAACAGAACAGCGTTGTAGCATTCTCCTAAACAACTGTTAAAGTGGGAAACAGCTGGAAAAACCCCATAAATTGCGCCATACGTGAAAGTGAAAGCATGTCGATTTATGTGCATGCAACAAATGCGTTTACACCCAGCACTTAATAGCTGCTCGACATGGTGCTGATATCCACTTCTTTGCTGCACTGTCTTTACTTTCCTCTGTTATTATATTTCCACTTAATAGATAAATGCTGTGGAGTAAGTAAGTATGATTTGTCTCTGACATGAAGTAGAGTAGAATCATGAGGACGCAGATCCAACTTAGAGAATATAGATAGATAGATAGATAGATAGATAGATAGATAGATAGATAGATAGATAGATAGATAGATAGATAGATAGATAGATAGATAGATAGATAGATAGATAGATAGATAAGTAAAACTGACCATTGCTTTCTCATGGAGACAATGGCTCCCAGCTGTAGCGTGCCTGTGTGTGTGCTGTATGTGTGTCGTGTGTGTGTGTGTGTGTGTGTGTGCCGAGGGAGCCTCTTTCTCCCACTCAGGTCACATCTAAACAACGGGACGGGGTCACGACCATGCAGATTAAACTATTACCATCATGATGTTCGCAGGGCTCGGGGGTGGAATCATGACCAGCAGTTATGAATACCAGGTTTTCATAGAAGACAGTTAAAATGACGCGCAGCTGCCAAAGAAGAGAAAAAAAAAGAGGGAGGAGGGGGGCGGAGAGGTGATTCTTAGCCTCCTTAACACGAGTGTGTGCGCGGCTCGAGCATGTGTTCGGTGACTGTGTGTAGGTGTTAGGGGATATTTTGGCTGCAGCAGGGGGATTCAGGCCCTGAGACGGAGAGAGGCCCTCGTCATATAATGGGATAATGTTTTATCTCATCGGAAGAAAGGAGGAGGGAAGGGGGGCGGGGGGGAGTAATGAGAAGGGGAAGAGAGAAGGGCTGATTATTTTCATAAAAGCAGATCTGGCACGGTTGTCCACCCACAAAAACTTTACAACCTGTTCTACATGTGTAGCACACACACACACACACACACACACACACACACACTCATTAGTATTGTGTGCATAGGTTAGTATCTGGTCAGACAGGTTGGAACAAGCAAAAGGAACTTCTTTTCATTATATAACATCTATTCACAAGAAGAGTTATGTGCTTATCCTTGACAAGAGACTGCATGTCTGTCAGTGTGTGTCTGTGTGTGTACATATGGTTCTTCTTCCCATAGTTTTAATGTGATTTCAGCGTTTCTCATGAAACGCCGGATTAAACTGAATTGCCACCAATTCGTCCCAAATAAGGCGTCTCAGTGGACAAACTGGCATGGCGGTGGTTTTAAACTGGACGTGTCCCGGATAACAGTGTGCGATTGTGAGCATCTCCCTCCTCCTCTGACTACCAGGCCAGAGCTGAAAATATAACTGTGTGTCAGCGTTTTAAAAGGTATGAGGTTTATGTAACAGGAATGTCACAGTTTGACACTCTTTTTTTTTGTGTAAGTGAAGAAACTTTTTTCCCAACATTGTCGGTTACGTCCCTGAAAAAGAATCCAGGCTACCAGTATGTCTGCTGGTGACTCAGTGATGTGGTCACCAGTTCAACCAAAGGGTCAATACTCACAGACAGTACGCAATACAAGATCATGAAAAAGAGCACAAATAGTCAACAGAAGTGCATTTGTGAAACAATAATCTCTGTTATCATCACTTATCATTGAGATCACTAAACATAAAGTGGACTATCGGTAAGGATTTGTATCTCAAACAGCATTTTTAATACGAGCTTAGTCAAAGTTTATTATACCCTAATATCACAAAACATGCCTCAAAGGGCTGCACATGTAATAAAAACAGCAAATAAGCAACATTTTGCAAATGTATTAAAAAAAACAGCATTAAAAACAGAATATTTGTTAGCTACCATGGGTGTAATAAAACAGTAATGAGAAGCAGAAGTCAGACAGCACATGTACACGTATCTACTATATGCAGAAGGAAGTGGAGCATAAGTTCAAGATGGATAGCAGAAATTAAATATATAGGGCTAAAAACAACTTTGTATTGATTTGCAGTGACCCTTGTTCACAGACGCATTAATGAATAAATGAGATGGCGAAAGTGGTAATCACCACGATGACTTCATCAGTACAGATAACTCTGGAGACATGCAGCAGGAGAACTACTTGTATCTGTTGACGTGGTCTTGTGAGAAAAGTGTGAGAAATGAAGACAGAGTCCGTCGTCTGCTCTGTATGGAAGGCCGTTTCTACCTCAAGCCTAAACCTTATCTTAACCTTATCTAAAGAAAAGATGGAAATATAATTGTGAGATAAAACCTCAACATTTATTACATTATTATGACTTTCATCTCACAGTTTCAATCTTTTATCTCATAATGTTGAGTTTTTATCTCATAGTTTTGACTTTTTAGCTAATGAGTCTAACTTTTTATGATGTCATTTTCACCTTTTATCTCGTAATTTTGACTTTGCATCTAATAATTTTGAATTTTAATCTCATAGTTTTGACTTTTTATCACAAAGTTTTTGAAAAAGAAACATATATATAAAATAAACAGACTTCCAAACTATATGGAAGGCTATTTCTACCAGTTAAAGAAAAAGAAAAGATAAAAACAGAATTATGATATAGAACCTCATTTTTATTTTAATTTTTTGAGAAAAAAAGACTAGTTTTTTTTTTCAAAAAAAGATTTTTTGAAAGAAAAAATGATTTTTTGAAAAAATACATTATTTGAAATCATTAAAATGTCATTAAAATGTTTGAAAACATTTGATTTTTGAAGAAAGAATATATTTTTTGGAGAAAAAAAAGGTTATGGAAGAAAAAAGAAGAAGAAAAAAATATTTATAGATATTTATTTAAAACCTCAACATAATTTTTATCTTTTATCTCATAATTTAGTTTTTGGAAAAACTGATTTTTGAAATAAAATAACAGATTTTTTCTTTTTTTCTTTTAAAAAATATTTATTGTTCGAAAACATTTGATTTTTCAAGAAAGAATATATTTTTTGAAAGAAAATAAGATTTTTGGAGAAAAAAAGATTTTTTGGAAGAAAAAAAGATTTTTTGTAAAAAGGAAAACATTTTTTTTTACCAATTTAAAAACAATAGATTTAAAAAAAAAATCGAATTTCTTTTTTCAAAAAAAGAGTTTCAAAAAAAAGTTTTCCACAATTTTTTCTTTAATTGGCAGAAATGGGTTTCTACAACTACCAGTTTAAAATACAACAAAAACAACTTGCAGGGAGAATGATTTATTATGATGATGAAGATGAAGATTTCCCATCATCTGGGTTCAAAATAAGAATTTAAAAAAAAAAAAAAAAAAACATTGGCCCAAATCATTGCCATCATGGCCTTTTGTTCAAAGCTTTGTTCAAAAGTATCTTTCAGTCAGCTGTCTTTGTTCAGCAATCATAAAACTCTGGGATTGCAACACTTGATCTGGATTCTGTCACTGAAAAAACATGGAACTTATAAATTGGAAGGTCGGGAAATGTATTTGTTTGAACACGGACAGCTGACCGAAAGATACTTTTGATTCATTATCATGAAGAAAGCAGAGTTGGTTCTTCAACGTCTGGGAAGTGGCCACATTGGCAATCATGTCAGCTTTGAACAAAAGGCCATGATGGCAATGATATGGGCCAATGTTTTTTCTTTTAAATCCTTATTTTGAACCCAGATGGTGGGAAATCTTCATCATCATCATCATCATCATCATCATCATCATCATCATAATGAATCATTCTCTTTGCAAGTTGTTTTTGTTGTATTATAAACTGGTAGTTGTAGAAGCCCATTTCTGCCATTTAAATAAAAAATTGAGGAATACTTTTTTTGAACTCTTTTTTTGAAAAAAGAAATTAGATTTTTTTAATGATAAAAATGATAATGAAGAACGAACCTATACAGGAATTAGTTAATTTGACTTACTAACTAAAAATGTTTGAAAACTGATCTTTTTTTCTAAGGTCTAAGGTCAAACGTCAGAATACTGTAAAATAGAGTTTATTTATTTTGGAGGTTATTTTGAGGTGAGATGTCTCCACATTTTTTGAAAGAAAAAAAGATTTTTTGAAAGAAAAAAATATTTTCTGAAAGAAAAAAATGTTTTGATAGAAAAATACATTGTTTGAGTACAGTAGATTTTTTGAAAAAAGAAATAAGACCTTTTGGGGAAAACATCTTTTTGTTTCTCTAACAAAAAAAGTAGAAGAATTAAAAAAACAAACAGATCTTTTGAAAATAATTGTTTGAATACATTTCATTTTTTTTAAAAAGAAAAAGAAAGAAAAATTACTTTGAAAGAGAAAGATTTTTGTGAAAAGATTTGCTAAAAAAAAGTAGAAGCATCCTTTGAAGGAAATACTTTGTTTGAAAACATTTTACTTTTGAAAAAACAGATTTTTGGAAGAAAAGAACAGATTTGTTGAAAAAATTTTATTGTCAGAAAACATTTTTGAAAAAGACTGGATTCACAAAAAAATCATTTGAAAAAAATACATATTTGAAAACATTTCATTTTTGAAAAAAGAATATATTTTTTGAAAGAAAAAAATATTTTTTAAAAGAAAAAAATATTTTTTAAAAGAAAAATTATATTTAATAATAATATTGTTTGGGAGAAAATAAAGGTTTATGGAAGAAAAAAATATTTTTAAAAATTAATACATTGTTTGAAGAAGAAAGATTTTTGAGAATAGATTTGATTTTTACAACAAAAAAAAAGAAGCATTTTTGGAAAAAAGACTAGATTTTTGGAAAAAAAACAAAAAACAGACTTCCAAACAGTATGGAAGGCTATTTCTACCAGTTAAAGAAAGAGAAAAGATGAAAACATAAATATTAGGTAAAACCTCAACATAATTTTGATCTTTTATCTCATAATTTAGTTTTTGAAAAAAATGATTTTTAAAAGAAAAGAACAGGTTTTTGGAAGAAAAGAACAGATTTTTCTTGAAACCAGATCTTTTAAAAAAAATACATTGTTTGAAAACATTTGTTTTTTGAAGAAAGAATATATTTTTTGAAAGAAAATAAGATTTTTTGAAGGAAAAAATATTTTTTGAGAGAAAAAAACGGATATTTTGAAAAAAAAATACATTGTTTGAAAACATTTGTTTTTTGGAAAAATAATATATATTCTGGAAGAAAAAATATTTTTAAAAAAAAAAAGAGTTAAAAAAAGTATTTTCCTCAATTTTTTCTTTAACTGGCAGAAATGGGCTCCTACAACTGCCAGTTTATAATACAACAAAAACAACTATGATGATGATGATAAAAATGATAATGAAGAACTAACCTATAAAGGAATTAGTTCATTTGACTTTTGACAAAAAGATATTTTGAAAAAAAAAAGATTTTTTGAAAACTGATCTTTTTTTCTTAGGGTATTCTGACCTTTGACCTTTGACCTCAGGTCTAAGGTCAAATAGTAGTAATAGTGTAAATAGAGTTTATTCATTTTGGAGGTTATTTTGAGGTGAGATGTCTCCACATTGCTACAGTGAAAGGTTATCAAATGTGTACCTGTGATAGAGTAAGACATCAGGAAAAAACATTTTTGGAAAAGACTGGATTTAAAAAAAAAACTGATCTTTTGAAAAAAATCATTGTTTGAAAACATTTGATTTTTGAAAAAAAAAAAGATTTTTTGAAAGAAAAAAATTTTTTTTGAAAGAAAAAAAGATTTTTTGAAAGAAAAGAAATACATTGTTTGAAAACCTTAGATATTTTGAAAAAATAATTGATTTTTGAAAAAAGAAATCATATCTTTTGAAAAAAATTGTTTGAAAAAATATCTATCTTTTTCTTTCTCTAACAAAAAAGTAGAAGCATTTTTTGAAAAAAAAACAGATCTTCAGAAAATATTTGTTTGAAAACATTTGATTTTTTTAAGAAAAAAACTGATTCTTTGAAAAAAAAAACTTTTCAACCATTTAGCTCATTATTGAAAAAAAATGTTACATTGTTTAAAAACATTTGACTTTTTGAAAAAAAATATTGATTTAAATCTTTTAAAAAAAGATGATTGAAAGAAAAAATATTTTTGAAAAAATAAATTAGATCTTTTGAAAAAGATGAAAACATGATTATGAGATAAAACCTCAACATTTATCGCATGATAATGACTTTTTATCTCATAATTCTGACTTTTTATCATATTTTCAACTTTTATCTCATATTTTTGACTATGCATCTCATAGTTTAAATAAATACATTTTTGAAAAAAATATGTTTTTTTAAAAAAAGTTATTTGATTGTTTTTAAAAAGAATACATTGTTTGGAAAAAGAATATATATTTTTTCTTTTAAAAAAAATCTTTTGAAAAAAAAAATTCTTGCCAGTTTAAAAAACAATGGATATAAAAAAAATGTAATGTCTTTTTTCAAAAAAAGAGTTAAAAAAAAAATTCAAAAACTAAATTTTTTCATTAACTGACAGAAATGGGCTTCTACAACTACCAGTTTATAATACAACAAAAACAACTTGCAAAGAGAATGATTCATTATGATGATGATGAAGATGATGAAGATTTCCCACCATCTGGGCCCAAAATAAGGATATGAATAAAGAAAAGAAAAAACATTGGCCCATATCATTGCCATCATGGCCTTTTGTTGAAAGCTGACATGATTGCCAATGTGGCCACTTCCCAGACGTTGAAGAACCAACTCTGTTTTCTTCATAGATAATGAATCAGAAGTATCTTTCAGTCATCTGTCTGTGTTCAAACAAATACATTTCCTCACCTTCCAATTAATAAGTTCCATGTTTTTTCAGTGACAGAATCCAGATCAAGTGTTGCAATCCCAGTGTTTTATGATTGTTCACTTTGGCTACACACACCTGGTATTACTTGTTTTAGAAGTCTGGATTCAACAGAGCAAACCCTTTCATATTTCACTTATCTTACTTACACACAGTGTTAGACACTTTAACTCTTACGTGCGGTTACGTCTCTAACATACATGTGTTTAAACTGTGGGGTGAAACTGGAGGGAAGAACCGCAGAAACTGGATGAACAAGCACGAACCTGATAAGACGCGTGTTTCTTGAAATTACGTTGGATCGTCATTGGTGCATTTATGTGTCCCAGAGGTGCTCGATTCTTGGCTGCAAACCAGATTTTCTTCAGGATGGCAAATCAATTCAAAATGTTTGATGAAAGTTGACCAATGAAAGTTGTGAGTTAGTATATTTTAGCAAATGTCTTTATTGATAAATACCTCAAAACCTTATATTTCCTTGCATTTTTTATATTAAAATGTCATTACATTTTACTTCATGGAGAACAATGAATCATTTCAGCTGAGGATTAAAAACTCCCAGCAATAAAACCATAACATTTTTAAAGCTTTGACCCTCCACTTCGTCCATCACATAAATCCACATCACCACATTTCCCACTGATATCTCCTCTGTGCATATTTATGAATAATGTGTGCCTGAGCATAATGTTTCTCCAGAAATACATCAAATTATTGTCAGATAGTCTCAACAATACTCTCTCCATGGAACTTTAAATGTTGGTATCCAAAGAATGAGCGATCAGTACTTAAAAAAAAGAAACTTAACAATGACTCTATTGTATTTTGTCCTCACTGTGTGTTTTTGTTATGAGAAGAACTGAAGGGTTCCCTCATGAATTCACATTAAAACAGAACAGAAACAATAACGCCAGACAGCTACATCAGGTGCTCCAGGTTTAAGTCATCAGAGTGACAGGTCTGCCGCATATCATTTCCCTCAGTCAACAGAAAGTCTTTTTGACCCTCACACCCTCCCGTTCATCAATATTCGATGCTTCACGCGTCGCGAATATCAGATGACGTGTTCCTGATTAATCAGATGAGAAGCTGGAGTGGGGATAATGGTGCATTCTGGGGCGGGAAAAACACTTTAAGGATTAAGCGGAGCCACATGTGGCGCTGTGCCTGAAAAGGTCGAGATCAGTTTTGATGAACACTTTTAAATCAAGGAACAAATTACAAGCATGTGCGTGAATCTCAGAAGAAGCATAACAGATGTCTCCGAGACAAATCTGAACTGTGATTTTACATTTTGTGCCTTAATGAAATGGTATAGGGTACTTTACAGGACGATAGCATGCTGGAGATGGATTATAATGTAAAATGATGAGCATGGTCAATGACTTTTTTATGTCGAATGACGTACATAAATGAACAATGAACCATATGTATATGTTCTAAGACTATTTTTTCCCAAGGCTTTTTTCTATTTGTTTTCATTATCAGAAATCCTAAATCTTCCTCCCCAAAAGAACCATAATCCATTTCCCAGATGACTTGTTTATATTTCTGCAAACCACAGATATGTTGCAACTTTACAGGGTTTTTGTTTTTTACAACAAATGTTCAAATCTATGTTGTGACCAAGCTGAACTTCTCATCTGGTTAGTTTTGTACACAAAAACCAGTTGGCCGAAGTCAGGAAAAGATGAGGCGTCTCGTCACAAATGTCCGTTTTTTGCTCCCACAAACACAGCTGGAAAATGTCCCGACATCTCATTAAAAATATCCAGTGGTTTCACAATGACAAATGTTAAAGTGCAAGCCCGGCCCAGCTGTTACGCCACAACCATCCCCTCCAACTCCTGACAGGAAAGTCATCTCATAAACATGTAATGTGAGCGTGAAATGTGACACGTTCAGATGTGAACATATGCGTGGTTTTGCAGAAATGTGTAATACCAGACTAGTATTTTGGTGACCTTTGCTTACACATTTCACTCATTTAAAATGCATTTTTGGAGACCTAATTAACTTTTGGGCCACAGACTAAAGAAAATAACAGCTTAAGTTATCAAAACTCGCATCAGCAGCCGGTCCAAACAGCGGTACGATGTCGCTGTTGGTTAGATTTGGTTAAACAAAGTCGCTGGCCAAAAAGGAAGCACATAAAATAAACAGAGCAGAAATCTCAAATAGGTTTTTACTATATATCTGTAAACATTACAGGGAAAAGAAATAAGCAGGTTTGCTGATTTCACATATCTCAGCAATGTAAAAAAAACAGGAAGTGTCCCGTCACTGTGACTCGGACTATACATGTGATGACATTACCGTACATTATCTAACATTTCTGTTGTTTGAGGAAACATACAATGCCAACATTTTATTGAAAAACAGGCTTCTTCTCTTCAAAACATCATTCCTGCTTTACAGTCCAGATTCTTCACTGATTTGGGTGATTGAGTGACCGAGTCTCACACATCCGGCTGGTTGTCATGTTGGAACTGAACCTGCGAGCTTCCAGTTATGAGGCCGTATGACTAACCGAAATGCAACCACATGTGCTCCATCACCTCTAATCTATCAAACCATAAAGCATGTGAGACGGCAGGAGGAAACTGTTAGCTGTTTGGTCAGGGAGGTGTTCAGCCCCAGTCCAAAAGTCGAGGAGTTAACGGTGAGCAAACAGCTGTGATTAAGTGCATGTATGTGGGCGATATGTATATATATATTTATACATATATGACCCGGAGACCCTTTTCTCTTTTCACAAATCACGATAAGAAGTCACAAAAAGGCTTCAAGTGTGAAAGCAAAAGGGTTTTGTTGTATCCTCTGAGGGTGTCACCCTGAGTGTTTAGCAGGTGCAAAGATATTTGCCTGATATGGAGGGGAGCCTAATGGGTTTGTCCTTTGAACTCATTTTATATGCAAAGGGGGGTGAGTGTGCTGTAGCTGAGGGTGGCCCGAGGCTGTCGTAAAAAAGATCTCCACGAGAGGAGGACCAAATAGCTCAGTTATTATCAGAATGTTTCTGTGATTAGAGCTTTATCAGGAACTGTGTTGATCTGAGACCATTACGCAGGTTTATGGTCATCATATTTCTCTCATTAGTCATGCAGAGAGATGTTCAAAAACTCCCTGACAGCTGATATGATGTTATGATGTAACACACGGTGAGGTGATCGCGAAGAATTTAAACTAAATTACTAAAAACAACTTGTGACTGTGACTAAAACAGGACTTCACCCCTAAGAGCAACAAGCAGCTGAAACTACTTCAGGATGTTTGGCAGTACAGTATTTCAGCCTGAGTGCTGCCTGCTGACCCTTCTGATGGACTGTATGATCAGTGAAGCAGCACTGATTTTGTATTGATTATCAGCTGTCGCCCACACATGATGATGTTGGGTTAAGAAGGGGTCTTTTGTAATCCCTCCCTCTACCAGCCTGATAATCACACTGGATAACAAACTTTGCTCTTCACTTTAAAATCGCTTGGAGCAGTTTGTCGTGTTAATCTAAGAATAAAAAGGTGCATATTTAATCATCTTTATTTCAGTATATTTTACGTACACTATGTACTGTGTAGCTCAGGGCTGCCTAAAGTGGGGCCTGTGGGCCAAAGTTGGCTTTGGACCGCCAGATGATGAAAAAAAAAAAAAAACCTTCATGAAAAAAGGAGAAATTATAATATGAATTGCTGTTTATGTTGTTTTTTGTTTGTTTGTTTGTTTTTGTTTTAGTTTTATGACCAAAAAACAAATTTTACTTCATGCAGCAAAAGCTACAGGGAGAATGAGGCGTGCACTTTACTAGGTGAGCTATTAATCAGCTCTACTACAAATTAATGTTTGGTCATCCAGTTTTGTGCTAGCTGATAAATAGCTCTCCTGGTAAAGTGCGTGCCTCCTGCAGGTTACTGAGGTTGGGGCTCTGGGTTCAAATTCACCCTGTAGCTTCTGCTGCTTGAAGTAAAATTTGACAGTCATAAAAAACTTTACATTTAAAACGTCTGTAGACGTCTGTAGCTGAAGTTGAAAAGATGGTTAAAACTGGATTGTAAAAACTTCTAAAAACTACCCTTGAACCATGAAAGGACGTCACATGGACGTAAATAGTGAATGCTGAGTAGACGTCTAAAAAAAAGCTTTCTGGCTGTAGACTGGACGTCTGTCAGTGTCGGCAACAACATGTTTTTGCTCAGTGGGGTAGAACAGGGCGACATAGGCTTAAAATAAAATTGCGTTATTTTAGGGTATATTGTGATACAATATGTTTATCCATATTTGAAATCTCCTCAAAATCAGAAATCGGGTATTTTCCCTTATACTTCAGTCTTGATGACTATTGGAACTTGGATAAAACATTAAAACAACAAAATTTTGGATAAATAATCAGTAATGAGCAGAACAGTCAGGAAAGGACAGAAAAAGACATAACTTCACTGTAATGCAGCCTTTAAAAGCAGGAGAAGACTAGACGACATGACGATATCTGGTCTCTTATCGATATTATATTGTCATATTATTGGACGAACCAATCTGAGCGCTGAGCCGTGGCCGCCCAAAATATGTTTCAGATGGTGCTCAGGGTGCACCTCCAGCGTGAAGGGCATGATGGGTAGGCAACCGCTGCTGTGAGCAGCTACCAAACAACCATGAGAACTTCAAATGCAACTTTTGTGTTTTCTCTACCCTCCGGGGCTCGTGTTTGTCCTCACAGCGACTCCCCTACAGCAGCCCTCTGTAGAGGAGTTGAAGGTACAGTCCCCCGCAGAGAGCCGCTCCAGTCCAGATCAACAGCCGCTGATATTTGATTTCAGAACCTCGAATGTTTTCTAACTACCGAGCGGTTCACCTGAGGCAACATTTTTACAACCGAACGTAGCGTCTCGGCATCAAAACCCTCCTCGATTTCTGATATTATCTTTAACTCGGTGATAGCATGTCGGCTGTTCTGGTATCTCTTCGAATCTCTGATAACAACATGTTCTATTCTGAGAAGATTGGGAAGGGTTGACTTTGGAGGGAGTTGTGTGTAAGTGCGTCTGCGTCTATCCGGGCTCCCCGTGGCCCTTCTATTGGTCTTCCGAGTGGGTGGTCTGTTCCAAGAGAGGAGCACTGGAAACATTATACCTACACACACACACACACGCGCACACACACACACACACACTCGCGGACACACAAAAGGAAACTGGGAATCACACCAACGCAGCACAGCAGAGGGTGGAGCAGGCAGGAGCCTTCTTCCAGATGTGTGACATTAATTTAGTTGATCCAAAACATGAACCGGTAGCTCCCACTCACTCATCACCACAGTGTGTGTGTGTGTGTGTGTGTGTGTGTGTGTGTGAGAAACATTCATCCTAACTTTCTTAATATTTACACACTCAGACATACACCTGCGTGTCCACATTTTCTTGGCGAGAGAGGTCTGAAGATAAGAGAAAGACGGAAAGAAATGAAAAAAGTTCTCCTCTCGAGTTTTAGGTGGAGGACGAGACGGAGCAGAGAGGGGACTGGAGGGAGACGAGGTGGATGATTAAAGTAGGGGGAAAAGATGAGGAGCGGACGGAGCAGGTTATGAGAACAGTGTCCACTCTGACCCGCGGAGCAGCGCCCCTGGACTCTCGTACAATACTTTTCCACCGGGGAGGAGAGGGGGGGATACGGTGCACGGAAAGACAAAGAGACAGAGAAAAGAAAAAATGAAATCAAATAAGAAGAGCGGAGGAGGAGAGCGAGAGGAGATGTAGGAGGACGGAAGTGGTTGATTGGGTCCCCCAAGAGATTCTTTTGTTTAGATTGTTCTGCATTTCACTTCTTTCACTCTCTCCCCTCCACCTCCCTCTCTTCTGACATCTGAGGTAGATTACAACAGAGACCCCGGGTCACATTTATGACTTAAATCAAGAACATATGGTGTGTGTGTGTGTGTGTGTGAGTGTGCGCGCGTGTTTGTAGGTCCATTTCAATGCAGTGGGATTCCCCTCAGGTCCCCGAGCGGTGGTCAGATTTATTTTCTTGTCCATTGTCTCTCGCTGGGACATCAAAGGACGAGTGTTTGTGGACCAGCGAGGGTGCTGCAGGTTACTCGCAGGCCTCTCCGCCACATCTTCCCCCGTCTTATCTCCTTTCGCTGCAACCGAGCCTTCAAGTACGTCGGATCTCCGCGGGAAAAACCCGCAGGATCAGCACTTTCGCTCAGGACCCGCGTTTAGATTTTTTTAAAAGATTAAGTGTGGTTATGCCTTGTTTGCTCCACGCAGGCCTTGACGAGGCTTGTTTCTAATGTCTCGCAGACATCACAGCGTGGTTCTCTCTTTCTTCGAAAAAAAAAAAAATTGCTTTAATGTAAACCTCATGGACAAAACACAAAATGAAGCACGCGCTTTGATCGCTGCAACACCTAAGCCCCGGAACATTAAAAAAGGTACTAGGAGAGGAAATCTCCCCAATAATCTCAGCACAAGAGCACATCTGTAAAAGTGTCAGTTGACTTTATTAGGATCGGCTTCACTCAGTTGAAGAAAAAACAACTTTTGTCTTTGGAACATTTACCTAGGAAGGAAACAAATCTACAAAATAAGTCGTTGGAAGGACAATATATAAAACAATGGCATCAAAATATCTTTGACAAGGAAACAAAATTAAAGAAAAAAAATAAACAAAAGGCTCAAATATTTTTTGGATGCGGGGCGTTTTTTTCCTCTTTTTGCCCTCTCGTTTACAAAACCATAACAAAAAAAAGGGAAAAATAAACACAAAAAAAAAAAGAATCAAGTTATTTACAGTGCATATATTTACATTAAGGCATTTTTGCTGGGGAGAAAGACGGCTGATCTGATACAACCCCCACTTCTACACAATCAAATAAATAGTCAGATTTACCATGATACATTACAGTGCTATATTATCTTTATGCTACCTGCAGTGAATGAACAAATACAGTTAGAGGCGCAGGCTACATCACACCATCAACATGGACATTCAAGTGTGTATTAGAGGACAGGTTCACATTTTTCCTCCAGTCCGTCTTAAAGGAGCAATACGTAAGATTTTAGTTGAAGGAGGAAAAGGTCAAGTAATATCAGTTTGACATTATGACGTTTATGTATTTTGTTTGGCAGAGATATCTACTGAAGTTAGCATGCTAACCAGCTAACGGTCCCGAACACCAACACTTCCCCAGCGCCGCTAGCTCTCAGCCCGGGCCGCTAGCTGTAACCGAGCTAACTAGCTAATGGCAGCTACAGTTAGCAGCCATTAGCGGTAACTCTGGTGATATCCTGCCTTCTGTTTGTTTTCAGTGTGGCTTATTCTTACATATTGCACCTTTAAAACAATCCTGATGTGTAGATTAAGAGAGTTTCTGGCTGCGTGTTCCTCTTCATACTTGACTGACTGAGACGAGATCTCAGACTAAATTGATTTCAGGGGAGGAGATGGGGGGGAACGAAAGAGATGCTTGAAGCTTAGTGGTTACTCAAATCTAATCATAAAATCTTCCAAACTTAGTGTCTTTTTTTCCCTCTCGCTGTCATTCCTCGCCGCAGCTCAACAAGGAAACGCCGTCTGCTGCCGGAGCACAAAGAGGCACTGATAAGGCTCGTTTTTGAAATACGCCGCATTATCTTCAGCCAAACTTCACAATGCATTATTTTTTATTACATTGTTGATTCTGTCTCTTATCATTCGTACTAAAAATGTTCTGAGCAGGGATCTCTTTATGGCCAGTATGCAGAGGGAACAAGCAGCCATTAACTCTTGCAACACACATACAGGTTTTCATGAGGACTGTTTGAAGAAACAGAAAGAAAATGTGAACTTCTCCTTTAACAAAACATGCATCTGTGTCTGATTGGCTGATATAGCCGAGCTGCATGTTAGTTGTGTAGGGAGTGAGTAAACGACTGTCTTTTTTAATTATGTCAGGATGTCCGTGAAGTGGCCTGAGCCGAGCTGTTAAATCACAACGAATGATGGGTAACCTAAAAGAAATTCCACTCTTTCCGGAGCGCCAATAGATTAAGAAATAATAATAATAAAAAAAAAAAAAACAGCACCATGTGTATTTAAAAGGACTGTCCACATTGATCACAGCTCTGCTACCACTGAACGAACGCACATTAAACCAGAGAAGGAGGCACTTAATAAGGTGTCGGCGACGATGATGGCGATGATGCTTTGGTTAAAACATTCGAAAGAAGTAAAAACGCTGGATGAGACCGACGGACAGTAATTGTATTAATTCAAGCTTGTGCGTCAAACACAACTGAGTGAATTCTAGGATATATCTAAAGGTTCTGTTACATTTCTCTGGTTGGAAATCCGTCAAAAGACAAACATGAATAATTCATCGCCTAATTGCTGCTCTTTAGCAGCCATCCACCTCGCTCTGCTTCGCAGTCGTCCTCTGATCTCCTCTCCTCTCTCTCGTTTCTAAAAATCAAAAGTCTTCCTATCTCTCCATCTCCACCCCGCCCTCGTTTTTTTTCCCGCCCTGCACTATCTTCCCTCTCTCCAGAGTATAAATGCCTTCAATTTTTAATATCTGAACAGCGATGATTTGTGTGGCGTTCGCGGAGATTCAGTCCGGCCGCGATAATGATCGTTCCAGTGGTGAATGAGATGCACGGGCCCCCGAGGAAAGGCTCAGACTTAGATTACCAATTCTAGTGCAAACCGAAGGATTTGGTATAAAAAATTAAATCTGGATATTCCAGTTATATAAACAGACCAACAAACCGAGGAGTAAACAAAGATTTGGCTTGGCTAGTCTTGCAAACAAAAACATGATCCAGTTCTAAGTTAGAACAAAAGATGTACAGGTTTTGATTGGTAAGTGCTTTCGTTCCAGTCAGTTCTGCAGCTACCATTTTCTTTTTGCTATCACTTTTCTCCTTTGTATTTGTCCACAGAAACCTTTACCAAGTATATCTGGAGGTCAAGGGACCAGCGACTTCATCTGGCCCCTTGTTTTTCTACTATACAACCTCCGAAGTGTCCCGCTCTGGGTTAAGAGCAACACGTTTGTTAGGCCATCGTACCGTTTTCTAGCACACGACAGCAGCGCCGGGAGGAGCTGTGGCGTCGGTGAGAGTCGCTCTGCGTCGGGCAGCTTGTAGCAATGTAGTTGTGGGAGACCGGGTAAGTGCTTTATGTGTGTTCACGACAGTGCTTGTGTGTTTCTGTTGTAGCGCGCGTGCGCCAACGCCGCTAGTTCTGGTGTCTCTTCATGTGCAGGGCCAGGTGGTCGGATCGGGAGAAGGAGCGCGAGCAGACGGCGCACTGGAAGGGTTTGGCGCCCGTGTGCTTCCGGTAGTGACGCGTCAGCTCGTCCGAACGGGCGAAGCGCCAGTCGCAGCTGTCCCACGTGCACCTGTACGGCTTCTCACCTGCGGGGAGAGGAGAAAAGAGAGGGACTGGGTTAAAAAAGTGAGGTTTTGTCGCTCGATCACATGATCTCCAGCACTCTACGTGTCAGTGTGCGATCATGAGTATTCATAGCGCTGATGACATTCATTATCGTTGAACAGCTTCTAATGCAGACGTGATTCACACGGTTGGGTGGAGGAACCGGGAAAACAGGCTTCACAGAAAACTCCAGTTGCCTGACGGTGTACAGTCATAACGCTGTCACAGGCATCCAGCAAACACCAACGCCGCGCAAGTTTCCCACGAGTGACTGTCTGCTTCTGCCTCCGTGCATTTTTGTCTTCGATGGAAGTCGCCCTGCCATTCCAATAATCCTTCAGCCGCAGCCTCGGGGCACGTTGCAAAAAAATCTAGTGTGACCTGTCTCTGTGAGCCACAGCACCGTCTTAACCACACCACCCAACCCAACCACCTACCACGAAGTCGGCATTTAAGCAACAAGATGCGTCTTCGAGGAAAAGGTGTTTGTTTGTTGAGTCAACTCCAGGTTCCAGGAATGCACCCTGAAAGCGTCAGTTTTTAATGAGCTGATGATTGGACTCAACAATCAACCATCTGTCTCAACAAAGTTACAGTTGCTATGTGTTCTCCGGCACTACCAAAAACATTTCCACACCTGCCGCTGTCCATCCACGCAGATATGTGAGATATCTGCCCCCGACTTTTTGGGAAATTGCGACGAGCATTTTCTTGCGATATTTTTGTTTTTCTTTTGTGCAAAAGGATTGTTGGTTGCGGCCCAACAAGAATCACAATTGTGTTTGTCACGTCTGCCGTCTGTGTGTTTAGTTCTGTCCGGTAACAATGGATGCTTCAGAAATATGTCGGGTTTTGAAGAGCTCCATTCTTGCCCATCTCATTCTCCGTCTTTGGTTTGGCTCCTTTTCTTTGGCCTACTTGGACAAAAACCTCCTATGTACGTTTTTTTTTTTTTGCCTCTGCGTGTAATTGTTTAGAGAGTGTCTGAAGTGTTAACCACAGAGCTGTGAGAGCAAATTATAATGGAATCTAATGGAAACTGTGCTGACTGGTTGAAAGTCTATTCTTCCTCTCCTCTGCCTTGTTTTTAACATCTATTAACATATTTATAATGATCAGAGTGATACAAGATCAAATATGTAGACTATTTGTAATCCTCTTGCAAAATCTCAAATAATAATTCAACAACAATGTTTCCTTCCAGAGACGATGTCCACATCACTCTGGACAGTCCACAGACCTGGCTGCGAACAGTTTCCACTGGAACTACTTCAACGGAGGAGAAAGTGAAAATTGTTAACAGGGTGTTCTGTGGCTCGTTCAGACTAATCAGACGATGGTTTCCACGTCCATTAAATCAGGCCGGAGGCAGAAATCTGGACAAAATAAGAGCTATCTACACGCTGGATGCTACCTGAGGTCAGGCAAGAAAAAAATATGATGGATTTGCCGTTTGTGCGAACCAACCCTTTAAAAACAAGCACAGCAAGCTCCGCAGCGTCGCTAAAGCAAACAGCCGCAGTCGACCGAAGCGTCGCTGCACTAACAAACACACACCTGAATCTGAACACAATGAGGAGAGACAAAGACACCAAGACATAAAAAAAAAAGAGTGAACTGGGAGGAGTGTTCAGTTTTCACAATACACACACACACACACGCATCCATGCGCACACACACACACACACACAAACAATCAGGGTAATGGATGTTGATGGAGATTAGAGTGGGAACTCCCACGGGGACCCAAACGCATTAGGAATCATCTCATACAGATTACTGACAGGTGTGTGCGGACATGTGTGTGTGTATGGGTGTGTGTGTGTGTGTGTGTTCGTGTGCATTCAAGCAGCTGAATAAGAGAAGTAGAATGAGTAACAGACAAAGATAGAAATGAGAGAGGGGGGGTGTAGGGGCGGAGGGGTGAAGGTGGGAGGACGGCACAAAGCAGGCGAGAGGACGTCGAGATGAATGAAAGTGATAGCAAGGGGGGGAGAGGAGAAAAAAAAAAGGGGGGAGAAAATAACAACTCGTGACTGACAAAAGCCGAGAGGATATGGAAGTGGCTGCTGCTACATCCCTCTGAACGTGTCGTGCTCTCATCTTGTGGTCTGTAATAACGGCAATAACCACAATCAGCCTGCAGCGAGAATGACGCCAGATCTAATTGTCGTGTCATGTTCTCGATAACTGAAATGCGAGGCACGCACACCCACAGCGGTGTCCTGAACATGTAGTTCAGATTCAGAAGCGGAACAGATTTTGGATCTCGAAGTGCTAAAGAGCGAGTTTTTGTTTGTGTGTGTGTGTGTGTGTGTGTGTGTGTGTGTGTGTGTCCAGATGAGCGAGGAATGTGTAGATATCAACAGAAGCTTTGTTTTGTTAGCTGGAGCGAGGTGTGGCCCATCACCTTGCCGCTTGTTTGTTGACTTTGCTCGTGTAAAACGAACAGTTCCAAACTTAATGCGATAAGAGAAGAGAGAAGAAAGGAAAGGGGAGAATGGACCGTGAAGCGTGAACACAGACGATCGTAGATATTTCTATATCTGCGCAGGTCTCGTATGTATTTATAGACGCAAACAGGCCCGACCAGTCTCAGAAAAAGCACATTAAACGTCCATGTCTGAACAGGAACTGATGGCACCGTGCGTCTCGCGCCCACCACATAGTCCGAGAGTCATCCCCTGGCAGAAGTGTGTCACTTCCACCTGTTTTGATGGAATAGTATATTGGGCAGAGGATGGGAATGGGGTAGGATACATTTACACACACATGCCAGGAACACAACACTCTGCCTAGCAACATGGTGCCAGTGCAGATACCGAAACACGAGTCGCGGCGGGCCGGAGTCGCTTTTTCTCGACGGGGTCCGGTTTTAAAAAAGCTGCATTAATTTGGAGGAATGTCTTACCCGTGTGAGTCCTGAGGTGAGCTTTCAGATGGGACGACTTGGTGTAGACCTTCTTGCAGCCTGACGAGATAAACAGAGACAGAAGGCTCAGTCCAAATAGTTCAAGTGTCAGATATGTATTCACCCAATAAACCGAGCTGTGGTATGCGAGAAATGTGAGCTAATGAAGAGCAGAAGCCGTTCGGAGTGAGAGGGAGAGTAAATGTTTGTTTGTATTTCTTTTTTTTTACATTTTCTGCTAAAAAACAGTCTAAATTTGGTGCATTTACACAGAAATTCATCCAACCACAGGCCACTAATCGCCCTGAATGCTGCTTTGTGGTAAACATCTGTTTACTGCACCTGTTACTTTGCCTTCAAAGTCATATTTTTAAGTTCAGAATTAGAAAAAACCTTTTGCACGACGTCACACAAAGCGTGCTGATTGCAATGTCAAAAAGGTCGTTAGGGCGCTGAATGATTTACAAAGATATCCATCACATTTAAATAAGGAAATGATAGAATTTCATGTCTCGCGCAGACAGTGAGCAGCTGCAGCGCCGTGACTAATATACATTCGGGCAGAGTGTGGATCCGATGAATCTGCTTCATCTGACTTTAAAGAAGTCGGACGTGTGCGAACACGCTGCGGGAGCCTCCGCTTAAGCCCATTTTACACGCTGCCATAGGCTAGTTGACATTACATGTCCTACAAGTAGCTGCACATCGCACAGCTCCAGTGTGTGCGTGCGCATGTGTGTGTGTGTGTGCCAGAAATCTCAAGCAGTTTGAACTGTGACTGTATGCAAATGTGTTTGAGGAAAAGGTCAAGGGATTTAAGTTTAACATCCATCTCATTAACACACGCACACACATACACACACACACACACACACACACACACAGGTTTGTTCCACAGTCATACCAGCGATGACTTTAAAGCCACAACAATGTGTGGGAGCTGACGGATGAGAGTGCCGAGCCGTTTGAGGTCTGACAGTAAATGCAGAGCAGTTTTTGAATCAGACGGTTAATTGAAAGGTAGTGACTGATGATCTGCACTGCCAAAATATTTTAATTCCAGTGCAGCGTGTGCTCTGCCGCGAGTGCAGTGCACATTGTGACTCATCGGCCTGGGAAAGTAATTCAAAACACAACATGTAATTTGTTTAAAATGTGCGAGTGTCTCGAAATAAGGCAGTTTTGTTTTCCTACAGCTGACCTTGAATGGCCAGATATTCACCTCGCCGCAGCGCAGAGTCGAACAAACAAACAAACAACAGCGACAAGAATCAGCATGCGCACACAAAGCATCGGCGGACCGGTGTTGTCGATCTAACCTGGGTAATCACAGTGGTGGATCCGTCGTTTCTCCAAGTCTGGGTTGTTCCTCCGGTTGTAGCGGACAGGCACGGTGGTCTGAGCTGGGGTCGGGGCTGGGGTCGCTGCAGGGGCTTGGGGAAGGCCTGAGGCCTGGCCTGGGACCGGCGTGGGACCCGTCGTGAGCGGCAGGGCCAGACTACCTGGTCCCGGGCCGGGACCGAGTCCAGGGGTGCCGCCTGCCAACTTGGAGGCGATGGTGGCGGCGTATGAGGGAGGAGGGGACATGGTGTGGAGCAGCTCCTTCTGTCTGTCGGGGCTGCCTGGCTCCGAGCTGGGCGGAGAGGGCGGCAGGTAGGGCACCTGCTGCTGGAGGAAATGAGGGTGCGCCTGAGCGTGAGGATGCGTGTATGCTCCTCCGCCCAGGCCGCAGTAGACGGGCTTGGCCGTCTGCTCTTGTTGAGACGCGGAAGAAGCCACCGGCAGCTCGTGGAAAGGTGCGTGGATGGTGGAAGTGGAAGTGTGTTGTATCTGCTGCTGTTGCTGCTGATGATGGTGATGGTGGTGGTGATGCTGCTGATGCTGATGCTGCGCCTCCATACCATTGCCGTGGTGATGGTCCAAGCCGGAGTTTAGCAGCTGGAACAGCGAGCCGCCGTTGTCATGGTGGTGGAGGGCGTGCTGCTCGAACGGCGAGGACATTTCCTGTTTGACAAACACCTCCGGCACCGAATCGCGGCCGCCTCCCGACTGGTTGAAAACACTGGTGAAGTCTGGTAACCCCGTTAGCGTCATGTTTATGGCTGAGCTTTCCATGGCAACGCCGCCGTGGCCAGACGTGCCGCAGCCACCGCTGGGCGTAGCGTTGGGGCAGTGCAGCTGCAGGTTGGGGGAGAAACACGGGGAGGCTGACTCTGTTTTGATTTGGGTAAGACCTGTGTGGTTCTGCTGCTGCTGCTGAGGGGGCCGCGCCTGCTGACACAAGCCCATCCTCAGGTAGGCGGCGTCGGGGAGGTAAAGATTCATGTTGAGGGTGTAGGGGGCCCCGCTGTGATCGTCGGTGAAGAAGCTATCCATAACAGACGCGCTGTCTCTCTGCGACTTCTGCTGGCCGTCTGCAGGATGTGGAAGGTGGAGAGACTGAGGGGAGAGATACCTGTCCATCTCACACTTTGCCTGTTTGAAGAGAGAGAGAGAGAGAAATAAAGTTTAGAAAACACAACCGTGAAAAGAAAACTCTGGACTCCAGCGAGCGCTCTCTCTCATGAGCAAGCCACGAAACTATTCCGAGGTGTTATTTTAAGAGGACAAAGGTTTGATAGGACAGTCACCGCGCAAACATTTATCAAGTAGTCATCAATAGGCGCTTGCAAAATTCCCTCTCTGCCTGCAAGGCTGAACTCGAACACCCATCAGCTGCGGGGGCCAACAGTCGAGGTATCAGGCCGCGTTTCTGGCGCAGATAAACAACCAGGCTTCACTACTGGAGGGAGAAACGCCAGATATTCACAGGCGGAGGCGGGCGGCGAGCGATCGAACCGGGGCACGAGCAGGTGAACAACTTTGCATCAAACCAGCCCTCGTTTGCATTCTGCTTTTGGGGGGTCCGATCCCTGTGAAATCTGAGGGATCTGAGCGGTGTGAAAAAGTTAGAGGAGCCCTGCAGCAGAGGATGAAACAGCAACATGAAAGGGAATGGGGAAACACCCATGCCTCCCTGTCCGCTGCTGCAGCAGCAGCAGCAGCAGTAGTCTGGGGATGGGCTGCTATTTCTAGGCTCCTGATCCGACCAGCTGTTATACACACACACAAACACACACAGACACACAGACACACACACAACTCTCATCTCTGCTGCACAAGTTTCCTGCTCACTGAGGGGGGACAGAGTTGCCGGGACCTTTCTGCCCGGTAGCTGGAGTCAGTTGTCGTCAGCGTGGTATGATGGTACAAGAAGGGGGGACGCCGACAACTGGTGACCAACTGGCTGGCACGGAGAGAAAACATGCGGTGAATGCAGGCGGAGCAGCTCGGGGCTCTCGCGTCCAGCTGGTCCCCGAGCCTGCTCGCTTATTTTGCTCGCGGACAAAAGTGCCGATCAACATCCCGCAGCAAAGGGGGGGGCTCGATCGAGAATTTCGGAGGGCCACGGGGAAAAAAAAAAAAAAAAATAACACAAACCTGGATCTAGCGCCGATCCGCCGCCACGCCCATTCAATAAAACACATCAGTGTAGTGTGCGTAAAGTCTCGGCTAACCTGAGTGTAGTCGCTCGCTCCAGCCTTGTCCGTCATCTTGCAGTCCAAGCCGAACAACGCCGACTCCTCCAGGGGGAATCCGGCGGACACGGTCGCCTTCTGCAGCGGGTAGAAGGGATCCTCCTGGCCGCCGCTCATCGTGAGTGTCGCGGCCATGAAGCTTTTCGCCGCAGCGCCGCAAACGATCCGCTCGTCCTGTTTATGCAAAGAAGGAGGATGAGGATGCTGCCGCCGCCGCCGCTGCTGCTACACGGGGAGAAGAGGAAGGAGAGGAGCCGACGGGGTGTAGTGCGTGTGTTGGGATTATTAATTAATGTGCGCCTGTCTGCTACATCTCCTTCCACTTGTTTCATCCCTCCACCGGCCCACAGACACTTTTCTATCTCCCGTTCAGGGCGGGGCGGCCCGGGGTAAATACAGCACACGCGCCGCCCACAAGCCTTTAAAAAGGCTTTGATCATTCATTCACTGGCCACCGCCCTGCGCGCCATCTAAATACATTAACAACACTGTCGTAAAGCGCGCGCGCACACACACACACACACACATACACACACACACACACCCAGAGAGGCAGTGAAGGTTAAACTCACACACCATCTACACAACATGTTTTTGTTTCTATAACAAAACAAATATAAAAACTGGAATGGGATGAAGAATTTATAGGAAACACTCACCATCAAATTCTGGAAATTACACTACATGTGTTTAAATAACTCGTCCTTAAAGGAATATTCCAGATATTTATCTCATATTTCATTAAAAGGGTAACACATTAAAGAAGTTCACCCTATCTATCTATCTATCTATCTATCTATCTATCTATCTATCTATCTATCTATCTATCTATCTATCTATCTATCTATCTATCTATCTATCTTACTTCACAACCAATGTTGCAAGTAGTGGAAGCAGATGGGGACTTGTTTTAAAACTTAAAAAAGGGGAGAAAACATATATGGCTTCATCCAAGTCTTCAGAAGTCCTGACATCCCAAATTAATTTAAAACTATGTTATCTAAACCATCCATACACGGTCGAGCTCCTGAGGATTTTTCTTTATCTTAAAAAAGTGTGTAAGTAACGTCTTTGATTACGCCTGACGAGCTCTATGGCGCCAGTTGTGACTTTCCATCGGCATGAAGTTGAGTAGATATTGATTAAATTTTCATTCTTGGGTGAATTTACCATGTTAAGTGTGTTTACAGCTTTGTGAGAATTACAGCATGTGCGGAAAAAGTAGCGTGTGTCTCCAGAGGAAGCTTCAGGTAGTCTGATAAATTACCTCCAGTGATGTCACGCAGTGGTTCAGTTGCATTGTGGGCAATGTGGGTGGAAGGTTTTGAAAAGGAAGAAGAATTTGTGGATTAAAAATGGTGATATCTCTGGTTCTGCTCTATGGATTGTGATCTTTGGTGTTTAAACTGTTCATAATGAGTCTAATGCTTGGGAAACTACAACAACCATAATGCAGCTAAGCAACTAAGTGACATCACTGGAGCCACCAAAAAAGGCTTTTTTAACTATTTTCTTCTCACGTTTGCTGTAGTTCTCCCTAAGATCTGTAAACACGCTTCAATGGTTAATAAAGTTGGTGGACTTGTCGACTGTTTGGTGCCTAATGGGCCTAAAAATCCAACAACACTGCACTCCTACACTTCAAATATTAAGAGTCTCTCATTAGATCTTTAAACGTCTGTTTCTTTCAAATCCCACTCCCAAGCTTTCTGCCTCAAGTTACAGCTGAGATATTTTATTTCTCCAAACATTTGGAAGAACTCCCCCACAGAAAACATTATTGAACGAGGTGTAGCAGCACTTGGCGTCAGAAGGAAACTGGACTTCAGATGGAAAATTGGTGGAGTGCCATTTTCATGTGATAGCAGGAGATGAACTCCTGTCAACTGTCAGTATTATTTGCATACCACAAAATCCCATGTTTATCACAGGTTTTTCCCCGTTTTATAACGGAAAATACCATGTGCTATAAATATCTGACACTTCAGTGTATAAGAAAAATAAAGTGACAGGCATTGTCATGTCATGTTCTGTCTATTTTAATATAACGGAAAAAGAAGGTGGTGAAAAGGGAAAAACTCGCTTTAACACAGTCCTCTGGCCCAGTTTAATACGACACCGATAACACGCACGATCTGAAATGATAAAGGTATGCCCACTATGTCTATATTTAAAGCCAAAGGAGATTCAGCTTAGGCAAATCACAGTTCCTGCAACGGTGTTTCTCTGTAGCCACCAGTATCTGCAAACCTGGAAAAGATGAGGAAATAATGATAGACAGACCTAATAAAACAGACCACTGCCAAGAAAGAGGAATTTTTGGGCAGTCAGTTAGCGAGGAATGTGTACCCGGTGGAAGGTAATACTCTGGTTTTGGACCAGTACGCAGAGAATTTATCCTCTCTGAACAACATGAGACCAACAAAACACTCGGACACCTGCAACAGTTTCTGCTTTTGTATTTCAAAAGTCATCGAAAATATGAACAGAAGTTAATTTACACATCTAAAAACCGTAGCCTTGATAAAACATAAGACTGTTAAAGCCCTGAGTGATGATGGATAGCACCAGTAGTGACAGAAATTCTTGTTTATTTGGGTTTCTGCTTCAGCCTTTGGTACCAATCGGGGCCCTCTTTATTGGTCTGTGAATTAAAGAGACAGAGAGGAAAAAGTAGGATTAGAGAAGTGTGAAATCAAGGCAACGTTCTCACGACATGTCTTTGCTCAGCCAACTGCCGCAATGAAAAGCTCAAATGAAACTAAATGACAAAAAAGTCATTTATCACTCCCGGTGAAACTAACATGCGCCTTTGTCTGAACTTCTGTCCAGGCAGGTTACGGCGGTGTGACTCATAAAAGGGCGTTGCCGAATCAGACACTTACAAACACAGTGGGTTTGGGTTTGTTCGGCGACTCTTCTTCTGTGGTCCTGTTGATCCGTGTGGACTGCTGTTTTCCTGCACCAGAGGTCTTGATACCAGTTTTATCTGTTTCCAACAGGTTCAGAGCGTCTCCCTGTCTGGACTGCATGCTGATCAGAACCTGCTTCATCACCGCCAACTCCTGCAGGATCACATGGTTCATAAAAAAATGGACATGGAAACAGAGGTGAAACAATAAACAAGAATCTTTATGAAAAATACGTGAAAGTTTAGAGTCCAAAAGGCCTGAAATCTCAAATAACTCACCAGGTGTTATTGAAAAAAATTAGTCATAATCCCAGATCAACATTTTGTCAAACATTTGCTTTATGAATGTTTTAATAATTTGTATTGCTGCTCTCTGATGACATGTTTGTCCTGCGACACAGGCAAACACAGCTGAACTCCTGAAAGTCCAACTATGGGACGACTTGCAATAAACTCAACAAGCTCAAGGGTCCGCAGGGGTGGCAGCAGGGCAAAGGGGAGGACTCTGGGCCATTTCACGGTTCTATTTATCACCCCTGAGGACATGAGCCCTGGCATGTCACACACACGCACGCACTCAGAAACACACACACAAACACGCACGAGCCCTGGTGGCATCCCAAACAGCCAGGCTGAGGAACAGCTGTCTGTGACAGGGCACATACTTCATACAGCAAACGGCCGGCTCGGGGTGACACACCAGCGCACACGCGCACATACGAGCACGCGCAATCTTGAAGGAAGCGTTGCAACACAGTGCAATAACTCGCCTGGTGTGACTCAAAGAGCCGGTTTATTTTAAGTCTAAAAGTAGAGCAGAAACGATTAGTTGATTTAGCTTTTAGACGATCAACAGAAAATGTATCTGCAACTATTTTTCAATGATTAAATAATTGTTTATAATTTTTCAAGCAAACAAAACAAAACATACCAGTTTCAGACTTTCAAATGTTCCAGTTAGTGTCCTCTCCTTGTCTTAAACTATAATTCTCTATTTTATGGTTTTGAACTGTTGGTTAGTCAAAAGAAGACATTAAATCATAACATCATCTTCTACAATTTTCTGAATGTTTTATAGACTAAATATGAATCGTTGTTGTATTGTCAAGAAACAGTGGGCAGGTAAAGGTGAAAAAGTGGCAGAACTGTTTGACTGTGTTTCCACAGAGACACAGGTTACAGCTCAGGCTAGCAGTTAAAGCATCAGCTTGACCTTATCAAACATAGACAATGGCCAGGTGCTGCAACAAGGTGGTTTTACAACTAAATCTTTATTTTCAAAGGAAGGTTTTGTTAGAATTTTCTGTTTCTTACCATTTTAAACAGTCAAATATATTGGAATTGAATAGGGGATATTAAATGCAGTTGTCCTAACTAGTGGTCTTTGTCCACATAACGCTGGTGGCGCACTTGGAAGCGCTGGGATGAAGCACTTGTGCGCTGAGAGAAGAAAAAATGCTGCACGTGGGTCTATCTTGATAACTGCCACTGTATTATGACACTGTCGCTTTGCTTTTCCATATTATTTTTTCTTCTACTTGACATCTTTGAGTGCCAAACGTAGGATGCTTGCCCTCATACCTTGTATGGACGGTGAGCTTAATACATCACGTAAAACAACAGCAACAACAACAACAACAAACCCACATCATATGTGAACGTCATCGTCATGTGTACCTCTCGATGGTTGAGGAGTCGCTCCAGATCGGCAGCCATGTTGTTTTTCACCTGCTGCAAAGCAGTCCGTTCTTTCCTCAGAGAGCTGGGGGTTACATCCAAAACCAGAAAGATCAGATCTCGAGCTAAAAGAAAAACATTGCTATACCTCCTATGAGTCATAACCTCAATCTTATATTCAAGTTACTCATAGGGTTGTGAAAGCTATGAAAACATACACCTACACCCAAAAGGACCACAATGGAAATATGATCTTGGCCTTGGATTATGTGTCATATATTTTTTTATGCTGTCAATAAAAAATCTCAATCAATTAAACAAGTCCTGTGAATCACTGATCAATGGTTTTATGAGTCTTTCAGGCAAGATTGTAGAAATATTGAATAAATGTACACGTTGCATATGCGTTTTATTTTGCTTTAGCGTGGGTTCAGTTCAGGTTAGGGTAAACACAGGATCAGATGTGAAGGTGGAGTATGAATCTGTAGTTTAAATATTGCTTCATTTGTGTGACTGTGTTTAGATGACATGTTTACTAGCCCAGCGAGAATAAATCACTGGTATAGCCTTCAACAGTCGAACAATAAATCAAAATCGGTCATGCATTTCTGAAATATACCAAATAATCAGTTGCGTGTTAAAAACATGTTTATTTGGCTTGTATCATGTGAGAAAAACTCTCCACAGTCCTGTCAAAATGTTTTTTCCTAAGGCTGTGGAACATTCAAGCAGGAGCTTGTAATGGGGGAGCTTTAAAGCAAATCATCTTGCAAATCTTGAGACAACAGCCTGGTGGCTTCAGCACTGAGGACTCTGGGAAAAAAATGTAAACTCTCTGGTCTTATGGCCTCTGAGCTGAGTGTGTTTTGAATATCAGCAAACAAACTGTGAATAGAATTGATGCTGAAGACGGAGAGAGTGGATGCACAGAAAGTGAGCGTCCTGTGAGCTGTGTCTCCGCTGTTAAACAGGAAAACTTCAATATTTCTGTCAGATGGGAAGGTTTAAGAGGCTTCAAAGCATTTTAAAGGATTTTTCCATCCTCCTGCTCGCCCCAGGTGAGAGCCCAGTGGTGGTGAGCAGCAAGAGAAAACCTGCAGTCTGTCAGTTTGCATATTTCTCAGGTTAAAATACAGTGGGGGGCGAGGACGGGGGTGGGGGTTTGGTCAGCGCCAGACTGTGTTGATGTGAAGCAATCAATTTATCAGGCATAGACAAACTCATGCACACATACAGGTTTCACGCTAAGACAGAATGCGTGAGGCGTGAGAGGGCAAGGAGAAGAAAAAAGGCAGATGGGGATAAAGCAGTGACGCCCAAAGGCAGGGAGGTCTGGCGGGCAGCCATGACGAGTAAATTACAAGACACAAAATGTAACGAATGAAAACTACACCGAGTTTGGCAAGCGAAACAGAAGGTTTAATTGGCTTCAATTAAAAAATATGTTGTTTATCAGTTTAGTTCTGTTCCTTCTTGCTAAGAATAAATTGCTACCTCTACGTGACGGTATGTTCTGTACCTGACATCGTCTTCCAGCGAGGTGACGCGCTCCTTCAACGTGCTGATCTGCGCATCCCGTTGTCTCACCGTCTCAATCAGGTAGCTATAGGGCTGGTGCGTCTGCTGTAACAATTGGTTGGCTGCCAACAACTGAGGAACAACATACACATGTGCAAAACTGAGTAATTACAGCAATAAATACTTCAAGAAGACATTGTCGGGGTTAGCTCGGGTTGCATTCTTATTTTTCCACTTGAGAAGTTCACCTGAGCACCAGGTCGGTGTTGGCTCATGTGACTCGTACAGAGAGTTGTGTATGTTGCAACAGCAAGAGCTAAACATGTGCCACCACATAAAACAGTACATGACTTCACTGGTAAATGCTGTAGCAAACAGTGAAGAAATGTTTCCACTTAAAACTGTCTTCTCATGTGGTTAATGGTGCTATTGGTAAGAAAAGTCTCAGTCTCAAATCGTCAAATACTGACACTACTGAGATTACAGGACATGACATGACATGACATCCCATTCCATCCCAAAGAGTCTGTTTCCTTTCCTTTTCTTACAAAAGCACCTTTAATATTATAAAATAGTGCATTTCTTTCAATATTTGTGAATGAGCCTTGAAGCAACAACCACAACCATGACTGTATCTTATCTCTGATGTCATCAGGGTCGGCTTGAGTGCCCATAAACGTGAGTTTTTATGATGACTTATCTAAGTCGCATCCTTTTTATTAATAGTAGTACACTTTAAAGATCAAGCTATAAAGAGGGAACGCAATGAAAACTCACAATCTTAACTAGATTACTAGAAAAGCACCTTTACAATGTTTTGATGATCCCTCATGTAAGAGTCTGCATGTATGGCTCAGTCAGTATTAAACTTAATCTGCGACACAATAGATAAAGTTTGGGTGTTACTCATTAAACCACTTTTACAGCCAGCCAGTAGTGAGTAGATCTGGGTGGGAGGGGAAGGACAATAGTTAGTTAGTCAGGGCATCTGTGTGGGTGGTAAGTGGTTAACACCCATGCTTTTCTTGGTGACTAAAAAGCATAATATTTCTCCCTTTCCTTTCATTACTGGATGAGAAATGAGGGATTCCAGACGAGTGCCAGTCAATCACAGCTGACAGTTGAAAAGCAGGCTTATTTAGTCTGAAATCTGCCCGGCCCCACTTGCACAATCCTCCCCTCTCATTGAGATTATAATAAGGGGTGGGGGGCAAAGAAGCACGCACACTGGCTGCCAGAGCCATCATTCTCATACTTTTCAATCCTTACTGGATGATTTTTAGCATCAGAGCGCGAGCAGAAGACAGTTCACATGTAGTCACGCACAGACGAAATACACACACCCCATATTAAAGGCTCAGCGTTGCACACACATGCACATGGTGTGCCAAACACAACAAAAGCCTTAATGACTGGTGTGGTGAGTTGTTAGGAGAGTGAAGAGCCGTCACGGTTTTTGGCACTGTTTCCCACTGTGTCAACAAGTGTGACAGGCACTAAGACTTGAACTTCTCGTTCTTCTCATATAAGGTCTGCCGCGTCTGCTCTCAAACAACCTGTCATTTTCCAGACACGGCTTTAGAGGTAGACTCAGTGATCTGGCGGGGCTATTGTTACCTTGGGACAAAATCTTCAGGGGAAAAAAAAGCAAAAGAGACTCTCTTCAACGTGTCCTGAAATGGGTTTGATGATCTATTTGATACCTCACAACCAGCTAAATTAATTTCTTCTATTAGAGAGAAAAGTCACCTGGAGGAGTCTTGTCATTTAGATGACTTCTCACCATTGACTTTCACATCAAAGTGTCAGACATTGTGTTTGAGGGCAGATGGAAGTTGATGAGAGCGGAGATACCGAGCTTGGCTCTGTGACAGCGACTCTGTTGTGTCATCAGAAAGGTAAAAGCCAGCTGAAATAAATCATAAGGCATTGGATCGAAACTGTGGAGTAACCATAATCTGAGATGCTCTCGGAGATCTGAGATGGTGGGAAAACAACTGTGTGCAGCAGGTACCAACTTGCAGAGCTTAAGGTTTAAAGAAAAATTTACATGAAATTAAACTTAATCTCATTAATGATGATCCCCAGGCAGCCACGAACCTGATTGTTGTGCGTGTGCCTGCGTGTGTGTGTTTACCTCATCAGATAACTGTCCTGACTGGGACTTGTGTCTCTCCAGCTCTCTCCTCAGTGACGTGTTCTGCCTCTCGAGCTGAAGCACCCTGCGGGCCAGGTGAACGCTGCACGACAGCCGCACAAACACAAACACAGATTTGGAAATTCCGAAACATGACAGCACCAACAAGTTTACACTGGTGTATTACTTCTACATTGTTTACCCTACACTTTTTGTTACCAACAGATGCGATCAATTTGAGACTTGCATCAAAGATTAAGTGTGGAGTAAGAACTTCAACCTGATAATTGTCGCCATTTAGAGGCAAATCTAGACTGAACACGTACCTTAAAGCCACTGTGGAAAGGATTTTAATAACATGAGGTAGCTGATAGCAATGCATACTGCCTTTAAATGCACCCTTTATAGGTACCCTGTGGTGTTTTGTACACAAAGACACACAATATACACAAAACAAGAACAACACATGCCATAACATTGAATGCAACGATATGCTACTGAGGGAACGAGTATACTACATTAATATTACTAACGAATATCTACACTCGGTGGTGGTAATAAAATGTAAAAGGTAGAAGTTCTCAAATGAAAAAGGAGAATAATGATGGCCGCTCCTCTACTAATTGCTACTACATAGAGAGAAGTTAAATGGGCAATATCTAAGAATTTTTGGTGAAAACATTCAAAAATTAACTGAAATTATCAACAGAATGCGAAGAAGTACCAGTTTTGTCATAATAGTGTCTATGTATTGTATTATGGAGATAACAGAGATACTGAATTTAACATGCTAACAAGCTAACCCCGACCAGCCCCGGTCCAAAGCTCTCAGTGTTGGCAGTGTAAACACAAACACTTCCCCAGCGATCAAAGCTCCCAGTCTGCTAACTGAGCTAACGTTTGCTAAAGTTAGCAGCAGTTCTGGTGATATGCTGTCTCCCGTTTGTTTTGAGTGTGAATTCGACAGGACGCCAGTTCTTACATATTGCAAGCATTATGTAAATACATTGAATGGCTATCACAGATTCAATGCTATCTATCAATAGTATCAGAACTTGGGTTTGATTGTATGAAAATATGAAGAATTATTTATTTATTTCGGTGTCTTTGATTGGGAAAGAGCACATTAATTAACATCAGTCAAAAAATAAACGATGTAGCCAGATATACAATACACAATACAAAAACATAATACATTATGATAGATTATAACTGCTGTCTTCATTTGCATTACAAAATGTTGTTATCCCTATATATTTTAAATGATATTATATACATAAATTATATATAAATATATATATAATATGCATCTATTCTCATAATGTACCCTATCCTTTAAATGTGAAGTGTGTCATGTACTGTACCTCTGTTTTAGTCTTCTTTTGGCCGTGGTGGGCACGTTGGCTCCGTATCCGTATGAGAACAGAACTCTCTCTGCCTCCTCTTCATTCTCAACTGGCAACAGATAAATACAACAAATAAATACTGTCTAAACTTCTCCAGGACCGTCATGAGCAATATTCTGTTTTTACACAACCACTGTCTCATCCACTTTCACAAGGCCGTCCATTACAGCTCCACAATAGCAAATACATATTTTTACATTAATGTTCCCTCCCTACATCTTAATCCAACAGTGTTATCTTTCAGTTTTACTACACTTATTCTCTGATGCCAGACACAAATATTTGAAAGAATAAGTGCTAGTCTGTGCTCTTTCTGACTTCACAGTAATGTGAGTAATGTCATGGGTTCTACAGAGCCAATGCTACGCTCTTACTTTCAGCAGCCTGCATTGTGACTTGGTCCAACTCCTGTTCAAGCTTTTCATACGTCTCCAGCCGAGATGCCTGCTCGGCATTCTGAGCTTGCAGCTCCGCCGATCGCTTCTCTGATGACGTCTGCAGCCTGTAAAACTCCTGGGTCAGGAGCTGACGCACAGAAGGAGAAAGACAGAAGCAGATGAGGAGCAGGGGGAATTTTTCCGCATTGTTTTCTGCTGCGGCGAGAAAAATGATTTTTTTGAACATGTAAAAAAAGTTTTGCTCTGAAGAGTAATATTAATGTAAATGTTAAATTCTGGTATCATTATTCCATACTGAAATGTTCACATCTGTACCATTCATCAGTCCTCTTTCTCCCACACATTTACAAGTATAGATAAAAAACAGTCACAAAGAGAGAAAAGTATATTTCAATGGAAGGTCTTTTATCCCAGGCTGGCTTTAAACCTCACTGTTATAAAGAACTGGAACCAAATCAAAGCTTAATGACACACTTCAATCTCAAAAACTAGCTTTCAATTCACTGTTTTGGATCTTCTGCCTTTCTTCCTCCTTCTTCTATGATCATGTGCAATGCATGATTACACTCTTGCAGGCCGGACAGGGTTATATACAGGTCAAGAGGTGGACCTCAGCTAAGTGCATTCAGACATCAAGAACAATCTGCACTCAATTAACTTCTTGTATAAATGGATGTGCTACAGAGATAAGAATGGAGCCACTGGACCAGCACGCTAAGATAGATATATAACTGACAGTGGAACATTAATTTTTAAGTACTGTGGAGAAGAGCAGTGATTTTAAGCAGTTGTGAATTTTTAGTTGTAGTAATTCATGTGATGCAGGAAGCTTTACCGCTCTCTGGCTTTCACAATGTTGATGAAGAGTAGTGGTGCACCGTGATACTTTGATTTAAAGAGGTCATAGTATGCTAATTTTCAGGTTCATACTTTTATTTGGGGGTCCTAGTAGAATAGGTTTACATACTTTAATAAAAAAACACATTAATTTTCACATATGGTGCATTACTGCTGCACCCCTTTTCACACTGTGTATTGAACACTCGTTTTAGCTACGGAGTTAGATATGTCGCCTCTGTTTCAATCTTTGGTGGGAGTTGCACATGCGCATTACTTTACTGGCAGGATGTAGCCAATCAGAGGCAGAGTAGGGCAGATCATGCCGAGCAAGGTAGTGTGATCTAAAATAACGCTGCTACATCAGTAGCAACTGTATGTCTGCTGACTGACTGGAGTGTATATATATTTTATAATAAATATATAAAAATATATGTTTAAATAACGCCTGTTACAGAGTGACCCACATAAGTTACAGAAGTAAAGGCTCGACTCCAAACCAGGCGTTTCAGGCAGCGCGGGCCCAGTGTTTTCTGTGGGAGAGAGTTACTTGTTTTGGCGTGGACTTTGGGCCTTAATCACTTTGCAGACCTTTTGCATGCACACAAATGCTACATAACACAATAAAGGAAAGGCAAAAACCCAAAAAGCATAATACGACCTCTTTAAGAAACAGTTATTCACAATATTGTATCATTATGTCTAATTAATTAGTCATAAACAACATGACTGAACATGACTGAAGAGCTACAAAACAAGCAAATGTCAAAGGTGATATCCTTGTTTCTTTTCTAGTTATATTGATTAGTGTATAGTATAATAGTATTATTAATAGTATTTTTAGCTTTTAAAGAAAAGAAATTGAGCACTTTCAAGGTACTTCAACCAAAATTTCTAGATTCTTGAAATCTCTTTCATCACATATAATTGTAACTGTTAATATCATTTGAAAAGTAAACTTTACAGAATTCCTTTATACCCACTGCAATCAATGTATATTATTTATTTTTATTTTGTTATCTGCTTATATTACCTTTGATTGTATGTTTTGATCATGATTATTTAATGCTCGCTAATTTCAATTCCAGGACACAAATAAAGGATCTTTTCATCTCAAATATTTAAAGAAATGTCAGTGTATGTGAGGGATTGTGTAAATGAAACACCAAATTATGTTGAAAATCAAGTATTTTTTTTAGGAATAAATTCATATCCAAGCATATTCAGAAACTAGAAAACATAATGGTTAAAACCGAGCGTTTTCTAAACCTTCAAGACCTTGTACAAACCCTGTGAAAAAGGTTACAAATGAGGCAAAGAGGGATTTCTTAAATTTGACCAGTTAATTCAAGCTGTCTAGACTTCAAACCAAGCAGTGACATTAATTGGCTGAAATCAAATCATGAGAGCAGAGAAAATGACTGCACTATGATCGACTGGTAACTGGATACACCCCTGCAGGGCAACAGGTAAAACATTTGATCCTTTTTGTCTTTGGGGTTTAGAGTACCTCCAGTTTCTTCTGCTGTTTCTCACACTCCACCTGGCACTGAGCCAGGGCCTTATCCGTCTCGTCTTTGACCATGTGAGCGCGCTCGGCGTCGAAGGCGTGCAGCTTGGCCTGGTTGGACAGTTCCGCTACCCTGCTGTCAGTACCCAGCTGGAGCTGACGAAACCTGCAGAGACGAGGGGATGAATATGCATGTGGTAGGTGTATTGAGGAGATAATGTGTTTGGGTGCATCTCGCACACCGAGGGTAAACTCAGCTCTGGGCATGCCTGGTGGTTTCAAACAAATGTTGCAATGTCCTACTTCACATAGATACAATTACCTTTGATGATAATGCGCATGATAACATGTTGGTTTTAGAAACTGGCAAGGAAGTGACTATTTGGCGTGCCTTAGCGCAATGAACATTTTCTTTTCATGACGAGTTTTTTTTTTTATGTTCACAGCCTGGCAGCAACAGTGTTACAGTAAGCCACCAAGCAGGAAAGCAAGGTTTTAAATCATCGGGTTACAGCAGAGTATTTCTCAACGACGCTCGCAGCAATGTTTGGCCTTGTTTGATCTTTCAATGAATGTAGTTGGCAGCTACAGAAAGGTGTTCCTACGTAAGAGTTTGGTAATTAGGAGAGAAGACAGAATGTATTCTACACTTTCTGATTTTAAGGTCACACAATCCTGCATCAAGTCGAAGCGATGCATTGTGTGCGAGCTCACCCATCCACATATGGGTGAGCTCGCACGCAGTGTTGGAAAATGTAGCAGGGTTCATTCAATCGTTCATTTTCAAGGTGCATTTATCATTATTTATTTACAGTATTTTCCTTTAATTTAAAGACTATTTGTTTAAGGACAACTATGTAGCATAAACTGATGCCACACACTCACACATTTATAGCCAATACGTATTTCTCTCATCACATTAAATCAGATCTTATTGGGCTATAAACAACCAAAAGTATGTTTGGTAACAGCATTCTACAGGAGGGTGCCAAATTAAACTAAAACACAAAAAAGTTTCACGTTTCAAAAATGTGTCAGCTGTCAGTAAGTAGACTTGGCATCCGATACAACCTGACCGAGCCAATACAGAACAATTTTCTTATGTAGTTCAAATGTCAAGCAGTTTCAAGCACTCAATCCAAAAGCACTTTTGAAACCCTGAAAATACCACCGTAAATTCAAGTGTTTTCAAGGATTTCCAGCAACCGAATTAACCCTGTGGTAGAAGCACCTTCCCTTAAAAAAAGGGGAAAAAAAGAAAAAAGCCAGCTGAACAGAACTGCAAACAGAGCACAAGGGAAACATAAGCAGCTGATAAAGATCATAATAACAATCTATTATCTGATTATATATAATATTTAATTATTATATAATCAGGCAGCTTACATTTGTTAATTACACCTTTCCAAGTATGACAATTTTCTGATTTGATTTATTTTATATATTCTTAAATTGAGTGCCATCAGAGTAAAAAAAATATTTTAAAGACATCACTTTTTCGCTCTGGGAAATTATGAAGGGCATTTTTCATTATTTTTAGATGCTTTATAGAAAAAACAGTTATTTGATTAATTGAAAGAAAAATCCACACATCACTTGAAAATGAAAATCATCATTTGCAAGAGTAAAACAAGAACGGGCAATGCTTTTCGAGCCCGGTGCTTTTCTTCAGGCAGCTTTCACACACTCTCACAGAGACTCTATTAAACCATGGAGGTTGGTTGGATAATATTAATAACTCCCGATTACAGCTGGCCTGATAGGATTTCATCATCCATGGAGCGCAGGCCTGAGCTGTGTGCTCACAGTGACAGACATGTACACTTGGTCGACATTTTACGCCTTCTTTTATTTTAATGGCTGCTGCGATCTGGACGCAAAGAAGCAAAATGTTCCTAAAAAAAATGTCTTACTTTTTCCAGAGGAGTGCAGTCAGCCATCATCTCTCTCTGTCCTTTTAAATGCCAATTTTTAGCGGGAATATTTACAGCTACAGCAGCACCTGACTCGGGAGGTTCCCAAAGGCAATTTCATCACAACAAGTTTAGGTCTGCTACAGAGGTGATAATGGAAAACTGTACTCAGTACTCTGTTTTTGACAAGTTAATCACCATAACTGGCCTTTTAGACATCATTCTGGCACACTGAGTTCAGAGATTCAAGCCGGCCCTCTTTGCTACAACCATCCGACGCCATTTCAAGCTTGTCCGCCTCATTCTTTGCCCCAAAAATAGGGGCATGCGTGGGGTTAGGGGTTAAGGGCTTGTGACTAGCATCTGTCGTTGCTGGCTTGCGATGCGACGCAGAGGGAATGTGATCGCAGCAGAGAGAGTGCAAGGGAGAGTGAAGTGTGTGTGTGTGTGTGTGTGTATGTGTGTGTGTGTGAGTGTATGGAAAGACCAACAGCTGGTGGCTTGGATCTAGAGAAATGACTGGCATGTAGTAGTAACCCAGGACAGGGACACTACTGCTGCTGCTGTTGCTGCTGCTGTTGCTGTCTGTGTGTCTGAGTCCGTCTGTCATTTCAGATACAAATTACTTTAAAAGTAAGAAATGCTGACAAGTATTGAAACAATGCCAATTAAGATACATTGTGAACATATTGCTCTACATAATTCCTTACATAAAAGACAGACATGTATGTTTGCAGCACAAAAACAGGATAGATTGTTCAGGAGGCTTTACTGAAAAGCTTCCTTCCATGAGAAGAAAATGCAGGCTTAAAGTATGTGTGTGTGCGCGTGTGCGCAGGGATCACAATATATCTGTTGCAATTTCCACGCAAGATTTGAAACTTCCCGCAAGGCCATGACCCAGAGGCACCTTACAAGACTACACTGAGATGGGCATTGTTGCCTAAAGCAAAGATACGAACCAAGAACTTGGACACAAATCACATAAAGTCCGTTTAAAATTGGAAATGACTAAAAAGCATGATTTGTCCAAACAATGGCCAACAGTTAAACTCAAGTTTAGCCAACTCTGTCAATGCAAAAGCTTTGTCAAGAACAAGAAAGGAATTGCAGAAAGTAGAGAAGCGTTTTGGAAATTTGTTTAAGGAGACTTCCTCAGTATGTAAAGCAGTACTACACCGTGACCTGTCTCTCAGTCTGCATTCAACCTGCACTGGAACTATTTCACTCCCGCGAGGAAGGCAGCCAGGCCAGCAACACCAGTTGGTACTTCAGTGAACTCTGACTTCCCATTTGACCTTCTGACCCCTCAGTTACAGCAAAGCCTCTGTGTGATCTTTAGTCGGAGACAGATCACAGCCACGAACGTTCCGCTGCACCCACAACATGCGCTAATGACAGACTGCTGCTGGCTTACACACCAGCTTCGGAGCAAGAACAAGCTCACAGCTTCCAAGGAAATACCGATACTTCAGCCTACGCAAATGTATGTCACTAATAAACACAGTAACCCACTGTTGATGGGCCAATAAAGACGTGGAATGAATTTGAAATATGAGGTGGTTCAGTGGGACAATTAAATATTGTACTGACTGTCCCAGGCTTTCTTAGCACTCTAACATTTGCCCTCAGGTGAAGTTCCTTAGCTTCAAGGAAGTGACCTACATTTGATTGCAACAGAGTAGTAAATTGTAGCTCCTAAAAAGATCACAGGAGCTGGCAAACATAGCAATGTTTTCTAGAATGCTACATCATGTCATACATGACCGATGGCTCAATCCTTCCAGAGAATTAGTGAATACTGAGAAATAGAACAAGAGCGGGAACATTCACTGATCAGGCATAACATTATGACCACCTGCCTAATACTGTGAAGGTTCCCCTTGTGCAGCCAGAACAGCTCTGACCTGTCAAGACATGGACTAAAGACCTCTGAGGGTGTCCTGTGGTGTCTGGCACCAGGGCCTTTTATAGTGGATCCTCTGGGTCCTGCATGTTGGGGGTTGGGGCCTCCATGGATCAGACCTGCTCAGCACGTCTTACAGATGTTGATCAGATTGAGATCTGGGGAATTTGGAGGCCCGGTCAACACACCTTGGGCCCTTTATTGTGTTCCTCGAGCTGGTTCCTGAACAGTGTTTGCGGTGTGTCAGGGCACACTGTCCTGCTGGGGGGCCACTGCCATCGGGTGGTGTTGTTGTGATGAGGGGGTGTACTCAGTCCACAACAGTGTTTGGATGGGTGGTGCGTGTTAAGTGGCATTCACATGAATGCCAGCGCCCAAGGTTTCCCAGCAGAACATCGCACTGTGATGAGATGATCAATGTTATTCATGTCACCTGTCAGTGGTTTTAATGTTGTGGCTGATTGGTGTATATGTGTGTGGTCGTTATTGTTTACTTGGCTCCCACTTTAAACCATGTTCAAAGGATTGTTCACCTAAACCGTCTGAAAAATGAGTAACCAAATACGGCTGACATTGCTTCAAAGGAAGAAGCTGTGCAGAGACCTGGAAACAGCTGGAGAAACTGTTTTTTATTTCTGTGCACTTTGCTCAACCTGGATGCCTGGAATAAAATGTAGAAGCTGATGAAATATCAGCACAGTATTGGACTATATAACAAATATAAATAACTGTCAAAAGGAATATTAAAAACAAAGGGTGGAGGGCAGCAAATCACTGTTGCAGTGTCTAGTCTGTCTGAGAAGAAGAATAAGCAGGAGCATTTCTGTTGTATTATATTGCAGTGCTTGCATAATGTTATATTTCCCCATGAATAGTATGCAGTTCATCTACTATTGGTTTCATACAAAAGGTTTCAGGCGTACTTAAAAAAACACATACTGTAAAGAATTTTGGACGCAGCTAACACTAAAAATGCCAAGCTACCATCAACTAACATGGTGAGAAAAGGCCATATATCTCCTACAACAACTTCAAATGTTGGTCGTGCCTCTTCGTTCATGTATAAGGGTTCAACTCTCCGCGAACAAGCGCAGCATCGGGCACAGGTGTGCTAACGTCAGCTGCGGCTGATGCAGGGGGCCTGGCTTTCAGGCTGTCAAACACAGTGCAGTCTTTGGTATAAATATATATATGTTATGTTTGACCAGGGATACGTCTCTCTCTCTCTCTCTTTAACGCTACTTTAAAGACATGCTCTCAGGTACCGAAATTTGAATCGGTAATCAGTACTACAGACATCATTCGGTTGATACCCTTAAAAAGTACTGAGTTTGGTACCCAAACCTACTCTCAAATATCTGAAAAAAAGGATCAAAAGTAAAACTAAATGAGCTGCACTAAATAAAGATCGTAAGGAGCCTTGTTTCAAATCATCATGTGTTCATGTGTGTGACGGTAAAACTCACTGTTCCAGCAGTTGGTCATATCTGGACTGAGAGTCTCTCTCAGCAGCCACCGCTCTGTCCTTCTCCAGCACCGCATTGTCTCTGGCCTCACGCAAGTTCCTGATCAAATACACACACACACAGTTAAAAAAACAAACACCTCTACAAAGGAATCCGCATTTCATGTTATGTCATACATAGCAGAAGTCATGTTGGCATTTCCTATTTTAATGCTCCTGTGAAATATCTGCGGTGGGAGATCTTCCTCTGTTCTCTCTTCATGATTGGTCAGCTTGATAATAATTTGTATGGCACGTTAACAAAATGTGGAACTTACTCTGGTTTGAAAAGCACCCTTTGATGTTTTGATTTGATATTGAACAATTAAGGACTGATACCTGTTCTCCCTTTCATACATCTCCCTGGAGGTTCTCTGCAGGTTGTCTATCTCCTGCCTGGTCTTTAACCTGATGTTCTCCAACTCCTCTCTCAACTTGGTCTCGTACTCTGACTTATAGTGGTCTCTGCAGTAGAGGGAAACATTTGAAAACACAGTTATGGCAGATGAAACCATCAATGTCAAAATGTTTGATTGAAATGATTTCTACAGACATCCTCTGGCACAGTAAAAACACTAATATCAGAATTTTAGCTGGTGTGAAACAGTAGAGCCTAACCTGGAAGCTAAATATTTCTCGTAGGCTTCCTCTCTTGCCTTCTTGGTGTCTTCTAATTGTACCTGTACCACAGAGACAAGAAGCGAAAGCATGTTAGAGGATTCCTTCAGGCTACAGAATGTCTTTTGTATCAGATGAGCCCAACAGCTGATTAACTGCACGGACCTGCAGCCTCTCCAGCCGGTCTTCTTCATGTGCACAGCGGACACTCAGCTCCATGTTCTGCCTGTGTAGGTACTCCTTGTCCTTCTGCAGGAGAGTCACTGACTGTTGCAATGTCGCCACCTGGAGGACAAGAACAGAAAAATGAGAACCTTTTACAGAACATACCACTCCCAAGAAGACTTATATGAAGGCAAAGTATATGTTTGTGTTTAGGTATGTGTGAAGCACCTCTTTGCTGAGTGTGTTCCTTTCCCTTGTCAGTGCAATGTGAGTCAAGTCTAGTGTCTCAAATCTCCTCGTTAACTCCTTCAGTTCTGCTTCAAAGTTGTCACGCTCACTATAAACCACAGCAAAAACGGTTGACAGACAATTAAAGTTACATATCATGACAATAATATGTTTCAAGTGTGAGCCATGTCACATATCAGGTAGCAGTTGATTCTGTTATAACAATCTGGTCTTAAAATGAAACATTTAATGAACTCAATAACTTAAAGGATCAAGGAGTTAATGCCAATACCCCAAAATAAGCTGCAAGTTGCTCCCAGATGCCCCTCGTCCAAACTATACAGAGTATTTCCAACGTATGTGAAGAAGCAAATGCGGTCAATACCCTGATCTGATTCTGTGGATATTGTCTGCAGTTCACATGCGAAAGGGGCTTGTGTTTGTCCATATACTGCTCTGGAGATGTTGGCTTGGTCCCATTTCAAGTGCTGCCTCCTCCTATGTGCACAGTCTTCAAAACCTAACTGTAACGTCTGTTACAATGAGCACTCACCGTTTGATGTTTGGGTAGTTCTCTCTGCGATAGTCTCCTTCTTGGATCTGCTGTTTGGTATCGGCCAGCTCGAGGGTCAGTCTCTGGCTCCTCAGCTCCAGCTCAGTACGTAGCCGTCGCTCTTCCTCGTAGCTCTGTGAACACGCAGGAGAGACCACACTTGCATTACGTAAAGTGTTCATATTGTTAGAGAAGCTCTAAAAATTGCAGGATTTTACCTCCTGAAAACACTAAATTCCTTATTAAATTTCCATAAGCATCTTGATAAGCATTCGTACTAAAATTATCATCAAGTCTCCGAGGGTCTCATGTTTGCAAAGAAAATACTCTCAATGCAATTACACCACAAACAGCCAGTACTTGGATTCATGCTATTTTTGCCAAATACTGACCCTGCCCTCAGCATGTTGCATCATTATGTCATCAATGAGTCGTTTATGCCTGCAGGGCCTCTGCTGACTATAGATTAACTGGATGGGGTTTTTTGTAAATCACACCACTCTCACTCTGAACGCTGCAGGCTGTGAAAAGGATCATTTCGAGCCAGTACGCTACATTAACAGAACAGGTTTAAGGGAGCTCACATCACGTGTCTTCCCCTCGTTCACACATTGTTGAAAGGTAAATGAACCTCCTGACCCTGTCTGCATTCATCATGTCTACAAGTATGTGACTCAGCCCGGATGAGTGAGTTTTTGTTTCAACTGAATGTGCACTTCACAGTTGAAAAGAAAGAAAGAAATCAAAAGCAACTGAACACATATTTATGTGTGCTCACAAACACGTGAAAAGTAGACAAAAAGTAGTACCCTGCAAAAACAGGTTCAACAGTGTGTTAATTTCAACTTTACCCTTTACACATGTAGGATTTGAACAGAGAAGAAAAAAAATGCTAGAAATTCAAAACACGTTATATCATACAGAATGATTAATGTGGCCTAGAGTTGTAGTGGGTGTAGAAGCTTGTGTGTGGTACCTCCATCAAAGCCTTCATCTGGGTTCTGTTTGTATCCAGATCCTCAGTCAAACAGCCTCTTTTCACACTGAGCTCAGCCAGCTGAGCCCGCAGAGGAGTTACCACCTCATAGAAACGCATCTAAACGCAGCACAAAGAAAGAAAAGGGTCACCATGCACTGCATCGTATCAACACCAACGTTAATGGGGTTCACCAGGGTGGAGTAGTGTAGAGGTGAGGAAGAGCTCCCCCATACTTACAGCTACATACTCCTGTATGGAGATTTTATCATCTGGCAGGTTGCGGAGCTCCTGGTACCTGTCCTGTGAGATGTCCAGATCCCTGAGAGACCTCCGCAGCTCTCCAGCCTTCTCACACAGCTGTCTGTTGGTCTCCTCCAGTTGCTGCTGCCTGAGCAGGATGGCCTCCATCTCTTGCTTACGCAGAGCCTGCTGCTTCCTGGTGGGGACAATCACATAAACAATGGGACAGTTTACACAGGTAGACTTATCCTTGTTAATATTTGTTCAAACACATATCGCTATTCAAGTTTTTAAATATCTTCTAGCTCTTCCTTCTTCAGGGTGTTTGTGTGTGTGTGTGTGTGTGTGTGTGTGTGTGTGTGTTCTTTAATGGGTTTTACTTGGTATTCGTTGAGATGCAGAGCTGCAACAATTAACGATTTCTTGTCAACTATTAAATTAATCGCCAACTATTTTGATGTTCAATACATCAGTTTGCGTAATTCCAGAAGTAGTATAATGTCATAAAAAGAGGTGTGTCTTGTTTGTTCCATTTAATGATACAATTCAGCATTGGTTTGGAGTCCCTGGGTTATATGACATGGAAGCTATTAAAAAGAAATGCTGAATTTTGATAAAACTATTGATATAAAATAGAAGAAGCAGTAAAAAGTAATCAAAAGAGCTGTGTCGTATTTGTCCTATTCAGTAATACAATTCTGCTTTGGTTTGGAGTCACTGGATCACATGACATGGAAGCTATTGAAAAATAACTGCTAAATGTTGCTAAAAATATTGACATAAAACAGAAGAAGCAGTAAAAATCCATTAAACAGAGGTGTGTCTTATGTGACCTGTGTAGCAATACATTTTGATATTGATTTGGAGTCACCGTTTCACATGATATGGAAGCTACTTAAAAGAAATGCTAGATTTTCACAATAAATATTCATATTAAATAGAAGAAGAAGTAAAATGTGATCAAAAGAAGTGTGTCTTATCTGTCCCATTTAGTAATACAAATTGGCAGTGGTTTGGAGTCACTGGGTCACATGACGTGGAAGCTATTGAATAAAAAAGCCATTGTCTTATAAAATATTTTTGCAAAATAAATACATAACACACTAGCAATCAAAATAAGTGTGGTACATTTTGTATCATAATAATCACTAACATAATCGAGTCAGCATGAAGAAACATTGTTCTTGTGTTAATCAAAATAAAGGATAATTTATGATGGTCCCTATATCAGCCTCCAGCGCAGCCTGAGGGTCTGAGAGGCGAGCTAACCGGCCTCCTGCTGCCAGCACTGGGTGAAACTGAATAAGAGACGCCGCTGGGTGTCTCTGGAGGGAATGTCTGTCCAATATCCGACCTCACCTCACCTCCGTCACTTCCCTCACCTGTTCTCCTCGTGAGCTAGTTTCATCTGGCTGTCCAGTCTCAGGGCAAACACTTGTTTCTGATGTAGAGCATCATTCAGCCTCTCCTCCAGCTCCTCAATCTGAAATATATAAAGACAAGCTTGGAAACAGTCACAGGACTATTACTGCAACAGAGATATGTCTGGAAATGGTACTCATCTCTCATAAAGCTACTATACGAGATGAACAGTGTGCATATGAACATCTTTCCTCTGACTCCTCTCCTCTACCTTGGACATATGATCCGCTTTCATGTTGTCTATGATCAGGTTTTTCTGAGAAAGCTCGATTTTCAGCAGCTGGAGGTTGTGCAGCAGCTCCTTCCTCTCGATCAGCTGGCGGGTCACCTTCTGGGAGCCGTCCCGCTGCTCGTCGGACGAGGACACATCCTCGGTGGTGGGCACGGTTGTCTCCAGACTTATGTCCTCCGACTCCAGGTCGAGGGAGCTGGAGACGTTGGCTGCTGTCGGCCTCAGCTGTTGCTTCTTGGGAGGCATTTTGTTTTGTTTTTGGTCCTGACTTTGCGTTATAAGCTAAATTAGCAAGACGAGTTAGCCAGTTACTTTAAGAGAGATTAGACATGAGAAAAGTAGCTAGGTTGGGTCACGTTAGGTTAAGAGTTCAAAAACATCGCGATATCTGACACTTTAACGCTAGCTTACAGCAATGAACAGTAAAAACAAATCCTGAACGACCACCAGAGCGCTATATCGATGTTAAAAAAAGACTACGGGTGTATTCATGTTAAAGAAAATATCGTGTTAGCTCTAATTCGGCGTTAAGGTGACATACCGGAGCTGACAAGAGCACACGGAGAGTTGTTTTTGTTTTCAAGTGTCCCGCTCCTAGCCGCCTGCTAGCCGCCAACGGCTGATGCCCTCCGGTTGCGCTGCCTCTCCTCCACTGCAGCGCCCCTTGTGGTGGTTAACGTGCAGTACAACCAACGTCCACTCATTACAATGCACATGACATGCAGTACCACCTCCTGACACACAGGGGCGCTGTAAACTGAAACCGACCAAGCAGACTTCTTCTGCTTTGTTTTCATTTAGCAAGAATTAACTGGGCAACAACAATTTAACACGGAGTCTAAAATAATTTTAGACATAAACTGTAAATTGTCGTTTTGTCCTTATGCGCAGCTCGCTCATTATTTTCACGACACTGTCTCTAAACATAGATTCACGTAAAGGAGAAGTATACGACAGGAAAACAACTAATGAAAGCCGACTTCCTTGGAAAGGTTTTTGTCGGCCAACGCAGTCAGTTTACACATGGGTAGCTAACTGTCTGCGTGCAGTCAAATGGTAAGATAAAAACATCTGGATTTAACCTCCTGAGGCTCTTTATCGTCGTCATGTTGAAATCTAAAACCTTCGTTAAGAAGACCCGGTCGGGCGGGGTGATGAAGATAGTGCGCGAACATTATCTGAGAGACGATATTTGGTGCGGAAGCGAAGTGTGCACTGAGTGCAAACAGGAGTCCACGGTGCTACAGAGAGACGCGTGTATTGAGAGCAGCCTGTGCACTTATCCACATTATCTGATCCCCGACACGAATGTGGTGCTGCATCAGGTAAACATTATAAAGAGTTTCTACTTCTCCTGGCTATCTCATTTCACGTGTGTGGCTTTGGATCACCTAGCAGTTAAATGTGATGACGCCAGACATCTTGACATGTAATCCTCCTCATAGACTTCTAGTCCCAGGTTGTGCCTTACATGATAACACAGCAATAAGACAAAATTCAGTGTCTAGTGTATAACTGTGGCTAACCAAATTTGTGATAGATATTTTAGAATTAAAAACAGTCTTGAATGACAATCTTTTCCTTTTCCCTTAGTTGTATATCCTGCTTTATGTTTCTTTTCATGACTATAATGTTAATCTCTTAATAAAGTTATGCAGTAGAGTTCTAACATTGATTTAGGCAATGAGATAACACATATCACTTTTTTATTTGCACTCATATAACCTTTGGTCCTGATTCTGAACAGTTCTGATTCTCTTCCATCTCTTGTTGACAATTTCTGTGTCCTGCAGATTGACATACTGGAAGATCCTGTGATTCGCAATGTGATCATCCTTCAGACTGTGCTGCAGGAGGTACGACACCGCAGTGCGCCAGTCTATAAACGCCTGAAGGACATCGTACATGAGAAGGAGAAACATTTCTACACCTTTACCAATGAACACCACAGGTACAAAGCAGCCACTGCCTTTTTTTTTACTGCACCACATTGTCTTACATGATAGTAACATGTAAAAAGGAAAAGTAATCAGTTACAGTATACATTGGCCAGTTGCAGATGAAGTTACAACTCACATTCCCCTTCACACAAAGACTGTAAGACTTTCTTCGTGATATATTCGTGACTGTTACACATTTTTTCAGAGAGACATTCATTGAACGAGAACCAGGTGAGAGCGCCAATGACCGGAACGACCGTGCAATCCGCATGGCAACAAAATGGTACAGCGAGCACCTGAAGACGTCCGAGTCCGGCGCAGATGGCCTCAAGGTGGTCCTCCTCACTAATGACCAAGGGAACAAGCAGAAGGCAGAAGAGAGCGGCCTGCTGGTGTACAAATGTAAGCTGTCTTTCTTCAGAGAAAGAAAATATCATGGGCCATTGTAGCAGTGTATTAGAGATTAGTAAGAAAAGCTCTGTATATCAAGAAGACAACCACCATCCATTTTTATCACTTACAGCCATTTATTCGTTACATTCTAGGCGAAGAGTACATCAAGAGTCTGATAGCGAATCCTGAGCTTGTGGATCGTCTGGCTTTGTCCAATGATGAAAAGGTAAACACTTTTTGTAATATTTACATCAAGGGATAAGAGTTATTACTGTATGTAGAAGTTGTATCTGTATCCTCTGTTTACATCCCTTCCTTTTCTTTTTGCCTATGATCTATGGGACATCATATCCTCTCTCCTTCCACTGATGTGTTTTTCTTTCCTCCGTCAGAATGAGGTCACCAGCAGTAAGGTCTTATTCCCAGAGCACCTCCCACTGTCCAAGATCCAAGCGGGAATTAAGAGCGGCTCCTTCCTTCAGGGCACCTTTAGGGCCAGCAGGGACAACTATCTGGAAGGCACAGTCTTTGTCCAGGGAGAGGGGGAAGACAGCACAGAGGTGTGTTTGTACATTTGCTTGTGAATGGACAATATTTGTTTGAACAATTATCCAAAACCTGGAACTTAAATGATCCCAAAAACCACATATGGGTGTGGGTGAGAATGTATCATGTTGTGTTGAGATGTAGTTTACCAGTTAGAAGAATTACTACAAGCTAATTGACAGTTTGAAATGCGTTAGTGGCTGCGTTTGTTTTAAGCTCTGTGCTGTCCCTTCGCCCTGCCGCCAGGTTCTCCTCCAGGGTCTTCACAACCTCAACAGAGCAGTGCACCAGGATGTGGTTGCCGTGCAGCTGTTGCCGCGGGATCAGTGGGTGGCGCCCTCCTCAGTCGTGCTGCAGGATGAAGGCGCAGCAAAGGACGATGATGCTGAAGAAGAGGACGAGGAGAAAGAGGCGAGTTTTGGAATTTGAATTGACTGCCTTTACTCACAGTTGGAATCAGATTAATCTAATCAGAATAAAATTTAGCAGGGTGGTTTATGGGTGTGGATGGACGGTGTGTGGGTGCAAAACAAAAAGCGTGTCTGTAATTTTTTTTTCTTTTTTAACCTTGCGACTGAATGACAACCATGATTTGGCTTTTGTAGCTACAGTATCTTAAAGACTTCTGTGTTCCTGTGTCTGAGCAGTTGAGGATATTGGCAGCTGAGGCGGCCAGGAAGCCCACAGGGAAAGTAGTGGGAATCATTAAAAGGAGCTGGAGGCCATTCTGTGGCATGCTCAATGTCGCCCAGATTAAAGAGGTACGTCTAGACTGCTGTACAATGCTACATGTCATACTCTGTTCTGTTTGTCATGTCATATGCATTTTAACTTGAATTTATGAATCTCTCTGTATGTATATATTACACATTGTCCACCACTGCCTTTCCTCTTACTCTGACACTGACCATTGCTTTTCTTTCGTTTTTCCTTCAGTCAACCCGCCATCTTTTCACCCCAGCAGACCGCCGTATCCCTCGCATTCGCATTGAAACGCGTCAAGCTGCCACACTGGCGGGCCAGAGGATCATGGTTGCCATCGACGGCTGGCCCAAACACTCCAGATACCCAAATGTGAGTTGGAACCTCTTCAGACTGTCACATCTTTGAATCGTGACATGTAATAATATGCACAAATATGCCAAGTCTGTCCAACGGGTGAAAACATTTTTCCCTCTTCTTTCAGGGTCACTTTGTGCGCAGTCTGGGAAGTGCAGGCGAGAAGGACACAGAGCAGGAGGTGCTGCTCCTGGAGCACGACGTCCCCCACCAGGCCTTCTCTCAGGCTGTGCTCAGTTTCCTTCCCAAGATGCCATGGAGCATCACACCAGAGGTAATAGCAGCTATTCTTGAGACACACTGAGCAGTATTTTAGTCACTGTTTGAAAACACATATGTATAGCTCTGTGTATGTATTTAAGTGAATGTGTGTGTTAAAGGACATGGTGAGGAGAGAGGACCTGCGGAGTCTGACGGTGTGCAGTGTGGACCCTCCAGGATGTACAGACATAGATGATGCTCTGCACTGTAGAGAGCTGGAAAATGGAAACCTTGAGGTACACCCATTGTGCACCTTCATTATAAGGTAACAGCAGTAAGTTATTTGTGTCTATACTTCATAGCATGTTGTTTGTTTTCTGTAGGTGGGCGTCCACATCGCTGATGTCAGTCATTTCATCAGACCTGGCAACGCTTTGGACAAAGAGGCTGCGAATCGCGGCACCACTGTGTACCTGTGTGGCAAAGTAAGGAAAACACACATTTGAACGTCATTACCAACATAAAATAGCCTCCATAGATTTTCTGATTTTTATATTTTGAAAAAGTTGTTGGCTCTTAATGTGACTAAAGAAAATGTTAACAGTGTAGTTGAATATTTGAAACTTTGAAACATGTTTCACCTGTTTGGCTTGTTGACTTTTTGCATGTTGGTAAATTACCATTATGGGCAGGTTAATGTAGACTAATTACAATAATGTCTTGTTTTACTATTTTTGCACTATCCTTCTTTTTAAATTCACTCCGAACATATAACATCTGAATATTGAATGTTTATAAAATCTGTTTATGAAGTATGGCCAGTTTTCTGGGAGGGGTATTTGGATCTATTATTGAAATCAGGCATATTATGACAACTAAAATGCTTTTCTTGACTGCTAAATATTTGATTTTAGAGTTGGGTTGGTTCAGAAAGACTAAAATAAAGCAAGTCACATTTTGTGTTTGATTTTGTTTCCATCAGAGGATAGACATGGTTCCTGAGCTGCTCAGCTCCAATCTTTGTTCACTGCGCTCAAATGTGGAAAGGTGAGGACAAGAAAACACACAATAATCCGTATCATCAGTGCTAAATGTTTGACAGTCCAGCTCATGTTCACTGAATGCAGTTAAAATATATATTTTTTTTTCACCAGGTTGGCTTTCTCATGTATCTGGGAGTTGAACCACAAGGCTGAAATTCTGAAAACCCGGTTCACAAAAAGCGTCATTAACTCTAAGGTATAGTGCCAACATACAGAGACAGAAAATATTATTGCAGAAAATAATAATAGTACCTCCTGCTTTCATATGTTTCTGAGACATACGTTTTCATGGTCAAGATCATTTCAAGCATGAATTTTTGTTGTATTTATGATTCCTTGTTTTGCCCTCTTCTGTCCAATCTGGTTCAGGCTTCTTTGACCTACGCTGAGGCCCAAATGCGGATTGATGACACCAGCATGACTGACGATATCACCAAGAGCTTACGGGGTCTCAACAAACTAGCCAAAATCCTGAAGAAACAGAGGATAGAGAAAGGGTAAAGACTGAGAGTTGGGAGCAGTAGAGGCATAAGAACAGATTACAAAACGGGTCATGGGTAGAAAATGTTAATGTTAATCATAACTCTATAGCTATGAATCTGTCTGTATTTAACATGAGTTGTGTATTGTGTTGTGTTTGATTTCCTTCAGGGCGTTGACGCTGTCATCTTTAGAGGTCCGTTTCCACATTGACAGTGAAACCCACGACCCCATTGACCTCCAGACCAAAGAACTCATGTAAGTACCATAATATTTCAAGAAGGAGCTTTCTACAGGATCTTTTTTTTAAACCCTCGTCTCCACAAGAGCTTGTTTTTGTGTGTGTCACACTGTGTTTCAGACATATGTAAACTCTTATCTCTTGGTTATCAGGGAGACAAACTCCATGGTAGAGGAGTTCATGTTGCTGGCCAATATTTCCGTTGCCCAGAAGATTTACGATGAATTTCCAGACTGTGCCATGCTGAGAAAGCATCCAGCACCGCCTCCGTCTAACTACGACATCCTGCTCAAGGCTGCAAAGTCCAAGGTGAGTGGAGACAGATGGTCATTGCATTGGTTTTCAAGTTATATTCTTGTTTCTTGAGCAAATTTAATGAATTTGCCTTGTTATGAATCGAGGATGGTGTCTATTAATTGATAGTAGCATCTAAAATGTGAGCTGAATTACATTTAAACCTGGTTTCAGACACCTGAATCGTTTCCCACATGTATGATTTGTTCAGTGATTCACACAGCTACACCAACATTTAGGGGGAAACTTTTATTTTATGCTTTCTAACAGTATGTTCCAGTAGCTAAGTAGATAAACCAAAATACCTGTATGAAAAATAACCATGATTCCTGCTATAAACATATTGTTTCCTATTTCTTTTTAGGAAGTGGAGATCCACACAGACTCGGCCAAAGCACTGGCTGACTCACTCGACGTGGCCAAAGTGGACGGCTTCCCGTACTTTAACACGCTACTGCGCATCTTGGCCACTCGCTGCATGATGCAGGCTGTCTATTTTTGTTCTGGCATGGACAGCGATTTCCACCACTACGGCCTCGCTTCACCCATTTATACACACTTCACATCACCTATTAGGAGGTATGAAAACAGACATTCGGCACACATTGACTAAATATGTTGGGTCGGGCCTTTATAACAAAGAAATGCTCACAATTCTACAGTTCTTTCAAACCTCTTTATGTTGTCTTCCCTTTATCTCTGTCCTACACAGGTACGCAGATATTATAGTACATCGCCTGCTGGCTGTGGCCATAGGAGCAGACAGCACCTACCCAGATCTGATGGACAAACATAAGCAGTCAGCCCTGTCCAACAACCTCAACTACAGACATAAAATGTCTCAGTATGCACAGAGGGCGTCCGTGGCCTTCCACACACAGGTAAACTCATGTAGACACACTGGTTTGATTTCTGTGAACAAAACAAACCTCACTGTCTTGAACCGTTGTGACAAGTTTGACCGAACTTGTGAGAATCAGCATCATGTCCATTTATAACCCCATGAACATTTTGGCTTGATAGACCTCACATCATACTGCATAATCAGACTTATAATACAAATGATCTCGTTCCAGTTGTTCTTCAAGAGCCGAGGCATCCTGAACGAAGAGGGGTTCGTTCTGTTTGTGAGGAAGAACGCGATCATCGTACTCATCCCAAAGTTTGGCCTGGAGGGAACGGTCTTCTTCGACACCAAAGACAAGGCAGCCCCGAACCTTGTTTTTGATGAAGAGGTACAAACACAAGTCATTGTTTTTCACAGACGGTTGGATCAACACTGATAAACTAAAACCACTAGAGGACTGTAATAAACCCTTCTGTGTGTGTGTTTAGGTTCCCTCTCTGAAGGTAGAGGAGCACACCTTCTGCATATTTGACAAGGTGAAGGTCACCATCAGCCTAGACGCCTCCAATGTTCAGCATCAGAAGATCCGCATGGCTCTGATTGAACCTGTGGTAAGGACTGACGAAACACAATTATCGATACCTTTTCATCTTTAGTTATAGAGTAAGATATTAAATGTTTCCTTCTGTTTTGTGCTTCAGCTAACAGCTGGCAGTATTTAGCTTGGATTGATGCAATTTTACATCTTGTTTTCAGTTTTCAGTTACTCCAAAGAGCAGAATTTGCCCAATTTTCTCAAAATTGCCAGCATTGTGTTTAAGGCAGCTAATTGTCTTTTATTTTAGATCCCTGGCGTGAGCGTTCCAGCCCCAGATGTTGGACCACAGGCCAAGAAACCAAAATTGGACCGCTGACACAGAAAGCAGCGCAGTAAATCACCCGAACCACCGGCTGATCTTCCAGATCAGGAAATAGAATAAGTCTATGAAAGAACCAGTTCGGACTCTCTGATGGACGACACAATGAACTGTTATGAGCAGGTGTATCTGTTTTAATACCTTTCCCACAGTGAGGCCACACTGCTCATATTGTCATTTTATAATACATGAACTACACAGGTGCAAGAGCCTGCCAGTCATAAATGCATTGTAAACTGTCAAATTGTAGTCTAATAGATGACTCAGTTATTAAAGTGTTTTTTATCCATTCGGTTTTGTGTGTTCTGTTGTCTCATCATGAATCATCTGTAAAACTTGATGTATTTGTACAGAGTGTGGTTCATAACACGGTTCAGAACAAGTTGTTTTTGTCTCCTGCAGATGTATTCAGCTGGCAGCCCTTTAACAACCTTATTCTAGCCCTGCGATCACTTTGTTAGCAGGCTTATTACCCCATTCATTGGTTGTATCTGTTGCTAAGCACAAGTATACACTTATTTCATGAAAAAAATAACCCTGGCTGTTTTAAACAAAATTTATGATAAACTGACAACCTACTTCTAAGATGAATAAAGTGCAGGTTTTTTTCCCTGTACTTATGTTTTATGTTTCTTTTCTCAATTATGAAAACTAATAAAGTGGAGGAAAAAAAAGTTCATGTTTTAACATGCTCAGATTAATTTATTAGGTCAAGATCCTCAGTGCGAAAAGATAAAACACCCAACTCAAAAATAACCATCTTCTCAAGCCAGACAAAGAGTTCAAGTTAATTTAATGCGACGATCCAGCCCATGCTTGTAAGTATATCAAAAATAATAAACAAATGGCTCAATCAGCATTTCATTTGCTAGTGGCAATATTCAGTGTGTGTTATTCAGGCATAAATATAACAAATAACATCCACAGGTAACCTGAATTTTAACAATTCTTACTCGTAAATTAAAAGAAAAAGCTCTCATCATAGAAAAACATCATGATAAACACTTTTATAAAAACATAAATACAGTACAAATCTGTTGCATCTGGAAGTCAGGATCCGTAAGGTTGATGATGTCAGCACCTATTAAAAGTTTAAATGATGGCCTCCGCATCAATACAGCATTTGAAGGAGGTTGCTGTTGTGCAAGTGTGATGCAGATTTTTTTTTCTTCATCCCCTTTATCACATCAGTATACTGGGCCCAAAAGAACTGTTGACTTATAATTACAGCTTTTCAGTATCTTACAGTAGGACTCAGATAAACTATGGATTTGTCTTCTCCCTTATAACCTGTGATAAAAACATGCCATGTTAAAGCACTCGCTTCCTCTCAGGCAACTTGAACTTTTCAACCTAAAAAACAAAACAAACTAATAACCACTCGTGAAACACCTCAGTTCCCCTCAAACAACCACCCTAACCATATTCATTCACGATAAATGCTTCAAACTTAGTGTAAACGCTGTCGTATCTGATTGGAAAAATAATCATCTTTAGCTTCCACTGGAAGAGGCGTCCCTTTAATTGCAGATGGCTCAGTGGTGAGGATGAAATGCCTGTAAAAACAAGAAACATACTTTTAGTAGGATGAAAAGGTACCCAGTAAAGCCTTGCAGCATGCACAGTACTTTTAGTTATACTTTTCAGGGTTTTCCCTAGATTTGTGGCAGGCTTAGGTACACGTATTTGAGAAGATGTTGACAAAGGTGGCAAAAGCACACACATTCTTTATTCAAGTAGAAGTACAGGTACTGATTCCACTTCAAGTCTCCATCTCTCTCTGTTTACGTCTTGTTATGTCTTTTACATCGTTGCGTCTCACGATGTCTGCCTTGCGTGACGTGCAGTAATGGGCTAAAATCAGCCTTGTGATCTTGCAAAGACACAAAATAAAACTAAAGTAACAAAGCTGTTTTTTTGAGTAGAAAGTACAGATATTCATTTTAAAAATGTAGGGAGTAAAAGTAAGAATATGACTCTGGTCAAGTATAGATACCTCAGAAATCTACTTGAGTACAGTAGCAAAGTATTTGTACTTCATTACGTCCCAACTCTGGTGTTTGAGGGTCTTTTCCTGAGAAAAGATTAATATTTTTCAATAGAAGATATGCCGTATTAGACTGTAATTGTTACCATGTTTGTATACAAAAGTTTGGAAAAGCTAAAGCAGATAATAAATAATCAATACCCAAGACATTTTAATGATAAATCTTGCTAAAGAAGTCCCCCAGCACAACCATTACTTTTAATGCTCTCCACATTGGTTTTACATTCATTTGGCTTAGATGTTGGCCAAATCGGCTTGGTCACTGCGTATTGTAATCGAGTGACAATAGTGTATGCAGATTTAAAGGCCCAAACTCCCATACCCACAACCCTGTGTTTGTATGTAAAGGGTTAACAGTACCTTTACTCTGACGTGTCGTGACACTTGGAAGGCCTCTTCTGCCATGTTTGGACTGAAGGACTCTTTACTGAGACAGTCTGAGTTGAGGCCATCTATAAGACTGGCGGTGCCTGCTGAGGTAGTATTGTACCCGCTGTCCACCTGAACACAAGCAAAAAGTCATTATAAATATTTCATTAAACAAGCATCAATAGGACTATATGAATAACAAGATTCATTCACAAAAGAATAAGTTAAATATGCAGTTAAATACAAAAAGAACGACGCTCTTAGCTTTCCCTCACACTAACCTGCATGCTGGAATCATAACGTATGCTGCTTCCCTCTGCCAGAAGAGACAAAAACATGTGAGAGCCCTCTGTTGCCGACACGTTGCCCATACGAGAGCTGGTCAGCTGCCCCAAAGGCCCTCCACCTTCCTCCTCTTCATCCTCCAAGCTCCCTTCTATCCCCTTGTCCTCATCCATTTTCACAGGCTCCATAGGATCCAGGCTAGCACTCTCAGTGTCAGCGGGATGATTGTCACGTGCCATGGGTGAAGATGGATCTAACTCCATGGATGGGAGAGAAAAAGAAGAAGAAGAAGAGGAGGAGGAAGAGGAGCAGACAAGTTTCTCCTCAGCCTCCTGATTGTCTTGGAGCTTAGGGTTGAGGATCGGGGAGATGAGGGGAGGGGAGGCCCGGCAGCGGACTCTGGGCCGGGGCCTGGATCTGGGCTCATTGTGGCAGTGGAGCTGGTGTGGGGAGCAGCTACGAATGGGAGAACAACCCTCAACAAATGGGCTCTCATTGCACGAAGCGACATCTACGTCCAGGGGTACATTGTTTGGAGTCAAGTTGCTCGGCTGCTTCCTCTCAGCTGAAGAAAGGACAGATTCAGAATCAATTTAAAGATAAACTCCGGCAATTTCTCATTTTTAAAAACCTTTTAATCTTCAAAACAAAGAGTCTACCTGAGCCTATTGGTGTGCGTGCTGTGTGTGCAACAATAGGAGAGATTGTCGGGGAGATGAGGCCAGCAGGAGACGACCTATCAGGGAACAGCGGACTGGTGATGCTGCCGAGGCTGCAGTCCCGGAAGCAGCCGTGCTGGATGGGACTGGACGAGAACTGACCCTATCAAGAAGACAATGCAAATACATTTTTGTTTAACAGTGTAAGTGTTAATTAGTCATAAACAGGTGTATTACCAAAATCTGCTGAAAAGATTAGTCAATTAACAGAAGGATTAGATTCATTTTCACTCCAATTTAACCTTTGTGATTATAGATAAATCTGTTGCCAATTTAAAAAAGGACAATTTATTGACATATTCTAAAGGAGAAAAGATCACAAAAGCATGTTTTGCAAAATAATCATCATTTGCATCCCCACACTTCACTCACCGTAGAGGGAGTCTGAACTGACATGCCACAGGACAAAGGGGAGGCAAAAATAGACGCTACAGCTTCAACTCCTCCTTCAGCTCCTTCTCCTCGGTTTAGAGGAGTCTCCTGCCTGGTGTGGCTTCTCTCTGGGCTTGGCGGGCTGGAGCTGTCAGAGCCGCTGTAACTTCCCTGGCCATCGAGGAAGAGCTTTCGTCTTAAGGAGGAGGAGCTGAGACTCTCCTGCACAGCGTCACACACTTCCTCCTGGCGGTAATATTCTCCTGAGGAGAAGGAAGAAGCAGACAGACGATCATGGTGATTTGGTTGACAACAGGCTCTGTGGTTTGATTGCGCCCACATTTATTAGATGCTTACCTAAAACTTTTTCCAAATCAAATACCAAAGGCAGCGAGAGAGTTGTCTGACAAGCAACTGTAGAACAAGAGATCAAAAACAAGTTAGTAGATAGTGAAGGAGAGAAGAAAAGACTGGAAACATTTTGCAGAAAGCTATTTTAAAAGTCACTCAAAGAACACACCAACCTGAGATTTTTTCTTGCTTCTCTTCAATCATGGTAGACATACAATCTACAAGAGCAAAGACATTACAGTAACATGATAAGGAAATGCTTAAACAATGTACAAAAACAGTACAACATTAAATTTAAAAAGGCAAATACATGAAGGAAAGGTTAAAAGTAATATTAACAATAAGAAAACCTACTTTTCATATTGATCTGAGGGCCTTTACGGATGTCTTGGGCAGCCCAGGGGGAAGGCACGATGGTTCCTTTGGTAAAAAACTTTAGTGGGAGACAAAAAAAATAACAAAATTAGAAAATGAATCTGAAAAACATCAATATATGAACTTCCTTATCATTACACGTTATGATTTGATTTGATTTAAGTCCTTTACCTGCTCAATAGCGTTCTGACGCTTTTCCTCAATGTCAGAATCCATCCTAGATTTTTAGTAGAAAAGAAGTTTTGTCACTTCCTGCCATCACATCAAGCAACACTATTATTCTGTCACAGTGTGTCCTATTATCTACATATCTACTGTGACTACTAGTGTTTCGGTACATACCTTGTCTGGCTGAGGTAAAAAGACTGTCGCTGGATTTCCTCTTGGTCTATGTGCACTGGAAGAAGACTGGCCATTTCATCAATAGACCAGTTGAACTTGGGAGGAGTCTGCATGAGAGATCACATGAGAAAGTGAATAAAAGACTACATACACCCAAACCTGTCGAGATGGTACAGTAATTTGATATTGGCAAAAAGAGATGTGTCTGCTTGTGTCATATAATAGTAGATCTAAAATATTTAAGGTAAATAAGGTAAGGTGAATACTTACAGTTTTACAATGCATGGACTTAAAGACAGATGGGCTTGGCACTAATGCTTCACGGAGGTGGTGGTAGTCATTTGGACTTTCAAAGGGGTTTCTAATGGAAGGTCTGCCTGGAGTCTCAGGAGTGATCTGTATCTCGACACGGTCCCCCATCTTACCTGACAACAAATACAACAGTCAGCGTAAAGGAAAAGAAAATGAGAAAATAAAACTGCCAAGGAGAAGCCCACAAACACGGTCAACCAATGTTTTAGTTTGCATTTTAGCTACATTACTTCCCGTTTCTATAGCAGTTACTAGCCCTCTAGGAAATGTAACTAGAAAGAATGTGGCAACAGCGTTACGTTAGACGTTTCCTCCTGCCTTGGTTCTTTTACTTTACTTAAAAAATGAAAGGTACATTAAACTATAAGCGATATACGTCTTGCTTTTGGTACTTACAACTGTTAACGAGCCAGGACTTCGACCACACAGCTAAAAACAATCTTCATTGAGGACTCAGCAAACAATCAGCAGCGACAGGGTTCAAACGTTTATTTCAATTTCGCCCACAAAGCCCGTTAGCCAATAGAAACGCTGCCGGAAGTTCTGGGGAACCAATCAATTAGAAATGTCGTCACTTCCGCCTCCCGTTTCGTTAGAGTTGAGATAGCAAGACAGCTAGCTTAACCTCTATTATTGTCCCTTAAATATAGTTTAGTTGTCTTTCTTGTCTTTTTTAAAATCTAAGATGAATACTAAACGTTTACAGTCAGGCTGAACTGTTGCAGTAACTTAGTCTTGTGTCGCGTCAGAGACCTCTCCTAAGTTTTATCTGTTAGCCACCTGCTAGCACGTTTTGGCTAACTGTAACGTTATTAATTCTTCACCATGGCAAGTGCAGCAAATGCAAACCTAAACGCAGTCCGGGAGACAATGGACGGTACATATATATTTGTAAAATGACTTCTAATTCAGTGGCATATGAACAGCCTTTTTATTGCAAACCACCCAGCTTGTTTGTACGTTAGCCGTATTGCTAATATTTCCCTCAGGACGTGCAGCAGTCCACTAGATTTTTTTCAAACCTAACCTGTCATATTTGTCCTCCAACAGTGCTGCTGGAGATCTCCAGGTTGCTGAACACTGGTCTGGACATGGAGTCTCTGTCCATATGTGTGAGACTGTGTGAGCAAGGCATCAACCCAGAGGCTTTGTCTGCAGTTATCAAAGAGCTGCGGAAAGCTTCTGAATCACTCAAGGTACAGAAACAGTTATCTAACGTTATCATGTTGGTTATGAGAGTGTTTTTGACAGTCAATTGAAAACAGTCATGACAGCAGATCTGTCACCTAATTGTTATAACAAATGCCGTGAAGTTACCAGACCTCAATGTGGTGTCAAAGCCAATAGTCTAGTCTAGTCTTTTAGAAGCAGTAATCAGTGTGTTGTAAAGTGTGGTATTTTTATTGAAGATACGACTTAGTTTGGTTTTGCAAACTAGATATCCTCCAAAATGAAAACAATTTGTACAATGTTAAGATGTGACTGTTTCCAGTGACGTTGTATATGGTAGGGTATACAATAAAAATGTTAGTCATCAGAGATTCTGCAATGTAATTTACAGTGAGGTATCCCTCCCTTGAGTCTTTCTGGGTGTATTAGGCAATTATGGGCAATGTTTCATATTTATGATCAGTACATTACAGCAGTAATGGATATTTATGATCTTTGCACAGATCTGATGAGGTATCTTGATTTGTAAGGTATTTGGTCACTAATTCCATAAACAAAGACATTCCATTCTGGCTATTCACAACAACATATTGCTCCAGTTTTCTTCTGTTTTTACGGTTGAATTTGACAACCTCTTTCATGGCGCCATACGTCAAATGTTTTCTTGAGCAGTGGTGAACAATAATATCTGTTTTTGTGCTAAAGCAAGTTAATATCTGTGATATAGAGCTCTCACCTTCTGAGTGAGTCATGACAGGAACATTAAAGTCACTATTGAGACAACTGTCAATAGAAAAATCTAATTTGATTACAATGAAAATCACTGTATATCGGTCGCATAATTGATCATGATGATGCATCACTGCTACATATTTATTTTCTCTTCCAGGCTTCTGAAAACTGCACTAACTGAAGTTGCAGCCTGATCACCTCAGTGTGGGAACTTTGGGATCATGCCCCATTCCTGGATCTGTACCTGCCTATCCTGCCTATGGGCTCTTCAGCCAATCAGATTGGTCTGTTTGTTGGCACTCTGCGTCTCCTTGGTGACTGTAACTGCTCCTGGTCTGTGCTTTGACTGTGCTGTGTCTGAGTTTCTGAGTAGAGGAATCGACCTCAGTCTTCTTCCTGAACACAAGTCTTCTCCTGACATGAGGGCACGCTCAGCCATTCGGCCTCAAATCTAAGTTCCTCCTGTTGTTATTTGTGTTAACATTGACATCCTGCCTTAATTTAAGTGCATACTTCTTATTTCTGATAGTCAACTTGTGTTGCACTTTTCATGAGGAATTGTTTTTTTATGATGTTTTGAAAAATGTATGCAATGTTATGAATTTGTTTTTAATTTTTTGTCCGCACAATGCATCATTCAACGTAATCCTTTTGCCATTTTCATTGTTCATGTAAAAATAAATGATGGAACAAAGTCTAAATTAAAATGTTACAGGCGACGGCCACAAGGTGGTGTTGTGTCATTCGTATTTAATCTGAGGTATCCAGTAGGTGTTCACTGGGTGGTGGGTTCAAACTCTGCAAGTTTCCAAATTTTTATCAGCAATTTCATACTGTAATTTCATCAGATGCTTATTTTAAATCACATTTTCCCTATTTTTGTGCAACTTATTGACATTTTCTGTGTTGTCCTCACCCCAGTTTAGAATGTACCAAAGCACTTTTCCCCTGTGATTTCATTCCTACAGGCTTCAGATTTTACAAAGGAAATGATCTTTCCTGTCACGCTAGGTGAAGGGAACAAAGGTTGCGGTAGAACATTACACAATAATACAAACGCATACCACACAGGGGTGATCACATCCACGTGTACAAACGAGAAGACATTAACGAGGGTCATTCTTTACAGCAGGATGTCCTGTTGAACTGAAATCTTAGACCCCTTATGTCTGTACTCTGTCCACACAAAAAAAGTATTGGAGATATATTGCAAACTTGACAAAAAAAAAAAAAGCATGTCTTTGATCAAGCAGAAATGAAGCCCCTACATCATGTGTCTAACCACACACAGCATTGTGTTGTTTCTCCACCGTCTGTAAAATAGCTCTATTCATCTTCGAGACGAGGGAAAATGCTGAGAGCACAGAAACATTCCTCCACAGGCCAATATACAGGCCAGGAGCGACCTCTCGACTGCAAGGGCTTCTTGAATCAGTATCTTTTGAATCTGCGCGTGTGTGTCCCTCAATGTGTGCGAGCTTAGGTGTTCACACAGCGCTGTGGATGTCTACAAATGAGTAGCCCCTAAGCCATCTGACAGTAACGCCTCACCCCTCACAGGCGCACCGCGGAGAGAGTGTGTGTGTGTAAGCATTTCTGTCTTCTCCTGCTTTGTCTCGCCATCTTGACTGACAGCCTGTGAGTCTAAATCTCTGTACTGCTGCTTTGATCTCTTAACACAGTATCTCCTCTGTTCGCCCCCCCCCTCCACCCAACACCAGCATCGTGTTAGCCAAGTATGAGAGGCATACAGATACGGTGCAGTGGCTCTCCTTGATAGCCCGTCAGCCTGAAACAACCTCCTGGCCTCCGTGGGGGGTGAGCTGCATGAGATGTTGTTGGAGGGAGACCCACATTGAGAATCCTTTTTCTCTTACAAAGGAGAGGGAGTTATGCATGGCTTGATTGGCCACTGTGGGCGTGGGACTCAGGATGCATTGCTCTCTGTTTGATGTGTTTGAAGGGTTTCTCCTGATCTTAGCCAGCTACTTTGATCTCTGTAAAACAAAATATTCACAAATCCCATAGTCCTGACTGAGAGATTAGCGTCCATATATGCATAAACATCTAAGAGGCGTTCAACTAGGGCACTGGTCAGGTCACATGACTGGATAAACTCAAGAGGCTACAGCAGGTCCTCACATCAGAGCTTCTAAAGGTGTTTATGTTTGTACGTCTGATAATTATCCGGGCTGAGGATTATTTTTTTTCTGATAAATGAGGGCAGTCTCATTTAAAAGTGAAAGATCTGTGTGCTGCAATTACGGTCCAGGTGTTTGCATCGGATATTACAAAAATAATTAGACCGGACTGATTACAAGTTCCTTATGCATAAGGAGAGATGGGCTGTTGATGTTTGTACAAAACCAACACGCATATTGTCTCATGAAAACAACTGGCCCTGTGTGAAGCAGAGTTTAACCAAAAGTCAAAGATCTCTCTCTCTCTCTATGTGCAGTTCGTTACTAATTACCATTAGCCACAAACAGGTAGGTCTAATGGTCTCCCTGCTGAGACAAGGCTTTGTTTATGTCCATTTCATGTTTTATTTCTCATTAGAAGATGATTTCAGGGCTATTATTTTTAGTCAAAAGTAATTTATTCCTGATGAGTTCTTCTCGTTAGATGATTATAAGAAAAAAAACTTGAGCTGTGTTTTAAGAACTTTTTTTGTGGCAGACTTTATTTTCTTTTTGTAATTTGCTGTTACATCTTAGTCACACTGAATTCTATTCTCATTTGACAAATGTACGAGAAACACATCCAGGTGGGTTGGAAACACCCTGGGAAGGTAATTAAGAGTATCTGCTTCAGTGCTAAGTACAGTTCAGAACCAGCTTCAGTGGCCGAGCATGTGTACGTCAGGAACTTGACTCTGGTTTTTCATTGCTCTAAATGTTCACAGAACAATGCTGAGCAAATAAAGGTGACAGGACAGCTTTAAGAGGCTCCATACCCAAAGTCAAGGTAATGTCACTGCGTACCTGAGATGATTTATATTAAAAATTAACTTTATACTAGACAGCTTTATTTGTGGCTAAATTACGAGCATGATAAGGTTGTTGGCTATAGTGTGGCATTAATAATGAATTAGACTCTGACCAAAGCATGCTGTCTCTGTTTTTCTAGCAAGCACGGTGGTTAGAATTTGGCTAGTCCTGGCCATGACTTATTTACTTAATACCAGTCAATTAAGTGGTTATTTGCTTTATCCAGCTCCAAACTATCATTATTATATCAGCCTTTAAATCTCTTCTACAATCGATTGACCTCTTCAGTCTGTTTGGGTCAGAGCTACAAAGTTAGAAGACAGCAGTAGCTTTCTTAAGCTTGCTGATACAACAAGCTACATTTAAGACTATAGGGCCAAATCCCCATAAGTTAGCTTTAAAGGGGCTGTATGTAACAATTTGTAGCAATTGAATATGTATTTTCCCCTGTGTCTCGGTCGCCTACACATGCCTGTGGATGATCCTCAAGTCTGACTCATGCTGCTGGGCTGTGGCTGTCTTTGTGCAGGAGTCGGGTCAGATTGTCCACGACAGTCAAAAGGACATTAGGACAAGGTGACATTACGCATGTTCTCGAGTGCCTCGTCTCAGGTCCTCCCTCCGCTCCGCTAATAGAGAGCGACAGTCGCTAACGCTGGTTTAGAAACAGCATCCGCGGACATTAAGTCCCACAGAGCAGCTTTAATGAACCATGCAGCTTTAATTCGCAGGAGGAAATTTGGATTACTTCCTCTATCAAAAGTAAGATATAGACTACGGCTTTAAGTAAAATTATGAAGGCACAACTTTTACTCGTAAAGGATCATTTTACAATGCTACTCTGGAATTTCTTTTTTTACTGAATAGTTCTACCACTGGTCATAAAAGACACATCTAATTAAGTAGCAAGCTGCATATTCTTAATGCCATGAAACCCATTTATTGACAACCTAGATCAGTGTTTATCTCAGAGAGATCATGCTTAAATAAGTCTGTATTCTGGCATTAAAATGACTGAGTCCTCTAACTTATCAAGCCTGTCAGGCCCCCCTTCCTTCAGCAACGTGAAGCCTCGCTGGCTGTGTTTGCCCTAAGAGCAGTTCTGTGACCTTGTTAGAGCTTACACCAATACGCCACCCTTGATTAAATACAGGCCACACTTTTACACTGTAAGATTATACTATTTAGATCCCAATTAAATTCACAGCAAGGAAATTGGATCATAAACTCTTTAAAGGATCGTTAACAATCATTAGACGGGATAATGGCATGGCAATCAAAATATGTAAAAAAAAAAAAAAAAAAACTTCCAAAGTCTTTTAGTGACTTTGTTGTTTTTGGACATTTTCCAAGCTGATTAATGTAGAATTGATTGATTTACAGTTGTAATTAGCTGTCTTCTGCATAGATGCATAATAATCGTATATCTCCCTGCTTGTTTTAAAGTATTAATTGGTTTCATTAACAAACGCAGTTAATTGAATAACAATTAACAAAGTTGGTGATGGCATCGACGCAGCGCGTGCAAACTCCCTTGTGTTTTCCCTATGATGATAATGAAACCACCTTTTTATCAGATTGGAATTTTGTGTGTTGGACTATGTAATGACTAATATGATATTGGGCTTATTAGTTTTTTCGAGTGGCTCACTGAGGCGTTAAGCTGGTATCGAACATGTTGTGTTTAACAGGTAGGCACCATATGCTGCCTTAATCAGACACTGGAATCACATTTGGTTGTTAAATTGTCTTCTAATAAAAGCAGGTAGTAAAACAACTTAAGCTAATTCAATTCCGGGCGAGTTTGGGTGAAGTGAACAGCTGTTCATATTTGTTGAATCGTTTTAACATTCACTCTCTTTTGTTTTTTCAGTTTTCTTTGTTTTTTTCTGGTTTTTTGAAAAGGTTTAACTTCAACGGCTTGTTTGTTCTTCAACTTTTTCGTGTAGAAAATAGAGATGGAGGGTGGACTAGCTGTCCACTCTCCTTAAAAGAAGACAATACCAGGCATATTGTAGTGACAGCTTGCATTGTGTGTGTGTGTGTGTGTGTGTGTGTGTGTGTGTGTGTGTGTGTGTGTGTGTGTGCGTGTGTGTGTGTGTGTGTAAGAGAAGGAGAGAAAGAAGACAGGAGAGTGAGCATGTGTGTGTGTGTATGTTAGAAAAACAGAAAAATAGAGAATGTGTGTGTGTGTGAGTGTGTGATGTGTGTGTGTGTGTGTGTGCGCATGTGTGTTACAGTGACAGCTTGTATTCTGCGTGATTAATGATGTGCTGTGTGACTTGATAAGTGCTTCGGAGGACCAACGCTTGTTTCAATTAGACCTTGTGAAGGTCGCGACGCCGCGCCGGCCTCTCATTATCATATCCATAATCAATCCACATTATCATAGGAGAATGTGGAATGGATGTGTGATATCTTGGTCATACACACACACACACACACACACACACACACACGGACGCACACAGGGAGATGAGTACACACACACACAGACACCTAATCACATACCAAAACACAATGACATACTCTCTCACTCACAAGAGGACACACACACACACACACACACACACACACACACACACACACACACACCCTTCACTCCGAGTTGATTTGAATCATAACAGTGGCTGTCGGAACGGATTGTCTGTTCAGATTAAGAGTGTGTTTCTGAGAATTAAGTAGCGCTGATGGTGGTGGCATTTCAGATCCCCTCTGCAGACACAAATGCCAAAACATCATTCTGTCACCCCCTCCTTCTCTCTCACGCAGCCACGTATACGACCAAACGCACACACACACACACACACACACGCACGCACAGACATTCAGACACTTAACCAGGACCCTGGGGCATTTTTAATAGAGGCGAAGTGATTCGTATGTTTTTACTCCTCTAATGAGAACAGATTGAGTGGTATTTACACTCCATCGGCTGATCTAACCACCTACACATTTGCCTCATGCTTCTGCTGCTCACTGGCCAAAACAGACATGTGGAAAGGACCAGAGCTTGGCTTTCAAACAGCGACACAACATGAACATTATCTTTGTCTTTGGCTCACGGTGGCACCACGGCAAGATAAATATGAATTATTAAAACAGGGGAAAGTGTAGCAGGATTTAGTTTCTCTAAGGCAGCTCTTTATTTGTCTCAGACAGTAAAGGGGGAAAAAAAGAGGTGCCAGAATCAGACACGCTGGTCCAGGGGGGTGACTCACTTGGGATCCGGCTGCGAATCTTTAATTTAATCAGTAAGTCTACCTGAGATCTAAACATTAAAATGAGGTCACCCATTTCCTCCAAGAACATTCAAACAACAATTTAATATAGCTAACAAGATATGAAAACAAGGCAAATTAAGGAGGTTAAAACTAAAGAATCACACTGTAGTGGAGCAATTATGGGAATTAAATGAGATTATAATAAAAAATTATAATAAATTGTGCCATTCTGTCCAATTAAATGTAGAAAGAGTAGAAGAGCCGCATGATTAAATCATTTTAGCTCTATTTAAGTTAGCCGGGCACTAAACCGGAAGTTAGCCAGCTTGGTCAGCAGAAGTCTGTAGTGCACACGCTGTATGGACCCCACAATGCAGAGGAGACGGGCATTTTTATGTCCGGGCAGTGAGGCTTTTTTGGCCGCCAAGCAGCTTTAATAGGAATGAACGGGGCGTCATCGTACCCTGTATCCAGATTTTAATTGTTAGATTGATTGTCAGCACCTGGCACTCTTCCTGGGAGCTTGGGTTCCGCCGCAAGCATGTAGCGTGGCGAGATGGCTCACGTGATCTTGCGAATCCCGCCGCCTCGCAAGGTGAAAATGCAGCAGTGCGCCTCAAGTCCTGCAGACAGACTTAAAATCGGTGGCGTTCCCCTTTAATATTACACAGTTGAAGTGTGACTTTGTTTCTTTCTTCCCCTCGGTATGGTACCCAGTATTTTTATACCTCAGCAAGTGGAAAGATTTTAGCAGCAAGTATCGGCTCATTGTTTTTTTATTTCATGGGAGTTTAAGCACAATAGCTGCTGTAGGAATTAAACCTATGACCTTCCTGTTGTGAGACAAAGTCACTTCCCACCAGGGCATCCTGCAAACCTAATGGTAACAGGGTTCTCTTTAACGCTGTGGTTGCTTACCAGACCGTGGATGGATGATAAATTAAACCCAGCATTTATGTGATAATCATTTCTTTCGGCTTACTTATTACTCATCTGGTCCTTGTTTGCGTCACCTTATTCGCGGGCTAACTGGCTTCACTCTGTATAAATCTGTAAATCTATTTTTAGATGATGCCACGAGGCCTCGCAAAAGTTGCAAAGCGCTGGCCCGGGAGGTTAAAAACCGAACGTTTCGCCACTTATTAAACACTTAAAGGTGGGAATTTATGAAATGAATCATCTCTGCTTAACACTGATGGCTTCATCGGTGTATTTTCTACAGATGGAGAAAGAGAGTCGTGACATTTCTTTTTGGCAGGGAAAAGGCCAGACTCAGCAGGAGTTATCAAAGGCAAAAAGTAAAAAGTTCGAGTTAGCTATCTCTCTCTCTCTCTCTCCCTCTCTCTCTCTTCCCCTGGAGATACTCATGTTAAGCATAATTAAGCAGATTTGATTAGCATCAAGCCTGGCTTCCTCTCTTGACTTTTAATGAATGTAAATCTACCATCTACATCCTAAAGATTAATTTCTGCCAATTAAAAAACACAAGAGGGCTTATTGGGGAGGGGGAGTGGGGGGGTTGTGAGGAAAAAGAGTGTTAAAGTCCTTTGAGTTGGAGTACAGTCGGAGTTTTATCCTCTTCCCCCTTGTCTTATGGTGAGATGGTCTCTGGAGATCTGTGTCTCTCTCTCCCTCACGACCAAGATCATTATCAGCACAATGTTCCGTGAAAGCCACTTTGAAAGGACTGCGAGCTCCATATGTAAATGATGGGAGTGTGTGTGCGGGTGTGTGTGTGTGCGGGTGTGTGTGTGTGTGTGTGAGCGGACTGGATGAGGAAGCGGTACAGAGAACAGGTAAAGGGGTCAATTTGTCAAACCAAGGTTATTGCCCCCCTCCCCTCTACCCCTTATAAGCCTTTCTCTCTTCTCCCTGGTTTGACTGTCTGGAGCCTTTTTTCACTCAAAATCAGATTAAGATTTTTGTTGATTTAAGACCTGTAATGCGATTCAATTAGAATACAAACAACAACACAATCACGACAAAACAATAGCATTCAGACAGAATGAAGTGCAGAATAAAAATTATTTGAGCAGAGGTCAAACGTCCTTTAAGAAAAGCGCCCGATTTACTTTTTCGGGGGGCTCATGTAGCCGTAGCGACAAAATTAAATGAAGCATGAATGTACTAGTAATTTTGCAGGTGCTTTTCCCCTCTATTTCAAAAAATAAAATGGCTGTTCTTTCAAAGAAAAAGACCATTTTTTCTGTCCAAGTCTTTATATGAGAGTGTGTCACATGTAAAGGGACAGTTCACCCTAAAATAAAAAAAAATACATATTTTGAGAGTTGATTTTTTCAACTCGTTCTCATTCACTCCTCAAAAACAGACGCTTTGGGATGGTGGCTGACCCAACCTACAATCCCAAAGCGTCAGTATTTGTTGGGAATAAGATTAAAAAATTGTACTTCCTTACAAATTGGACCTTTAATGCCGTTTTGTCCATCTAGATTGTTTTGGTGTGAGTTGCTGAGTTTTGGAGATATCGCCATTGAGATGTGTGCCCTCTATCAAATATAATTTGGCTTGTGGTAATCAAACGTAATGAAAAACTCAACAGCATGATCTGGTTGCTCACACCAAAACAATCTAGGTGGATAAAAGGCACTAAAGAGGAATGTGTATTTTTTGATTTTGGGGTGAACTGTCTCTTTAAATGGGACATACTTTCATATAAAGGCTTGGACAGGAGAAATAGCCATTTTTTTATTTGTAACACCAGTAGTTTTATTTTTTTAAGGTAAGAAAGCAAGCATAGTGAAAGACAGGGAGAGGCACCTAGTACATCCACGCTTGATTTCATTTTGTCGCGACAGCTAGATGAGCCCCTCCAAAAGAGGAAATCAGGTGCCCTCTTAAAGGATGTTTGACATCTGTTCGAGTAACCTTTATTCTGCACTTCATTCCCACTGCATGCCTGTTGTTTTGTTGTGATTGTGTCGTTGTTTGGTCTTCATGCCATCACGGCCTTAAAACAACAAAAATCTAAACCTGATTTTGAATCAGAATCAACCAGAGAGATGAGTTAACTCTGGCACTTCTGTGTAAACTGCTATGATTTGATGTGTGGGTGTCAGATAAAAGGAGAAAATGATGTCTCTTTTTTTTGCATAGTCCTCTTCTATAATCAGATTTAAGACGCTCTTTCTGATGTTAACCATATGAGCCAGTGTTTAGACATCAGGACACATGACCTCAGTATCACATCAGAACATTTCCCAGGATGACACAGTCATAATCTACAACTTTCCTCTCCCACTCAGTCCATGTGGGAAGATGACAGTGGTACCATCGTTTAAAAAGAAATGTGTTATAAAAGAAGATAGATTGAGTGCCACAGTCACACTAAGCCTCATCAGAAGCATTAATATCAAAGTGTCTTTTTCGTTAGGCGTTCATAAATAGGCTTATCCAAAGTTTATGTGGGCTAATCTTTGCTCTCTCTCCTCTCTCTCTCTCTCTCTCTCTCCTGTGTGTGAACGCGTCTCTCACTCTCTAAGAAACCCGTCCACGCTCCTCCTCTTTATGATAATGTGACAGTAGCATCTCCAGCTCGGAGACAAGCCTCCTCTCATTCTGACTCAACTATGTGATCTGTTTTTCCACACACGGTCGGACCCTCCTGTCTCCTCCTGTCCTCTCCTCTTCTTCTTTCACCCCCTTCTTCTCCTCCTCCTCGGTGGCTGAACGCTCAATGCGCACTTCCCCTCTCGCAGAGCTGCTGTGCACAAGTTAACTTTTTTTTATATAAATAAATAGTTGACTTTTTGAAGTTTACTTTTGTGCTCCGGTGCTCGGACATGACCACCATGGCAACTCCGGCCGCCCCGGCTCTGCTCCCCGCCGCTTCGCTCGGGCACCACCCGGCGCCGAGCTCCGTCTCTCCGGCCACCAACTCCCCGCCACCTGCGGCCACCTCCGCCGCGTCCTCCCCGGCTCCTCCGGTGGCGCACCCGGCGCTGCTCCACCAGTTCAGAGCGGACCTCTTACTACCGAACGGGAGCCCGCTGAAGACCGGAGGAGCCCCGGTGTCCAGCGGCGCTAAGCCCGTGTACGCCACCCCGTCGCCCGTGGAGAGCACGCCGCAGAACAACGAGTGCAAACTGGTGGAGGTGAAAGGTGCCAAGCTGGCCTCGTTCACGGTGAAAGACACGGAGCTCATCTGCCTGCCGCAGGCTTTCGACGTGTTTCTCAAGCACCTGGTCGGCGGGCTGCACACCGTCTACACCAAGCTGAAGCGGCTGGACATCGCCCCGGTGGTGTGCAACGTGGAGCAGGTCCGCGTGCTGCGGGGGCTCGGGGCCATCCAGCCCGGGGTGAACCGGTGCAAACTCATCTCCAGGCAGGACTTCGAGACGCTCTACAACGACTGTACCAACGCAAGGTGAGAGGGGAGACAGAGGGGGGACAGGAGGGGAGACCCTGCAGGTGGGGTTCAAGATCCAGTGAATTTTAAAGGATTTTCTACTCACCTTTTTTGTATGAAGTGTCTGCAGGTCATGACTAAAACCTCCAGGATGCATCCAAAAATTTTTTTTAAAAAAAAATCAATATTTCAAACTGAGTGTGAGTGATGATTAATGATTAGCTGCAAGCTTGAATTATATATAATTTTTTAGCTTTAATCTGATATTTGCATGAGATTCCTCTAAATTAAAGGCTCATAGAAACAAATAAGGTTAAAGGAATATTCCATAAAGTATTCTGTCTGAATATCTGTTTTTTTTTTGTACGTCTTTGAGGTTTTACACCATCTCATCATGACTGACTGGAGGTCCAGTTAAGCCCTTTTTAATTTTTTTTATTTACCACATTAGTGCTGCCAGGCCTGTCACTAATCACCATGTGAGCGGGTGATGAACGCTGCGATAGTGACGATGGCGTTGACGATAATGAATTTTAGTAATCTCATTTAAAAATAAACACTCTTAAAAGTTTTGTCATGTTATCTCCGGCTGTGATCTCTCGCTCTCTCTCTCTCTCTCTCTGACATGCACACACACACACACACACACACACACACACACACATGCACCGTCTCTCACTGTCTCTCTGACACACACACACACACACACAGACACGCACACATTGAATCTGACACTGTCATTCTGAGAAATTGATTCTTCACAGAAATTAATTAATTTTCATTTGGCCCCAAGCGGCAGCTTAAATCAGGACAAGCTCACTCACTCACTCACTGATCCCTTTGCTCTCTCTCCTTCCCTCTGCCTCCCTCTCTCTCCTTCCTTAATAACTCGCTGTCTTATCATATCAACACTCTTTAGCCCAGAGCATCAGAACAGAGGAGATGATTAAATGAATTCTCGGTATTTATGATGCGATTATGTAAATGAGCTGTTTTGCAGAACTCCGATGGTGACCAACTACATGGGTCATCAATCCAATGCGCCACAGTGATGTTTTGGATAAAGGGGCTAAATTGGCGGGGATTTGTGGTTTCCTGGAGCCCTCAGTCTGCCGTTGTGCCGACCACATGCTCGCAACAGCATGGGTTTCAATCCGGAGGAGTGTGGATTAGCCTCAGTTTGGGGAATTTTTATATTGTTTGATAGTTAATCCCTGCTCCTTGGAGCACGAATGATCCAATTTACACCTGCCATTACATTCAGACGGAGGATGTGTCAAGATGTGTGCAGACGGTCGCCAAAGAAAACAGCTTTTTTTTCTTTTCCATTTCTTTATGTTTCCTGCATATAGATCAAATCATCCAGGTGCTGTTCTTTATCTTTGATTTTAATAGCAGGTGTTAGCGTTTGATACAAGCTTTGACTTGTTGAGCAAAACCAGAAACAAACTATTGTGAGCAGCAGCCTCCCCAACACCTGCCTTTAAAGCATTCGAGGCCCTCCAACCGAGACGGAATCCAGATGCATCTTCTGGGCTGCTTTGGGGATTTTCTTCCGTGTCAGGTGTTAATGGGAAACGTTGTTCTACAACCGCTGAAAATACACAGCCCTCCGCCGTCTCTAATTATCCACACAACACTCAAACAGCCTTTAGTTAATGAGATCTGGAAGCATCACTCGTCTGAAATCTTCAAACGACTTCTGCGATTCTTTGTCTGAGGGCTTCAAATGTGCTGCGGTGGCCATTAGTATCATCACCGTGCATTAGAAGTGTCTAGCTAATCCCTCGTGTAGGGCTGGAGGTGAAAAAAGTGTGACTCGAGGTGGTGCAGGCAGGGAGGCTCGGCCGAGCGAGGCTGAAAGTTTCGCGAGCGTCTCCGCGAAAGTGACGTTGCTGCTCTCTGACAGCATCAGGGCT